>CP136055.1:315092225-315722225 GCA_032464435.1 Aegilops umbellulata | reverse complement strand
ACCACAATCCTTAGCCACGAATAAATCACAAGCAATAGACATTGTATACAAAGGCACTTAAAGTTGAATGATTGGAAGTACTATATTTTTGTTGATCGCCGTGTAATGTCAATTACAAGTAATTAAACTAAAGAAGATGGAGGCTATGGTGGTGGTGGTGGTGGTGAGGATGGCTATAGAGATGGCTGATGAGAATGATAATGACGACTGAGAGGTGATGTAGATGGGAACGGTCATCTCTCCATGTCTTTCTTGGTCGAAGGGTTTCTTCTCCTTTATATAGTGCAGGCGGCCGGAATAGGGTTTTGTTATGCCTTCGTTGCAAATAAGCCTGGGTACCTTCACGAAAGTTGTCAAGGATGATGTCAGGGAGTCGGTGGCATGTGGTACGAGCATCAGGCGCTCGTACCGCTCACCGTCTTCTCTTTTGGAAACTCCTGTGCGCCCCCTATTGAATGGCAGTGATCCTTGGGTCCAAATATATTCCATATATGGCTTGATATTTCAGTTTAAATGTCCATTCCTGGAGGGGAAAAATGAACAATTACAATTGTTTGCATTTATTAGTCATTAATAGCCATATCGATGTGATTATCTAAAAAATATTTGAGAAAAATACATCAGTTTAAACACAAGCAAAGATGAGTGAAAATTCACTCATCATCCCTTTCTCATGACAATGATGCATATGTAGATAGTTCTAATGTAAGTCTTATGAGTCTTGTACTCACCTTGATTTATTTATTCTTTTCATCCAGATGCTACAAATCAGATGGTATCATTTGGACCATGTGATCTCTAGTGGTGAAGGATGCTGCAAATCACACGTTAGCTGGCTCGCTCGCCCAGGCACGCTCTCACTTCTTTTCTTGTTTGTATTTTATGTTGCATTGTTGTCTGAAGAAACCAGCTACCTTTCTATTTTATTTTATTTGAAAAAAAGAGATTAAAAATGTTCATGGTTTTTTTAAATTTGAAGTCAAAAAATGTGAATATGAAAAGAGTTTGTTAATTTGAAAAATATATTCACAAATTTGATTTATTAATGATTTGAAAATGTTCGTGAATACAATGAAAGTTCATGAAATCAAAAAATGTTCGATACTTCAAAAAGTGGTCAGGATTATAAAAAGAATCGTGATTTTTCTAAAATAGTTCACAAATTTATTCATTTTTCTGAATTTAGAAATGATCAGGAATTTAAAAAAATTCAGTAATTTTTTAAATAGTTGTGAATTACAAAATGTTCATAAATTTGAAATGTTCACTTTAAAAATGTTCATAAATTTGAAATATGTTCGCATATTTGAAAATTGTTCACATTTTTTGTAAAAAAATAGCTCAAAAGTTAAAAAGAAACAGAACAAGGACCGAGAAAAACACAGAAAAATACAAAAGAAAAACCAGGCTGGAAGCTTCTGGAAATCGGGCTGAAAGCTTCCCGATATCCTCTGCAAAACCAAACAAACGGTGTAGGCATCTTAGGATTCAGATGGGCCGGCCGTTACGTAGAGACCCTTGAGCGGTGGTGTGCGCCTTGTACGTTTTGGCGCCGCGCAAAAGAGGAAATGCAAACCTTGTACCTAGTACGAACATTGCTTTGAAGTTTGAATCAATAAAATGGGTACTCAAAAAGAAAAGGCGTCAACGAGGAAACGCCTGTTTCTTTCTACTCCCTCTATTCCTAAATATTTGTTATTTTAAATAGACTACCACATACAGATGTATATAAACATATTTTAAAGTATAAATTCACGCACTTTGCTTCATATGTAGTCACTTGTTGAAATATCTAAAAAGACAAATATTTAAAAACGGAGGGAGTATTTCTTATTTAGAAGAAGAGCTAGAGCTTTATTGCCACAAGGATGCACAAATTATCAGGTGGAGTATAGCTGACGACTAAATACATGACTGCGTACCAGTTGGAAGCCAGACATGTTTGGCTCTTCGTATTTCCTGGAGAGAATACAGAAATAAGAGATGGATGGATGCACAAGCCTCCTGAGAGCTCAGTGATTCTGGGCCGTTGGATCAGATTTCTGGATGCGTTCTCGTCCGTTGGATCAAGATCTGGAGTAACCTGCGCCGTCGGATCGAAAAAATCTACTGCTGAAATGAATAGTAATGGAAGCAAAATGTAAATGCCATGCCCCCATCGGGGCATTTCGGTAATTCTGCGTGGTAGGGGTATAAAAGGGCCGGCTCCCCTGGTGAACCCTAGCCGCGGCCTCCTCTCCCCTCCCACGCGCCTCCTCCTCCCGCACCCGCGCCTCCCTCTCCTCCCGCGCGCCTCCTCTCCTCCCGCGCGCATCGCCGCCGCCGCCACCGCCACCCACCGCCCCTAGCCGCCCCATCCCCGTGCCTTCCCGTGCTCGCTCCTCCCCTCCCTTCCCAGCGGTCACTCCCCTCCCCTCCCCGGTCTCTGTTCCGCCGTCATCGCCATTGCCACTACTGGCCGTCACCATCGCCGGGAGGAGGCCGAGCGAAGCGGGCCGCTTGTGCTGGAGACCAAGCCGCCTCTCCCTCCCGCGCGGTCGCGGCTCCCTCCTGCCCCTCGTCGCCGTTCCTGCCCCAACCACCGCACCCTCTCCCTCCCCCTACCGTCGGCCTCTCCCCAGGCGACGGCCAGATCTGCTACCGCCACGATGGGGGCTTCTTGATCCGCGCCGTCGTCGAGCTGGACGCGGCCGTCAACCTCGTACCACACCGCCGCCGCCATGGATGCACCATATCAAGGTCTCCTTCCCGGCCCCCTATTCTTCTCTCTCTCTCTCTCTCTCTCTCTCTCTCTGACATGTTTCGATCTGTTTCAGGAACTAATGTTGCTGCTAGCCTTGTAGTTAGTTGGGTGCTTGATAATTTCTCCAGGTTGAGACCCACTACACAAGTCTACCATGTCTTTGAGAAATATATGGGTGGCCTAATTACGATTTTGTTTCTCTGCATTATGTAATTCAGGTTCATGTATATTGCAGGTGGATGAGCACAATATGAAACATGGACATCCCTGTTGCATCCTTCCGAAGCACTAGCCCCTCTCAAGGTACACTTGGTTGCGCTACTGTTTCACATGTTTTTTCTCCTTGCAAGAGTAGTAGCATTTCTTCGGGAATATTTATGTTATTGTTAACGAGAGCTCTTTGTCCAAGAATGCGCTACGATGAGCAATTAACATCTAGATATATATCCTCCCATGTTTAGCCCTCCTTAGGATTTGTGCATATTATCATGCTTTGTTTCTAATGTACTGTTTCAATGCCAACTATATTATTTTCTTTGTTTATTTATACCACACATATGAAATCGGTCAACAGGGAGCAAGATCAGTCATGCACCATAATTTTTTTTCTCTTCTACTCCCAGTTTATAGGAAGTTGCTGAAATCAAAGAGGAGCAGCAAAAGATCGATGAGGCTGCTAAAATCATGCAGGATGTTGTTGTAAGTTTGCTTTAGCTCTCATGTACCGAATGCCGAGTCATTTATGTTGCTATCTGTTATAGGAACATATTATCAGCCATGCTTAATATAATTATTGTTTTAGGATCACTACCAGAATAAGAAGATAATGATGAACCTTACATGGCCATACTTATAGTGACAATCAGTGCATTCCTGTACTTTTTTCTGCCAAGTAATCCCAAGATATGCTTATCTCTTGCTACAGTTTGGTTCTACAAAAGTATAGAGGGAAAGATAGGATCCCATGATTCCTTGCCTCCTCGGATCTTCCACTCTCTTAGTTCCCTAAATATTAAGTGTTCTCTATACTATTGTAGGATTCCCAAATCTACAAAAAAAAATAACTGATGTATTGTTAGCATCTTGATGTGATAATTTGTTCTTTATTTGATTACTTTGTTGGTTCCCCTTTAATTTTTTTTGTTCAATTAGTCCCTTAGTTACTTCCTCGGTCCACATGGTTGCCACCTAATAGATTTTTTGTATTTTTGTACATTTTGCTCAAGGTCATGCTCCATTTATGCCTTTGCTGTACTTTTTAAATTTTCTCAGATTCATGAAAGTGGAACATTTCAGTTCTCTTGCTGGTTATGAAGATAACAGTTCGGAAGTTCTTTTTATTCTTACTATATTTTTGTAATTGCTTTTCCATGTACTTTTTCAGCATTGAAGGGGTGCCACTTGGCTGGCAGCAGGAAGTAAGCCATCAACATCATCAAGGTCCGCTTGAAGGACAACACCATGGAAGATGCTCAATGACCAGATCGTCGTCCTCTCCGAGAGGAGGGGCCAGCTCAAGCAGGTACAACTAGCTCACCACAGCTCGCTCCTCCTCCCTCTTCTCTGTTTCGTGTTCGATTGTTCAGAAACGTAACTTATATGTGGTGGATGACTAAGCAAGTGGTTGAATGAGAACTGAAACCTTTCACTTTTAAGGTTTGAGATTGTTATGAACTGCGAGTATTTCATAAAAAAAATTCAGTTCATATAAAGCAAAAGAAAGGCATGCAGTAACTTACATTGACAGTGTGATTGTTAACCCCTTATGATATTGGAAACCTGATAAATAATACATTTTATGACTGAATGTTTGACGTGGGACTAGGAGACCCCCAGTTCTGTTTGGTACATGAATCTTCTTATATTTTGCCATTCTTTTTATTTTGATCAAGAAGTCATACGGTAGTATTATTAGTGATATTTGTCATTTACTTTAAGTTTTCAAGCACACATTTAGTTTAGGTAAATCTAAACTAAATCTGTGAGCTTTATCATTTTTCAAGCACACATTTAGTGACGTGATAATTTTTTCTTTATTTGATTACTTTGTTGGCTCCCCTTTAAATTGTTTTTTGTTCAATTAGTCCCTTAGTTACTTCCTCGGTCCACATGGTTGCCACCTAATAGATTTTCTGTATTTTTGTACATTTTGCTCAGGGTCATGCTCCATTTATGCCTTTGCTGTACTTTTTAAATTTTCTCAGCTTCATGAAAGTGGAACATTTCAGTTCTCTTACTGGTTATGAAGATAACAGTTCGGAAGTTCTTTTTATTCTTACTATATTTTTGTAATTGCTTTTCCATGTACTTTTTTCAGCATTGAAGGGGTGCCAATTGGCTGGCAGCAGGAAGTAAGCCATCAAGATCCGCTTGAAGGACAACACCATGGAAGATGTTCAATGACCAGATCGTCGTCCTCTCCGAGAGGAGGGGCCAGCTCAAGCAGGTACAACTAGCTCACCACAGCTCGCTCCTCCTCCCTCTTCTCTGTTTCGTGTTCGATTGTTCAGAAACGTAACTTATATGTGGTGGATGACTAAGCAAGTGGTTGAATGAGAACTGAAACCTTTCACTTTTAAGGTTTGAGATTGTTACGAACTACGAGTATTTCATAAAAAAAATTCAGTTCATATAAAGCAAAAGAAAGGCATGCAGTAACTTACATTGACAGTGTGATTGTTAACCCCTTATGATACTGGAAACCTGATAAATAATACATTTTATGACTGAATGTTTGACGTGGGACTAGGAGACCCCCAGTTCTGTTTGGTACATGAATCTTCTTATATTTTGTCCATTCTTTTTTATTTTGATCAAGAAGTCATATGGTAGTATTATTAGTGATATTTGTCATGTTTTCAAGCACACATTTAGTTTAGGTAAATCTAAACTAAATCTATGAGCTTTGTCATTTTTCAAGCACACATTTAGTGATATTTTTCATTTACTTTGAAGTTATGCAGTTTTCACTGGGAGAATCTCACAGATTAGATAGCACAAACTGTGATCTTTGAGTATCATATTTCTTTAAGTGGAATCATTGTGATTTGGACTACAGGAATGGCCGTCACTCCTGTAGTTCATTTTTTCTCATTTTTTTAAGGTGGCACTACCACAAGCCATTAATCCTTGAAGCATTGACCCACCTACATGTCCTGGATCCGACGGTCGTTAGTAATTTTGTATTGTGTGCAGTGGATTAGAATAAATATTTGGTTGAGAGTGAGAGGGAGAGGGAGAGGGAGAGTGAGAGAGGGAGAGAGAGGGAGCGAGAGTCATGTTTTTGCTCGGGTCCAATACTCAGATTTGGTAGTGCTGATGGGAAATGGTCACATTCTACAAAGCATGGACACGGCAGAAGTTGCCGAATCCCCGTGCTGACACGGCTGGACACGGGGACACGCTCGGACATGCGGGGATACGTGTATCCCGTCGTATTCCCCGAATTAAGAATTAAAAGAAAGAAAGAAAAGGGAGGACACGGCTGGGACACGGAAGGGACACGAGGCAACGCTGGATCTGGAGCACCCTCCCGCCGCCGCGCTGCTGCTGCCGCGCCCTCGCCGCCGTGGTGCTGCTGCTGCTGCGCCTGCGACGCCGCTGTTGCTGCTGCTACAGCGCTGGCCGCCGCTGCTGCTATCGCAAAAGGAGCACGCTGGGAGGAGGGCGGTGGCGAGAGGCCGAGAGCTGCTGCGGGGTAGATGAGAGATCCATTGCTGGGAGGAGAGTGGCGGCTTGGTCAGAGAGTTAGGGCAGAGAGAGAGATGGGTCTTGAGTTTTGACGGTGCAGATTAACCTGTAGCATCCAGTTGCTCTTGAAATGGCACTAGCTGGGCCGGCCCAATTACTAATGGATCATCTTCTTTGTGGCCCAGTTACTGCTGAATGGGGCAATCTCTTTCTCGTTATTTTTTCGTCTTTAAATCTATATTATATGGCATATTTTTAATTAATTTTATATATACTTGCCGTGTCCCCGATGGGCTGTTTTTGGAAAATGTCGTATCCCGTGTCCCCGTATGCGTGTCGCCGTGTCCGTGTCCCCGTATCCGTGCTTTTTAGGTCACATTGCCCTTGCTATACCTTTTAGTACCCGAGGGATGATTTCAGTTGCACTTACTTGCCTAATGAGAATTATTGCGGTACTGACTTTATGAAATGTACCATTTTGAACTAGGATTTTGTTTTGCGGGACATGTAACTTAGGTTAAATATTGATTAACTGATACACAATACTTATGGTGGTCTTCTAACTGAAGAAGACATTTACATAAATTTGGTTGTAGTGGCTCTCAGGACACTCGGCATCAAAGAGTTTCCTGTTTCTATCACATGTTGCTACCCTGTGTTAGATGATCATTAGCCATATATCGACACTGTGATTAATCAGGAGGTTATTACATATTGTTGTGTATTGTATGACATGCGAGATACGCCTATTCACCATATATTTGTCTTGCTCTTCCTTCTGCAGTAAACCTTCTGGTTAAGTTTTGCAATCATCGCCTCATGTTTTGCCTTGCAATATTATCTCTATTTGATCAAAGCGCATGGATTTCTAGACACCATAAGGCATCTTAGAATTAACAGTGCACATGACCACCTATTGTTTAAAAAATATTCTTGAAATTGATACTAGCTCTGGTTAATATGGCCAGACTGATTGCTTAGGATGGACCATATAAAACTCATTGACAGATTAAAATTAGAACGATTGCTTAGGATACGTACATGAGCATAGTCTCTCTCTCACTCCCACACTTATTGCTTAAGATGCGTATTGCTCAAGCGCTTAAACAAAGCATTTATGGTTGCCATTTGCTTAGATTGAATGAGTTTTGTATGGTTTTATATCATTTTTTTGAGGCTCAATCATCATGCCTTTGTTTCTTTGCATCTCGTGTTCGTTTGTGCTTATATGATCCCTTTAGCTGTGTACGTTTTGCACAATCATAAGCCCTTTGGAATGCTAAACTGAACTATTCAGGATATAAGGCCTCTACAGGAAAAGTAAGAATCCAAATTCCTAAGTAATCATAACAACTCAAGTGTGATATATATCTTATCGCATGGATGCAAATATTTTCTCTGCACGCTAGATCATTGCATGCCAACTGTTTGATCTTTATATGCTTGGACAAGACGTTGGGACCGGGACCCTCGCGCCAAGGCGCGCTACTGATCTCCTTGCTTCAAGGTCAAGGAAGGAAACCGTATCATCATTGGCCAGTGTAGGTATTACTCTCTAGCTGATATATTGTTTAGTTTCTTAAAGGTTTTAAAAATTGCTTGGGAACACGAGGCTTAAAAGTTTCAACCGCGATCAAGGGCTCCAAAGCTTTGCACGTCTTCTGTTTTCTTTTAAATAATTGAACAATTGAAGCAACCATGAATTCTTTTGTTTTTTACCCATACTTACCTTTTATGGGAAAATAGTTTGTGAATTCCCCATTGGGGTTGGAGTATCTGTTGTATAACTTGTATTGATGTGGTCATAACGACGCAATCATAAATATTTTTTATTTCCTTGTGCTGAAAATACTCTTATGTGACAACCATATGTTTACTAACACATAGTGGGGTTTCGGAAACTGGTAGTTACTTTTATGTCTTGACAACAAATTATTGTGATTCTAGCAACTGTTTGATTACCAGTCCACATGTTTGTTTGGATTGATGAATCGGGGAATCGGATTTTCATTTGATGTTATATGTTTGTCAGTTGCTATGTAATTTTAAGAAAGATCCTCAATTCTCTAAGTGCACCGAAGCTTATAATAGATTTTTGCAAGGATAGATATAGATAGTTTTCTTGTGGCCTCCCTGTCGGATTGCATCTATGTTCTAAAATATTATCCAGACCTAAGCAACATGTGAAATTTTTGGGAGGGGCGCACCTTGCTTCTCACGCCGCTGATCGAGGTTCACCTCTCATATAGCTGCTCCTCCCATTTTATTGACTTGCAGGTTGCCGCTGGAACTAGATGGGGTCTCCAGCCAGCCTGCCATGTGGCTTGCAGTAGCGGTTGATGCAAGTTATCCTTACATACGTATAAGGGTCTTAGTACTTACTTAGTATGACAAAGTGAAGATAGAAGTGATGTATTGAATTATTAATGGGGTAGTTTCGATGAGAACTGAAACCTTTCGCTTTCAAGGTTGGACACTGATATGAACTGTGAGTATTTAATAGAGAAATTCAGTTCATATGGATCAAAACGAAGGCATGTAGTACCTTACATGGAAAGTGATTGTTCGCCCATTGTAGTACTTTAAATTTGATGAAGAATTTATTTCACGACTGAGACATGGGATTTGGAGAATCTCAGTTCTGACATGTATATTAATCACCTTTATTTTGTCATGGTACTGAATGTTCTGATATGGCATTATATGTTTTGTTTATCTCATAAATAATGAAATGGCCTATATGTAAAGTTTTCTATTTTAATTATATTATGTCGTTGATGACGTATGTGGATTTTGTAAACATTCAGGCTCTCGCTATCTCATGAACGCGCTAAACTTGATTTTGCCTTATGATAATCTCATGGTGTTGTTGTACTATATAATGTTTTCCTAATACAATATGTGAAATTTTCTTCTTTTTTAATTTTGTTATATCGTGTTTGAGTAAGTACGTTAAGATTACTACTAACTTGAGCATTACTTACATGACCACAACAGAAGCAAGAAGATGTATCAGGCCCCAGGCTCTTTGCACCCCCGCCCCCCCAAAACAAAAGAAAGAACAGCGAATTCAAGCACTACAACTTCTCATCACGAATTTGCCTGCAAAAAACCTCCGTGGACTACATCTGTTTTTTGAACACGGTAATCGAAGTCGCTCACATACATGAGCATGCTCTCACACCTATGAACGCACGGACGCACAGAATATCCTTATGAGCACCTCTGAGAGATTGAGTCTGCATATCATCTTGAGATATGGCGAAGTCGACACAGACGCCTTCATTGTTGACCAAGACGTCTCCTCCCACTGAACGCACATCGCCGAAAGGTCTGAAATAAATCCAGAAAAAATGCGAACACTAATTTCATGTCTAGCATTAAACTCAGGTGGGCTGGGGATATCACTGTCCTCCTAACTATCCAACCACAAATTGGCTTGCCGTTGACGACATCTATTAATCTATTATTTCTGAAGCATCTTTTGTTTGTCAGTTCTTGAATCACATTAAACCGTATTCATTAAATCCGGACAATGGGAGTGGACCAGACGGACCTAAAGAAAAAATCACATAAATTGTGAAGACATATGATCCAACTGACAGTGGGCCAAACGATCGTTCGGGATGCGCCAAATCTCCCTCGGGTTTGGTACTTGTTGGGAGGATTTTTATGGTCCAAACTAGTCTACGGGCATTTGCATCCCTTGTTGGATGATCAAAAGTGTCCAAACCATGCGGTTCAGACATTTCGGGATGACTTGACGCGTCTGAGGTGCCGTAACGAATTATCCAAACTTGAGCTTCCGTTGCACCATCAAACACTGCTACGTTGAGACCCCACGCCCGTCGTCAAACGAAACGGATCATGGCGCACAGCAAGACCAGTATCAATCAGTTGGCGAGCGCACAGTTAAACAGCCCACGACCTACCGGCATCAGATGGCGATCGATGTGACATCAACAATCTTTAAATGAACAGATCGTTAACCATGAATCCGCGTCCAGATCACTTCGCTCGGAACCGCACAAAGAAAATGTGCGGCTGATTCCGACCGTCAAGCGGCCGGAAAATTAAGAACAGAAGCAAGTTGCTCACTGGCCAACTAAAAACGCTCGGCCACAAGGCATCCAAGTACACGAGCCACTGAGTTGGAGACACGAAAAGATGGTGGTGATTTACCTACAAGATTAACCAAACGAGACTGGAAAAGATTGAATAAAATGGATACTGGAAGAGAGGGGAAAGATTGCTTAATTTAGGTTTAGGTCACGGTGTCCCGATCACAAGCTTGGGCAGGTTGGGAGACGGCTACAGATTAATGATCGATACAGGCTAACAATGTATGCACCTTATGAGATGTGATGTCGTGATGGAGTGGATTTTAGTGAGAGACCCTGATCATCCTAAATGGAAATTAATGGACCACATTTTTACCTTTTTGAAAATTAAATCAAAGTTGGTCAAAAGAATATTGAATACAATCGGATATAGAGCAAATTAAAACTCACGGACACAAAAACGAGAGAGGCTACTACTATGACTATATGCCTCAAAATTCTTACTGAAGCTGTGGCTGAACTTGTCGTCGTTGCGCCACCGTAGCCCATGCCGACCATAGTCAACATTGAGAAATCCAATCACTGAAGTGCCTGCAAAGACCTCTAGAGAAACAAATCCTGTTAAATCGCTGTAATAGTATACTGCCATGTACGACGGAGATTGTCAATTGTGCCAAGCATATCAATAGGAGATTGCTCCGGTCTAGACAGACAATCGCGCTAGTATCATCGGACCAAAGCCAATGGACATGCTCGCAAAGGCTCGAAGGAAGAGACTGTTGAAGAAGACGATGTTGCCACTACAGATGGACATGAAACCATGTGGACACACACCACGGATAACCAATCCGATGTCCACAAAGAATAACAGGGACAAAAACTCATGCCTCCTCAACAACACCACACCAAGCACCACCAAGATAGAATTGAAGCCGGAGGACTTTTATTTGAGATGACACGCCATCACCGTTGAAGTGGCGTCGTCGTGATCCAAAAATCTACTACACAAAAGACAAGAGTAGAGGATCTCCTCCTCTACACCTCATGACATCGAGGGGAGATTGATTTTTTGGCAGCTAGGTTTCTTCGTTGAGCCACATTTTTACTTTGTTGTGCAGTCAATGTACATATATCGTTGTAATTATGGCCCCGAAGGTCATTTGGACGTCCATGGAAAGCTAAGCTTCCTCTCAAATTTTCTCTTTCAAGAAACATGATATAGACACAGACGCTCATAACATGTAAACACACTCATCCCTATGAATGTGTGTGTTGAAATATGAGATGGGCCTAGAGCCCATATGACAATTTCAGATTTGATCTCTAAGGGCCCATGTAGGTGGCATGACAAGGTGGTGGGAAGTTTAGTCCCACCCCGGAAGTGGAAGGAGAGTTGGAGTGGTTTATAAGGGATTCTTTCCCTCATGCTATTGGAGCTTGAGAAGAGATGAGGCCCTCGCGCACTCCTCCTCCGCTCGCCGCACCGTGCCGCGGGTTGCGGGATTGAGCCGAGCCGAGCTCACTCCTATGCGCTTCTTTTTGTCGGTCAGTGGACGTGGTTTCAGCCCACGTCTCTCCACGCGCAGCCGCACATGCGCTTCTTTTTGCCGGTCAGGAACGGAGTCTTTGACAGGTAGGGCCACGATCTGAGACGTCGGATCGTGGGCTATCGACTTGGACGTGGGTTCAGCCCACGTCTCTCCACGCGCAGCCGCACATATATATGTGGGGCGTTGCCAACCCTAGCCGTCACGAAACAGAACGCATCTCCGCCTCCACGCCCACGTTGTTCCTCTGCTGCTGCCGCCGGCGGCGACTCTGTCCCGTTCACCGCGTACACGGTTGATGGGAGAGCAGGCCTCCAAACCCCCGCCTCTCCGGATCCTGTACGGGAGAGGGGCGATTAGGTTTTTGGATAGCGACTACGCGACTGCTCGCTTCTGTTCATCTACGTCCGCATCACCTTTGTCATCATCATGTCGACCGACGCCGACCGTGCCGCCGCTGAGAAGGCCGAGGCCGACAAGAAGGCCGCCGAGGATGCCGCGGCTGCTGCCACCGCCACCACCGCCGCGTGGCCGATTGGAGGGTATACATCGTTTATCCCTCTCGTGTTTCTTTCTGTTGTAGCAGTATGCGTAGAAGTTTCTACTATATGCGTAGTACATACTCTGTTAGATCGTAATCAGTGTGTTATCAATGCTGTTCATGTCATGCTCATGATTTATTCGTGGATTAATTTAATCAAAAAACTGCCTATTTTCTTATCAATCCAAAAACCTAATCTGTGTAGGAGTTTTTCGAATTCTGGTTTTGCTGCTGCACTGAAACCGTCCCCGTTTATGGGGAAGTACTTTAAGCATTGACAGACTAAAACCACCTTATGGCTCACGGCCATGAACGTGTTCTGGGTCGCCGGTGTGACTCCCACGGGAACGATCGCTCCTGAACAGGAGAAGGCGTTCAAGGAGGCCACTGTCGTGTTCCTCGGGGCAGTTCTGAGCGTAATTGGAGATAAGCTGGTTGACGCATATTTGCATATGCGGTCTGCCAAGGACTTGTGGGAGGCGCTCGAATCTAAGTTCGGGGCTGCCGATGCAGGGAGCGAGATGTATATTATAGAGCAGTTCCACGACTACAAGATGGTTGAAAACCGTCCTGTATTGGAGCAGGCTCATGAGATAATATGCATTGTTAAGGAGCTTGAGCTTCTTAAGTGCGAGTTACCGGGCAAGTTTGTCGCGGGCTGCATAATCACTAAACTTCCCAATTCCTGGAGGAACTTTGCCACCACTCTGAAACATCAGAGGCGTGAATTCTCTGTGGAGGATGTCATTGGCCATCTGAGTGTTGAGCAGAATTCAAGGGCAAAGGACTCGCACGGAAAAGGGGTCGAAGGAACTTCTGTGGCCAATATGGTGCATCAGAAGAACTCTAATTCCCACAAACCCAAGGGAAAGAGCGGTGTCCAACAGAGTGCCGACTTTAAGAAGAAGGGTAAGAAGACCTTCAAGAAGAATAAGAAGGATGAGGACTGCTTTACTTGTGGTTCGCTTGAACATTGGGCCAACAAGTGCCCAAACAAGTATAAGAAGCAAGGGCAGGACTCCAAGTCTGTCAATATGATTGTGAGCAACAATGAGAGTGGTGCATCTGGGTATGGTAATTTATTTGCTGTATTTTCAGTTTGGCCGTCCACCGATTGGTGGGTCGACACAGGTGCAGGTGTTCATGTGTGTGCTGACATTTTATTGTTTTCTTCTTACCAGGCCACAGGTCACGGGTCCGTACTGATGGGGAATGGCGCGAGTGCTTCTGTTCTTGGTGTTGGCACGGTCGATCTCAAGTTTACTTCGGAAAGGATCGTGTAGCTGAAGAACGTGCAGCATGTCCCCGCCATCAAGAAGAACCTTGTTAGTGGCTCCCTTCTATGTAGAGAAGGGTTTAAGTTGGTATTCGGGTCTAATAAATTAGTTGTTACGAAATATGGACTATTTGTTGGAAAGGGTTATGAATGCGGAGGCATGTTCCGCCTTTCTCTTGCAGATCTATGTAATAAAGTCATGAACAATATTCATTTGAGTGTTAATGAATCTGAAGTCTGGCATTCACGTCTTTGTCACATTAGTTTCGGTGTTATGACGCGGCTAGCAAAATCGAATTTAATCCCGAGTTTCACCTTAGCCAAAGGTTCTAAGTGCCCTTCATGTGTGCAATCTAAGCAACCTCGCAAGCCTCACAAGGCAGCAGAGGAGAGACACTTGGCGCCACTGGAACTCATACATTCTGATCTTTGTGAGATGAATGGTGTGTTGACTAAAGGTGGAAAGAAATATTTCATGACTTTGATAGATGATTTCACTAGATATTGCTATGTGTATCTAAATACTAAAGATGAGGCTCTACACTACTTCAAAATCTATAAGGCAGAAGTTGAGAATCAACTTGAAAAGAAAATTAAACGAGTCCGGTCAGATCGTGGTGGAGAGTACTTCTTGAAAGAGTTTGATGCCTTTTGTGCGGAACACGACATTATTCACGAGAGGACGCCTCCCAACTCACCCCAGTCAAACGGGGTTGCCGAGCGGAAAAACCGTACTCTAACTGATTTGGTTAACACCATGTTAGATACGTCGGATTTATCCAAGGCATGGTGGGGGGAGGCTATAATGACATCCTGTCATGTCCTGAATAAAGTTCCGACAAAGGATAACGAGATCACTCCTTACGAGAAGTGGACAAAGAGAAGGACAACACTCTCGTACGGGCTGCTTGGCAAAAGTTAATGTGTCGATCCCCAAAAAGCGTAAGCTTGGACCAAAGACTGTGGACTGTGTTAATTTGGGCTACGCTATGAATAGTGTTGGCTATAGATTTATAGTAGTGAAATCTGAGGTACCTGACATGAAGGTCGGTACAATTATGGAGTCTAAAGATGCTACATTCTTTGAGGACATTTTCCCCATGAGAGATGTACAAAGCACTTCTAGACAGGAATCTGAAGAGACTCCTGAACCTGTCATTCCGATGGAATATTATAATCAAACACATGATGAAAATCCTGAGGAGGATAATGAGGAATCCCTTGGTAGGAGCAAGAGACAAAGGACTGTAAAGACCTTTGGTGATGATTTCTTCATATACCTCGTGGAGGATAATCCCACTTCTATTTCAGAAGCGTATGCATCTCCAGAAGCTGACTACTGGAAGGATGCGGTCCGTAGCGAGATGGATTCCATCATGGCTAACGGGACTTGGGAGCTTACTGAACGTCCTTATGGTTGCAAACCATTGGGATGCAAGTGGGTGTTCAATAAGAAGCTTAGGCCCGACGGTACGATAGAAAAGTACAAGGCTAGGCTTGTGGCCAAGGGCTACGCCCAGAAAGAAGAAGAAGATTTCTTCGACACCTATTCACATGTGGCCAGACTGACCACCATTCGAGTATTACTCTTGTTGGCGGCCTCACATGGTCTTCTCATTCATCAGATGGATGTTAAGACGGCTTTCCTGAACGGAGAGCTAAAGGAGGAAATCTATATGCAACAGCCTGATGGCTTTGTGATGGATGGTCAGGAAGGAAAGGTGTGTAAGTTGGTGAAATCTTTGTATGGCCTAAGACAAGCGCCTAAGCAATGGCATGACAAGTTTAATGAAACATTGACATCTGTTGGCTTTGTTGTTAATGAGGCCGACAAATGTGTATATTATCGCTATGGTGGGGGCGAAGGAGTTATACTGTGTTTGTATGTTGATGACATATTGATATTTGGGACTAATCTCAAGTTGATCGAGGAGGTTAAGTCTTTCCTATCTCGGAACTTTGAGATGAAGGACCTTGAAGTGGCTGATGTTATCTTGAACATCAAGTTATTGAGAGATGATGAAGGTGGGATTACACTTCTGCAATCCCATTATGTTGAGAAGGTGTTGAGTCGTTTTGGATATTCGGACTGCAAACCATCTCAAACACCATATGATCCTAGTGTGCTGATTCGAAAGTCTAAAGGCACAGCTATAGATCAATTGAGATACTCTCAGGTTGTTGGTTCACTCCAGTATCTAGCGAGCGCAACGAGGCCTGACATCACATTTTCTATTAGCAAACTGAGCCGATTTGTTTCCAAACCGGGTGATGTACATTGGCGTGCTCTTGAGAGAGTTATGCGCTATCTGAAAGGTACTATGAACTATGGACTTCACTATACCGGATACCCGTTGGTACTTGAAGGGTATAGTGATGCGAATTGGATCTCAGATGCTGATGAGATGAAGGCCACAACTGGGTATATGTTTACTCTTGGAGGTGGTGCTGTTTCCTGGAAGTCTTGCAAGCAAACGATCTTAACAAGATCGACAATGGAAGCAAAATTAACAGTGTTAGACACATCGGGTGGCGAAGCAGAATGGCTTCAAGATCTGTTGATGGACTTGCCAGTGGTTGAGAAGCTGGTTCCGGCCATCCTTATGAACTGTGACAATCAAACAGTTATTGTCAAGGTGAAGAGTTTAAAGGACAACATGAAGTCCAACAAACACATTAGAATGAGATTGAAAGCTGTCAGAAAATTGAGGAACTCCGGAGTGATAGCGTTGGATTATATTCAAACGGCTAAGAATCTGGCAGATCCCTTTACTAAAGGGCTATCACGTGTTGTGATAGATAGCGCATCAAGGGAGATGGGTATGAGACCCACATGAGTTGCCATGGTAGTAACCCAACCTATGTGATCGGAGATCCCGTGAAGTAGGACCTGGAAAAACAAGCCAGTGGTGAACTGAGGAGAGTAACTTTACTAACCCACTCCTTGGAGATGTAATACTCTCGGAAACTGTATGGAAGGATGACTACTGTCTTAATGTGTTCCAAGGCTTATATGCATAAGCAAGATGCTATCCTACAGAGCGATCTTTGGAGGAACACACCTATATGAGCCCGACTGCTGGTCACAGTCTATGAGATTGGGGTGATCTCTAGCAAGCTCATGAACAGGCCAGGAGTGTGACTAATATGCTCCACCCGAGGGGTCGGCCTTCGGCAGCCTCGTATCAGTGAGACTTGTGGTGAAACCTCTTAACGCCAAACTGACAATTCAAGGTATAGTCCATTGTTCAGTTGTGAAGGAGTGTAACTACTTGGTCTAGGTGGAGTTCAACCTTAATCGGTCTCCACTGAGATGCTGGTATATCAAAACAACGTTTGGAACAAAGGACAAACTGGGCCCCTAAGATCTGGTGGGGGATTGTTGAAATATGAGATGGGCCTAGCCCATATGAGAATTTCAGATTTGATCTCTAAGGGCCCATGTAGGTGGCATGACAAGGTGGTGGGAAGTTTAGTCCCACCCCGGAAGTGGAAGGAGAGTTGGAGTGGTTTATAAAGGATTCTCTCCCTCATGCTATTGGAGCTTGAGAAGAGATGAGGCCCTCGCGCACTCCTCCTCCGCTCGCCTCGTCACGACGCGTCGCGCCGCGGGTTGCGGGATTGAGCCGAGCCGAGCTCACTCCTATGCGCTTCTTTTTGCCGGTCAGGAACGGAGTCTTTGACGTCGGATCGTGGGCTACCGACTTGGACGTGGGTACAGCCCACGTCTCTCCACACGCAGCCGCACATATATATGTGGGGCACTGCCAACCCTAGCCGCCACGAAACAGAACGCATCTCCGCCTCCATGGCGTCGTTCCTCTGCTGCTGCCACCGCCGGCGACTCCGTCCTGTTCACCGCGTACACGGTTGACGGGAGAGCAGGCCTCCGAAACCCCGCCTCTCTGGATGCTGTACGGGAGAGGGGCGATTAGGTTTTTGGGTAGCGACTACGCGACTACTCGCTTCTGTTCATCTACGTCCGCATCACCTTTGTCATCATCATGTCGACCGACGCCGACCGTGCCGCCGCTGAGAAGGCCGAGGCCGACAAGAAGGACGCCGAGGATGCCGCGGCTGCTGCCACCGCCACCACCGCCGCGTGGCCGATTGGAGGGTATACATCGTTTATCCCTCTCGTGTTTCTTTCTGTTGTAGCAGTACTAGCGATATGCGTAGATGTTTCTACTATATGCGTAGTACATGCTCTGTTAGATCGTAATCAGTGTGTTATCAATGTTGTTCATGTCATGCTCATGATTTATTCGTGTATTAATTTAATCAAAAAACTGCCTATTTTCTTATCAGTGTGTACAGTTGTATGTCCTACCCATATGAGCACATTTCAGACTCAGTCATCGTGTCTTGAGAATGATGAAGTTACTCCAGACAGTTCATAGTTGACGGACACATCATAACATTGAAAGAGCAACGCCGGCAAGCCTAAAATAAATGCAACAAATATAAGAGAACATGTGTCAAGTCTAAGACTTGTACCCGGGTGGGTTGTTCCACCATACGAAACCAAACCATCTAAGTTATATTAGTTTGCCTCAAAACTGTTTTGACTCGGGATGATGGTATACAGAGGGGGGAGAAGAAAGTGTGACTTATTTATTTCTAAAAGGAATTTTGTGTGAAATAGCTGCATAGATCACAGAGTTATTGAATGATTGTAATAACCTCTCCCATAGTTATGGTTGATTGGATGGCTAGAAATCATTATTCATATATATAGTACTATTATGCTACCGGTAATAGAATATTATTCGGCTAACTTTGGCTCCCTACCCTACATAGGGAACAAAACTTCTATGAACCGGTACCTAAACAAAGAAAAAGAAAAAAAAGCAACTTTACCCGATGGCCCGACCTAACTCCTCCAGCACCCATCTTCCACCTTGCTTCTGCGCTCGCCATCTCCCCCTAGCCCCGCCACGTCGATCCTCTAGTACTCTCCCCGAGCACCGCAGCCCCTTGGTGCCCGTCACCCGCACCTAGGCCACGTGCTCCCCATCACCGCATCCCGCCAGCGTGCTCACCATCATCGGATCCAGCACTCTATACCCGCTGGCCGACCCCACAATCAAATATCGGCACCCACCCACCAACACCAAACCCGCACATCCTCCATCATAGGATCATGGTCACACGCTCACCACCGCCAGCATTTCCCCTGTGCTAGATCCCAGTCGTAGGCTACGTGCCTCCCCCACTGCCCAGATCCCGTATGTGTGCCTCCCCCTAGCCCCACCACGACAGATCCATCGCCTCATTCCATGGTTTTGTGCCACAGTTCCTCCCTTGAGACTTCCCCGCCGCTAAACTCATGTCTCCCGCAACTTGTAAACGCCATCTTTGACTGCCAGCTCGCACTGCGGCGGGGCATGCTTCACCGGCGTAAGCACGAGGTGAGAGCGTAGCAGCAGTGTTGGTAGGCAGTCGGGCCCGTAAGAGGGGTGTGGTGGTGATGAGCCACAACTATAACATCCGGGTTAATAGGATTGATTAACTACTCATGTCGACATGGAATACATTCTTTTCCGGGAGACCATCCGCAAGGAACCTCAAAGTTAAGGAGCCTTAGAGTTAAGTGTGTTCACCTTGGAGCAATTTAAGTATGGGTGATCGACTAAGAAGTTGATCCAGAGTGTGCACGAGTGAGAAGAAAGTGCACGGAGAATACTAGTGTTGGTCTATGAAGCCCGTCTAGATCCCAGGTGCTAGCCAGGTGTAGCGGCCTTATATTTGATAGCTAGTCCTAGGGAATTAGGATAGCAATGGCACCCGACACTGGGCATGTGTGCATTCGTGTGTGTGTGTATGCGCGCGCGCACTCGCTTGTGCATACAGTATGTGCGTTCGCGAGTACGCGTCGTGTGAACTATGTGTGTTCGTTCGTTAAGTGTGATTTGGTTGTAACTCCTCCCCCTCTCTCCTTTCTTATATGCTCTAGTGTACATCACGTGCTCGAGAAAAACATTTTGTGTATCACATAGTTCATTTATAAATACTTCGGGAAGTTCAAAAACCAGAGATCCAGAAGTTCAAAAACATGTAAGAAACTGTAACGCCCGGATAATTTGGCTACAGTAAAACTTTCCTGATGATGCCATGTCATCTGTGTTACTGTTGCTAACCTCGCAATAATTCGAAACCGTTCGAAATTTAAATTCAAATTACTGATAACAATAAAAGTTTTCAAAAATTAAAACAAAATTGTTCGGTGGTTGCCTAATATTACAAAGGTAATTATGGTGTAGTGAACACATTTTTATAAAATGGCTAAATACCTTTAAATGGATTAAAATAGAAAAGGAATAAAAAACAGAAAATCAAAAAGAAGGAAAGAGAAAGACCCCCTGGGCCAGCAGACCCAACGAGCCGGCCCACTCACCCATCCGGCCCAGCCCGCCACCCCTCTCTCCTTATCCCCCCCCCCCACCCGGAGAGACCCCGACCCCCACCGACACCCATTCTCCCCCCCCCCACCAAAATATCTCACCCCTCCCCTCTCTCCCCCGATTGGATCGGGATCGAGAGGAGGAGGTCATCGGCGCCGAAACGCCTCCCCTCCGCCGCCAGGACGCCGCCACCTCGCCGGACTCCTCCCGCTCCGCACGTCGTCCCCGTCGCCCCCCCCCCCCCCGAGCTCCATCGAGCACGCCTCCCTAGTCCCTGCTTACCCTCCTGTGAGGCCCTCCTCCTTCTCTGCCCCTCGCGCCGTCCCGCTCGTCGCACCCGCACGCCTCGTCGTCCCTGGCCACGTTCGTCGTACCCTCCGTGAGCACGCGTCCCTCCCTCCTCTCTGCTTCCTACGCCCGTGGTCGCCGCGCGGACCGCGCCCGCGGTCACCCCCGACGCCTCTCTACGCCCGCGTTCCCGTCCCGACCAGCCACCGCATCACCGCGGCCCCGTCTCGCTGCCGTCGTCGCCCCGTTCCCCTCCGCGCTAGCGCTCACGCTCACAGCGCGTCGACCGTGCTCGTCCATCGCGGCGCCCGCCACGTTCCCTGGCCGCGCTCGCGGCCGGTTGTCGCGCGTGCTCGCCCAGCCGCGACCCAGTGCGCGCTCACTCACACCGCCGCAGCCCCCTGCTTCCCCGCTTCGGCCCCTCCCGCTCGCCGCGCTGCCCTGTTCCCTGCGCCGTCCGCCGCCCGCGCCGTGGTGGCGCTCTAACTTGCCGGCGAGCAAGGCCCGAGGCCAGCGCCCGGGTTTTTCCCCCACCAATCGGGCGCCCAGCGCCCGTTGACCCGCATCAGCCCCCTGGGGCCAATGACAAGGGGCCCCACGCCCCCCTGAACGTTTAAAAACATAATAAATAAAAATAAAATAATAATAATAAAAATAATTAATCAATTAAGGAATTAATTAAGTTAATTAATCGTAATTAGATTAACCTAATTAACTAATTAGTTTAATTAAACAGTAGTTAGATTAGTTTAACCCTGATTAGGCTAAACAGTCACTGACCAGTGGGACCCACACGTCAGTTTGACCAGTCAACACCCCTGTTGACTGCTGACGTCATGCTGACGTCAGCAAACACTGTTTTGGATAATGTTAGATTTAAATAATTAATTAAATTCTAGAAATTAATAAAATCTTTAGAAAATCATATCTTTTAATTCGTAACTCGGATTAAATTATTTTCAACATGAAAGTTGCTCAGAACGACGAGACGAACCCGGATATGCAGCCCGTTCATCAGCCGCACACCCCTAACATATCAAACTCGCAACTTTCCCCCTCCGGCTCCTCTGCCCGAAAACGCGGAACCCCGGGGATGCTTTGCCGGATGTTTCCCCCCTTCACCGGTATCATCCCATACCGCGTTAGGGCACCTCTAACGCCGTTACTTGTCATGTCATGCATCACTATGCCTCTGCTTGTTTAAATAATTATTGTTTCTCCCCCCTCTTCTCTCGATAGACATCGAGACCGACGCTGCTGCTGCCCCGTTCGACTACGGAGTTGACGATCCCTCTCTCTTGCCAGAGCAACCAGGCAAGCCCCCCCCCCCTTGATCACCAGATATCGCCTACTCTGCTCTTACTGCTTGCATTAGAGTAGTGTAGTATGTTACTGCTTTCGTTATTCCTATCCTGATGCATAGCCTGTCTTTGATACTGCTGTTGATACCTTTACCTGCAATCCTACTGCTTAGTATAGGATGCTAGTGTTCCATCAGTGGCCCTACACTCTTGTCCGTTTGCCATGCTATACTACTGGGCCGTGATCACTTCAGGAAGTGATCGCGGACATATACTATATACTTTACACTGTTACATTATCTGTGATACTGTTCGGAGTTGGGGGCTGAAGGGGCAGGTGGTTCCACCCAGGTAGTGGTGGGCCTGGGTTCTCGACGGCCCTCGACTGTTACTTTGTGGCGGAGCGACAGGGCAGGTTTGAGACCACCTAGGAGAGAGGTGGGCCTGGCCCTGCCGGCGTTCGCGGATACTTAACACGCTTAACGAGATCTGGGTATTTGATCTGAGTCTGGCCATTTGGTCTATACGCACTAACCATCTACGCGGGAGTAGTTATGGGTATCCCGGCGTCGTGGTATCAGCCGAAGCACTTTTGACGTCAGTGACTGAGTGGCGCGCGCCGCATTGGATCGTAAGCTCGCTCTTGTATTAAGGGGGCTAGATCTGCTTCCGGCCGCGTTCGCAACGTGCAGGTGTGCTCAGGGCGATGGGCCCAGACCCCTGCGCGCTTAGGTTTAGACCGGCGTGCTGACCGCTCTGTTGTGCCTAGGTGGGGCTGCGACGTGTTGATCTTCCGCGGCCGGGCATGACCCAGAAAAGTGTGTCCGGCCAAATGGGATCAAGCGTGTTGGGCTATGTGGTGCACCCCTGCAGGGAAGTTTATCTATTCGAATAGCCGTGTCCCTCGGTAAAAGGACGACCCAGAGTTGTACCTTGACCTTATGACAACTAGAACCGGATACTTAATAAAACACACCCTTCCAAGTGCCAGATACAACCCGGTGATTGCTCTCCAACAGGGCATCGAGGAGGGGATTGCCGGGTAGGATTATGCTATACGATGCTACTTGGAGGACTTCAGTCTACTCTCTTCTATATGCTGCAAGACGGAGGCGACCAGAAGCGTAGACTTCGATAAGACTAGCTATCCCCCTCTTATTCTGGCATTCTGCAGTTCAGTCCACTGATATGGCCCTTTACACATATATCCATGCATATGTAGTGTAGCTCCTTGCTTGCGAGTACTTTGGATGAGTACTCACGGTTGCTTTTCTCCCCCTTTTCTCCCTTTCCCTTCTACCCGGTTGCCGCAACCAGACGATGGAGCCCAGGATCCAGACGCCACCGTCGACGACGACTCCTACTACTCTGGAGGTGCCTATTACTACGTGCAGCCCGCTGACGACGACCAGGAGTAGTTTAGGAGGATCCCAGGCAGGAGGCCTGCGCCTCGTTCGATTTGTATCCCAGTTTGTGCTAGCCTTCTTAATGCAGACTTGTTTAACTTATGTCTGTACTCAGATATTGTTGCTTCCGCTGACTCGTCTATGATCGAGCACTTGTATTCGGGCCCTCGAGGCCCCTGGCTTGTATTATGATGCTTGTATGACTTATTTTATGTTTTAGAGTTGTGTTGTGATATCTTCCCGTGAGTCCCTGATCTTGATCGTACACGTTTGCGTGCATGATTAGTGTACGATTGAATCGGGGGCGTCACAAGTTGGTATCAGAGCCGACTGCCTGTAGGAATTCCCCTTCCACACTCCTTGGCCGAAGTCGAGTCTAGACATTACAAAAACTTTTACTAACTTGGCTGTGTGCCTTACGGGCCCACGTCGCCATCGGGTGGTACTAGGATCTTTTACTCCTCGACCTTTGCTCTGGGACTCTAAACTCTCTTCTACTCGGGTTAAATGAATTTACTAACTCTGACACTAGGATCCCGTGACGACATTCACCCCAAAGTTGGATAAAAGCCATAGTTATTCCTTGGTATAGTGTTTTGCACAATTTCCACACTGTCATTTGACTCCTTTGAAACATCTTTGTTTTCAGATGGAACCCACGAGGCAGGTCGTGCACCACACGGCGGCCATTGGCGCCTCGGGATCACCGGTCGTGCTAGCTGAGATGATGACCTATCTGGGTTATCGCTGGCACCCCGAGTACACCGTCACCGAGGAGTACCAGGACTTTAACCAGGAGCAGTACCGTGCCACCGTCCACCTCTACTCTCGGGAGTATGACTCCACTACAGTGCTGCACACCGCTTATGGTGTGGGAGTGACCATTGATATGGCAGTTCACGATGCTGCCTATGCTGCTCTGACACGCCTTCGTAGGGAGTACCGGGAGTTGGATACCTCCCCCTTCAGGCACATTGCTTTCGCATCTGATATTGGTGCAGAGGGTTACTACACTGCTGCCTACTCCACTGTCACCCGCGAGCCCTTCCACCATCAGAACTTTGTTCTGCATGCTGATGGGCTGGATCGAGCTAACCGAGCTCTTCGCCACGAGTTGTACACCACTCGTCAGCACCTCTACCGTGCTTTGACGATGTTGCACCCCTTTGTTGGATCTGGGGAGCTGTCGCGTTCTGCTATCTACCCAGCCAGGACCGTGATGCCTCAGGGTGTCGGTTGGCCAGAGGTGGGAGGCTACTCTCCCGCACTTGGTCCACTTCTGCCGCCAGAGCGTCGGGTTCAGCACCAGAGCACCCGCGGACCCCAGGTTGCCGACGTGGTGTACCCGTTGCCACACTACCAGCTTTCAGGCTACACCTACCTCCGCAGTGTCGTGTGGGACTGATGTAGACTTGCTTGCATATGTTAGATGCATTCACCGCGAGCCTGCGTGCCGCCCATGATGTCTTAGTCTGTGTACTGAACTCTATGTACCGAACACTATGCATGATCTCCTTTGTAGGATGTGCCGACTATGATGTGGTATCTGTCGTGCTGCTTTCATTATGCATGTTTCGTCTTGAATGATTCTTGTCTTTGCAAATATTCTCAAATGCTGAACTACCCCTGTTATATATTAGCAGGATGGTTAGACTAGGTGGTCGTGGTTGGGGTGGCAACTTCCCACCACCACCTGAGTACATGGCTGGTATGATCCAACAGCTTGAGATGAATCGCCAGTTCATGGAGAACATGATGGCTCAGTTTCCTCGCCCCAATGTGAACCAGCAGCCAAACACAGTAACTCTGCAGGATTTCATGCGCCTGAACCCAACTGTGTACCGCAGCTCTACTCAACCTCTGGACGCTGATGACTGGCTCCGTGACATCACCTATGAGATGGAGTCTGCTGATGTAGCCCCGGCCAGCTACGTCACGTTTGCTTCCTTCTTCCTGAAGGGACCCGCAGCTCAATGGTGGGACAGCCACAGGCGTACTCTGCCAGTTGGAACAATCATCACCTGGCCAGACTTCCAAGCTGCTTTCCATGCCCGCTTCATTCCTCAGGGAGTCATGGACCGGAAGAAGCATGAGTTCCGCAGCCTCATCCAAGGCAACAAAACTGTTGAAGCTTATCAGCGGGAGTTTCTGGACTTGTCCCGCTATGCTGAAGAGGACATTGCTACTGATGCACGCAGACAGGAGAAGTTCCGTGATGGCCTTCAAGCTGACATCAAGCTCGCACTTCTAGTGCACGACTTTGCTGATTTCGCCACCTTGGTGAACAAAGCCATCAACGTCGAAACTGGTCTGCGGGAATACCAGAGCTCACACAGGCGCAGCCGTGACACGGGCTCATCTTCGGGCCCGTCCTCGCAGAAGCGCAGGATATGGATTCCCAACAGCATGTACCAGCCGAATGCACCTGCCCCAAGGCAGTCCTATGCTGCACCTCGTCTACCTACTGCTCCTGCTAGGCAGCCAAGACTTCCAGCTCCACCACCCCAAGCCCCTGTTCCCACTCCCAATAATGGCCTGTGCTACAAGTGTGGTCAACCAGGTCACCGTGCTAGGGATTGCAATCAAAATCAGCTGGCTCTTCCTGCAGCTGACCGTGGAAACAACCAGAACCGCAACAACAATTCCAAGTCTTATGGTCGTATTCATGCCAACCACGTTGATCTGAACGAAGCTCAAGACCAGCCTGCTACTGTGATGGGTACACTCCTCGTAAATTCAGTACCTGCATCTGTTTTATTCGATACAGGAGCATCGCATTCATTCATGTCAGAAGAATTTGCATTCAAGCATGGCATTAAATACGAGGAGATGAACACTTCGGTAGTGGTAAAAAACCCCGTGGGACAATGTCAAACCTCCATGGTTGGCGTCGACGTCCCTGTTGAAATCGAAGGGCTGGAATTCTATGCCTCGCCCATTTTCCTGAAGACGTCTAACATCGACCTCATTCTGGGGATGGATTGGTTGAAAGCGCATACCGCTTCCATAGTTTGCGCTACTAAGACCGTCCATCTGCTACACCCTTCAGATGAAATAGTTACGTACCAGGCTCACCTGGTGCAAGATGCCGAGGCACGGCTTTATGCCTTGAACGCATTGAACGCCGCACCACTCGAGGGCATTGAAAACATTCCCGTCGTGTGTGACTTTCTCGACGTCTTTCTTGAAGAACTTCCAGGGATTCCCCCTGCTAGAGCTGTCGAATTCGTCATCGACTTGGAACCAAGCACCACTCCTATTGCCAAGCGGCCCTACAAAATGCCGCCGCATGAACTCCTTGAGCTTAAGGAGGAAATCGACAAATCTCTTCAAAATGGTTTCATTCGCCCAAGTTGCTCTCCTTGGGGAGCACCTTCTCTCTTTGTCAAGAAGAAGGATGGGACAAACCGACTGGTCCAAGACTACCGTCCTATTAACCAAGCTACCATTCAGAACAAGTATCCTCTTCCCCAGATCAATGATCTGTATGATCAACTGGCTGGTTCATCAGTGTTCTCTAAACTCGACTTGAGGTTGGGTTACCACCAGATCCGTGTTCGTGAAGAGGATATCCCAAAGACCACC
Source organism: Aegilops umbellulata (assembly GCA_032464435.1). Lineage (NCBI taxonomy): Eukaryota > Viridiplantae > Streptophyta > Magnoliopsida > Poales > Poaceae > Aegilops > Aegilops umbellulata. The sequence continues at coordinate 315,695,383 of CP136055.1, read as the reverse complement.
TTTGTGACTCGTTATGGTTCATACGAGTACACTGTCATGTCCTTCGGCTTAACCAATGCCCCAGCCACCTTCTCTCGTCTGATGAACTATATATTCATGGATTACCTCGACAAGTTCGTCGTGGTTTATCTGGATGATATCCTGGTATTTTCAAAGAACGAAGAAGAACATGCTGAACATCTTCGACTTGTGCTGGAAAGGCTACGAGAGCATCAGCTGTATGCCAAGTTCTCTAAATGTGAATTCTGGCTTCCTGAAGTAACCTATCTTGGACATGTCATCTCTAAGGCTGGTATTGCCGTTAACCCTGAACGAGTTCAGGCTATTCTTGATTGGACTCCTCCGAAGAATGTCAAGCAAGTCAGAAGTTTTCTCGGTCTCGCCAGCTATTGCCGTCGATTCGTCGAGAACTTCTCCAAGATTGCTAGGCCTCTGACTAACCTGTTGCATAAGGGCGTCAAGTTCCAATGGACAGACAAATGTCAGGAAAGCTTCCAGGCACTTAAAGACAAGTTGACTTCTGCCCCAGTGCTAGCCCCACCTGATACAAAGAAGGACTTCGTCATTTACTGCGACGCTTCCCGTCAAGGATTAGGCTGTGTCCTAATGCAAGAGCGCAGAGTGATTGCCTATGCCTCTCGTCAATTGCGCCCTCATGAAGAGAACTACCCAGTTCACGATCTCGAGCTTGCTGTTGTCATTCATGCACTGAAGCAGTGGCGGCATTACCTTCTCGGTAATCGTTGCGAGATATTCACTGACCATCAAAGTCTGAAGTATCTGTTTACTCAGCCAGATCTGAACCTCCGTCAGTAGAGATGGATGGAGACCGTAGCCGACTTTGACTTGGGTATTTCCTATACACCAGGCAAGGCTAATGTAATGGCAGATGCCTTGAGCCGCAAGTCTTACCGCAACCACCTCCAGGTTCATAAAGTTCAGCCCTCGCTCGTTGAAGAATTCAGAAAGCTGAACCTCCATATTGTTCCTCCGGGTGCACTCGCTTCCCCTCCTGAGGTATCAAATCAGAACATCAAAGGCCTGCTGGAACTCTGCAACCTATCTCTATTCCTGAATGGAAATGGGACCATGTTGAAATGGACTTCGTCACTGGATTTCCCAAATCGCAGAAAGGTAATGATGCTATTCTTGTCGTCATTGACGGGCTTTCTAAAGTTGCACATTTTCTGGCGGTCAAGGAAACTATCACTGCTAGTCAGCTTGCAACTCTCTATATGTCCAGAATTGTTTCACTTCACGGTATTCCACTGGTTATCAGTTTGGACCGTGGCAGCTTATTCATTTCAAGATTCTGGGCAAGTTTCCAAGAAGCTATGGGGACTCACTTATCTTTCAGTACTGCGTTTCATCCTCAGTCGCAAGGGCAAGTTGAACGTGTCAACCAAGTTCTCGAAGACATGCTTCGAGCTTGTGTTATTTCCTTTGGCAAGAAATGGGATGAATCTCTCTCGTATGCTGAGTTCTCTTATAATAATAGCTATCAAGCTAGTCTGAAGATGGCCCCCTTCGAAGTGTTATACGGACGAAAGTGCCGAACCCCTCTGAACTGGTCAGAAACTGGGGAACGTCCACTCTTTGGTCCGGATATTATCCAACATGCCGAAGAACAAGTCCGCATTATTCGCGAGAATCTCAAGACTGCTCAGTCACGCCAAAAGAGTATCTATGACCGTCATCATAAAGACATGGTCTATCAACCTGGCGAAAAGGCCTATCTTCGAGTTACACCAATGAAGGGTGCACACCGCTTCGGGATCAAAGGAAAGCTAGCTCCCCGCTATATTGGTCCTTTCACTATTCTCGAGAGGCGTGGAAAAGTGGCATATCAATTGGAGCTTCCGCCGAACCTTTCTCAGGTTCACGATGTGTTCCATGTGTCACAGCTCCGACGCTGCTTCAAGGACCCAATCCGAGCAGTGGATCATGAAGTGCTCGAATTGCAACAGGACCTCTCATATAAAGAGCATCCGGTTCGCATTCTCGACCAAGCTGAACGCCGCACACGCCAGAAGGCGATCAAGTCCCTCAAAGTCCAGTGGTCGAATCACTCTGAAGACGAAGCCACCTGGGAACGTGAGGATCGCCTGCGTGATGAATACCCCGCACTGTTTCCTTCTACCTCCTAAATCTCAGGACGAGATTTCTTGTAGTGGAGGAGATTTGTAACGCCCGGATAATTTGGCTACAGTAAAACTTTCCTGATGATGCCATGTCATCTGTGTTACTGTTGCTAACCTCGCAATAATTCAAAACCATTCTAAATTCAAATTCAAATTACTGATAACAATAAAAGTTTTCAAAAATTAAAACAAAATTGTTCGGTGGTTGCCTAATATTACAAAGGTAATTATGGTGTAGTGAACACATTTTTATAAAATGGCTAAATACCTTTAAATGGATTAAAACAAAAAAGGAATAAAAAAACAGAAAATCAAAAAGAAGGAAAGAGAAAGACCCCCTGGGCCAGCAGACCCAACGAGCCGGCCCACTCACCCATCCGGCACAGCCCGCCACCCCTCTCTCCTTATCCCCCCCCCCCACCCGGATGTTGGGGAACATAGTAATTTCAAAAAAAATCCTACGCACACGCAAGATCATGGTGATGCATAGCAACGAGAGGGGAGAGTGTTGTCTATGTACCCTCGTAGACCGAAGCGGAAGCGTTGACGCAACATAGAGGAAGTAGTCATACGTCTTCCCGATCCGACCGATCCAAGCACCGTTACTCCGGCACCTCCGAGTTCTTGGCACACGTTCAGCTCGATGACGCACCCCTGACTCCGATCCAGCAAAGCTTCGGGGAGGAGTTCCGTCAGCACGACGGCGTGGTGACAATCTTGATGTTCTACCGGCGCAGGGCTTCGCCTAAGCACTGCAACGATATATTCGAGGTGGAATATGGTGGAGGGGGGCACCGCACACGGCTAAGGAACGATCACGAAGATCAACTTGTGTGTCCATGGGGTGCCCCCTGCCCCCGTATATAAAGGAACAAGGGAGGGAGGAGGCCGGCCCTAGGTTTGGGCGCGCCAGGGGAGTCCTACTCCCACCGGGAGTAGGATTCCACCTTTCCTAGTCCAACTAGGTCAAGGGGGGAAAGAGGGGAAGAGGGGAAGGAAGGGAGAGAGGGGCCGCGCCCCAAACCCCTTGTCCAATTCGGACTGGGCTTGGGAGGGGCGCGCGCCACCTCCTGGTCCTTCCCACTAAGGCCCATCAAGGCCCATTGCTTCTTCCTCGTATTCCCGTAACTCCCGGTACCTCCGAAAATACCCGAACCACTCAGAACCCTTCCGATGTCCGAATATAGTCGTCCAATATATCGATCTTTACGTCTCGACCATTTCGAGACTCCTCGTCATGTCCCCGATCTCATCCGGGACTCTGAACTCCTTCGGTACATCAAAACTCATAAACTCATTATATAACTGTCATCGAAACCTTAAGCGTGCGGACCCTACGGTTCGAGAACAATGTAGACATGACCGAGACACGTCTCCGGTCAATAACCAATAGCGGGACCTGGATGCCCATATTGGCTCCTACATATTCTACGAAGATCTTTATCGGTCAGACCGCATAACAACATACGTTGTTCCCTTTGTCCATCGGTATGTTACTTGCCCGAGATTCGATCGTCGGTATCCAATACCTAGTTCAATCTCGTTACCGGCAAGTCTCTTTACTCGTTCCATAATACATCATCCCGTAACTAACTCATTAGTTGCAATGCTTGCAAGGCTTAAGTGATGTGCATTACCGAGAGGGCCCAGAGATACCTCTCCCACAATTGGAGTGACAAATCCTAATCTCGAAATACGCCAACCCAACATCTACCTTTGGTGACACCTGTAGTACTCCTTTATAATCACCCAGTTACGTTGTGACGTTTGGTAGCACCCAAAGTGTTCCTCCGGCAAACGGGAGTTGCATAATCTCATAGTCAAAGGAACATGTATAAGTCATGGATAAAAGCAACAGCAACATAATAAACGATCGGGTGCTATGCTAATGGAATGGGTCATGTCAATCAGATCATTGAACTAATGATGTGACCTTGTTAATCAAATGACAACTCCTTTGTCCATGGTTAGGAAACTTAACCATCTTTGATTAACAAGCTAGTCAAGTAGAGGCATACTAGTGACACTCTGTTTGTCTATGTATCCACACATGTATTATGTTTTCAGTTAATACAATTCTAGCATGAACAATAAACATCTATCATGATATGTAAGGAAATAAATAATAACTTTATTATTGCCTCTAGGGCATATTTCCTTCAGTCTCCCACTTGCACTAGAGTCAATAATCTAGGTCACATCACCATGTGATTAACTCACATCACCATGTGATTAACTCGATAGTTCACATCATCATGTGATTAACACCCATAGTTCACATCGCCATGTGACCAACACCCAAAGGGTTTGCTAGATTCAGTAATCTAGTTCATATCGCTATGTGATTAACACCCAAAGAGTACTACGGTGTGATCATGTTTTGCTTGTGAGAGAAGTTTAGTCAACGGGTCTGCCACATTCAGATCCGTTATGTATTTTGCAATTTTCTATGTCTACAATGCTCTACACGGAGCTACTCTAGCTAATTGCTCCCACTTTCAATATGTATCTAGATCGAGACTTAGAGTCATCCAGATCTGTGTCAAAACTTGCATCGACGTAACCCTTTACGACGAACCTTTTGTCACTTCCATAATCGAGAAACATATCCTTATTCCACTAAGGATAATTTTGACCGCTGTCCAGTGATCTACTCCTAGATCACTATTGTACTCCCTTGCCAAACTCAGTGTAGGGTACACAATAGATCTGGTAAACAGCATGGCATACTTTATAGAACCTATGGCCGAGGCATAGCGAATGACTTTCATTCTCTTTCTATCTTCTGTCGTGGTCAGGCTTTGAGTCTTACTCAATTTCACACCTTGTAACACAGGAAAGAACTCTTTCTTTGACTGTTCCATTTTGAACTACTTCAAAATCTTGTCAAGGTATGTACTCATTGAAAAAACTTATCAAGCGTCTTGATCTATCTCTATAGATATTGATGCTCAATATGTAAGCAGCTTCACCGAGATCTTCCTTTGAAAAACTCCTTTCAAACACTCCTTTGTGCTTTACAGAATAATTCTACATTATTTCTGATCCACAATATGTCATATATATACTTATCAGAAATGCTGTAGTGCTCCCACTCACTTTCTTGTAAATACAGGCTTCACCGCAAGTCTGTATAAAACTATATGCTTTGATCAACTTATCAAAGCGTGTATTCCAACTCCGAGATGCTTGCACCAGTCCACAGATGGATCGCTGAAGCTTGCATATTTTGTTAACACCTTTAGGATTTACAAAACCTTCTGGTTGCATCATATACAACTCTTCTTTAATAAATCCATTTAAGGAATGCAGTTTTGTTTATCCATTTGCCAGATTTCATAAAATGCGGCAATTGCTAACATGATTCGGACAGACTTAAGCATAGATACGAGTGAGAAACTCTCATCGTAGTCAACACCTTGAACTTGTCGAAAACCTTTTGCGACAATTCTAGCTTTGTAGATAGTAACACTACTATCAGCGTCCGTCTTCCTCTTGAAGATCCATTTAATCTCAATGGCTTGCCGATCATCGGGTAAGTCAATCAAAGTCCATACTTTGTTCTCATACATGGATCATATCTCAGATTTCATGGCCTCAAACCATTTCGCGGAATCTGGGCTCATCATCGCTTCCTCATAGTTCGCAAGTTCGTCATGGTCTAGTAACATGATTTCCAGAACAGGATTACCGTACCACTCTGGTGCGGACCTTACTCTGGTTTACCTACGAGATTCGTTAGTAACTTGATCTTGAAGTTACATGATCATTATCATTAGCTTCCTTACTAATTGGTGTAGTAATCACAAGAATAGATTTCTGTGATGAACTACTTTCCAATAAGGTAGAAGGTACAATTACCTTATCAAGTTTTCTACTTTCCTCCCACTCACTTCTTTCGAGAGAATCTCCTTCTCTAGAAAGGATCCATCTTCAGCAACGATTTTGCCTTCGGATCTGTGATAGAAAGTGTACCCAACAATCTCCTTTGGGTATCCTATGAAGACACATTTCTCCGATTTGGTTCGAGCTTATCATGATGAAACTTTTTCACATAAGCATCGCAACTCCAAACTTTAAGAAACAACAACTTTGGTTTCTTGCCAAACCACAGTTCATACGGTGTCGTCTCAACGGATTTAGATGGTGCCCTTTTAATGTGAATGCAGCTGTCTCTAATGCATAAACCCCAAAACGATAGTGGTAGATCGGTAAGAGACATCATAGATCGCACTATATCTAATAAAGTACGGTTATGACGTTCGGATACACCATTACACTGTGGTGTTCCAGGTGGCACGATTTTGTGAAACTATTCCACATTGTTTTAACTGAAGACCAAACTCGTAACTCAAATATTTGTCTCTGCGATCAGATCGTAGAAACCTTATTTTCTTGTCACGATGATTTTTCACTTCACTCTGAAATCTTTTTGAACTTTTCAAATGTTTCAGACTTATGTTTCATCAAGTAGATATACCCATATCTGCTCAAATCATCTGTGAAGGTCAGAAAATAATGATACCTGCTGCAAGCCTTAATATTCATTGGACCACATACATCAGTATGTATGATTTCCAACAAATCTGTTGCTTGCTTCATTGTTCCGGAGGACGGCGTTTTAGTCATCTTGCCCAAGAGGCATGGTTCGCAAGCATCAAGTGATTCCAAAATCCCATCAGCATGGAGTTTCTTCATGCGCTTTACACCAATATGACCTAAACGGCAGTGCCACAAATAGGTTGCACTATCATTATTAACTTCGCATCTTTTGGTTTCAATATTATGAATATGTGTATCACTACGATCGAGATCCAATGAACTATTTTCATTGGGTGTGTATGACCATAAAAGGTTCTATTCATGTAAACAGAACAACAATTGTTCTCTAACTTAAATGAATAATCGTATTGCAATAAACATGATCAAATCATATTTATGCTCAACGCAAACACCAAATAACACTTATTTAGGTTCATCACTAATCCCGAAAGTATAGGGAGTGTACGATGATGATCATATCAATCTTGGAACTATTTCCAACACACATCGTCACTTCACCCTTAACTAGTTTCTGTTCATTCTGCAACTCCTGTTTCGACTTACTATTCTTAGCAACTGAACCAGTACCAAATACCGAGGGGTTGCTATAAACACTAGTAAAGTACACATCAATAACATGTATATCAAATATACCTTTGTTCACTTTGCCATCCTTCTTATCCACCAATTACTTGGGGTAGTTCCGCTTCTAGTGACCAGTCCCTTTGCAGTAGAAGCACTCAGTCTCAGGATTAGGTCCAGACTTGGGCTTCTTCACTTGAGCAGCAACTTGCTTGTTGTTCTTCTTAAAGTTCCCCTTTTTTCCTTTGCCCTTTTCTTGAAACTAGTGATCTTGTCAACCATCAGCACTTGATGCTCTTTCTTGATTTCTACCTTCATCAATTTCATCATTATGAAAAAGTTCGGGAGTCGTTTTCGTCATCCCTTGCATACTATAGTTCATCACGAAGTTCTACTAACTTGGTGATGGTGACTAGAGAATTCTGTCAATCACTATCTTATCTGGAAGATTAACTCCCACTTGATTTAAGCGATTGTAGTACCCAGACAATATGAGAACATGCTCAGTAGTTGAGCGATTCTCCTCCATCTTTTAGTTGTAGAACTTGTTGGAGACTTCATATCTCTCAACTCGGGTATTTGCTTGAAATATTAACTTCAATTCCTGGAACATCTCATATGGTCCATGACGTTCAAAACGTCTTTGAAGTCCCGATTCTAAGCCGTTAAGTATGGTGCACTAAACTATTAAGTAGTCATCATATTGAGCTAGCAAAACGTTCATACCGTCTGCATCTGCTCCTGCAATAGGTCCGTCACCTAGCGGTGCATTAAGGACATAATTCTTCTGTGCAGCAATGAGGATAAACCTCAGATCACGGATCCAATCCGCATCATTGCTACTAATATTTTTCAACACAATTTTCTCTAGGAACATATCAAAATAAACATAGGGAAGCAACAACGCGAGCTATTGATCTACAACATAGATATGCTAATACTACTAGGACTAAGTTCATGATAAATTAAAGTTCAATTAATCATATTACTTAAGAACTCCCACTTAGATAGATATCCCTCTAATCCTCTAAGTGATCACGTGATCCAAATCAAACTAAACCATAACCGATCATCACGTGAAATGGATTAGTTTTCAATGGTGAACATCATCATGTTGATCATATCTACTATATGATTCACGCTCGACCTTTCGGTCTCCGTGTTCCGAGGTCATATCTTATATGCATAGCTCGTCAAGTATAACCTGAGTATTCCGCGTGTGCAACTGTTTTGCACCCGTTGTATTTGAACGTAGAGCCTATCACACCCGATCATCACGTGGTGTCTCAGCACGAAGAACTTTCGCAACGGTGCATACTCAGGGAGAACACTTCTTGATAATTAGTGAGAGATCATCTTATAATGCTACCGTCAATCAAAGCAAGATAAGATGCATAAAAGATAAACATCACATGCAATCAATATAAGTGATATGATATGGCCATCATCATCTTGTGCTTGTGATCTCCATCTCCGCAGCACTGTCATGATCACCATCGTCACCGGCGCGACACCTTGATCTCCATCGTAGCATCGTTGTCGTCTCGCCAATCTTATGCTTCTACGACTATCGCTACCGCTTAGTGATAAAGTAAAGCATTACAGGGCGATTGCATTGCATACAATAAAGCGACAACCATACGGCTCCTGCCGGTTGCCGATAGCTCGGTTACAAAACATGATCATCTCATACAATAAAATTTAGCATCATGTCTTGACCATATCACATCACAACTTGACCATATCACATCACAACATGCCCTGCAAAAACAAGTTAGACGTCCTCTACTTTGTTTGTTGCAAGTTTTACGTGGCTGCTACGGGCTTAAGCAAGAACCAATCTCACCTACGCATCAAAAACCATAACGATAGTTTGTCAAATAGACTCCGTTTTAACCTTCGCAAGGACCGGGCGTAGCCATACTCGGTTCAACTAAAGTTGGAGAAACTGACACCCGCCAGCCACCTGTGTGCAAAGCACGTCGGTAGAACCAGTCTCGCGTAAGCGTACGCGTAATGTCGGTCCAGGCCGCTTCATCCAACAATACCGCCGAACCAAAGTATGACATGCTGGTAGGCAGTATGACTTATATCGCCCACAACTCACTTGTGTTCTACTCGTGCAAATAACATCAAACCATAAAAACCTAGGCTCGGATGCCACTGTTGGGGAACGTAGTAATTTCAAAAAATTTCCTACGCACACGCAAGATCATGGTGATGCATAGCAACGAGAGGGGAGAGTGTTGTCTACGTACCCTCGTAGACCGAAGCGGAAGCGTTAACGCAACGTAGAGGAAGTAGTCGTACGTCTTCCCGATCCGACCGATCCAAGCACCGTTACTCCGGCACCTCCGAGTTCTTGGCACACGTTCAGCTCGATGACGCACCCCTAGCTCCGATCCAGCAAAGCTTCGGGGAGGAGTTCCGTCAGCACGACGGCGTGGTGACAATCTTGATGTTCTACCGGCGCAGGGCTTCGCCTAAGCACTGCAACGATATATTCGAGGTGGAATATGGTGGAGGGGGGCACCGCACACGGCTAAGGAACGATCACGAAGATCAACTTGTGTGTCCATGGGGTGCCCCCTGCCCCCGTATATAAAGGAGCAAGGGAGGGAGGAGGCCGGCCCTAGGTTTGGGCGCGCCAGGGGAGTCCTACTCCCACCGGGAGTAGGATTCCACCTTTCCTAGTCCAACTAGGTCAAGGGGGAAAGAGGGGAAGAGGGGAAGGAAGGGAGAGAGGGGCCGCGCCCCAAACCCCTTGTCCAATTCGGACTGGGCTTGGGAGGGGCGTGCGCCACCTCCTGGTCCTTCCTACTAAGGCCCATTGCTTCTTCCTTGTATTCCTGTAACTCCCCGGTACCTCCGAAAATACCCGAACCACTCAGAACCCTTCCGATGTCCGAATATAGTCGTCCAATATATCGATCTTTACGTCTCGACCATTTCGAGACTCCTCGTCATGTCCCCGATCTCATCCGGGACTCCGAACTCCTTCGGTACATCAAAACTCATAAACTCATTATATAACTGTCATCGAAACCTTAAGCGTGCGGATCCTACGGTTCGAGAACAATGTAGACATGACCGAGACACGTCTCCGGTCAATAACCAATAGCGGGACCTGGATGCCCATATTGGCTCCTACATATTCTACGAAGATCTTTATCGGTCAGACCGCATAACAACATACGTTGTTCCCTTTGTCCATCGGTATGTTACTTGCCCGAGATTCGATCGTCGGTATCCAATACCTAGTTCAATCTCGTTACCAGCAAGTCTCTTTACTCGTTCCGTAATACATCATCCCATAACTAACTCATTAGTTGCAATGCTTGCAAGGCTTAAGTGATGTGCATTACCGAGAGGGCCCAGAGATACCTCTCCCACAATTGGAGTGACAAATCCTAATCTCGAAATACGCCAACCCAACATCTACCTTTGGTGACACCTATAGTACTCCTTTATAATCACCCAGTTACGTTGTGACGTTTGGTAGCACCCAAAGTGTTCCTCCGGCAAACGGGAGTTGCATAATCTCATAGTCAAAGGAACATGTATAAGTCATGGATAAAAGCAACAGCAACATAATAAACGATCGGGTGCTATGCTAATGGAATGGGTCATGTCAATCAGATCATTGAACTAATGATGTGACCTTGTTAATCAAATGACAACTCCTTTGTCCATGGTTAGGAAACTTAACCATCTTTGATTAACAAGCTAGTCAAGTAGAGGCATACTAGTGACACTTTGTTTGTCTATGTATCCACACATGTATGTATTATGTTTTCAGTTAATACAACTCTAGCATGAACAATAAACATCTATCATGATATGTAAGGAAATAAATAATAACTTTATTATTGCCTCTAGGGCATATTTCCTTCACCGGAGAGACCCCGACCTCCACCGACACCCACTCTCCCCCCCCCCCCCCACCGAAATATCTCACCCCTCCCCTCTCTCCCCCGATTGGATCGGGATCGAGAGGAGGAGGTCATCGGCGCCGAAACACCTCCCCTCCGCCGCCAGGACGCCGCCACCTCGCCGGACTACTCCCGCTCCGCACGTCGTCCCCGTCGCCCCCCCGAGCTCCATCGAGCACGCCTCCCTAGTCCCTGCTTACCCCCCTGTGAGGCCCTCCTCCTTCTCTGCCCCTCGCGCCGTCCCGCTCGTCGCGCCCGCACGCCTCGTCGTCCCTGGCCACGTTCGCCGTACCCTCCGTGAGCACGCGCCCCTCCCTCCTCTCTGCTTCCTATGCCCATGGTCGCCGCGCGGACCACGCCCGCGGTCACCCCTGACGCCTCTCTACGCCCGCGTTCCCGTCCCGACCAGCCACCGCATCACCGCGGCCCCGTCTCGCTGCCGTCGTCGCCCCGTTCCCCTCCGCGCTAGCGCTCACGCTCACAGCGCGTCGACCGTGCCCGTCCATCGCGGCGCCCGCCACGTTCCCTGGCCGCGCTCGCGGCCGGTTGTCGCGCGTGCTCGCCCAGCCGCGACCCAGTGCGCGCTCACTCACACCGCCGCAGCCCCCTGCTTCCCCGCTTCGGCCCCTCCCGCTCGCCGCGCTGCCCTGTTCCCTGCGCCGTCCGCCGCCCGCGCCGTGGTGGCGCTCTGTCTTGCCGTCGAGCAAGGCCCGAGGCCAGCGCCCGGGTTTTTCCCCCACCAATCGGGCGCCCAGCGCCCGTTGACCCGCATCAGCCCCCTGGGGCCAATGACAAGGGGCCCCACGCCCCCTGAACGTTTAAAAACATAATGAATAAAAATAAAATAATAATAATAAAAATAATTAATTAATTAAGGAATTAATTAAGTTAATTAATCGTAATTAGATTAACCTAATTAACTAATTAGTTTAATTAAACAGTAGTTAGATTAGTTTAACCCTGATTAGGCTAAACAGTCACTGACCAGTGGGACCCACACGTCAGTTTGACCAGTCAACACCCGTGTTGACTGCTGACGTCATGCTGACGTCAGCAAACACTGTTTTGGATAATGTTAGATTTAAATAATTAATTAAACTCCAGAAATTAATAAAATCTTTAGAAAATCATATCTTTTAATCCGTAACTCGGATTAAATTATTTTCAACATGAAAGTTGCTAAGAACGACGAGACGAACCCGGATATGCAGCCCGTTCATCCTCCGCATACCCCTAACATATCAAACTCGCAACTTTCCCCCTCCGGCTCCTTTGCCCGAAAACGCGGAACCCCGGGGATACTTTCCCGGATGTTTCCCCCCTTCACCGGTATCATCCCATACCGCGTTAGGGCACCTCTAACGCCGTTACTTGTCATGTCATGCATCACTATGCCTCTGCTTGTTTAAATAATTATTGTTTCTCCCCCCTCTTCTCTCGATAGACATCGAGACCGACGCTGCTGCTGCCCCGTTCGACTACGGAGTTGACGATCCCTCTCTCTTGCCAGAGCAACCAGGCAAGCCCCCCCCCCTTGATCACCAGATATCGCCTACTCTGCTCTTACTGCTTGCATTAGAGTAGTGTAGTATGTTACTGCTTTCGTTATTCCTATCCTGATGCATAGCCTGTCTTTGATAATCCTGTTAATACCTTTACCTGCAATCCTACTGCTTAGTATAGGGTGCTAGTGTTCCATCAGTGGCCCTACACTCTTGTCCGTTTGCCATGCTATACTACTGGGCCGTGATCACTTCGGGAAGTGATCGCGGACATATACTATATACTTTACACTGTTACATTATCTGTGATACTGTTCGGAGTTGGGGGCTGAAGGGGCAGGTGGTTCCACCCAGGTAGTGGTGGGCCTGGGTTCCCGACGGCCCCCGACTGTTACTTTGTGGCGGAGCGACAGGGCAGGTTTGAGACCACCTAGGAGAGAGGTGGGCCTGGCCCTGCCGGCGTTCGCGGATACTTAACACGCTTAATGAGATCTGGGTATTTGATCTGAGTCTGGCCATTTGGTCTATACGCACTAACCATCTACGCGGGGGTAGTTATGGGTATCCCGGCGTCGTGGTATCAGCCGAAGCACTTTTGACGTCAGTGACTGAGTGGCGCGCGCCGCATTGGATCGTAAGCTCGCTCTTGTATTAAGGGGGCTAGATCTGCTTCCGGTCGCGTTCGCAACGTGCAGGTGTGCTCAGGGCGATGGGCCCAGACCCCTGCGCGCTTAGGTTTAGACCGGCGTGCTGACCGCTCTGTTGTGCCTAGGTGGGTCTGCGACGTGTTGATCTTCCGCGGCCGGGCATGACCCAGGAAAGTGTGTCCGGCCAAATGGGATCAAGCGTGTTGGGCTATGTGGTGCACCCCTGCAGGGAAGTTTATCTATTCGAATAGCCGTGTCCCTCGGTAAAAGGACGACCCGGAGTTGTACCTTGACCTTATGACAACTAGAACCGGATACTTAATAAAACACACCCTTCCAAGTGCCAGATACAACCCGGTGATTGCTCTCCAACAGGGCATCGAGGAGGGGATTGCCGGGTAGGATTATGCTATACGATGCTACTTGGAGGACTTCAGTCTACTCTCTTCTATATGCTGCAAGACGGAGGCGACCAGAAGCGTAGACTTCGATAAGACTAGCTATCCCCCTCTTATTCTGGCATTCTGCAGTTCAGTCCACTGATATGGCCCTTTACACATATATCCATGCATATGTAGTGTAGCTCCTTGCTTGCGAGTACTTTGGATGAGTACTCATGGTTGCTTTTCTCCCCCTTTTCCCCCTTTCCCTTCTACCCGGTTGCCGCAACCAGACGATGGAGCCCAGGATCCAGACGCCATCGTCGACGACGACTCCTACTACTCTGGAGGTGCCCATTACTACGTGCAGCCCGCTGACGACGACCAGGAGTAGTTTAGGAGGATCCCAGGCAGGAGGCCTGCGCCTCGTTCGATCTGTATCCCAGTTTGTGCTAGCCTTCTTAAGGCAGACTTGTTTAACTTATGTCTGTACTCAGATATTGTTGCTTCCGCTGACTCGTCTATGATCGAGCACTTGTATTCGGGCCCTCGAGGCCCCTGGCTTGTATTATGATGCTTGTATGACTTATTTTATGTTTTAGAGTTGTGTTGTGATATCTTCCCGTGAGTCCCTGATCTTGATCGTACACGTTTGCGTGCATGATTAGTGTACGATTGAATCGGGGGCGTCACAGAAACAAAAAAAATATACATTGAAAGTTTACTAGAAACACAGAACATACACATACATGAAAACACAGAACTGGTAAAGTTCACGTAACAAAAACTAAGAAGTTCAGACATGAAAACACAGAAAGTTTAAGAACCATCCTTGAGAAATTCGCTTTGAAAAATCTAGAGAAATCACGTTTTTTAGAATGTTATGGGTATACAACTTAGAAGAACCCTAGCCTCCGAAGGGATCCGCGCGGGGGGGGGGGGTCGAAGGAAGGTCTCTGTCATGCCATCATCTCAACTAAGGATACTCCGGCATCAACCATCGTCGTCCCTCTCCCCTATTCATCCCTTTGTAATACCGAACCCTAAGTGAAAAGCTATGTGTATTACTTTGATCGTTCATACATACTTGCCATTATTTATCTTGTGATGTTTCTCATCTCTATGTCTAGGTAATACCCTTAGTTTTCGGGGATATGGAGGAACTCTAGTATGTTTAGGTGTTGTACGTCGATATGATTCGACATACTATTTCTATGTTTATGCTGATAATCTCCCCAATGTTGCGTGAAGTCGACCACTCAACATTTTCCCTTAGGTGCGTGAAGGTTATTACCATCGGTGTGATGGTGGATTTGCGGAGGTATTGCAGTGATTCCTTCCTTGTTTGTTTTATAGGGGATTGTGGGAGACCTTTAGTTGTGTCCATGGGGAAACCCTTAATCACTATTCTATAACCTGTTGTGGGAATGAACGGTGGTGGAGTATGTGATACGTGGTTGCGGTATGTTTGCACATATCTGTACTTGGCTCCAACTAGCTATAAAAACATATTTAGTGGCTTAGTTATCCAAATCTAGAACAATGCTCAACACATAAGTTACCTTAGTCAAATACTAGTGGGGAATCCGAACTCCCTGAGAACGCCTTAGCCCTATCGATTTCATAGTTACCATTTACCCTCTTATGCCCTTTTATTTTAGTGTTTTACTTTACTTTCAGCCGCTAATCACTTGCAATATTTTCAGGCTCCGTTTACGCTTTTCTTTGGAGTGTCATTAGCTTGCAGTCACATCTCTGTAAACCTATACAAGAGGCAAAGACCATTTCTTGTGCTCCCTATGGGATCGATACTCTTGCTTTGAGAAAGCTATAACTATACTATGTGCATATGCAGATCATTAATGATCAATCTAGCGAATGAGGGCGGTAGCCTACCACATCGTCGCCTTGGCTACTTCCTTGATGGTGGAGGACTTTGCTTCAATGATGGATGCCTCCAAAACATCCTTATTGAAGGAAGTACGCTCCAGGGTCAAAAAAGAGATGGGCACGCGCTTTAAGGCTACAAACGCCACAACGCCTTCTTTTTCCCCAAATGAAGTCCTTGATGCGGATGGGGATAACTAAATGTTTTTGCATCCCAAGCCGACCACCACTCCATCCTACAATATCGCAGAGCATTCCTATGCACCTCAACCCATCCCTTGTCCACATATTAATTCTCATGGTTCACTCCCTCCTTTGAATACTAAAGACTTTGCTAAGTGGAAACTCGGTATGGAGTCTCACATTCGCGGTGCCTCATTGCAACTTTGGTGGGTGACCATAAATGGTTGCAAGCCTAAGGACCCGACAAGTCTTACTCCAAGGGAATTCGGATGACCAACTTAATGTCACCGCACTCAACACTTCATCCGTGACTGGTGAGTATCGAGACTCCAATGCTCTCCTCGAGACCTTAAAGGAGATTTGGGATTGCCTTGATGACATGTTCCAAGGTGAAGTTCATATTCAAAGATCAAGGTTGGATTTCCTAAAGTAAGAGGCCAATTTGATTCTGAAGAGTGATGGTGAGACCGCGAAAGAGATATATTGAAGGCTGAAGACTCTTGTTTTCGATTTGAGGAACTTTGGGTGTACTTGAGTGGTTGATCATTTTTTTCATTGACAAGTTTCTTGGAGCCATGGTTTTGATCGATAATAGTATGTTCATGTTCATTCATCAACAAACCGGACTTTGAAACCATTTCTCCCAATGAAGTAGTGGCAACTTTCACCACTCATTATCCGTTGAAGGTTAAGTTAAACCAAGCCATTGCACTTGCTCTCAGGACCAAGAGCTCAAATCTCGCTTTGATGGCCTAGAAGGTGCTTGTGCATGCACCAAGAGAAGAAGAAGAAGGTCCTAAAGAAGAATACGGTGGCGGTACTTGCCCGATAACTGACTTTGAGGAAGACTTGACTCTCTTGATCAAGAAATATTTGTGCACCATGCAAACGAATGGAAGAATCTCAAGGGCAAGTCCTTTGTGAGAAGTGCTGCGATTGTGATAGCCCACAACACTATGTTGTGGATTGCCCCTATGAATGAAGAGAAGACAAGATCGAGAAGCTCGTTCTCAAGAAGTTCTCGAAGTTCACGAAGAGCAAGGATGACAAGACAGTTGTTCATGAGGAGTACAGGTCCGACGACGAGGAGAACAACGATGGGGAGAATGTGGGTACAACTGTCGTTATTGTGCAATCCACTTCCTCCCCCTCTACCGCCGGTCTCTTTGATGCCTCCAACGAGAAGAAGCCCATCACTTATCGGTGCCTCATGGCTAAAGAGGTACTAGCAAAGTCCTCCTCCCCTAACCCACCCCATTTCACTCTCAAATCTTCTACTACTTCGTATGCTTCATGTAATGACGATCTGGAGGATGAATGTGAAGGTCGTGTGAATGATGATGAGGATGCCTCGTTGACCTTTATCAAAACTCTTCGGGTGAGGCTCTTGGTCGTTTTAGCATTCTCTTGAAGTTACTTGTCGAACATGATGAGTACATTGAGAATGTTGAAAACCTCCTTATAGAGGAAAAAGAGATAATCGAAGTCCTCGAGCAACGAACCACATGTTGCAATGCAGCATCGCCAGCAAGTCGTGGCAGCGTGTTTGCAGCTGGCCATCCGTTGCAACGTAGCATCGCCGCCAGCGTGCCATCAACGTCCTTGTAGTTTCGCCTGTAGCAACGCCAGGTGAACAGTGGACATGGATGCGGCATCAGAGCCTAGGTTGCAGCTAGGTGTCGCCCCAGGAAGCCACTTGCAATGGCGATGCCAATTTGCAACATGGATGTTGTTGTGCTTGCAACACCGCCACCCCCCTTTCTTGCTGCGTCTGGTGCTTACTCCCTTACAGCAGCGGTGACAGCCCGACCACGACCTATGAGAGCTGGTGATGGGCGGTAGAGAGATACAAGAGGGAAGAGGAGGGATGTGAGGGTGCCCGAGGAAAAGGAAAGAAACATATGGATGTGATCGCGAGAAGACAAGGCCGTAATCAGCCGATTGTTTCTAAACATTCCCTAAGAAATGCTATTTGGGCAGACATTAACCTCAATGCTTAATCTACCCAATATTTGATTAGATCCCCCACTGAGTTAACCTGTTATGCATGTTTCCTTTATTTATTGAGAAGGTTGCAAGGTGAAGCTGTCACAGATTTGAGGGGCTGCTCGTTTACAAGCTGAAGCTCTGCGACATCAGCAAGCGATGGGGAGGAGCCAAGGAGGCAAGCAACAAGCTGCGGACGGATTCTAGCTTTGGAGGGCAAGGATGAAGATGTTAATACTAACTTGTTACTCAATCTGACGTTACACGTTCTGACAGCTAGGTACAGTACAGAATACAATTACATCGGGATTAACCAAAACATAAAAGAAAAAAGAAGGTATCACAGAAGATTGCACCAAACCTGTACTGAAATTGTTGTCGCGTGGATGAAAATCAAACTTGTAAGATGAGTTCTCGTGCATCATTCTAGCTGTTACGAACTTACCAAGTCTGTGCAACCCGTTCTCTATTGAGGAGTTCTGGAAGAACCAGCGCCCCAAGTTTGATGTGGCAAGGTTC
Organism: Aegilops umbellulata; assembly: GCA_032464435.1. Lineage (NCBI taxonomy): Eukaryota > Viridiplantae > Streptophyta > Magnoliopsida > Poales > Poaceae > Aegilops > Aegilops umbellulata. The sequence continues at coordinate 315,677,082 of CP136055.1, read as the reverse complement.
ACATGCCATGATGGCCAGCCATGCTTGCCATAAAGAGATTAGGACTGCAATACCTAGATAATGATGTCACAGGGACCCATAATATAAGCCACTCGGGTCTTAATCATTTGCTCAGTCAATCTTTTGACAAATCTGATCCTATTGCGAGAACGACCTGCATTTGGTTAGCGAAATAGATGGATTCGTTAGGAAGAGCAAACTCGGGTCTTAATTTATTTATCTCCGGTCATTTGCTCTCAGTCAATCCTGACAAGGACTCCGGCCTTGCTCCGGTTTTGAAAGTTGAAAGCTGAGGAGCAGAGGTCCTGGTAAGCTTATCATGTGGCTTAGACACGGAATCATAAACTCCCGCGTTAATGCTCCCATTTTGACATGAAATCTCCGAGCTGACTGAATATCTCGAGAAGAAAAGGCATGTGGTTTCAGTGTTCCGGAGAAGAAGAGAAAAATACGCGTGGTTTGAGCCTCCTATGATACGCAAGACATTAATCTCCTCCAACTGCCCCTTGGCCAGCGGCACAGACGCCGATCGATCGCCCGAGGAAGATAGTAGTACATAGACATGTGGACTCTTCTCAAGAAAAACGATGGATGTGCATTGACCCAGTTAAGGAGTCCCCGGCACACTGTCCGCGGAATTAAAGCCTTCCCATCCACCGGACTAGCTCAAGAACCTCCGACGGCTACTAGTACTCCCTCCGTTCAGAATTACTTTACGTCTAATACATTCATTTCTGTGACAAGTAATTCCGAATGGAAGGAGTACCTGTGATCCCAGCACGTACGGTCGTAAGGTTCATGAGATGAATGGTACGCCACGCCACGCGAGAGCACGCCACTTGCGTTTACATGAACGATGGATGGTGTCTCCGCCCTCCCCTCCTGATCACGACCGGCCGCCCCTCACCAGCATGCATGCATCGCGGGGAGAAAAATGTTGGGCCGGTTAAACAGGCCCGTGGTGCAGCAGCGCCATCCGAGACTCTAGATTTGCCGGTCTCTGAATAGTGTTTGCAGGCATACAGACCACCGCACAATGGATCTCGCAGCTCAACTGGACCAGAACGAGAGACGTGAGATCTGATGGATCCTCGGGGGTGAAAGAGGAATGGCAGGCTGCGCGCTCAGTTACGGGACCCCCATTGACCAAGTGCCACGCGTGCAGCCGGCACGGCCTGAGCCGTACAAGCGCCGACGCGTGCAGCCTGCGCGCCTGCCAACGCGCACTGCCACGCCACTGTACTGTACATCGCGAAGTTATACTGGTCGGGCCGTCGTTTCCGCGGAAACCAGGGCGCGCATCCTCGCCATCTACTTACTATATAGCCCGCCACGCACAGCCAAGCGACGCACTCTCAAAGTTCCCATCGCCGATCTCCGGGAGCCGGACGAAACGACATGGTGGCTACGATCGAGAACCTGCACGCGGACGTGCTGGCCTGCGCGCTGCGCCGCCTGGACGGCCGCTCGCTGGCCGCCGCGAGCTGCGCGACGGCGGGGCTCCGCGCGCTCGCCGCCGACCCGGACACGTGGCGCGCGCTCTGCCTCGCCGAGTGGCCGTCCCTCGCGGCCCAGCACGGGCTCCTCGCCGCGGTGCCGCCGCGCCGCCTCTTCGCCGACGCGTCCCCTTTCCCGTGCCCGGACGCCGGGGAGCCCGGCGCCGGCGGGCTCCCCGCGAGGCTCGTCTCCGCGGTGGACGTGTACTACAGGGGCGCGCCCGTGCTGTCCCGCGTGGTGGAGACGCCCGCGTCGTCGCCGTGGTTCCTCAGCTCGCCGTTCCGCGTCGAGGCCGTGGACTGCAAGAAGCCGGCGCCGGTGGCCGCGGCGTTCTCCCCGGCGGAGCTCGAGCTGAGCTGGGTGATCGTCGACCCCGCCCGCGGCCGGGCGGTGAACGTGTCGAGCAGGCGGGCGGTGGCCCTGGGCCGGCACTGGTACACCGGCGAGACGTTGGTGCGGTTCGCGGTGGTGCTGGGCGGGTGCAACTTCGAGACCACCGTGGCCTGCTCCGAGGAGGCCGGACACGTCAGCGAGGTCAGCCTCGCCGTGGAGAATGCCGACGGCGCCGCTGTGAGCGGCGAGGGCGCCCTCCGGCTCCTCGCCGCGGCAATGGAGGGGCGGAGGAGGGGAGGCGAGAGAGAGCGGGAGGAGGCCAAGGCAAGGTACGAGGTGTTCGTCAAGAGCAAGAAGGGGAGGAAGGAGAGCAAGGCGCGAAGAGAGGTGCTCGTTGACCTGTGCTGCTCCGCCGCCAGCGCCGTCGCCGTGCTGGCCTTCTTCGCCACCGTCGTGCTCCGGTGACAAGTTCTTTTTGCCGCCGACGGACGGATCCAGCGATGAGTTCATTCATGCATGATGTAGGTGCACACTAGGCATCATGCGGGAAATGAATTGTTTTTTTGTGTAAGATTCCTATGGTATTTCTGCGTTCCAAATAAGACGGCATCAAGCAAAGAACTAACGTGTATTTACATCTTCTCCCTGGCAGCTAGAGTGTGTACATCCATTCTAGTGACAAAGTTTTCCTCCTAATAAATTTAGGTGAAAATGACAGAGAAGTGGAGAGACAGAAAAATCTGCCATGCAATGTGTGACATTCAAATGACACAGTTCTCCTTAGGTATGAGGGGAAAGTATGAAGTATCTACCATTGAGTGCATTGGCAGCCACAGGACGCAAGTACGATCAAAATCTACTGTTCCCCTACCTACAGCAATTAATGAAGTTTATTTATTTAAAGTACGTATGAACGGCAAAGCATTGGCTCCAGGGCAGCCATGGGGAAAACATTGTTCGAGCACAGGATTGCATCAGCAACCTGTCAATGTCCACGAGGTTAAAGAACAGGAACATCATCTGATATGCTCTTGGATGTGTTGTTCTTGCACTTGCAGAACATAAAATTCAGCACAATATTATGTGTCGATTACATTAGAAAAATACATGTTCTTGCAAAACATAAAATTCAGCATAATTACACATCGGCTTTTCTCTAACAGCGTCGCAATCTACCTTATTCATATTATCATCAGCACAACACGCATTTTCAGGTGTTGCTGACTGGCTTAGGAGGGCCTCTTGCTATTGGAACTACGTCTGCAGCATGGTCCTGTTTAGCCTTTGCAATGTCGACATATATAACTCGCCCATTGAGTACCTGTTGCAAGCTTGCATTGCTCAGCTCTTCTTCTTTTTTCAAATGGAGCGGCAAAAAATACAGATTACTAATATACTGAACTAGCAACAGCACTATATTGATAAACGCACGGTTCCTGCTAGTTCTCAAAAGAAGAAAAGAAAAGAAAAACTTGCCTTGCCGTTCATCTCTTCCCGTGCTTTACTGGCCTCTTCCTCAGAGGCAAATTTAACAAAGCCGAATCCTTTTGATCGGCTGGTCATCTTATCCGTGACAATGGTTGCTGAGCTCAAATAATAACAAGTTGCAACTTAGATCGTAACAACAAGCAAAACAACTAGCAGCGGAAGTTTGTTCTGGCAAGTGATGAGGATAAACCTTCTAATACTTGGCCATAACGCGTGAAAGCTTCTGCTAGGCTGTCTTCCGTTGCAAATTGTGACAAGCCTGTAAAATGATTAGAAACTACGACTATGTCAGAGATGCATTTCCTAAATTGCATATAACAACTGTATCCAACTGAACTGATCCCAACGAATCTCAAATATGTAGGTTTTTCTATACAGTAATAATTTTCAGCTTGGATGGATTGAGAGAAAATATTTTTTATATCAATCAACTGAGAAATATATTACTAAAACCCAGAGTACTTGCAAGAAGAACATGAAATGAACTGAAATTAGTATGTTAAGTTGGTAGAAACTAGGGTTCTGCCCGGTCTAGGGCGTAGCCTGTAGGGGAAGGAGGGAGGAGGTCAGAGGAGATTGCGCGGCGGCCGGCGGCGTGGCGCCGTCCTTGCGACGGGAGCAGCGGCAGCGAAGGCAGGAGGCGGCTAGGGTTTAGGTCTCCCGGCTCCCTAAGGGAAGCCGAGCAAATTATGATTGCTTCTTGCTTGATTAGATTGATACATCTCCTCTCCTTATATAGAGAGGTTTACTTGACTCCTAAGCAAACGATCCTAATACGATAAGATAATTGGGCTAAGCCCCTAATTAAGATACTTGGGCCATAACCCACTGGGCTAAGCCCCTATGCCGGTCATAACACTTCTCCCCGTCTGCACAAACAGCTCGTCCTCGAGCTGTAAGGTGGGGAAGCGCTTGCTGAACTCCTCGAGGTGATCAACCAGCGTCAAACACCTTCGCGACAGCTGGAGCGGCAAGGTCGGCGGCGACGGCGTCCTCCAGAATGTAGTCTGCAACCTCCAGGTAGAAGAGTCGCGGGCAGGCGTGGCCGGGCGTGTAGGGCTCGTCGTAGTTGAAGCACAACCCTTGGCGACGACGCTCGAGTAGCTCGGCCGAGGTGAGCCGGCGGAATGGGCGTGCCGCGGTCGCGGCGAGGGGTGCCGCGGAAGCCTGAACAGGCCGACCCGAAGCGGGATCTGGCCAGGGTAGCGACCCAGTGGCCCGGGACGGTGACTCCTGCTGGACGGCCACCGCGCGGCGCTCGAACGCGTGGGCGTAATACATGGCCGTCTGGATATCTTGGGGTCCCTGAAGCTCCACGTCCACGCGGATGTGATCCGAAAGTCCACCGACAAAGAGGTCGGCCCGCTGCTGCACCGTCACGCCCGACGCGTGGCATGCCAGGGCCTGGAAACGGTCGGCGAAGTCCTGAACCGTGGAGGTGAAGGGAAGGCGGCCTAGCTCCGCCAGGCGACTCCCGCGGATCGGGGGCCCAAAACGAAGGAGGCAGAGCTCGCGGAAGCGCTCCCAAGGGGGCATGCTGCCCTCGTCCTGCTCGAGGGCGTAGTACCAGGTCTGGGCTGCACCGCGGAGGTGGTAGGATGCCAGCCAAGTGCGCTCCGACGCGAGCGTGCGCTGTCCACGGAAAAACTGCTCACACTGGTTGAGCCAGTTAAGCGGGTCCTCCGTGCCGTCATAAGAGGCGAAGTCGATCTTGGCGAACCGTGGCGGCGTCTGGGTCGGCGCGCCATGGCCGACCGGCTCGGCGGTGCGGAGCAGTGATGATAACGGCACCCAGTCAATGGTAGGGAGACCGTCATAGGCCCCCGCGGAGCCGGACGAGGCCCCAGACTGCGGCGTGGGTACCGGTGGGTACCCGTCCTCCGTGTAAACTGGCGGCGGCGACGTCCCGGTTAGCCAGGCCGGGATCTGGGACGGTGACGGCGGAAACCGGACCTGCTGGATCGGGAGGCCTCCCGGTGTGGACTGGCCTAGGCCGGAGCTGGGCGGCGACGGTGGGAGCTGGACCGGCGCGGGCGGCGCGGCTGGGGCCGGCGCGGGCCAGTGCGGCGCCGGGGCGGGCGCGGATGGCGCCGCGAGAACCGGCGCGGGCCACTGCGGCCAGGACGGCACTGGGGCGGGCGGCGACTGGAACGACGGATGGGCCCCGGTAATCTCCGCGGGTACCGAGTACCAGGGCAGGTGCAGCGGCGGCGGAGGCGGCCCGCTGGGGTGCCCCGCCTGGAACGGCGGCAACGGTGGCCCGCCCATTGCAGGCGCGCCCTGGGACGGCCACGGCAGCGCGGGGTGGCCGTAGGCGGCGGTAGTCGCAGCCAGCGGAGGTGCAGGCGGCCCGGCCAGGTACAGATGGATGCCCTGGACAGCCGTCATGAGATCCCGCAAGATGCTGGTGACTTCTTCCGGCGTGAAAACGGCGGTTGTCGGCGCAGCGGAGGTGACCGGGGCCAGCGGCGTGGGGGAACCGGCGGTGGTGACGGTGACCGGGGCCGGCGGCGGTGGGGAACCAGCGGTGGTCAGCGGTGCGGTGGTGATGATTGGCAGCGGCGGCGTTGGCGTTGACGAAGACATGATCGAGCCCGAGTCTCTGGATACCAAATTGGTAGAAACTAGGGTTCTGCCCGGTCTAGGGCGTAGCCTGTAGGGGAAGGAGGGAGGAGGTCAGAGGAGATTGCGCGGCAGCCGGCGGCGTGACGGGAGCAGCGGCAGCGAAGGCAGGAGGCGGCTAGGGTTTAGGTCTCCCGGCTCCCTAAGGGAAGCCGAGCAAATTATGATTGCTTCTTGCTTGATTAGATTGATACATCTCCTCTCCTTATATAGAGAGGTTTACTTGACTCCTAAGCAAACGATCCTAATACGATAAGATAATTGGGCTAAGCCCCTAATTAAGATACTTGGGCCATAACCCACTGGGCTAAGCCCCTATGCCGGTCATAACGTAAGTGTTAACCGATGATCGTTCACTGTAAATCAGCAGCAACTAACAAGAGCTTATATGTTGTAATAAAATCTAGTCATATTGATAGGAAATTTTTGAAGTTACAATAGTAAAGTTGACCTTAGTAATGTATAACAAATGCTAGTTTGAATTACTTCAGCTGTTTTAGTTAAATTTACCTTTTTCGGAAAGATAGTAAACCCCCATTTAATCAAATTTACCTAAGTAACCTGTTCACTCATATGGCATTTATAATGGAGCAAGAGGTATTCCATATTTATATGGTTATAAAATCACAAGAGTGTAAGCCCCCTACATGGCAGGTCCTACTCACTGTTGGCATATCAGAGGCAGGCATTTTCGGAGTAAAAAACGAAGATATATAACATTTGGTTACCCTATTGACCTAATAAATAAAATCTCTGCAAAAGATGGGCTCCATCTCCTAAACTTATTCCCGAGAGCATTAGTTGTCACTTGAGCTAGCAAAACAAAATGAGTAACCACGTATGGCCAAGCATCTATTGAAGACCACCACAAGTAAAACACAAGCAGCTGCACTGGTAAATAGCCCTATTGCAATTTGTCGAACAAAGCATGAAACTGCCGCCCACACGAGCATTTCGTCGAACACGTGCTATGCATGCGTCCACGGAGCCACGGGCGCATTCCCACGCTTCTTGTAACCACTGCAGGCGTGAGAGCCGAGAGAGCAGCGGGTTGAAGTGAGACTGGCCGGCGATGTGACGTAAGGGGGGATGTGCGGTGCACGTCAGGAAACGGGAGTGGAGGGGTGAAGACTTTAACCTCCGATGAAGAGCTTGTGTGTGATACCGCGAGAGTGCGTGAGGAGCAGCGGGCGCGTCGCGGCGCCGGCAGGGCTCCTCGTGGAGGTGGAGGCCAGGCGGCGGGAGGCCGCACGCAGCGCCGCCATGGCCATGGCTCTGCCCTCTTTCCTTTCCTTGGGGAAGTCGGCTGGGGGGGACGGAGCCGGGAGAAGCGGGCGGGCAGTTCGTCGCTAGGTCTTAGGCCAATGCTTGCTAAGCCTTCCACGTAGGCAAAAAATCTAATGTGACAAGTTATTTAAAAGGAGAGAGATGAGTGTGATGATCTCAGGAAAAACCAATGCTAAACGCGTAAACTAGGTAAAACATTTAAAGAAAGAAAGCCCATCAATACATGAAGAGTTTTAGTTGCTAAACCATTAAATGCAGTAAGCTTAGCAACCATAAGCTAAGAGGGTGTTTGGATACTCTCTAGTCATGTGACTAGTAGTAGTCAGACTAGAAGTTTTTAGTCAGGCCCTGTTTGGAAGGTGACTACTACTAGTCAGCATTAAATGTTTCAGTATTAAATGTTTGGAAGGCAACACCAATTAGAGGAGAGAGAGGTGGACTTTAGTCAGTAAAAGTCAGGGGTGTTTGGAGGTTTACTGACTAAAGGTGACTACTACTAGTCTCTAGTCACTTTTAGTTGGGGGTGGGGTGACTAGGGACTAAACTAGTTTTAGTCACCCAGTAGTCAGGGGTGTTTGGAGGTTTACTGACTAAAATGACTACTACTAGTCTCTAGTCACTAGTGATCCAAACACCCTATAAGCATCTGTGCATTGAGGAGTATAGTTGCTAAGCTATTTAATGTGCTTAGCACCTTATCTAAGAACCCATGCATTGAAATCAGCCTTAGAGAACTGGGAGCTGTCGCTGGGCAGATATCACACCTCCAGTTTTAAAAAACATCAGTTTCTCGTGGAAATTGGAATCGGAATACTCCAATTCGCATTTTTTTTGGCTGCAGAGAAAAGAGTAGAGAGCTCAAAATAGACCTGGAGAACAGGCCTATTCGGTTCAAAAAAATTCCATACAAAATTTGATTGCATCTCATAAAATAGATTTTGAACTACTTTTTATAGAATGTTCTCCATTGACTTAACTTGCTGAAAGTATTACTTTGTATATTATCAATGTAAAGTTTTGTTCCTTTGCTCATAGGGATGCCGCAGGCCAAAAACACACTAAACTTTGTTACTTTAATAATCATGCTAGGCACTAAACTTTGTTACTTTAATAATCATGCTAGGCTTAATTTTCATATTGCGGACGTGAGTCAACGCCGTGTCCGCCTGCATGCCTTTTGCTACTTGGTCTTTAGCCCTAAATCATGACTAATGCTATTTCAAGGCAGCTAGACTATCATTTTGCGATGAGAATCTAGATCTATCATCGCAGGGGGAGGGGGGGGGATCAGCAAGTATGCCTGTAACTGCGGTCGAAACGGTACCCTCTCTATTCAAAATACTAGACGACTCGTTGCGCCAATGGCGCAAAGGGCGAGAGGGAGCCAAGTATTGTGAGAATATTTAGACACCCAAATCAAAAACCAAATGTGGCTAACACTGCCCGGAAACCGCCTTTTCTCACCGAATCTAACATAGATACATGATTCTTCAAGAGCAAATTTCAGAAAAAAAATATAAAGCATGGAAGGCTTTAAGTTGTACTATTGAGATCAGGCCACCATATCTTCATTTGGTTTCTTTGGAAATCTAAAAGTCGAAAAGGATGGTACATGTGAGAAGCTGTGAATCCACCATAAAGAACTAAACTAACTTCCAAACAAACATTTCAAGTTTGGAAGTGCCATACATACACAGATTCATATAGTTGGCAGGAATGTACCAATGGAGGCACTGACCTCAGTGCGGTGCTGCCCTTGTGCTCCTGGCTCTGGCACCTAACGACCACACGGGTCTATCTTCCCTACAAATACAGGTAAAATCAGAGGGGTTAGATTATGCAGTTCAAATGAGATAAATCATCAAGGTTTCAATGATAGAGAACAAACAGAAAGCAAGTTCATTAAGATATGGCTTAACTAAGCAGATGAATCGCGATGAAAACCAATTGTGATAACAAGTGGTTTAATCTTGATATCATACCTTGACTGTACGAAACAAAAAATAAAGCTTCAAAAAATACCATGGAGATATTAAATCAGTAGTATAAAGAGTCCAACAAAACCGAGAGCATGCGTAAATAATCACTATTATTTCTTGATCTCCTAACAAGCTAGACTGAAAGCACCGGGCACGTACATGAATGATCATTCATGTATTTACCCACACGAACAACCAGAGGAAAGCAGAGTAGCTGCTTGATGCCCATGCTATCCTGATGTTGTACGAAAGGCGAGAACTGTTGCTGTCCAGGACAACTGATGTGCAGCTTCACTACCTGGTGCGGTCCATTATAGTTGTTTGCCACATTTCTTGCAGAAGCATCTTGGATGAAAAACCCACTGGTTGAAGCGCATCTACAAAGGGAAACAAAATAATAAAATAACCATGAGTGGATGGTGTGGGTTAGTTTTAGTTTCTTGATCAAACTGAGATAACAGTGATGGAATCATACCTCTTATTCCGCTATGATAACATACACGCTGGATCAATTGTTAGAATCCAGGTCGGTCGCACGTAAAATAGAATGGAAGTTTCTTCCATATGCAAGTAGTTGGTTTGGCCTGGTACAGAAAAGCCTTTCAACTTGTATCATGCTCCTGAGAAAAGACAGAATATGAATAAGTATATAACAGAGGACTATTTATTCATTTTTGTGTGGACAAGTACTCTATTTATTCACTGACTCGAAAAATTGGACAGTATGCTTCTCGAAATTTCCCTGTGTAAAAGCAAAACTAACAAAAGCCTCTTTTTACTTCCTTACCTGACTACAAATTCAAATGGTACATTTAAAATGTTGTTGAACCATTTCCGTTTGGCAGGGATATGCTGAAAAAAGAGTATTTGAATGTATATTTTTTGTGAACACATCGATCACCACTCCGAGAATGTGTTAAAAAGACCCAGATAAATTAGGAAAATTGGGACATTGTACGCCAACTAACTGTCCAGTTCTTGCTGCTTGACCTAACTCACGGGCCATACAACAAGGAAAAAATGTACAAACAGTCAAACACTACTCCTTAACCACCATATTTCACTTGCTTAAGATTTATATAGTAGACATAAACTTATAACTAAGCACATATTAGTGAAGCTAATCAGAGAAGAAAAGATCAGTGAAGAACAGGAGGGAAGATTAGAGCATCTTATTGGTGGTGGCCCATAGTCACTCATGGCATTATCATGTGATCATGTCTACAGAAACCCACATCCAAATAGAACAAAGAGAACTCCACCACCAGAGGAACCAACCCTATGAACGTATTAACAAAGCATAGGTACACATCAGGTTGACCTCAAACTTTATCTCAAAGCAAACACCACATAAATAAAACGCAATAAAACATGGAGGCATGGTCCAATGGTCACTCATGGCATGATCACGTCTACAGAATTCCACATCCGAACAGTAGAAAACAAACATCCACATCCAGAAAACCCAAATCTATGAATGAAGTCACACTGAGCCTCAAACTTCGTCTCAGAACCAACACCACATAAAACACATTAAATCGCATCATCCAGGAAAGCCATCTGATGGAACATGGGAAGACCTCCACATCAACAGGGTAGCACATAACAGGGATCAGCTATGAGGAAAAGGGGATTGAGCTTACCTGGGTCATGTGGGTGCAGAGGGACTGAGAAGGTGCCAATAACCTGCTGATCCTGCAAGATGTGTGGGAATCCCACAAGAATCAAATGCCTCAGGAATCTCCTCCCGCTGGATCCAGTGCCAGGAAATGGGTGGAGAACCTGACTGATTGGCCTCCACCCCAACAAATGTCAACCGCAAGTCTTCACAAGCACAATTCATAATAACACACTGTTGAAGGTGGAACTCTACTCATCAGACTAATCAAGGGTCAAGGCATGGAACTCAGGAAGACGTAATAACATAGAAATAGACCAAGGCGACACAAAGCTCTTACATATTATTATAGCACCGCCGCCACCACAATTTCTACACACAGCTTTATGTATGCCAGGCTTGTTTGTCATGTCCGCAGCAAATCCATTCGGCGCATAGAACGTTGGGCCCGATGCACTGATTAATGTTACGGCACACAGGCAAGCTAGACATCTTTGTCTGGAGCGAATACTTTCTTCTTCCTATATATATGAGAAAGAACACGCGCATTACACTTGAAAGCAAAACGATCCTGGGAAAAATTGATGTAATGCAGAGGAGTAACAAATAAAGGAACACAAAAATTCCATAAATTGTTCAGGGCTCTTTTTGGTCTACAGACATTTTATTTTGCAGACTGGCACTGTTCACCATTTTGTTATATCAGAAATATTATGGTATAAGCACTTAATAAGCTGCTATCAAAGAAGCATACATGACATAAGGGGTATTTTGTTGCCTCGACAATTAAAAAAAATAGAGCAGTACAAATCTTTAAAGGAAAAGGCAAACCAAACTTGCTAACAATGTGTGATGAGGACATCAATACCATTGTTACATCCACAGCCCCTGCTGCTATACATACTGGACCAATTATTAGAGCTCGCGCACGCCAGTTAAATTACCAGGTACTTTCGTTTCTTGGTAATGATTCTAATGTTCATGAGAATATGATACTGCCTAAAGTGGATACATTTGTTTTGCTTACAAATGAAGGGCCTAGCTTGGAGAAGGATGAACATTGGAACAAGAACACGCATGGAGTTGATGGCATGCGCAAGGGGATCAAGAACGGAGTTACAAGTGATGATTTCAGGACTTTGAAGCCACCATAAGGAGTGCATGAAGCCTTGGATGAAATATACAAGATGTCACTTCATAATATTCGTCCATATGCTATTCTAGGTGCTGCGTCACCTTATTTTTGGGCCAGGCCCATGTAATTTCGAAATACTTAAGTATAGGCTATTTTTAGAGTCCGTATGTGTGGGGAAACAAGAGTTAGGGTTGGTTTCGGACCCCACCATCAGGGGCCACGAAATTCCCTCCTCTTCCTCCATATATACAGCCCTTAGGGCGTCGTTTAGACTTTGGGTTTTGTTTAGATCAAAAGTTCGCCATAGCTGCAACTTCGCGTACTTCGTTTGTGTTCAACGACCAGACCAAGGCGTCACAGAACCCCACCTTCATTAATAAAGCTTTCCTCTTATATTCGCAATATCCAGATTGCAATCTTAGTTTTCTTGCTTGTTCTTCGTTTGCTCGCAAGAAACAGGCCCTCGTGGTCAGGTTGATCGTGCTCCGGCGTGGTCAATAACCCTCGGAAGTTGGTTTAGCGATTGCTAAGGCGCGACGTCTCGCACGTTCGTAGTCGGATCGTCAAGGTCGACTCCCACAGAAACGATAGCCACCATCTCATCGAAACATCGGGACACCTTTGCCTGTATCAAGTGGTATCAGATTTCCAGGTTGCTCGGTGAGATTTTACAGTTTTTCATAAATTAGATCGAGTCTGTTCTTCATACCTACAGTCCACGAAAAAGCCACACAAAAAAATTAGGGTTAGTTCATCATATCCGAACCAATCTGAGCCTTTGCATAATCTTTTTAGGGTTTTTGCTTTGTTGAATTTGCGGTTGCATCGTCGTGTCAAGTTGCTGGTCTTAGAGTCTAGTCTTTTAGAGTTTCGAGTTCTGCTCATAAGTTGTCACGCCGCCGTCGCACCATCATCATCGCCTTGCCATCTACCACCACCGCTTATCCGCCACCGTTCTGAATCCGTATCCATATACCACCACCAATTTGTGTCCAAATACCACCACCGATCTGTGTCCATATACCACCACCGCTACCATATACCACCCCCGCTGCCATATCCTACCACCATATATCCACCACCAATCCGAGTTCTTTTCATATTAGGTTTGTTTTCGAGATCCATCTCAATTCCGATTCGTGTTTCCTTGCCTGCGTAGGCCTCGAAAAAAAAAAGAAGTCTGGAGACCCCCGGGCAGTTTTTAGGCCAAAATTTCGGCGACCGAAAATATTTTTTTCCTATCCTATTTTTAGGCTGTTCTGAGTCTTTTGAGACACTCGCCATCATAGTGATTTTTGGTCGCACTTTTTCGTCGTCGCTGCCCTGATTTCTGAAAAAAAAATGTCAAAAAAATTCCGTACCCATCTTGTCAGTTTGAACTCGGAAGAGTTTTGAGACACTCGCCATTATAGTGATTTTTCGCAAAAAAAAGGAGCGCAAAAATAAAAAAAAGAGCGCAAAAAAAAACAGGGCAAAAAAAAAATTCCAGAGTGTGCTTTTCCCTTGTTTACGTGCAGCGCCGTGCTTTTGTTAGTGTTCTAGGCTCGCGTCTCTAGCACGGTCTAGCCTAGGACCAGCACAGTACCGTCGTTGAGCGTTTATTCAACTTTGCATCTCTGAATTGATTATTGCTGACCCTTTTTGCTACCATATTATAAGCCTTCCCAGCTCCACATACATCTACATCGTGCGTTTGACTCTCTCTGGTAATCGCTCTATCCAAGCTTTGAGAGTTTTGACTACATCGGTTGCCGATCACCGCCTGCTGCTGGGTAAGAACTGGTAAGAATTTGAGATTTGCTTAAAGGATTTGTGACACCCACCACCACCACCACTTTTTAGTAGTCTATAGGATCATATTCTTGTGTGTTTCTATTGCTGCTAACCATGCCAGGATCACAACCCGACGAGATTGACTGGGAGAATTTAACAAACAAGGAGCTTTATGATAAGTTTCAGAAAATAATGAATGAACAGGTGCAAGATGTGCTGAACAATTTTGAAGAGGCCATGGAGAAGATCACTGGCCTGGAGAAGACGTTCGAAACAAAGCTCGATAACAGGTTTAATGAATTGCTCGCGCGTCTTCCACCACCACCACCGGCTGCACCTAACGCACCTCTACAACAACAACAACAACAACAACAACAACAACAACAACAACAACAACAACAACAACGACGACTACCTCCACATCGCGAAACAGCCCTCCGCCGAGCGATCCGTGTTCCTCTTGCGCTTGGCCAACCTGTTGGTGCTGCTGTTGATACTTCTGTGGCTCCTGCTGCTGATGCGGAGGAGGATGATTATGTGGGAGATTACGAGGATGAGGTTGATCAACATCAGAACTACGTGCAACCACCAGCACCACAACCACCAGGTCGTCCACATGCAAATAATGGTAATGTTAGGGCTCCCCCTCAAGTACGAGATCATGACCATCTCCCTAAACTGAAATTGAATATCCCATCATTTGAGGGTAGATATGTTCCTGATATATATCTTACTTGGGAGTTAGAAACTGAACAACGATTTACATGTTTACAATATTCTGAGGAGAGACGTGTTCCTGCTGCGGTTTGTGCTTTCACTAGCTTTGCATGTGTTTGGTGGTCTGAATATTGTAGATTATATCCTGTTCCAGCTACTTGGGCTGCTTTGAAAACTGCTATGCGTACTCGTTGGGTTCCGCCATATTATCAACGTGAATTACTTCAAAATTGCAGCGCTTAAGACAAGGAAAAAATTATGTAGAAGAATATTATCAGGAATTACAAACTGGATTGATTCGATGTGGTATTGTTGAGGAGAATGAAGCTATGCTTGCACGTTTTCTGGGTGGATTAAATAGAGATATTTAGACCATTCTAGACTATAAGGATTATAATAATATCACTCGTTTATTCCATCTTGCTTGTAAAGCTGAACGTGAAGTGCAGGATCGACAGGCATTGGCGCGAACTAACTTTTCTGCAGGTCGACCTTCATCATGGACACCACGTGCATCATCTACTTCCACACGTTCTGCTACACCGGCACCTCCGTCAGCTGCCACCTCCAACCGTGATACAAGAAAGCAGGCACAACCACCATTATCTGCCAAGAGCACACCTGCCGGGCCTGCACAGAGCTCTGCTTCTTCCATGGCGTCTACAGGGCACACAAGTGATATTATTTGTCGTCGTTGTAAGCGAAGAGGACATTTTGCGCGCGAATGCACATCTCAGCTTGTGATGATTGCTACTGAGGATGGTGGGTATGAGTCCGCTAGTGACTATGATGAGGAGACTTTGGCTCTTCTTACACATGAAGAACACGGTGGAGATGATTCTGATCATGAGACGCAATACATGGTTGCTGAAGATGCTGACGGTATGAATGTTTAGTTGCTCAACATGTTTTGAGTGTGCAGGTCACGCAAGCTGAGCAAAATCAGAGGCATAATTTGTTCCATACAAAGGGAGTTGTGAAGGAACGTTCTGTTCGCGTCATCATAGATGGAGGGAGCTGCAATAACTTGGCTAGCATGGAGATGGTGGAGAAGCTGTCTCTCACCACAAGACCACATCCACATCCTTACTACATCCAATGGTTCAACAACAGCGGCAAGGTTAAGGTAACACGTACTGTTCGTGTGCATTTTAGTATCTCTACATATGCTGATTATGTTGATTGTGATGTGGTACCTATGCAAGCATGTTCCTTATTACTTGGTAGACCATGGCAATTTGATAAAAATTCTGTACACCATGGTAGAAACAATCAGTATACTCTTGTTCATAAGGACAAAAATATTACTTTGCTTCCTATGACTCCTGATTCCATTTTGAAAGATGATATTAATCGAGCTAATAAAGCAAAACAGGAGCAAAATAAGAGTGAAAATCAGATTGTGGCAAAAGAATTTGAGCAACAAATGAAGCCTAATAATAAACCATCTAGTGTTGCTTCTGAAATTAAATTGAAAAGTGCATGTTTATTTGCCACCAAATCTGACATTGATGATCTAGATGTTAGCAAATCTGTTTGTTATGCTTTTGTGTGTAAAGAGGCATTATTTTCATTCGAGGACGTGCCTTCCTCTTTGCCTCCTGCTGTTACTAATATTTTGCAGGAGTTCGCTGACGTCTTTCCACAAGACGTGCCACCGGGATTACCACCTATTCGAGGGATTGAGCATCAAATTGACTTAATTCCCGGTGCATCATTACCCAACTGCGCACCATACCGTACCAATCCAGAGGAGACGAAGGAGATTATGCGTCAAGTACAAGAGCTACTCGACAAAGGTTATATACGCGAATCCCTTAGTCCTTGTGCTATTCCTATTATTCTAGTGCCAAAAAGGATGGTACCTCGCGTATGTGTGCTGATTGTAGAAGCATTAATAATATTACTATTCGTTATCGTCATCCTATTCCTAGGCTAGATGATATGCTTGATGAATTGAGTGGCTCTACAATATTCTCCAAAGTTGATTTGCGTAGTGGATACCATCAAATTCGTATGAAATTGGGAGATGAATGGAAAACAACTTTTAAAACTAAGTTTGGTTTATATGAGTGGTTAGTCATGCCTTTTGGGTTAACTAATGCACCTAGTACTTTCATGAGACTAATGAACGAAGTTTTACGTGCTTTCATTGGACGATTTGTGGTAGTCTATTTTGATGATATACTGATTTATAGCAAATCTTTGGAAGAACATTTGGAACATTTACGTGCTGTTTTTAATGCTCTACGTGATGCACGTTTGTTTGGTAACCTTGGGAAGTGCACCTTTTGCACCGACCGAGTATCTTTTCTTGGCTATGTTGTTACTCCATAGGGAATTGAAGTTGATAAAGCCAAGATTGAAGCTATTGAGAGTTGGCCGCAGCCCAAAACGGTCACACAAGTGAGGAGTTTTCTTGGACTCGCTGGTTTCTATAGGCGTTTTGTGAGAGATTTCAGCACCATTGCTGCACCTCTCAATGAGCTTACAAAGAAGGATGTGCCTTTTGTTTGGGGTACCGCACAGGAAGAAGCCTTCACGGTATTGAAAGATAAGTTGACACATGCTCCTTTACTTCAACTTCCTGACTTTAATAAGACTTTTGAGCTTGAATGTGATGCTAGTGGAATTGGATTAGGAGGTGTGTTATTACAAGATGGCAAACCTGTTGCATACTTTTCTGAAAAATTGAGTGGGCCTAGTCTGAACTATTCTACTTATGATAAAGAATTATATGCTCTTGTTCGGACTTTAGAAACATGGCAACATTATTTATGGCCCAAAGAATTTGTTATACATTCTGATCATGAATCTTTGAAACACATTAAAAGTCAAGCTAAACTGAACCGTAGACATGCTAAATGGGTTGAATTCATTGAGACTTTCCCTTATGTCATTAAACACAAGAAGGGTAAAGAAAATGTTATTGCTGATGCATTGTCTCGTCGTTATACTATGCTTTCACAACTTGATTTTAAAATATTTGGTTTGGAGACCATCAAAGATCAATATGTGCATGATGCTGAATTTAAAGATGTATTGCAGAATTGTAAAGAAGGTAGATCATGGAACAAGTTCGTTGTTAATGATGGTTTTGTGTTCCGTGCTAACAAGCTATGCATTCCAGCTAGCTCTGTTCGTCTTTTGTTGTTGCAGGAGGCGCATGGAGGAGGATTAATGGGACACTTTGGCGTGAAGAAGACAGAGGACGTACTTGCTACACATTTCTTTTGGCCAAAGATGAGACGGGATGTTGAGCGTTTTGTTGCTCGCTGCACTACATGTCAAAAAGCTAAGTCATGACTCAATCCTCATGATTTATATATGCCTTTGCCTGTACCTAGTGTTCCTTGGGAGGATATATCTATGGACTTTGTTTTAGGTTTGCCTCGAACAAAGAAAGGGAGGGATAGCATATTTGTTGTCGTGGATAGATTCTCGAAAATGGCACACTTTATACCATGTCATAAAAGCGATGATGCTGTTAATGTTGCTGATTTGTTCTTTCGTGAAATTATTCGCTTGCATGGTGTGCCAAATACTATTGTTTCAGATCGTGATACTAAATTTCTTAGCCACTTTTGGAGATGTTTATGGGCTAAGTTGGGGACTAAACTGCTTTTTAGTACTACTTGTCACCCCCAAACCGACGGACAAACTGAAGTAGTTAATAGAACATTGTCTACTATGCTTAGGGCTGTTTTGAAGAATAATAAGAAAATGTGGGAAGAATGCTTGCCTCATATTGAATTTGCTTATAATCGTTCTTGCATTCTACTACTAAGATGTGCCCTTTTGAAATTGTGTATGGTTTCCTACCTCGTGCACCTATTGATTTGTTGCCTCTTCCATCTTCGGAGAAGGTTAATTTTGATGCTAAAGAACGTGCTGAATTGTTTTTAAAAATGCATGAGTTAACTAAGGAAAACATTGAGCGTATGAATGCTAAATATAAACTTGCTGGAGATAAGGGTAGAAAACATGTTGTCTTTGCACCTGGTGATCTTGTTTGGTTACATTTGCGTAAGGATAGGTTTCCTAATTTGCGCAAATCAAAGCTAATGCCACGTGCTGATGGTCCATTTAAGGTGTTAGAGAAAATAAATGATAATGCATATAAACTTCAGCTGCCTGCAGATTTTGGGGTTAGTCCCACTTTTAACATTGCAGATTTGAAGCCTTATTTGGGTGAGGAAGATGAGCTTCCGTCGAGGACGACTTCATTTCAAGAAGGGGAGGATGATGAGGACATCAATACCATTATTACATACACAGCCCCTGCTACTATACATACTGGACCAATTACTAGAGCTCGCGCACGCCAATTAAATTACCAGGTACTTTCGTTTCTTGGTAATGATTCTAATGTTCATGAGAATATGATACTGCCTAAAGTGGATACATTTGTTTTGCTTACAAATGAAGGGTCTAGCTTGGAGAAGGATGATCATTGGAGCAAGAACAAGCATGGAGTTGATGGCATGCGCAAGGGAGACAAGAACAGAGTTTCAAGTGATGATTTCAGGACTTTGAAGCCACCATAAGTAGTGCATGAAGCCTTGGACGAAATATACAAGATGCCACTTCATAATATTCGTCCAGAGGCTATTCTAGGTGCTGCGTCACCTTATTTTTGGGCTAGTCCCATGTAATTTCGAAATACTTAAGTATAGGCTATTTTTAGAGTCCGTATGTGTGGGGAAACAAGAGTTAGGGTTGGTTTCGGACCCCACCATCAGGGGCCACGAAATTCCCTCCTCTTCCTCCATATATACAGCCCTTAGGGCGTCGTTTAGACTTTGGGTTTTGTTTAGATCAAAAGTTCGCCATAGCTGCAACTTCGCGTACTTCGTTTGTGTTCAACGACCAGACCAAGGCGTCACAGAACCCCACCTTCATTAATAAATCTTTCCTCTTATATTCGCAATATCCAGATTGCAATCTTAGTTTTCTTACTTGTTCTTCGTTTGCTCGCAGGAAACATGCCCTCGTGGTCAGGTTGATCGTGCTCCGGCGTGGTCAATAACCCTCGGAAGTTGGTTTAGCGATTGCTAAGGCGCGACGTCTCGCACGTTCGTAGTTGGATCGTCAAGGTCGACTCCCACAGAAACGATAGCCACCATCTCATCGAAACATCGGGACACCTTTGCCTGTATCAATGTGGGTTCCATCAATTTGCACAGAATTTAGACCAAGGAAAAAAACTAAATTCAGACCACAGAACATGGCAAACCGTGGAGAAGGAAAATCAGGAGATGCCAAAATCATTCAGCAATTTTGTCCCATGGACCTAGAAGCAAAGACAATATACTTATATACAATACACACCCAAGAGCTTGCAACAGAGTAATGAATAAAACAGAACTGCAAGTCTGCAAGAAAGGAGCATATTTACCTTATTAGTTTCCATTGGATTTCTAAGCTACAAAAAGTTGTTACATTAATGCTCTTAAGATTGGTAGGTTGTACCCTTTTCATAGTGTGGTGAAACCATAATTAAATGAACTTTAATTGCATAGCTCTTGCAAGAGTATCACTTCATGTATGACCAATTGGAATCCTTGCTCTGTACTTAATAATTCTGCACTCCAATAGCTACAACCCTCTACTGAATTTATTTAACCAAGAAGCAATAATGTGACCATAATTCATGGCAAAAAATGTTCATTGCTCATGTTAGAAGGATACCTTTGAGGGATACACTTCCACAACCAATTCCACCAAATAATCCCTGCCGTGCCGCAAATATCTATGACTTGGTCCCATACTCATGACCTGCAATTCAGGCATAAGTTGAAGCTTAAATTCAGATAACTTGATCAAACTTGATAACTTCAGATCAAACGTCAGAAATGAAAAGATTTCAAATCCCTATTTAGAGCTGACAGTAGCTGCATTTGAATACTTTTTTAGGAAGAAAACTTTCTATGATTGAAAAAATCCATTTCTAAATCAAGGTCCTGAACCTAGCTTTGTCCACAATTTAGCAGTTCATTGAAGCAATCTGAAGAACAATAGTTATCATGTCTTGCTGGAAATAAACAGTGGGTGCACATATTACTAAAGGCAGAACATATATTGTTCCCGGTTGCAAAATCAGAAACAAAATATATATAATTTGAGAACATTATGGTATTACACCATCATTAAAGAACATGCAATTTCAAATATCATTTTTAGCATGAGCACCATATTCAACGGGGCACTGATATTTCTCCATACGAATACTAAGCCAAATTCCAATAACAAAAATCAGTAAATGGTCCACAACGTGGCACTCATATTTCTACAAATAACCTAGCTAACAAATATATATTGTGCCCCTCCTTATTACAGTAATTTCTCAACGGCCACAAGAACTCCTAAACTGAAAAGTCATCAATGAAGCTCATAGACATTTCAGCAAACACAGGAGGAGCAAGGCAATCAAAGGCATCCCACCTTACTGGTTAAAGAGAGGCCGACATGAAGGAGCAGGCATCCCACCTCGCTAGTTAAATACAAGCCCGAAGGAGCAAGCACCAATAAAGAACCGAATCTTTCCTGCACAAGAAAGAAAATGAAGAATAAAGAAGGAATCAGTTCATAGGCCTTTCATCAAACAGGTTACAGGCAAGCAAGGCATTGAACAAATATCTCACCTTGTTGATTAAAGATGCACGCGCTGGAGAAGCTAAGAATCCGTGAGACAAACAGCCAGCAGCAGCCTGGGTGGTCCTGTAAGAGAAAGGGAAAGGATAGTTACGATAAAGGGAAACTGGATACTCCGAGACGAGCGGAAACTGAGGTGTGCCGATCTATCTTCCTTGCTGGTTCCATGGCTCTCCCTGCCGGCTGCCGCTTGCTTGTCCCCACCGCTCAGCTAGTGGCGTTGTGAGGACCCCACCTCCCCATCCACTGGCCGCTGCTGGAGAGGAGGAGGAGGAGGCCAGGAGGTAGCGTCGGGGGCTCCCCCACCGCCGGCCTCCGGGCCCTCCCCTGCTCCTCTACCCTAGCGAGAAGATCCCGCCTCCCCAACCATTGGTCGTGGGTGGAGAAGGGGTTGTGGGGTGAGCCGCTGATGGAGAGGAGGAGGAGGTGGCGAGGAGGTAGGGTCCGGCACGGGGCAGAGGAGAGCGATGGCGGCGGCGGCAGGCGGATCCGGCACGGGGCAGAGGTGAGGGGTGGCGGCGACAAGGGGGGCTCGGGAGGACGCGGGCTAGGTCGCTCTCGCACGGGGCGAGCGACGGCTAGGTCTTCTCCACAGGAGCGGCTCGGTTTTATACTCCGATGCGTGAAATGACAAAAATGCCCTCGACAGGGCACCAAATTAACAAGCGGTGGCATAGCAATTTAATGGCGACGTGGAGGCAACGGTTGTGACTACGAGCCTAGGAGGGTTTATATGTTCAATGATTACACCCAATGATCTCAACTGCAGCTGAAACTGGGCAATAGTCAACTAGTGACGGACATCTACAGTTTAAACGAGAGGCATGTTTCAACATAAATAAGCCAACAACCGCATATAAATGAAAAGAGAAAACATTTAGCAGAACATCACATCCACGGCAACCAGACCTTGATATCCAGCCAGTCTACAGCAACCAACAAAGATCCAGATCAACAAACTCTGAAGCAACGTCAAAAAAACAGCACCTTGTACAATGTAAGATAATCCAAAACTCCAGCATGGTACTCAAAACCAAGGGGCAGGTACAATGTGCATATATGTCTCTCTCGCGATACTACTCTTTAATGCATGGAGCAAGTTCATTTGGAAGCATGAAGACAGCACTATAGGGGGCCTAGGGTCGATTACACTCATTCATCGTCGTCCTCATCGACATCAGCAGCGGCAGATGAGTTGAGGGCGTTGAGCCGCTCCACGAGACTGGCCTTCCTCTGCTCGTAGGTCAGCTTCTTGGGATTGTACCTGCAGCAAACAGTCACGTTAACTTGCAATCCAATCGAAGTGCTGAAATCAGTCATCTGACTTTAATAAACAGCAATATCTATCTACCTCTTGTGCGTCTTTGGAGGTTCCTTGGTTGATTTTGCCATGGTAGGATCAGCACGAATGGCAGCATGAACCTTCTTGTACAGTGCTTCCATGTTATCAGCCTCAATCCCCTTCTTGATGTACTCACTGAAGTGAGATTGGTACTTCTCAGGTTCCTCATCAGCCAGTGACTGAAATAAGGGTAGGGCAGAAGTTAAAACGAGATTCAGTAAGCTGCTTCAGAAATAATAACAAAGTACACTGCTTTAGGATACTTTACATGGGTGAATCTGGCCCGGATATCTTTCAGAAAGAATTCATCTATACAACCACGATAGCACTAAGGAATGAAGAAATGGCATTATAATACCACAAGGGCAATGTATCCAACTCACCTTCATGTAGTCAGCAACATGCCCTCCATAGATGTATTTGCGGTGAATCTCAGCGTCCAGCTGCTTCTCATCCTTCTTGAAGCCAGCAAATCTCTTGTCACTGTGCGGAATATCAAGACCACCATCCAAAGCTCCCTGCAGCAGCAAACAGAATCACACAACTGTTATGCAGCAATCAGAGTTGCACCAAGTATTGAAGTGTTCAAAAGGTTTTTGTCATTAACAAGTGGTCATTAAAAAAATATGTTAATATCCTGAGGACAAACCACTAATATTTTACTATGGACGTATAGTGGGTCAAAATATGCCTGGGGTATAGATTAATCCTAGGCCGTAAGAATTATCGATTCGTGACGTTAAATAGCATATATTTATGTTGTAGATCAGTTAGAAACTTGACCGAACAAAATGAACTACATAAACTCTTGAGTGTAAAAGTGACAAAAGTCTTTCTAAATAACCCGACACAAATTTTATGCCTGGGACATTCAAGTCGAAAACCTGTGTACTGGCAAAACTAAGTGCAACCAACCATTCATAATTTCTTACTGTTATACAATAACATCACAACAGATCACATACCTTGAGGGCACCAAACACACGGTTTCCAGTAGTGGTCCTAATAAGGCCAACATCCAAGAGCGCGCGGAAAGGCCTCCTCTCATCAGCCGGCTCAACAGAGAAGTCCTCCCCAGTGGCCTGGACTCAACATTATTACATGTGTTCAGTAAACACAGCATCAGAGAAAACTAGTGTGAATAATCCTTTGAAAGGAAATCATACCTCAACATTGCCCTCATATTCCTGATCCAAATCACGGCACTTGAGCACACGGCGGGCCAAAAGCAGACCAGTGCAGTACGCTACATGACGGATTAAATCAGTTGAACTGAATAAATAGGGATGCATGCATGGAGATAAAATTTATGCATTTTGAGTTGAAAATCTACCTGCAGCATAGTTGGTGAGGCCAACTTCAAGACCATATCGAGGAAGCTCATGGGAATAGGCAGCAGCCATCACGATATCACCAGCAATGGTAGCATACACAATTTGGGCAGTGACATCTTTGTTGGTCTAAGGTACTATTGTTAAGAGATACAATATCCATCTACTAGTACTAAAAACTATGGCCATAGATAATCACAATGGAGATGAATAGACGATTAACCAGCGCAAAACGTGACAATAAACAACTTAATAAGGATACAAATCGTACAACAAACCGGTACTTGGGCGTGTTGTACTTGTTCTTGTCTTGGTTAGTGAGCCTGAGCCTGGCCCTGTAATCGGTCTTCCCCTCTGCAAAACAAGCGCAAACGAAAGGCAGCCCATCAGTAACACTATCGACTAAGCCAAAGTACAGAGTCGCCGAGGGACGGGGATTCAACGTACGTCTCCTTCTCTTGAACTTCACTTGGAACCGCTTGGAGTATGCCCTGGTCTTCTGGTTCTTCACAAACACCTGAAAATCCATCCAAAAATGCGCATGAATACAATATGGACTCGAATCAATCAGAAAAGAAGCTGCTGGTCATGAACGGCATTTAGATCCAAAGAGGCTTCCGGATCTTACCATCTCGCTCGCCTGTTGCGGATGCGGCTGCTGCTGCTGCGGCGGCGGCGGCGGCGGCTTTTCTTGCCGAGGGAGAGGGGTGGAGAAGTGGGAGAAGGGGGGGGTTTAGAACGGCGTCGTTGCGGAGGGACTTGGGTTGCAGCTAGGGTTTGCTGCGGGACTTCGATGAAGGACTGGGCCTTGGGCCTTGGGCCTTCGTATTTTTGCTGAGGGAGGGAATTGCTGGACTGAACAGGCGGTGGAAAAATATAGAGAGAATTCCTTACTTAACACTGTTTAAATTGTATGCCCTATTTGACATCGATAAATATATTTTTTCTACCTAAAAACGAGTATAAATTTCAAGCCTTTTATGACACTTTTATCCATTTTAAGCCTAAATGATACCTAAAAAGACTCTTTTGCCTCTCATGTGGTATGTTTGTGCGCGTGCATGCATGCTGTTGGATGAGTGTGTGCGTATGTGCGTGCGTGCTACGATGCTGCGTGTTTGTGTGCGTGTGCTGCTGTTGTGTGTGTGTGTGTGTGTGCTGCTGCTAACCCGCACGGATGTTTGTGTGTGCGCGCTATTATCCCGCACACACGCATATCATATGAGGGGCAAAAGGGTCTTTTCAGGTGTCATTTAAGTTTAAAATGGATGAAAGTGTCATAAAAAGTATAAAATTTAGACTCGTTGTTACATAGGAAAAAAATAATTTTCAATGTCAAATAAGGAAATGAAATTTAAGATAGTGTTAAATAAGAAATTATTTTAAAAATATAGGGACATAAGAGGGATCGTGAAACCAACCTCTCGTTGTAGTTGGATGGTTATAGGACCATCAGGGTTCAAGTTTTGATGGTCTCCTCAAGGAGGAGTCTGCAGCGGTGATGGTCAGTTGGTACGTCGTTCCACTTATGCACGCCTTGTCTCACGCAAAAAAGTAAACCTTCACCTCTCCCATAATCTCCTCTATCTTCCAAACCCCTTGGGCCTACCGAAGGCCGACGGGTCATATAAGTGATATTTCTGATTCAGGTCATATATTATTAGAATTTGTTATAATTTAACATTTTAAAAAAATTATAGATGCTTTAAGAGTTGGTCACTCATGGATTTTTAATACATGAGTTTCACTAAAGATTTGGAAAGGAAAGAAGTTGGAGACAGAGACGAGGACTTTAATGCAACTTTTGGGGTTGTTAAGGATGTTTGGTGTTTGTGTGTTCATTCTTCGAACTGATACTTTATTTAATGAATGAATTAAGTTGGATCATTTTCTCAAAACAAATATATTTCCTTCACTTTTTCTCCACATGAAAATTTAACAATGTCACTATCACACATTTTTATGTTGCATACAATTTAACATATTGTTTCCGTTTTGCGAGCAAAATGTTTCCATGGACATGTGATCAGAAGTCCAATCATTAGCCTTTAGAAGTCATACATCTGAGTTTTGCGCTTGCTTAACCTTCGATCTGGCCCTGGTTTGTTCGAATCCATGTCATTGCTCTACCACAGAGTCCGTCCTAATGTGTTCTCTTATCCTACAATCTCATAATCATGTGAAATCTAGTTGCCCAAAGCAGGCCTCATTCTGTCAAACGTTGATGTCTAAGGCATGGCTCGTTCTTGCAAGTGCACTGAGAGACATGTTGCACAGCTTAACAGAACTAGACAGGCGTAATCACAAGGGAGCACCACAATGGTGCGCACGGCGTACCACTAAAACAGATCCAAAGTACGTACTACAAGAGATCAAAAGTACGTACTACAATAGACACCATTCAAACACCAGATTGCATAGGAAGTCTCTTGAGAGTACCTTTTATTCATTATTTGTTATATATTCCCCAGCAAGGCAGCACAACATCGACGTCTTCTTAACACACAGAGGCTATCGTTATTTTGTACTCCTGAAAGTTACGCCTGATAACTTCGATCCTCAGTCGCCTCTAGAAAAGGTGCACACATCACTCAGCAGCCTTCCCTTTCCGGCGGTTGCTGCCGCCTGGGGAGGCTCCGGTGCCTCCCATCTCCACCAGGTAGCAGATCATCGAGTCCATGTCCTCACCGAATATACTGTAGGCTTCCATCACTTGCATGTAGCTAAAGCCCATTGCTAGGAGCAACTGCATGCTGCGAGTCAGCACGGTGTCTGGGAGTACGAAACAATTCTCAATGCCTCTATCCGCAGCTGCCGCCGAACCAGACGATCCACTAACTACAGAGACGAAAGCATCCCAGTTTCAGGCAAACAACCAATCAATTGAACACTAAAGTTCCTCAGACGACGAGAGAAGTATGCTTACTTGCGGCGGAGGAAGATGGCTCTGCCCCTGACCTTGATGATTCTCTGAAGTTAACTTGCTGCTGGTTCAGATACTCTGCCCGAGAGGCCTCCATCACCATCCGCTCTATTTCCTTCTCAGTTAACTCCAGATCAGAGTAGAGTCGCCCTTCAGCCAAAAGTGCCTAAAATTGCACCAACACAAGCATCAAGCCCATGCTATTTGATGATTTGACCTGTTTACTTACAAACATGCTTTGATGGAAAGTAAGAACACAGAAAGAAATAGATAACTCACGTTCTCAATCTGCTGATCTTGCTGAGCTTTTATTGCAGCCTTCACTTGGTCTCTGTCAACACTGTTGGTCTATACACACAAGGAAGTCGAAGTTTATTTAACACAAACAGTTCACAAAACCATCCATTAAAAAATGGTTAATAAGGAAATAATAACCACCAAGAATCATGCCCGACAAGGAAGTTTCCGAAGGCTTACCCCTCTAAGGGAGCTAAATCCAAGGCCTGCCCCAACTGTCAGCCGACGAGGATCAACAACTGAATTATAATGGTTACCGTGATGGTAACTTAACCTAACCGGAGGAACATCTGTGTTATAACTTCCCTGAAAAATGTTAATAGGCTCTGCAACAAGAGCAAACCGATATGAGACTGAGAGTAAGAGAGCTGAGGTTACAAAGAAGCAGGGTTAAAATGCTAGACCAAAATTTACCTGTACTGTATGAATATATGTGAATTGGACGATTGTACATCTCAGCAAATGCCTGGATCTCAATGTTATTGCCATATACCTAGAAAATCAGGTAACCAATTAACATAAAATCCATTGCAATTATAAAGAAGCTAAAGTGCTAACTTTTTCCTTGTATCACATGACTCCTTTTTTGTATTATTTGAAGGCAGCTGCTGACTATGGGTGTGTTTGGTTTGAGCCCCAGCCAAAATTTTGGCAGGACAGAAAATTTGGTAAATCACTGTTATTTGGATTATAGCAATTGCACCTGCCAATTTTTTGGAGCCACCTAAGTTCGCAAATACTTAGACAACTTGTATTAATTATTGCTTAGTTCGATACCAATTCAATTTTTACGATGAGCCAACAGAAATGGAAACTGAGACTAGTATGAGCTGCTATTAGACATGGCTAAGTAGGATTGGTTGCGCAGCTGCATGAACGGAACTAAACATGCGCTATTCAAACGGTCGCTAGATGAAACGTGACGCGCTTGCTTCCGTCAGCGTGTACTCATCCCGTTAATCTGTCACACTAATTGCTCTAATATTATGGTACAGAAGGAGGCCCCACATACGTAGAGCAGGTGAGCTGGGCTGCCAACTTTTGAGCGAGAGTTTTGCACGCCATCGGTGCGCCCATGCGTTGGCAAAAATTACACGGGAACTTGAGGGCGGGCTTTGGTCAACCAAAATTTTGGCATCCGTCCAAAAAGGGCAGCCCGGTGCACGTAGCTCCCGCTTCGCAGGGTCCAGGGAAGGGTCCGTCCAAGCAACAGCCAAATCTTATGGGCAAGCCAAAAAATCGGTATGCCTCGTATAGGTTGTAAACCAAACATACCCTATATACATTGAAGCAGTACTGCTGTACTAAAAAAAACTCGTGTGTGCAGTAGAACAGGTCAAGAAGTAGGGAGAAGTGCATGCCTCATTGCTTCCCCATATGAAAGCACATATACTACTCCCTCCGTTCCTAAATATTTGTCTTTCTAGAGATTTCAATAAGTGACTACATACGGAGCAAAATAAGTGAATCTACACTCTAAAGTATGTCTATATACATCCGTATGTGGTAGTCCATTTGAAATCTCTAAAAAGACAAATATTTAGGAACGGAGGGAGTACCAAATACATAATAAATAGCACATTTTAAATAAGTCTCTGCAGGAGTACAAGATATAGACAGGTGGAAAATGCTTGTGCGGGCGAACATGAATGACATATAAAATCAAACAGGAGTCGATAAAATAATTAAATCAATTGGAAAAGGCATTCTAATCTTGCAAGTCATCTTGTACAAATGAGGGACAAACAAATATGTGAGTAATGATATGCCTACCCATTTTAAGCAAGCATACCAGGCATGTAAAACCCTACCTTGTCTTTTCTTTTCCTTTTACAATATGGTGTAAAGCCTTCCGTCATGAACTGAGAAAAATGATCCCGCTCCCTTTCCTGGAGTGAAAAAAGAGAAACACAATGAGCACTTCAATTGCCTTGCTACTGAGTATTAACTACGCCAGTCCAAAATAGGTAAGAAATTTGGAAGTTTGCATCAGTTTGCAAATAGATGTAATTTTGGGCTTCTGGGTGAACATTTTTATAAAATGCCCTTATTAATGACCTACATAAATGGGTATAAAGTCCATGGGGTTAACTATGCTGATAACTCAAAAGTTAAAGAAGTACTAAATCCTCTTGTTTTACATGCATGAAGCTAATAAAATGACATGTTAAACCAGATGAAGTAATCTAAGAAGCACAGATACGGGGACGGAAACACGGGGATACGGGATACAGCATTTTCCAAAAGCAGCCATTCGGGGATACGGCGGGGTATATAAGTATTTAGAAAAATAAATATGAAAGTATTTAGAAAAATAAATATGAAAGTATTTAGAAAAATAAATATGAATAAAGATTTAATCAGAATTTTTTAGTACTGGATATATATTGTCTCCTTTCTATTCATGAAAGACTGAGAGCAGTCAACTTAGAGCCCATGTAGCTCTCCGTCGACTTAGAGCCCTTGTAAGGCCCAATTCCAGAAAACCCTAGACTAGTAGCGTTCCAGCTGCTCCAGCCGTCCCCAACCTCACATTCTCGCACTCCCTTTCTCCAGCCGCCAGTGAAGAAACGACAGCGCCGCCAAACCGGCAGCTTCCATCACCCATCTTCTCCCTGCCCAAATCTTCTTCCTCGCTGGCCACCACACTCCCCATCTTTCTTCCTGCCGGAGCTTCTTCCTTGTTGGCGGACGCCTTACCATCTTCCTCTACCAAGATCTCCTTCCTTGCTAGCAGCCATCGAGGTTACCTGCTCGGCCATGGTTGCTATCGGGAGGAGAACTGGGCAGCAGCATGGTCACTGGAGGCTGGCTGCCGAGTCCCCCCAGTGTCCACGCCGTATCTAGGCCGTATCCCGATTTTGTTTCTTTTTTTTAATTCGAAAAAGATGGGATACTGCCGGATACGCGTATCCAGCCGTATCCGGGCGTATCCCCGTGTCACCCCGTATCAGGACGGCAAATTGGCAGTTCTGGCCGTATCGGTGCTTCTTAGGAAGTAATGACAGTTTTATTCCATGTATTATGCTATGTCCCAGGCACAAAGAAGCCACGTAGTTTGCGCATGCTTTCACCTGCTTACACTGAATTACCAAATAATACCATACTGTAGAGCATTTTGCTAGGAAAGCTAACTGTGGAAGTGGTCGCCACATGGGCAGCAGCGTAACTAAAAAATTCTGCTGTAAACCACAGGGCACATTGCTAAATGAAGGTGAGTGGGTAAATGATGAAAAAACTGCAAACAATCTAAAATAATATATAATCAGATACATTCCTGCAGGCAGAAAAGAAAATTGTCAAATCAGCAATATGCCATACATTGATATTCAATCACACAGTTGATTCACATTGAAATTGGCAGAATTTTGCGTTATTATGGCACATAATATCAGTATTTGATGATATTCTTTCAAAAAAATACCAAAAAGAGTAAAGTAGCAACAAGTTTTGACGGGAGTGGCTGCAAGTGTTTTTAACAAGGTGCTGCTGAGTTACTGGGTGCTGCCTCTGAAGCTATCTTGCTTAATAGACGGCTCACTATCACCAAGCAGACAGGCAGCAACCTATACCAGTCATCAACTAGAAGACTGGAACTAGGTTAAGTTAAACTACATACTATCCAGCAAATATCATTTACGTCTAGGTAGCATCTACGTTTTTGGTAAGCTTAGAACTTTTTGTTCTTCTAGATTTTGCCGGTTTACCCTTGTAACTTTCATGCCTTCTTGGTGTTCTCCTTATACAAACAACACACATTTTAGCACGTGTTTAAGAAAAAAAATACATCTAGATTATTGTAAACCTAGCAAAGTGGGATGAACAAGGAGATAAGGAAATAATATGCTAAAATAATGAATAGCCAAAGCTTGTGAATTGAGTTAATGAAATAAAAGGGTAGGGATAAGTGCTATTACTCTACTCACTGGCAATAAATGATTGCCTTGAAAACACAAACTCAACTCTGGAAAATTACTATCAGATGAAAATATGCAACCTACCATATAGTCAACACACATCTGCCTAGCCATATCATAAGTTTCTGGATCACCATAAACTTGATCAGCAACTGCTCTGAACAGGCAATTCCCATCTGCTGCCATCTTTCTTATTTCAAACCCTTTCACTCGCCTTAAGTCATGTTCGAACATATGCTCCCTTTCCTGAGGGAAATAAAATACATCAGGACCAGTACAAAATTATACTTACTCACCCTGTACGTAGAAATCAGACGCTAGTAAATATAATCAAGAGACAATGACATTTTATGGACCAGGATTAGAAAGGCATATCTACATACTAATCAGAATAAGCAATCAAAGCAATCATCTATTATTATACTCTAACTAAAAACAGCTCCGCACAAGTGCACCATTCAGTGTACGTAGCAAAACAGCCACTAACAAATATAAGCAAGAGACATTGACCAGGATTATATAGGCATATCTACTTACTAGTCATAATAAGCAATTAATCATACTCCTAACTAAAAACAGCTCCATGAAAGTGCACCATTCAATGTGCGTAGAAAAGTAGCCACTAGCAAATATAAGCAGGAGACATTGAGATTTCATAGACCAGGATTATTTAGGCATATCTACTTACTAATCATAATAAGCAATTAAAGGAATCATCTATTATTCATACTCCTAACTAAACCCAGCCCCACAAAAGTGCACCATTCAGTTGCAAGGAATCCAAAACATCTACGCCATTATCTTCATATGATCAATGTTGATGTAGTACATAAACTAACTATACTAACTATATGCTTAAGATCCAAAATTAAAGTCCACGCATAACGGAACCAGACAAGAGATCATACCGAATCATCATAGCTAGAGGTGTAACAGGCACCTTGCTCATCTGCACTATTGTACCCTTCACAATCAGCAAGTGACCTAGGGGAAGAAGGGCGAGAACCCGAAGCAGATGTCCAAGCTGCCACTGGTGGCCAAGCAGCTGGCCTTCTTGAAGATCCAATCCGCACACCATTTGAGCTTCCAGATCCCATTCTCCTCAACCCATTATTACCAGATGATGATGGTTTTGGTGGTGGAGCCGGAGGAGGCGGTGGGTGTGATAGTGCTCCAGTTATCTGCGATGGCACAGTGCCTGACTGCACAGGATTCGCCTGCTCAAACTGATCCGAAAGCTGGAGTCCTGACAGCTCCATCAAGAAAGGGGGATCGGTCACATTGGAGTCATCCTTGGGAGGTTTCTCTCTCTCAGATCCCTCTTCCACATGACTTGAGCTCTCAGACACAGTTTCAACCAGCCTTGAAGGATCATTGCTACTACTTTCGCCACCCTCAAGTAGATGCTCAGTTGTATCACCTGAAGCCAAGAGCTCGAGTGGCTGCGGCTGCACCGTAAGCTCCTCCTCCCGGGCAGCAGCTGCTGGCTGGTTCTGCTGCTGCTGCTGTTGCTGCTGCAGTGCCTGTGAGCCCGAGCGAGCCGAGTTGGACGAGGAGCCACCGGGCCCACGCTGCACGAAGATCCTCGTCATTCCCCAGTTTCTTCAGCGAAGGCTCCACGTCTCAACACCAGCAACCCTCTGGAATTAGAGGGATATAGGGGCGCCCTTGTCCCGTGTACGGACCTTGGGAGCGGTGAACCTGAGGCCTCCGCCGCCGCTGCCAACGAAGCTGCTCCTCTCGTCGTCGCCGGCGGCCAATCTGAGCATTAGACTGCCAATTCTCATCAGAACCAGGGCGACGCCGCTGACCTCGAGGCCTCAGATCACAAAACCCTAGCTCCCCCGAGATCGAGACGCGCAGGCTATCCCCGGACGGCAGGGGCGGCGCACCACCCTCCCAAAACCCTGAATAGCCCGCCAATTCGATCAATCTCGATGAGACAACAACCAAATTTCCTAGGGTTCCGTTGGGGGGTCGAGCGGGTTACCTCGTCGGGGAATCCGGTGGGCGAGGCGACGGAGACGGCTCCGGGCTGAGGAGGGTAGACCGCGCTAGGGTTTACGGGACGAAGATTCGCGTCGTCGCGTGATTCTGTCGCTGGCGCTTTGGGGATTCAGTTTTGGGTGGAGAGAGAAAGAGTAGCAGTAGGTGAGGCTGGGAAGAAGACGATGGAGAGGAAGGAGGGAGACGAGGGGCGAGAGCGTGCCAACATTTTATAAGTGGAGAAGGGAGATGGCCATCCGAGGATGACATGTGGGACCCAATAGCAGCGTCTGTGAAGAATGGACGGTAGCCGCTACGCCCTTGGTTTTGTGCTGCCACGAATTCAATCGCCCAGTTTGTGGCTTTGTATTTGCGTAGATAGATGGGACCGAGGCCCGAATCGACCACGATTTCTTTCCTTTTCTTCTTCTCATTTCCTTTTGTGGAATTTCTTCTCAAAGTTATTCTTTAGTCTGATAATAAGCAGGTGAGCTCGACTCATAACTCAGGGGTTTTTCTCAGCAATTTTTCATGACTGCATATTGCATGCAAGTGTCTTTGACGATGTTTCCTATGAGTTATGCCCTAGCTAAGCAAATGATGCAGCATATGAGATAGCTAGATGTTTTTTAGTTTACTCATATATTTGTATGTGGGTCAATGAACCCCCTAGTTTTCTCATGCAGTCGCTTATAAATGACGTACCGATCTTTGATAAGGAAAAAAAACGAGGCTTGTTAGAAGAAAAAAAAGGTTTTGCCTTATTGTAGGAGATCCACATATCACGCCATTCTTTATATATAGAAAAACTCTCCGCCTCCTCTCTATTCCCGCTAAGTCGCTCCAAGTTATCTCATTTATTCGTCTATGTACGTGTCAGTTTATCCCATCTATCAAGCTAATTCGAAATATTCGCAAAAACACAAGAAGCTAATTAAAGAAATAAAATCGCCAAATGTGCACAACAAATAAACCAACTGATCTACCGCAGCCCCTCGATGGTGTCGTTGAGTCTACCCACCTACCAACTTGTGTTATCTTCCATCTACGAGCTTCGATGGATGTGCGGTTTCACCCCAACTTTCCTCTTGTGCCCTTGTTATACGTGCACGGTGTTGCCTAGCTAGCACTGGCATCGCAGTATGTGCCCTTTAACTCAATATCCCTTCTATCGTTGTGCCCCTACCTTCCCGCCCTACAATGGCATGCAGATGCATGTAGTGTGCGCTCCACGCCACTATCAACTATACCGGGCACTACCGATGTTCCCAGGTGACAATTGCCGTCACATGTGGACGCAAAAACAAAAGTGGCACCAACACCAAGGGCTTGGCTGGAGCAGGTACCGCAGCTGCACTACAACTCACAAAGGGAAAGAAGCGGAGGGAGAGAAGTTGGGCGAGCGGCCAACAACGCAGACATGAAAATATGAGAGAGAGCTTGAGAGAATGCAAGAGGTGAGAGGCTGAAACACGGAGGATGTAAAGAGGGAGGAAGAGGGCAAACTTATTATTCTATCATTCCAAAACGAGGAGCGCAGCCGCCACCCTACACCGTCACTGAATCACTCCTCCTCTGTCACCTCCTCCTGCCACACCTTCCTCCCCTCGCCACTACATGAGGCGCCCTCCGGCAAAGTCCGGATGGCTCCAAGGAACGCGGCGGCGGTGCCCTTCTCCGGCTGCTCGGGCGCGATCCATGGATCCGAGGCGATGACCCCTTGGTGAGGCTTCCCCATTCAAGTGGAGCAGCTGGGCTGGCGGGATGTGGAGGTCAGCTTGGGCGGCCGATGGATCACTGACGGGTTCCGGCCGTGGCAGTGATGCCCCGGCGACAGACGACGCCGTTTTGTCTGCTGCCTACTGTCCCATCTAGGTGCGCTCCAATCTTGTCGGACTTGACCGTGCTGGCTAGCTAGCCAGTCACCGCTTTGTGGGTGGAGCGGGGGTGGGTGAAAGTGCAACTATCACTAGGTGGTTTTAGTAATTCCTAACAACATATAGCTTATTGAACTAATACTCTTTCAAGATGATCATTTCAGGAAGTTCATTGATTGGCATGGCATGGACTAGAGATGTGGACCCCTCAAAATGCGAAGGACGCATATTGGCTCAAGCTCAAGACTCTACATTTTCATTTTAGTGGTCCAAGATCACATTGAGTCCATAGAAAAAGCCAATGCTATTAAAAGGGATGAGGTGTTGCTTAATGGCTAGCTTGCTCAAAATGCTTAGTGATATGCTCTGAGGGAGTCCTGGATAAGGGGGTGTTCGGATAGCCGGACTATACCTTCAGCCGGACTCCTGGACTATGAAGATACAAGATTGAAGACTTCGTCCCGTGTCCGGAAGGGACTTTCCTTGGCGTGGAAGGCAAGCTTGGCGATACGGATATGTAGATCTCCTACCATTGTAACCGACTCTGTGTAACCCTAGCCCTCTCCGGTGTCAATATAAACCGGAGGGTTTTAGTCCGTAGGACGAACAACAATCATACCATAGGCTAGCTGTTAAGGTTTAGCCTCCTTGATCTCGTGGTAGATCTACTCTTGTACTACACATATCATCAATATTAATCAAGCAGGAGTAGGGTTTTACCTCCATCGAGAGGGCCCGAACCTGGGTAAAAACATCATGTCCCTTGTCTCCTGTTACCATCCGCCTAGACGCACAATTCGGGACCCCCTACCCGAGATCCGACGGTTTTGACACCGACATTGGTGCTTTCATTGAGAGTTC
Organism: Aegilops umbellulata; assembly: GCA_032464435.1. Classification (NCBI taxonomy): domain Eukaryota; kingdom Viridiplantae; phylum Streptophyta; class Magnoliopsida; order Poales; family Poaceae; genus Aegilops; species Aegilops umbellulata. Next base: position 315,641,445 of record CP136055.1, on the reverse strand, counting down.
CTCTGTGTCGTCGCTTTTAGGCCCGATGGCTTCTCCGATCATCAGCAGCGATGTCGTCCAGGGTGAGACTTTTCTTCCCGGACAGATCTTCGTATTCGACGACTTTGCACTGCGGGCCAATTCGCTTGGCCATCTGGAGCAGATCGAAAGCTACGCCCCTGGCCATCAGGTCAGATTTGGAAGTCTTAACTACACGGCTGATATCCACGGAGACTTGATCTTCGATGGATTCGAACCATAGCCGAGCGCGCCGCACTGTCACGAAGGTCATGATTTAGCTCTGCCGCCGAACAGTGCTTTGGTGGCCCCGCCCACATCGGCCCCGACCCTTAGTTCGGAGCCGATCGCGCCGATCGAGGACGGGTGGTTGGACGCCGCCTCGGAGGCCGAAATCTCTGCGGCGATCGAGCCGAACACCAGTTTTGTCCTGTGCGAAGCATGTGACTCCAAGGTGCCGGACTCCCCTCCGGACCCCGAGCCTCCCGCGCCCCTGCCGATCGAATCCGATTGGGCGCCGATTATGGAGTTCACCGCCGCGGACATCTTTCAGCACTCGCCTTTTGGCGATATTCTGAATTCACTAAAGTCTCTCTCTTTATCAGGAGAGCCCTGGCCGGACTACGGTCATCAAGGTTGGGATGCGGATGATGAAGAAATTCAAAACCCACCCACCACCCACTTTGTATCCACTATCGATGATTTAACCGACGTGCTCGACTACGACTCCAAAGACATCGACGGTATGGACGCCGATGCAGGAGACCATCAGGAATCAGCGCCTATAGGGCACTGGAAAGCCACCTCGTCATATGACATATACATGGTGGATACCCCAAAAGAGGGCGATGGCGATGGAACAGCGGAGGATGACCCCTCCAAGAAACAACCTAAGCGCCGGCGTCAGCGGCGCCGCTCTAAATCCCGCCAAAGCAAAAACGGTGATTCTGGCACGAGAGATAATAACACTCCGGACAGTGCCAAAGAAAACCCCCTCCAGCAAAACTCAGCATAGGAGGACGGAGAAGCCAGCCCTCATGAGAGAGCGGCAGATAGAGAGGTCGAGGATGATAATTACATGCCTCCCTCCGAAGACGAGGCAAGCCTCGACGACGACGAATTTGTCGTGCCTGAGGATCCCGTCGAACAAGAGCGCTTCAAACGCAGGCTTATAGCCATGGCGAGCAGCCTCAAGAAAAAACAACTGCAGCTTAGAGCTGATCAAGACTTGCTAGCCGACAAATGGACGGAAGTCCTAGCGGCCGAAGAGTATGAACTCGAACGCCCCTCCAAGAGCTACCCAAAGCGCAGGTTGCTACCCCGATTAGAGGAAGAAGCACCTACATCACCAGCGCATGATGCGGCCGATCGGCCACCACGTGGCCGTGACAAAGAGGCCTCTCGACCCTCCACTCAAGACGCACCCCGGCGCTGCTTTAAAAATACCAAGGCACGGGGGAATGCGCCAGACCTGCGAGATATATTGGAGGACAAGGCAAAGCAAACAAGGTCGATCTATGGATCGGGTGAGCGCCCCACAGCACGCGACGGTAATCGTCACGCCGAATACAGTAAATCCGGCCGGGCCGAACACAGTAGACAAAGCTCGCTTGAGTTTCGTCATGATATAGCTCAATACAGAGGTGCCGCACACCCACTATGCTTCACAGATGAAGTAATGGATCATCAAATCCCAAAGGGTTTCAAACCCGTAAGCATCGCATCATATGATGGCGCAACAGACCCTGTGGTATGGATCGAGGACTATCTCCTCCATATCCACATGGCCCGCGGCGACGATCTACACGCCATCAAATACCTCCCACTCAAACTTAAAGGACCAGCTCGGCATTGGCTTAATAGCTTGCCAGCAGAATCAATTGGTTGTTGGGAGGACCTGGAAGCCGCATTCCTCGACAATTTCCAGGGCACTTATGTGCGACCACCAGACGCCGATGACCTAAGCCACATAATTCAGCAGCAGAGGAATCGGCCAGGCAATTCTGGACATGGTTCCTAACCAAGAAAAACCAAATCGTCGACTGTCCGGACGCAGAGGCCCTAGCGGCCTTCAAGCATAATATCCGCGACGAGTGGCTTGCCCGGCACCTTGGACAGGAGAAGCCAAAATCTATGGCAGCCCTCACGACGCTCATGATCCGCTTTTGTGCGGGAGAAGACAGCTGGCTGGCTCGTAGCAATAACATAACCAAGATCCCTGGTAATTCGGATACCAAGGACAACAGTGCTAGGTCGCGTCGCAACAAGCACAAGCGCCGCATTAACGGCGACAATGCTGATGATACGGCAGTTAACGCCGGATTCAGAGGCTCTAAACCCGGTCAGCGGAAAAAACCATTCAAAAGAAATACTCCGGGCCCGTCCAGTTTGGACTGAATACTCGACCGCTCGTGCCAGATACATGGCACCCCCGAAAAGCCAGCCAATCACACCAACAGGGATTGTTGGGTGTTCAAGCAGGCAGGCAAGTTACACGCCAAAAATAGAGATCAGGGGCTACATAACGATGACGAGGAGGAGCCCCGGCCGCCGAACAGTAGTGGACAGAAGGGATTCCCCCCACAAGTGCGGACGATGAACATGATATACGCAACCCACATCCCCAAGAAGGAGCGGAAGCGTGCGTTAAGGGACGTATACGCGATGGAGCCAGTCGCCCCGAAGTTCAACGCATGGTCCTCCTGCCCAATCACTTTTGATCGAAGGGACCACCCCACTAGCATCCGTCACGGCGGATTCGCCGCATTGGTTCTCAACCCAATCATTGACGGATTTCACCTCACTCGAGTCCTCATGGACGGCGGCAGCAGCCTGAACCTGCTTTATCAGGATACAGTGCGGAAAATGGGCATCGATCCTTCGAGGATTAAACCCACTAAAACGACCTTTAAAGGCGTCATACCAGGTGTAGAGGCCAATTGTACAGGCTCAGTCACACTTGAAGTGGTCTTCGGATCTCCGGATAACTTCCGAAGCGAGGAATTAATCTTCGACATAGTCCCGTTCCGCAGTGGCTATAACGCACTGCTCGGGCGAACCGCATTTGTCAAGTTCATCGCGGTACCGCATTACGCATACCTCAAGCTCAAGATGCCAGGCCCTCGAGGAGTCATTACGGTCAATGGAAACACCGAACGCTCTCTCCGTACGGAGGAGCATACGGCGGCTCTCGCAGCGGAAGTACAAAGCAGCCTCTCAAGGCAATTTTCCAGTCCGGTCACTAAACGTCCGGACACCATCAAGCGCACCCGGAGTAACCTACAGCAAGACCGCCTGGCACGTTGTGAGCAGGCGTAACAATGCGGCCCCAACCCCAGCCCTCATGAAATTGCGAAACCAGTACTGCGCGTACATAATTACGCTCTGGAAATACCATGGGGGCAGGGGGAGGGGCACCATCATGGCACACCCAAAACACGGCTTAAACTGCACTAGGGGCTGCCGATTTCTTACTTTTATCTTACTTTCAGGACTCCATTCTTCAGGAGGCCTAAGCCGGCAATACAATTGCCGCACAAACGATGCAAGAACCAGGGAAGAAGAAAACCACGCCGCACTATGGAACTGTAAGGTGGTCTCTATAACGAGCAGTATACCTGTTTTGCATATCATTCCACAGTCCGCCCCTGGATAGGACATGTCAAATAGTCCCACATTTTGCTTACCGCACAATTTGTATCGTTCTGCTTTGATCGCAACTTCTTCAAATAAACAATGCATAGCTTTTGTCTATTACTGTATTACTCTTTTTTAAGAATACATGTTCATTAATGACATGTCGCACCCGTACACTTTGGTACGACCAATACACCAGGGGCTTAAGTACCCCACAACACGGTGTGAGAAGTCCGAACCCTTTCACAAGTGCGGCACCCCGAACTTATAGCATTATATGCATCGGCTCTGAATCATGTCTTGGGTCAAATGTTGGGTTTGCCCGACTCCTATGTTTTGGTACCTTGCGTTCCGTTGTATCGGCTAAGGTAGCGCTAGGAGAACTACTGCAATTGTGCCCCGGTTGAGCTGGGCTAAAGCACCTCAGTAGAGAAAGCTAAAACTAACCGTCATGATAAGGTGAGAGCCGGTCGCTGTTCAAGAGGTTTTCAAGTCCCTAAAGACTTATGCCGCTTAGAGCAAAGAGTCGGCTTTGTCCGGCCCAGGCGTGGATAGCGCCCCGAACTCGGTCTTCCGAACACTAGGGGCTTCGCCGAAATTTAAAATTATAGAATTCTATGGCTAAGTGAGAGTGTTCAAGCATTATAGTCCGATTGCCTTGTTCGTTGTGTTGAGCGCCTCCCTCGAAGGACCCAAGAATGGGAAAAAGAGCGCTCAAGTTTATCCCGAACACCCCAGCACTCGTGGCATGGGGGCAGAAGCCGACGACTCACCATCTCTCAAAATTTGATAAACGGCCGCACAGAAGGTAATATTTTAAATTCAAAAAGCATTGCTTAGGCACATGAACAAGTTTTCAGCGCACAGGACAAAATAAACAAGTTTTACTAAAAAATTACATCTTTCGAGCATTCGTCCGCCATAAGGCGGGCGCCTTCCAGAACGCCCTTATAGTACATCTCGGGGTGGCGATGCTCCTTGCCCAGCGGTGACCCGTCCTTCACAAGCTTCTCCGCATCCAGCTTGCTCCAGTGCACCTTAGCACAGGCAAGCGCCCTACGGGCACCTTCGGTGCAGACGGAGCGCTTGATGACTTCGAGCCTTGGACAGGCCTCCACCAGCCGCCTCACCAGCCCGAAGTAGCTCCCAGGAAGAGCCTCTCCAGGACACAGCCGAACTATGAGGCCCTCCATGGCCTGTTCGGCCACCTTGTGGAGCTCGACCAGTTGCTTCAGCTAGTCGCTCAAGGGCACAGGGAGTCCGGCCTCAGCATACTGACACCAGAACACCTTCTCTGTCGAGCTGCCCTCCTTGGCTCGATAGAATGCGGCGGCACAGGACACACTGCGGGGCAAATCTGCGAATGCTCCTGGCGAGCTCCGAATTTGGTAAGTAACAAATAATTGACTTTCACATGCTTACTTTGCATAAAGAAAGCCTTACCCGCCGCTATCTTCTTCATCGCCTCAACCTCCTGGAGGGCCTTCTGGGCTTCGACATTGGCAGACTTGGCATTCTCATGGGCCGCCGCGAGCTCGGACTCTCGGGTCTTTGAGTCAAGCTCCAAACTATCATGTTTTTTCATGAGAGCCTGGAGCTCTTGCCGCACCTCACCAACCTGCGCCTCATACTTCTCCCGCTCGGTGCGCTCCGTGGCCGCCCTCTTCTCGGCCTCGGACAACGCTTGCTTAAGGGTTGTCACCTCCGTTGTGGCCCCTACAATAGCCACGTTAGTCTTGTCACTTTTTGCAATTGCACCTTTTTATATTTAAATAAGGTATTTCTTACCTTCTTTGTCCTCGAGCTGCTTCTTGGCAAGGCCGAGCTCTTGCTCGGACCGCTCGAGGTTCTGCTTTAGCATGTCCACCTCCGCAGTCAGTGCGGCGGACGCCAGCAGTGAAGCCTGCATACACATATTGACTTACTTTTGTTAGACTCCTGCGAATTTTATTAGATCCTCTATTCGGCTTTTCTTTCTGAACGCCAAACAGAGCATCAGGGGCTACTGTCTATGCGGTAATATTTTTACATATTTCTTACATACCTCAAAGCCTGTTAAAAGGCCGGCACAGGCTTCGGTCATCCCGCTCTTGGCGGACTGAACTTTCTGAACCACCGCACTCATAATGGTGCGGTGCTCCTCGTTGATGGAGGCGACTTTAAGCACCTCCAGCAGATTGTCCGGCGCCTCCGGTTGGACGGGGGCCACCGGCTCAGTGGGCTTGCTCCTCTTGGAAGGAGGTCACCCGCCGGACTCTGGAACCTTTAAAGGTTCCGGAGCAGTGTCCGGCCTAGGGCCGGACTTGGAGCCCTTAGGGGTTCTATCCCCTTGGCACCTGGGGTCCGGAAGGTCGCCTTGCGGCGCCTCCGGGACCACCTCCTCCTGGCTTGGAACCTCCTGGGACGCCACCTCGGCGTCATCCATAGGACGGGGGGAGGTAGCCGTCGGGAGAGAGTTTATGTCCGACGAGTCTAGGGAACCGCTCGATGACACGTCGAGCCGGTCTTTAGGAGGACTGCATAATCATATTCGACGTAAGGAAAAGCTGTGCAGTAGAGGAATACTATGACTTATTCTGGTATCCGTATACTTACGATTTCGCCAGGGGCTTAGCCCTGTGCGGCCACTCCTCTTCGCCATCGTCGGCGTTGGTGGAGTAGTCCGGAAGAAGGGTTTTCCCCTTCTTGGACCCTCCGGCCTCCCCAGTTGGGGCGGCCTTCCTTTTCTTTCCTTCCCCCGCTGGAGGGGGAGGGGTATCTTCTTCCTCCTCATCGTCTTCACAGGAGGATTGCGTCTCAGAGTCGTCGGACGACGAATCCGACACCACCACACGATGAGCACTCTTTCGAGTCCCCGTGGCCTTCTTCTCCGGCACAACATAGGGTGCCAGAACCAGCAGCCTTGCCAATAGAGCATCCGCTGGGTCTTCGGGCAAAGGGGCTGAACAGTTGATCTGTCCGGACTTCGCCTTCCAATCCTGTCAAAGGAAAGGGAGCTTAGATCCCGCATAAAGTCAAAACCATGAAAAGCTAAAATACCCTGTAAAAGGCAAAAACGGTTTACCGCACTAGCGTGACGCTGCGTGCTGAATCCGCGATCCTCGGTAGCGGATGCGGGAGCCTCGGCGCCCTTAAATAGCACCTTCCAGGCATCTTCGTACGTCGTGTCGAAGAGCCTGCTTAGAGTTGGGTGCTGCGCCGGGTCGAACTCCCACAGGTTGAAGGCCCGTTGTTGACACGGGAGGATCCGGCGGATGAGCATAACCTGGACTACGTTGACAAGTTTAAGCTTCTTGTTCACCAGGGTTTGGATGCATGATTGCAGTCCAGTCACCTCTCCTTTGTTGACCCACGACAGGCCCATCTCTTTCCAGGACGTGAGCCGCTTAGGGGGTCCAGATCGGAACTCGGGGGCTATGACCCATTCAGGGTCATGCGGCTCGGTGATGTAGAACCACCCCGATTGCCACCCCTTCAGGGTCTCCACAAAGGAGCCCTCGAGCCATAGGATGTTGGGCATCTTGCCCACCATGGCGCCTCCGCACTCCGCCTGGGTGCCGCGCACCACCTTTGGCTTGACATTGAAAGTCTTGAGCCATAGGCCGAAATGGGGGCGGATGCAGAGGAATGCCTCGCACACGACGATAAACGCCGAGATATTGAGGACAAAGTTTGGGGCCAGATCATGGAAATCTAGGCCATAGTAGAACATGAGCCCCCGGACAAATGGGTGGAGAGGGAAACCCAGTCCGCGGAGGAAATGGGAGAGGAACACCACCCTCTCATGGGGCCTTGGGGTGGGGACGAGCTGCCCCTCTTCGGGAAGCCGGTGCGCGATGTCGTTAGACAAGTATCCGGCCTTCCTCAGTTTTTTGATGTGTCCCTCCGTGACGGAGGAGACCATCCACTTGCCTCCCGCTCCGGACATGGTTGGAGAAGGTTGAGGTGGGGAGTGCGGACTTGGGCGCTGGAGCTCGAGTGCGCGGAAATGGATAGGCAAAGGAGGAAGAAGGCGTGGATGGGAAAGGCGGATCCTTATCCCCTTATATGGGCAGACGCAACTACGCGTCCCCACCCTCCTGGTAAAACTCGCTTATCTCCCAAGCACCGTAATCAATGGCCGGTTGGGTTACCCACGCCCGTATTGATGAGAATCTCGGAATAAGGGGACACGATCTCTGCTTTGACAAGACCTGCCAAGGAAACCGCCTCGCATAACACGCTGAGGTGGGACAATAAAACGATTCGAATAAAGGCTTGGCCATGGTGTGATGTCACGCTACGGAATACGTCAGCAGATTAGATTGGTGTAAATATTATTCTCTCTATGGCAATATGTGGAAACTTATTTTGCAGAGCTGGACACTATCCTTGTGTTCGGAATCTTCTATGAAATACTTGGAGGAGGAACCCGCCTTGCAATGCCGAAGACAATTTGCACGTCGGACTCGTCGTCATTGAAGCCTGGTTCAGGGGCTACTGAGGGAGTCCTGGATTAGGGGGTGTTCGGATAGCTGGACTATACCTTCAGCTGGACTCCTGGACTATGAAGATACAAGATTGAAGACTTCGTCCCGTGTCCGGAAGGGACTTTCCTTGGCGTGGAAGGCAAGCTTGGCGATACGGATATGTAGATCTCCTACCATTGTAACCGACTCTGTGTAACCCTAGCCCTCTCCGGTGTCTATATAAACCGGAGGGTTTTAGTCCGTAGGACGACCAACAATCATACCATAGGCTAGCTGTTAGGGTTTAGCCTCCTTGATCTCGTGGTAGATCTACTCTTGTACTACCCATATCATCAATATTAATCAAGCAGGAGTAGGGTTTTACCTCCATCGAGAGGGCCCGAACCTGGGTAAAAACATCGTGTCCCTTGTCTCTTGTTACCATCCGCCTAGACGCACGGTTCGGGACCCCCTACCCGAGATCCGCCGGTTTTGACACCGACATGCTCCAAAATCCCTCAACCACTTTCTCATATCCACATATGTCCCAAACCAAAAGTCAAACCCGGCCCCACCGATTTGATCTATCCGGCGCCACCGAATTCATTTGACATAGCCATAGCCAGAAACCCTAATCATTTCAATCTCACCGATAGGGATCTCGGTCTCACCGAGATGGGATTGGAAACTCTCTGTTTCCCTTCGTAACGTTTCGGTCTAACCAAGATGAGCGATCGCTCCCACCGAGTTCGCAACACAAACTCTCTTTTTCCTTTTCGTAACGTTTCAGTCTCACCGAAATGAGTGATCGGTCCCACCGAGTTTGCCTGACCAACTCTCTGTTTGCCTATTACAGAAATCGGTCTCACCGAGTTTATGTGATCGGTCTCACCGAGATTACGTTATGCCCTAACCCTAATGAAATTGGTCCCACCGAGTTGACATGTCGGTCCCACCGAAAATCCTAATGTTCACATTTTGAACTAAATCGGTCTGACCGAGTTTGAGCATTCGGTCTCACCGAGTTTGGTAAATTGTGTGTAACGGTTAGATTTTGTGTGGAGGCTATATATACCCCTCCACCCTTCCTCCATTCATGGAGAGAGCCATCAGAACGTGCCTACACTTCTACCATTCATTTTCTAAGAGAGAACCACCTACTCATGTGTTGAGACTAAGATATACCAATCCAACCACAAGAATCTTGATCTCTAGCCTTCCCCAAGTTGCTTTCCACTCAAATCATCTTTCCATCAAATCCAAATCTTTGAGAGAGAGTTGAGTGTTGGGGAGACTATCATTTGAAGCACAAGAGCAAGGAGTCATCGTCAACACACCATCTATTACCTTTTGGAGAGTGATGTCTCCTAGATTGGTTAGGTGTCACTTGGGAGCCTCCGTCAAGATTGTGGAGTTGAACCAAGGAGTTTGTACAGGCAAGGAGATCACCTACTTCATGAAGATCTACCCTAGTGAGGCAAGTCCTTCGTGGACGATGGCCATGGTAGGATAGACAAGGTTGCTTCTTCGTGGACCCTTCGTGGGTGGAGCCCTCCATGGACTCTCGCAGCCGTTACCCTTTGTGGGTTGAAGTCTCCATCAATGTGGATGTACGATAGCACCACCTATCGGAACCATGCCAAAAATCTTTGTGTCTACATTGCATTTGTGTAGGTTGATTGCTTGACTTGTGCTAAGTTTCTAAAATCTGCCGAGACTTAAAATTCGGAAAAGGCTAGATTTTTATTTGGTCAAGTAGTCTAATCTGTTGGGGAACGTAGTAGAAATTCAAAATTTTCTATGCATCACCAAGATCAATCTATGGAGATACTATCAACGAGAGAGAGGGGGTGCATCTTCATACCCTTGAAGATCACGATGCGGAAGCGTTACAAGAACGCGGTCGGTGGAGTCGTTCACGAAGCGATTCAGATCGCGGCCGAATCCGATCTAAGCACCGAAGAACGGTGACTCCGCGTTCAACGCACGTACAGCCCGGGGACGTCTCCTCCTTCTTGATCCATCAAGGGGAGAGGAGAAGTTGAGGGAAAGCTCCGGCAGCACGATGGCGTGGTGGTAGTGGAGCTCGTGGTTCTCCGGTAGGGCTTCGCCAAGCACTATGGAGGAGGAGGAGGTGTTGGAGGAGGGAGAGGGCTGCGCCAGGGGAAGGGTGCGGCTGCCCTATCTCTCCCTCACTATATATAGGGGGAAGGGAGGAGGGGGAGGCGCCCTAGGGTTCCCTAGGGAGGGGCGGCGGCCATAGGGGAAACCCTAGATGGATTTGGGCGCCCCCACCCCTAGGAAACTTACCCCCAAGCCGGGAGGGACGGCTGCCCCAGGGGTGGCGCCCCCACCTCTCCTGGTTACGTGAGATGGGGTGGGAGGGGCGCTCAGCCCCTTAGTGGGCTGATTGCCCTCTCCCCTTGGCCCATAAGGCCCCCAACGCTTGCCGGGGCCTCCGAAACCCCTTTCGGACACACTGGTCATCACCTGGTACCCCCAGAACAATTCCGGACTCCAATACCCTTCGTCCAATATATCGGTCTTCACCTCCGGACCATTCTGGAGTTCCTCGTCACGTCCGAGATCTCATCCGGGACTCCGAACAACCTTCGGTAACCACATACTATTTCCCATAACAACTCTAGCGTCACCGAACCTTAAGTGTGTAGACCCTACGGGTTCGGGAACCATGCAGACATGACCGAGACACCTCTCCGGCCAATAACCAATAGCGGGATCTGGATACCCATATTGGCTCCCACATGTTCCACGATGATCTCATCGGATGAACCACAATGTCAAGGATTCAAGCAATCCCGTATGCAATTCCCTTTGTCAATCGGTATGTTACTTGCCCGAGATTCGATCGTCGGTATCCTAGTACCTCGTTCAATCTCATTACCGGCAAGTCACTTTACTCTTTCCATAATGCATGATCCCGTGACTAACTACTTAGTCACATTGAGCTCATTATGATGATGCATTACCGAGTGGGCCCAGAAATACCTCTCCGTCATACGGAGTGACAGATCCCAGTCTCGATTCGTGCCAACCCAACAGACACTTTCGGAGATACCTGTAGTGCACCTTTATAGCCACCCAGTTACGTTGTGATGTTTGGTGCACCGAAAGCATTCCTACGGTATCCGGGAGTTGCATAATCTCATGGTCTAAGGAAATGATACTTGACATTAGAAAAGCTTTAGCAAACGAACTACACGATCTTGTGCTACACTTAAGATTGGGTCTTGTCCATCACATCATTCTCCTAATGATGTGATCCCGTTATCAATGACATCCAATGTCCATGGTCAGGAAACCATGACCATCTATTGATCAACGAGCTAGTCAACTACGGGCTTACTAGGGACATGTTGTGGTCTATGTATTCACACATGTATTACGGCTTCCAGTTAATACAATTATAGCATGAACAATAGACAATTATCATGAACAAGGAAATACAATAATAACCATTTTATTATTGCCTCTAGGGCATATTTCTGTTGGAAATATGCCCTAGAGGCAATAATAAATAGGTTATTATTATATTTCCTTGTTCATGATAATCGTTTATTATCCATGCTAGAATTGTATTAATAGGAAACTCATATACATGTGTGGATGCATAGACAACACCATGTCCCTAGTAAGCCTCTAGTTGACTAGCTCGTTGATCAATAGATGGTTACGGTTTCCTGACCATGGACATTGGATGTCATTGATAACGGGATCACATCATTAGAAGAATGATGTGATGGACAAGACCCAATCCTAAGCCTAGCACAAGATCGTGTAGTTCGTATGCTAAAGCTTTTCTAATGTCAAGTATCATTTCCTTAGACCATGAGATTGTGCAACTCCCGGATACCGTAGGAATACTTTGGGTGTGCCAAACGTCACAACGTAACTGGGTGGCTATAAAGGTGCACTACGGGTATCTCCGAAAGTGTCTGTTGGGTTGGCACGAATCGAGACTGGGATTTGTCACTCCGTGTGACGGAGAGGTATCTCTGGGCCCACTCGGTAGGACATCATCATAATGTGCACAATGTGATCAAGGAGTTGATCACGGGATGATGTGCTACGGAACGAGTAAATGAGACTTGCCGGTAACGAGATTGAACAAGGTATCGAGATACCGACGATCGAATCTCGGGCAAGTACTATACCGCTAGACAAAGGGAATTGTATACGGGATTGATCGAATCCTCGACATCGTGGTTCATCCGATGAGATCATCGTGGAACATGTGGGAACCAACATGGGTATCCAGATCCCGCTGTTGGTTATTGACCGGAGAACTTCTCGGTCATGTCTGCATGTCTCCCGAACCCGTAGGGTCTACACACTTAAGGTTCGATGACGCTAGGGTTATAAAGGAAGTTTGTATGTGGTTACCGAATGTTGTTCGGAGTCCCGGATGAGATCCCGGACGTCACGAGGAGTTCCGGAATGGTCCGGAGGTAAAGATTTATATATGGGAAGTCTTATTTTGGTCGCCAGAAAAGTTTCGCACTTTATCGGTACTGTACCGGGAGTGCCGAAAGGGGTCCGGGGGTCCACCGGGGGGTCCACCTGCCCCGGGGGGCCACATGGGCTGTAGGGGGTGCGCCTTGGCCTATATGGGCCAAGGGCACCAGCCCCAAGAGGCCCATGCGCCAAGATATAAGAAAAAGGGGAGAGTCCTCAAAGGGGAAGGCACCTCCGAGGTGCCTTGGGAAGGATGGACTCCTCCCCCCCCTTGGCCGCACCCCTTCCTTGGAGGAAGGGGCAAGGCTGCGCCTCCCCCCTCTCCCTTGCCCCTATATAAAGTGGAGGGGAGGGAGGTCAGCCACACCTGAAGCCCTGGCGCCTCCCTCCCTCCCGTGACACCTCCTCCTCTCCCGCAGGTGCTTGGCGAAGCCCTGCAGGATTGCCACGCTCCTCCACCACCACCACGCCGTTGTGCTGCTGCTAGATGGAGTATTCCTCAACCTCTCCCTCTCTCCTTGTTGGATCAAGGCATGGGAGACGTCACCGGGCTGTACGTGTGTTGAACGCGGAGGTGCCGTCCATTCGGCACTTGGTCATCGGTGATTTGGATCACGACGAGTACGACTCCATCAACCCCGTTCACTTGAACGCTTCCGCTTAGCGATCTACAAGGGTATGTAGATGCACTCTCTTTCCCCTCGTTGCTAGTTTCTCCATAGATAGATCTTGGTGACACGTAGGAAAATTTTAAATTTCTGCTACGTTCCCCAACAGTGGTATCAGAGCTAGGTCTATTGCGTAGATTCTTTGCACGAGTAGAACACAAAGTAGTTGTGGGCGTTGATTTTGTTCAATATGCTTACCGTTACTAGTCCAATCTTGATTCGGCGGCATTGTGGGATGAAGCGGCCCGGACCGACCTTACACGTACACTTACGTGAGACAGGTTCCACTGACTGACATCCACTAGTTGCATAAGGTGGCTAGCGGGTGCCAGTCTCTCCCACTTTAGTCGGATCGGATTTGATGAAAAGGGTCCTTATGAAGGGTAAATAGCAATTGACATATCACGTTGTGGTTTTGCGTAGGTAAGAAACGTTCTTGCTAGAAACCCATAGCAGCCACGTAAAACATGCAAACAACAATTAGAGGACGTCTAACTTGTTTTTGCAGGGTATGCCATGTGATGTGATATGGCCAAAAGGATGTGATGAATGATATATGTGATGTATGAGATTGATCATGTTCTTGTAATAGGAATCACGACTTGCATGTCGATGAGTATGACAACCGGCAGGAGCCATAGGAGTTGTCTTTAATTTATTTATGACATGCGTGTCAACATAAACGTCATGTAATTACTTTACTTTATTGCTAAAGCGTTAGCCATAGTAGTAGAAGTAATAGTTGACGTGACAACTTCATAAAGACACGATGATGGAGATCATGATGATGGAGATCATGGTGTCATGCCGGTGAAGACGATGATCATGGAGCCCTGAAGATGGAGATCAAAAGGAGCAAAGTGATGATGGCCATATCATGTCACTATTTGATTGCATGTGATGTTTATCATGTTTTTGCATCTTATTTGCTTAGAACAACGGTAGTAAATAAGATGATCCCTCATTAAAATTTCAAGAAAGTGTTCCCCCTAACTGTGCACCGTTGCGAAAGTTCGTCGTTTTGAAGCACCACGTGATGATCGGGTGTGATAGATTCTTACGTTCACATACAACGGGTGTAAGCCAGATTTACACACGCGAAACACTTAGGTTGACTTGACGAGCCTAGCATGTACAGACATGGCCTCGGAACACAAGAGACCGAAAGGTCGAGCATGAGTCGTATGGTAGATACGATCAACATGAAGATGTTCACCGATGATGACTAGTCCGTCTCACGTGATGATCGGACACGGCCTAGTTGACTCGGATCATGTAATCACTTAGATGACTAGAGGGATGTCTATCTGAGTGGGAGTTCATAAGATGAACTTAATTATCCTGAACATAGTCAAAAGGTCTTTGCAAATTATGTCGTAAGCTCGCGCTTTAGTTCTACTGTTTTAGATATGTTCCTAGAGAAAATATTGTTGAAAGTTAACAGTAGCAATTATGCGGACAGTAGAAGGCTTATGTCCTTAATGCATCGCTCGGTGTGCTGGACCTCGAACGTGGTCTGTGGATGTTGCGAACATCTGACATACACGTTTTGATGACTACATGATAGTTTGGTAATGATAAATGGTTTAGAATTGAGGCACCGAAGACATTTTTGAAATGTCGCGGAACATATGAGATGTTTCGAGGGCTGAAATTGGGATTTCAGGCTCGTGCCCACGTCAAGAGGTATAAGACCTCCGACGATTTTCTTGGCCTGCAAACTAAGGGAGAAAAGCTGAATCGTTGAGCTTGTGCTCAGATTGTCTGAGTACAACAATAACTTGAATCGAGTGGGAGTTGATCTTCCAGATAAGATAGTGATGTTTCACCAAAGTCATTGCCACCAAGCTACTAGAGCTTCGTGATGAACTATAACATATCAGGGATAGATATGATCCTTGAGCTATTCGCGACACCGCGAAAGTAGAAATCAAGAAGGAGCATCAATTGTTGATGGTTAGTGAAACCACTAGTTTCAAGAAGGGCAAGGGCAAGAAGGGATACTTCATGAAACGACAAATCAGCTGCTGCTCTAGTGGAGAAACCCAAGGTTGAACCCAAACCCGAGACTGAGTGCTTCTGTAATAAGGGGAACAACCACTGGAGCAGAATTACCCTAGATACTTGGTAGATGAGAAGGCAGTCGATAGAAGTATATTGGATATACATTATGTAAATGTGTACTTTACTAGTACTCCTAGTAGCACCAGGGTATTAGATACCGGTTCGGTTGCTAAGTGTTAGTAACTCGAAATAAAAGCTACGGAATAAGCGGAGACTAGCTAAAGGTAAGCTGACGAGATGTGTTGGAAGTGTTTCCAAGGTTGATGTGATCAAGCATCGCACGCTCCCTCTAACATCGAGATTGTTGTTAAACCTAAATAATTGTTATTTGGTGTTTGCGTTGAGCATAGACATGATTGGATTATGTCTATCGCAATACGGTTATTCATTTAAAGAGAATAATGGTTACTCTATTTATTTGAATAATACCTTCAATGGTCTTGCACCTAAAATGAATGGTTTACTGAATCTCGATCATAGTGATACACATGTTCATGCCAAAAGATATAAGATAGTAATGATAGTACCACCTACTTGTGGCACTGCCATGTAAGTCATATTGGTATAAAACGCATGAAGAAGCTCCATGTTGATGGATCTTTGGACTCACTCATTTTTTGAAAAGGATTGAGACATGTGAACCATGTCTATTGGTATATACGCATGAAGAAACTCCATGCAGATGGACCGTTTGGACTCACTTGATTTTGAATCGCTTGAGACATGCAAATCATACCACATAGGCAAGATGACTGAAAGCTTCGGTTTCAGTAAAATGGAACAAGAAAGCAACTTGTTGGAAGTAACACATTTTGATGTGTGCAGTCCAATGAGTGCTGAGGCAAGCAGTGGATATCGTTATGCTCTTGCTTCACAGATGATTTGAGTAGATACTGAGCATATTTACTTGATGAAACACAAGTCTGAATTATTGAATGGTTCAAGTAATTTCAGAATGAAGCTGAAGATCGTCGTGACAAGAGGATAAAATATCTATGATATGATCATAGAGATGAATATCTGAGTTACGAGCTTGGCACTGTGGAAATTGTTTCACGACTAGTACCGCCTGGAACACCATAGTGTGATGGTGTGTCCGAACATCATAACTGCACCCTATTGGATATGATGCATACCATGACATCTCTTATCAAATTACCACTATCGTTCATGGGTTAGGCATTAGAGACAACCGCACTCACTTTAAATAGGGCACCACGTAATTCCGATAAGATGACACCGTATGAACTATGGTTTAGAGAAACCTAAGCTATCATTTCTTATAAGTTAGGGGCTGCGACGCTTATGTGAAAAAGTTTCAGGCTGATAAGCTCGAACCCAAAGCAGATAAATGCATCTTCATAGGATACCCAAAACAGTTGGGTATACCTCCTGTCTCAGATCCGAAAGCAATAGGGATTGTTTCTCAAATCAGGTCCTTTCTCGAGGAAAATTTTCTCTCGAAAGACTTGAGTGGGAGGATGGTGGAGACTTGATGAGGTTATTGAACCGTCACTTCAACTAGTGTGTAGCAGGGCACAGGAGTTGTTCCTATGGCACCTACACCAATTGAAGTGGAAGCTTATGATAGTGATCATGAGACTTCAGATCAAGTCACTCCCAAACCTCGTAGGATGACAAGGATGCGTACTACTTCAGAGTGGTACGTAATCCTGTCTTGGAAGTCATGTTGCTAGACAACACTGAACCTACGAGCTATGGAGAAGCGATGGTGGGCCCGGATTCCGATGAATGGCTCGAGGCCATAAAATCTAAGAGAGGATCCATGTATGAAAACAAAGTGTAGACTTTGGCAGAATGGCTCGATGGTCGTGAGGCTGTTGAGTACAAATGGATTTTAAAAGGAAGACGGACAATGATGGTAAATGTCACCATTAAGAAAGCTCGACTTGTCGTTAAGATGTTTCCCGACAAGTTCAAGGAGTTGACTACGATGAGACTTTCTCACTCGTAGCGATGCTAAGGGTCTGTTGGAATTAGCAGGTACTGCATTATTTATGAAATCTTGCAGATAGGATGTCAAAATATTGTTTCCTTGTTCTTGAGGAAAGGTTGTATGTGATACAACCAGAAGATTTTGTCGATCCTGAAAGATGCTAACAAGTATGCAAAGCTCCAGCAATCCTTCTAAGGACTGGAGTAAGCATCTCGGAGTCGGAATGTACACTTTGATGAGATGATCAAAGATTTTGGGTTTATACAAAGTTTATGAGAAACTTGTATTTCCAAAGATGTGAGTGGGAGCACTATAGAATTTCTGATGAGTATATGTTGTTGACATATTGTTGATCAGAAATGATGTAGAATTTTTAGAAATCATATAGGATTATTTGAAAAGTGTTTTTCAATGGAAAACCTGGATTAAGCTACTTGAACATTGAGCATCAAGATCTATAAGGATAGATCAAAACGCTTAATGGTACTTTTCAAATGAGCACATACCTTAACATGATCTTGAAGGTGTTCAAGATGGATCGGTCAAAGAAGGAGTTCTCGGCTGTGTTACAAGGTGTGAGTATTGAGCAAGACTCAAGACATGACCACGGCAGAATAGAGAGAAAGGACGAAGGTCGTCCCCTATGCTTTAGTCGTAGGCTCTAAAGTATGCTATGTTATGTACCGCACCTGAAGTGTGCCAAACCATGAGTCAGTCAAGGGGTACAAGTGTGATCTAGAAATGGATCACAGGACAACGGTCAAAGTTATCCTTAGTAACTAGTGGACTAAGGAATTTTCTCGATTATGGAGGTGGTAAAAGAGTTTGTCGTAAAGGGTTACGCCGATGCAAGCTTTGACACTAATCCAGATTATTCTGAGTAGTAAACTGGATTCGTATAGTAGAACAGTTATTTGGAATAGCTCCAAATAGAGCGTGGTAGCTGCATCTAGGATATGACATAGATATTTGTAAAGCACACACGGATCTGAAAGATTCAGACCCGTTGACTAGTAACCTCTCTCACAAGCGAGATATGATCAAACCCCATGGGTGTTGGAATCATTGCAATCACATGGCGATGTGAACTAGATTATTGACTCTAGTGCAAGTGGGAGACTGTTGGAAATATGCCCTAGAGGCAATAATAAATAGGTTATTATTATATTTCCTTGTTCATGATAATCGTTTATTATCCATGCTAGAATTGTATTGATAGGAAACTCAGATACATGTGTGGATGCATAGACAACACCATGTCCCTAGTAAGATTCTAGTTGACTAGCTCGTTGATCAATAGATGGTTACGGTTTCCTGACCATGGACATTGGATGTCATTGATTACGGGATCACATCATTAGAAGAATGATGTGATGGACAAGACCCAATCCTAAGCCTAGCACAAGATCGTGTAGTTCGTATGCTAAAGCTTTTCTAATGTCAAGTATCATTTCCTTAGACCATGAGATTATGCAACTCCCGGATACCGTATGAATAATTTGGGTGTGCCAAACGTCACAACGTAACTGGGTGGCTATAAAGGTGCACTACGGGTATCTCCGAAAGTGTCTGTTGGGTTGGCACGAATCGAGACTGGGATTTGTCACTCCGTGTGACGGAGAGGTATCTCTGGGCCCACTCGGTAGGACATCATCATAATGTGCACAATGTGATCAAGGAGTTGATCACGGGATGATGTGCTACGGAACGAGTAAAAGAGACTTGCCGGTAACGAGATTGAACAAGGTATCGAGATACCGACGATCGAATCTTGGGCAAGTACTATACCGCTAGACAAAGGGAACTGTATACGGGATTGATCGAATCCTCGACATCGTGGTTCATCCGATGAGATCATCGTGGAACATGTGGGAACCAACATGGGTATCCAAATCCCGCTGTTGGTTATTGACCGGAGAACTTCTCGGTCATGTCTGCATGTCTCCCGAACCCGTAGGGTCTACACACTTAAGGTTCGATGACGCTAGGGTTATAAAGGAAGTTTGTATGTGGTTACCGAATGTTGTTCGGAGTCCCGGATGAGATCCCGGATGTCACGAGGAGTTCCGGAATGGTTCGGAGGTAAAGATTTATATATGGGAAGTCTTATTTTGGTCGCCAGAAAAGTTTCGCACTTTATCGGTATTGTACCGGGAGTGCCGAAAGGGGTCCGGGGGTCCACTGGGGGGTCCACCTGCCCCGGGGGGCCACATGGGCTGTAGGGGGTGCGCCTTGGCCTATATGGGCCAAGGGCACCGGCCCCAAGAGGCCCATGCGCCAAGATATAAGAAAAAGGGGAGAGTCCTCAAAGGGGAAGGCACCTCTGAGGTGCCTTGGGAAGGATGGACTCCTCCCCCCCCTTGGCCGCACCCCTTCCTTGGAGGAAGGGGCAAGGCTGCGCCTCCCCCCTCTCCCTTTCCCCTATATATAGTGGAGGGGAGGGAGGGCAGCCACACCTGAAGCCCTAGCGCCTCCCTCCCTCCCGTGACACCTCCTCCTCTCCCGCAGGTGCTTGGCGAAGCCCTGCAGGATTGCCACGCTCCTCCACCACCACCACGCCATTGTGCTGCTGCTAGATGGAGTCTTCCTCAACCTCTCCCTCCCTCCTTGATGGATCAAGGCATGGGAGACGTCACCTGGCTGTACGTGTGTTGAACGCGGAGGTGCCGTCCGTTCGGCACTTGGTCATCAATGATTTGGATCACGACGAGTACGACTCCATCAACCCCGTTCACTTGAACGCTTCCGCTTAGCGATCTACAAGGGTGTGTAGATGCACTCTCTTTCCCCTCGTTGCTGGTTTCTCCATAGATAGATCTTGGTGACACGTAGGAAAATTTTAAATTTTTGCTACGTTCCCCAACAATTTCCAACAGTCTCCCACTTGCACTAGAGTCAATAATCTAGTTCACATCACTATGTGATTGTAATGAATTCAACACCCATGGGGTTTGATCATATCTCGCTTGTGAGAGAGGTTATTAGTCAACGGGTCTGAATCTTTCAGATCCGTGTGTGCTTTACAAATCTCTATGTCATCTCCTAGATGCAGCTACCACATTCTATTTGGAGCTATTCCAAATAACTGTTCTACTATACGATTCCGGTTTACTACTCAGAATAATCCGAATTAGTGTCAAAGTTCGCATCGGCGTAACCCTTTACGACGAACTCTTTTACCACCTCCATAATCGAGAAAATTCCTTAGTCCACTAGTTACTACGTATATGTTTGACCGCTGTCTTGTTATCCATTCTTGGATCATTCTTGTACCCCTTGACTCACTCATGGCAAGGCACACTTCAGGTGCGGTACATAACATAGCATACTGTAGAGCCTATGTCTGAAGCATAGGGGACGACCTTCGTCCATTCTCTCTCTTCTACCGAGGTCATGTCTTGAGTCTTACTCAATACTCACACCTTATAACACAGCCAAGAACTCCTTCTTCGCCGATCTATTTTGAACTTCTTCAAAATCTTGTCACGGCATGTATTCATTTCAAAGTATTATTGAGCGTTTTTTATCTATCCTTATAGATCTTGATGCTCAATGTTCAAGTAGCTTAATCCAGGTTTTCCATTGAAAAACACCTTTTCAAATACCCTATATGCTTTCTAGAAATTCTATATCATTTCTGATCAACAATACGTCAACAACATATACTCATCAGAAATTCTATAGTGCTCCCACTCACTTCTTTGGAAATACAAGTTTCTCATAAACTTTGTATAAATCCAAAATCTTTGATCATCTCATCAAAGCGTATATTCCAACTCCGAGATGCTTACTCCAGTCCTTAGAAGGATTGCTGGAGCTTTACATACTTGTTAGCATCATTTAGGATTGTCAAAACCTTCTGGTTGTATCAGATACAACCTTTCCTCAAGAAAATCGTCGAGGAAACTATATTTTGACATCCTATCTGCAAGATTTCATAAATAATGCAGTAGCTGCTAATATAATTCTAAAAGACTTTTAGCATCGCTACGAGTGAGAAAGTATCATCGTAGTCAACTCCTTGAACTTGTCGGAAAACTCAGCGACAAGTCGAGCTTTGTTAATGGTGACACTTACCATCATTGTCTATCTTCCCTTTTAAAATCCATCTGTACCCAACAGCCTTATGACCATCAAGTAGTTCTTCCAAAGTCCACACTTTGTTTTATACATGGATCTTCTCTCGGATTTTATGGCCTCGAGCCATTTGTCAGAATCCGGGCCCACCATCGCTTCTCCATAGCTCGTAGGTTCATTGTTGTCTAGCAACATGACCTCCAAGACAGGATTACCGTACCACTCTGAAGCATTACGCGTCCTTGTCGTCCTACGAGGTTTGGCAGTGACTTGATCCGAGGCTTCATGATCACTATCATCAGCTTCCACTTCAATTGGTGTAGGTGCCACAGGAACAACTTCCTGTGCCCTGCTACACACTAGTTGCAGTGACGGTTCAATAACCATATCAAGTCTCCACCATCCTCCCACTCAATTCTTTCGAGAGAAACTTTTCCTCGAGAAAGGACTCGTTACTAGAAGCAATCACTTTTGCTTCCGGATCTGAAATAGGAGGTATACCCAACTGTTTTGGGTGTCCTATGAGGATGTATTTATCCGCTTTGGGTTCGAGCTTATCAGGATGAAACTTTTTTCACATAAGCGTCGCAGCCCCAAACTTTCAAGAAATGACAGCTTAGGTTTCTCTAAATCATAGTTCATATGGTGTCATCTCAATGGAATTACGTGGTGCCCTATTTAAAGTGAATGTGGTTGTCTCTAATGCCTAACCCATGAACGAAAGTGGTAATTCGATAAGAGACATCATGGTATGCCCCATATCCAATGGGGTGCATCTATGATGTTCGGACACACCATCACACTATGGTGTTCCAGGCAGTGTTAGTTGTGAAACAATTTCCACAATGTCTCAATTGTGTACCAAACTCGCAACTCAGATATTCATCTCTATGATCATATCATAGACATTTTATCCTCTTGTCACGACGATCTTCAACTTCACTCTGAAATTACTTGAACCATTCAATAATTCAGACTTGCGTTTCATCAAGTAAATATACTCAGTATCTACTCAAATCATCTGTGAAGTAAGAACATAACGATATCCACTGCGTGCCTCAGCACTCATTGGACTGCACACATCAAAATGTATTACTTCCAACAAGTTGCTTTCTTGTTCCATTTTACTGAAAACGAGGCTTTCAGTCATCTTGCCCATGTGGTATGATTTACATGTCTCAAGTGATTCAAAATCAAGTGAGTCCAAACGGTCCATCTGCATGGAGTTTCTTCATGCGTATATACCAATAGACATGGTTCACATGTCTCATTCTTTTCAAAAACGAGTGAGTCCAAAGATCCATCAACATGGAGCTTCTTCACGCGTTTTATACCAATATGACTCAAATGGCAGTGCCACAAGTAGGTGGCACTATATCATTACTATCTTATATCTTTGGCATCAACATGTGTATCACTACGATCGAGATTCAATAAACCATTCATTTTAGGTGCAAGACCATTGAAGGTATTATTCAAATAAACAGAGTAACCATTATTCTCCTTAAATGAATAACCGTATTGCGATAAACATAACTAAATCATGTCTATGCTCAACGCAAACACCAAATAACAATTATTTAGGTTTAACACCAATCTCGATGGTAGAGGGAGTATGCGATGCTTGATCACATCAACCTTGGAAATACTTCCAACACATATCGTCACCTCACCTTTAGCTAGTCTCCGTTTATTCCGTAGCCTTTTATTTCGAGTTACTAACACTTAGCAACCGAACCGGTATCTATTACCCTGGTGCTACTAGGAGTACTAGTAAAGTACACATTAATCAAATGTATATCCAATATACTTCTGTCGACCTTGCCAGCCTTCTCATCTACCAAGTATCTAGGGTAGTTCTGCTTCAGTGACCGTTCCCCTCATTACAGAAGCACTCAGTCTTGGGTTTGGGTTCAACCTTGGGTTTCTTCACTAGAGCAGCAACTGATTTGCCGTTTCATGAAGTATCCCTTCTCTCCCTTGCCCTTCTTGAAACTAGTGGTTTTACTAACCATCAACAATTGATGCTCCTACTTGATTTCTACTTTCGCGGTGCCAAACATCGCGAATTGCTCAAGAATCATCATGTCTATCCCTGATATGTTATAGGTCATCACGAAGCTCTAGTAGCTTGGTGGCAGTGACTTTGGAGAACCATCACTATCTCATCTGGAAGATAACTCCCACTCGATTCAAGTGATTGTTGTACCCAGACAATCTGAGTACAAGCTCAACGATTGAGCTTTTCTCCCCTTGTTTGTAGGCGAAGAAACTCGTCGGAGGTCTAATACCTCTTGACGTGGGCACCAGCCTGAAATTCCAATTTCAGCCCTCGAAACATCTCATATGTTCCGCGATGTTTCAAAAACGTCTTCGGTGCCTCAATTATAAACCGTTTAACATTACTGAACTATCACGTAGTCATCAAAACGTGTATGTCAGATGTTCGCAACATCCACAGACAACGTTTGAGGTTCAGCACACCGAGCGGTGCATTAAGTACATAAGCCTTCTGTGCAGCAATGAGGACAATCCTTAGTTTACGGACCCAGTTCGCATAATTGCTACTGTCAACTTTCAACTAATTTTTCTCTAGAAACGTATCTTAAACAGTAGAACTAAAGCGTAGGCTACAACATAATTTGCAAAGATCTTTTGACTACGTTCATGATAATTAAGTTCATCTGATTATTTAATGAACTCCCACTCAGATAGACATCCCTCTAGTCATCTAAGTGATACATGATCCGAGTCAACTAGGCCGTGTCCGATCATCACGTGAGACGGACTAGTCATCATTAGTGAACATCTTCATGTTGACCGTATCTTCTATACGACTCATGTTCGACCTTTTGGTCTTCCGTGTTCCGAGGCCATGTCTGTACATGCTAGGCTCGTCAAGTCAACCTAAGTGTATTGCGTGTGTAAATCTGGCTTACACCCGTTGTATTCGAACGTTAGAATCTATCACACCCGATCATCACGTGGTGCTTCAAAACAACGAACCTTCGCAACGGTGCACAATTAGGGGGAACACTTTTGAGGGAGTCCTGGATTAGGGGGTGTTCGGATAGCCGAACTATATCCTCAGCCGGACTCCAGTACTATGAAGATACAAGATTGAAGACTTCGTCCCGTGTCCGGAAGGTTCTTTCCTTGGCGTGGAAGGCAAGCTAGGCGTGCGGATATTCAAGATCTCCTACCAATGTAACCGACTCTGTGTAACCCTAACCCTATCCGGCGCCTATATAAACCGGAGGGTTGTAGTCTGTAGGATAGAACACATCATAACCATCATCATACACAATCATACCATAGTCTAGCTTCTAGGGTTTAGCCTCCTTGATCTCATGGTAGATCTACTCTTGTACTACCCATATCATCAATATTAATCTAGTAGGAGTAGGGTTTTACCTCCATCGAGAGGGCCCGAACCTGGGTAAAATAAAGTGTCCCTTGTCTCCTGTTACCATCTGACCTTGACGCACAGATCGGGACCCCCTACCCGAGATCCGCCGGTTTTGACACCGACATTGGTGCTTTCATTGAGAGTTCCTCTGTGTCGTTGCCTTTAGGCCTGATGGCTCCTTTGATCATCAACAACGATGAGGTCCAGGGTGAGACTTTTCTCCCCGGACAGATCTTCGTCTTCGGCGGCTTCGCTCTGCGGGCCAACTCGCTTGGTCATCTGGAGCAGATCGAGAGCTACGCCCCTGGCCATCAAGTCAGGTTTGGAAGCCTGAACTACACGGCGGATATCCGCGGAGACTTGATCTTCGATGGATTCGAGCCACAGCCAAGCGCGCCGCACTATCTCGAGGGGCATGATATAGCTCTGCCTCCGAACAGTGTCCTAGAGGCCGCATACGCTCCGGCCCCGATCCTCGATCCGGAGCCCGCTGCGTTCTTTGAGGATGAACGGTTGGACGTCACCTCGGGGGCTGCGACCTTAAAAGCCATTGAGCCAAACGCAAGCCCCGCACTCCGCATGGCACATGACTCCAAGGAGCCGGACTCTTCTCCGAACTCCGAACTTCCCTCGCCCCTGCCAATCAAATCAGATTGGGCGCCGGTAATGGAGTTCATCGTCGCGGACATCTTTCAGTATTCACCTTTTGGTGATATTCTGAATTCTCTCAAGTCTCTCTCTTTGTCAGGAGAGCCCAGGCCGAACTATGGCCTGCGAGGTTGGGATTCGGACGACGAAGAAATTCAAAGCCCACCCACCGCCCACTTAATAGCCACTGTCGACGATATATCTGACATGCTCGACTTCGGCTCCGAAGACTTCGACGGTATGGACGACGAAGGAGGAGACGAGCAAGAACCAGAACCTGTAGGGCGCTGGACCGCCACCTCGTCATACGACATATACATCGTGGATGCTCCAAAAGATGGAGATGGCGATGGAACAGCGGAGGATGGCACTTCGAAAAAGCCTCCAAAACGCCGACGTCAGCGGCGCCGCTCCAAATCCCGCCACAGCAGAAACGGTGATTTCGGCACGGGAGATAATACTACCCCGGACAGCGCCGAAGAACACCAAAACCAGCAGGATTCGGCACAGGAAGATGGAGAAGACCGCCCTCATGAGAGAGCGGCAGAGCGAGAGGTCGAGGACGATAACTACATGCCTCCCTCCGAAGATGAGGCAAGCCTTGGCGACGATGAATTCATCGTACCATCAGACCCCACCGAACAAAAGCGCTTTCAACACAGGCTTTTAGCCACGGTGAACAGCCTAAAGAAAAAGCAGCAACAGCTTAGAGCTGATCAAGATTTGCTAGCTGACAGATGGACTGAAGTCCTTGTGGCCGAAGAGCACGAGCTTGGACGCCCCTCCAAAAACTATCCTAAGCGCAGGCCGCTACCCCAATCAGAGGAGGAAGCCCAAGACATGGCAGATCGGCCACCTCGCGGCCGCGACAGAGAAGCCTGTCGAACATCCAAACAAGCCATGCCACGCAGCCGCTTTACCATGGCGCGGGAACACGAACCAGACCTGCGAGACGTCCTGGAGGACAAAGCAAGGCAAACAAGATCGATCTATGGATCGCGCGGACGCCCGACGGCATGTGATAGTTTTCACTCTGGACACAATAAATCCGGCCGGGCTGAACACAATAGGCACAGCTCCTCCGAACCGCGTCGAGACATAGCCCAGTACAGGGGCGCCGCACACCCACTATGCTTCACAGACGAAGTAATGGATCATAGAATCACAGAGGGTTTTAAACCCATCAACATCGAGTCGTACGATGGTACGATCGATCCGGCAGTATGGATTGATGACTATCTCCTCCACATCCACATGGCACGTGGCGATGATTTGCACGCCATCAAATATTTACCCCTTAAGCTTAAGGGACCAGCCCGGCACTGGCTTAACAGCCACCCCGCAGATTCGATCGGCTCTTGGGAGGACCTGGAGGCCGCATTCCTCGACAACTTCCAGGGGACCTACGTACGGCCACCGGACGCCGACGACCTAAGCCACATAATCCAGCAGCCAGAAGAATCGGCCAGGCAATTCTGGACACGGTTCCTAACAAAGAAAAATCAGATAGTCGATTGTCCGGATGCAGAGGCCTTAGCAGCCTTCAAGCATAACATCCGTGATGAGTGGCTCGCCCGGCACCTGGGACAGGAAAATCCGAAATCCATGGCAGCCCTCATGACACTCATGACCCGCTTTTGCGCGGGCGAAGATAGCTGGCTAGCTCACAGCAACAACTTATCGAAGAAGCAAGGTAATTCAGATACCAAGGACAAAAGTGGCAGGTCGCGACGGAATAAACAGAAACGCCGCGTCAGCAACGACAGCAATGAAGATACGACAGTAAACGCCGGATTCAGAGGCCATAAATCCGGTCAACGGAAAAAGCCATTCAAAAAGAATACCCAGGGCCCGTCCAGTTTGGACCGAATACTCGACCGCTCGTGCCAGATTCACGGCACCCCCGAAAGGCCAGCCAATCACACCAACATGGATTGTTGGGTGTTCAAGCAGGCAGGCAAGTTAAGAGCCGAACACAAAAACAAGGGGCTAGACAGCGATGACGAAGAGGAGCCCAGGCCGCCAAACAACAACGGACAGAAGGGGTTTCCCCCACAAGTGCGGATGGTGAACATGATATACGTGACTCATATTCCCAAGCGGGAGAGGAAGCGTGCGCTACGGGACGTATACGCGATGGAGCCAGTCGCCCCAAAGTTCAACCCATGGTCCTGTTGCCCGATCACCTTCGATCGAAGGGACCACCCCACCAGCATCCGTCATGGCGGTTTTGCCGCATTGGTTCTTGACCCAATCGTTGACGGATTTCACCTTACAAGAGTCCTCATGGACGGCGGCAGTAGCCTGAACCTGCTCTACCAGGATACAATGCGGAAAATGGGCATAGATCCATCAAGGATCAAGCCCACAAGGACGACCTTTAAAGGCGTTATCCCAGGTGTAGAGGCCAATTGCATAGGCTCCATAACACTTGATGTGGTCTTCGGATCTCCGGACAACTTCCGAAGCGAAGAGTTAATCTTCGACATAGTTCCGTTCCGAAGTGGCTATCATGCTCTGCTTGGACGAACCGCATTCACCAAATTCAATGCGGTGCCGCACTACGCATATCTCAAGCTCAAGATGCCAGGCCCTCGAGGTGTAATCACGGTCAGCGGAAACACCGAACGCTCCATCCGTACGGAGGAACACACGGCGGCCCTCGCAGCAGAGGTACAAAGCAGCCTGTTAAGGCAGCTCTCGAGTCCGGCCGCTACAAAGCAGGACAAAGCAAAACGCGTCCGAAATAACCCGCAGCAAGACCGACTGGCGCGTTCAGAGCACGCGTAGCAATACGGGCCCAACCCCAGCCATCGCTACATAGCGGAGCTAGTACCTCGAGTACACAATTACGCCCTTACAATTCCATGGGCATAGGGGAAGGGGCAGATAAAACGGCATGCCAACAATACGGCGTCAAACGTACTAGGGGCTGCCGAGTTCTTCTTTTCTTTCAGGACTCCATACTCTAGATACAGTGTTCGGCCTCGCTGCCGCACAGACGATACAGGACCCAGGAAAGCAGACAAAACAACGCCGCATCATGGAACTCTCAGGTGGTCTCTATTTCGAGCGATATATCTGTTTTTAAATTCCGCGGCCTGCGCCTGGTCAGGACATGTTAAATAGTCTAATTTTTTTTCCGCGCTACTTGTATCGTTCGGCTTGAATAAACAACCTCCTCATAAATAATGCATAGCTTTTCGTCTATTTTTTGCATTATCTTCTTTTAATATACATATGTTTACTCAAATAACATGATCGCACCCGTACACCATGGTATGGCAAACCACGCCAGGGGCTTTATTACCCTTCTATCTGGTGTGAGAAGTCCGTCCACTTTCACAAGTGCGGCACCCCGAACTTATAGCATTATATGCATCGGCTCCGAGTCATGATTTTGGTCATATGTTGGGTTTGCCCGGCTCCTATGTTTTGGTGCCTTACGTTTCGCTCTATCGGCTAAGGTAGCACTAGGAGAACCACTGCGATTGTGCCCCAGATCATGTGGGTGAGCACCTCAGTGGAGAAAGCTAAAACAGACTATCATGATAAGGCGCGAGACCGATCGCTGTTCTAGAGGTTTTTCGAGTCCCTAAAGGCTTATGCCGCTTCGAGCGGAGAGCTGGTTAAGTCCGGCTAAAGGCGTGGATAGTGCCCCGAATTCGGCCTTCCGAACTAGGGGCTTCGCCGAAATTTAAAATTATAACGTTCTATGGCTAAGTGAGAGTGTTCAAGCATTATAGTCCGGATTGCCTGGTTTGCTGTGCTGAGCGCCTCCCTCGAAGGACCCAACTATGGGAACAAGAGCCCTCAGGTTTATCCCGAACACCCCAGCACTAGTTGCATGGGGGCAGAAGCCGACGACTCGCCATCTCTCAGTTATTGATAAACGGCCGCACAGAAAATAATATTTTAAATTCAGAAAGCATTGCTTAAGCGCATATGAACAAGTTTTCAGCGCACAGGATACAAACGAGCGAGTTCATTGAAATATTACATCTTTGGCACACTCATCCGCGACAAGGCGAGCTCCAGCGAGAACTTCCTTGTAGTAGTTCTCGGGCTTGCGATGCTCCTTCCCCTGCGGCGGCCCGTCCTTCACCAGCTTCTCTCCGTCCAGCTTGCCCCAGTGTACCCTTACACGGGCAAGGGCCCTCCGGGCACCTTCTATGCAGGCGGAATGCTTGATGACTTCAAGCCGTGGACAGGCCTCCACCAGCCGCCGCACCATCCCGAAGTAGCTCCCAGGCAGGGGCCCTCCAGGCTACAGCCGAACTAGTAAGCCCTTCATGGCCTGTTCGGCCGCCTTGTGGAGCTCGGCCAGCTGCTTCAGCTGATCGCTTAAGGGCAAAGGGTGTCCGGCCTCAGAATACTGAGACCAGAACACACTCTCCGTCGAGCTGCCCTCTTCAGCTCGGTAGAATGCGGCGGCGGCGGACGCGCTGCGGGGAAGATCGAAGAACGCCCCTAGAGGACTCCGGATTCGGGTAAGTAATAGGTATTTCACCTTTATATTCCTACTTTGCATTAAGAATGCCTTACCCGCTGCTATCTTTTTCACATCCTCCAACTCTTGGAGGGCCTTTTGTGCTTCGGCCTTGGCACTCTTGGTGGCCTCAACAGCCGACGCAAGCTCGGATCCTTGCGTTTTTGCCTCAAGCTCCAAACCCTCATGTTTCTTCATGAGAGCTTGCAGCTCTTGCTGCACCTCGCCGACTTGGACCCCAAGCTTTTCTCGCTCGGCGCGCTCCTCGGCCGCTTTCTTCTCGGTCGCAGCCAGCGCCTGCTTCAGGATTGCCACCTCAGTTGTGGCCCCTACAATAAGCAGTACAATCCTGTTATCTCTTTTTGCAATGAAGCCTCTCTATAGGCACCCTTTTTTTCTTTTTCTTTCTTTCTTTTTTTCTAAGGGGTATTTTCTTACCTTCCTTTTCCACGAGCTGCCTTTTGGCATGGCCGAGCTCTTGCTCGGACCGCTCGAGGTCCTTTTTCAGGACTTCCACCTACGCAGTCAGTGCGGCGGTGGACAGCAGGGAAGCCTGCATACGCATATTAGACTTTTTATTAGACTCCTGCGAAAATTGTTGGATCCTCTATTCGGCTTTTCTTTCCGAACACCGAACAGAGCATCAGGGGCTAATGTCTATGCGGTAATGAATTTAGCATATTTTATGCTTACCTGGAAGCCTGTTAGAAGGCTAGTGCAAGCTTCATTCAGTCCGCAACCCTTTGGACCACCGCACTCATGACAGTACGGTGCTCCTCGTCGATGGTGGCGCCTTCAAGCGCCTCCAACAGACTATCCGGCGCCTCTGGTTGGACAGAGGTCGCCGGCGCAGACGGCTTACTCCTCTTGGAAGGAGTTCGCCCACCACGAGCCAGGACGGTTGAGTCCGGCGCGGTGTCCGGCACAAAGCCGGACTGGGAGCCCTGGGGGGTTTCATCCCCTTTACTCCTGGGGTCCTGAGGATTGCCTTGCGGCTCCTCCAGGACCACCTCCTCCTGCCCTGTTCGGCGGGACGCCGCTTCGGCGTCATCCGCCCCGCGGGGGGAGACTGCGGGCGGGACAGAGTTCATGTCCGACGAATCCAGGGAGCCGCTCAATGAATCATCGAGTGCGGCTCGGGGCGGGCTGCGCAAATAGCATTCGACATTAGGGTAAGCTGCGCACTTGAAGATACTATGAGTCATTCTGGTATGTGAGTACTTACGATGTCGCCGGACGCTTGGTTCTGTCCAGCCACTCCTTTCCGCCCTCTTCGGCGTTGGGGGAGTAGTCCGGCGGACGGGTCTTCCTTTTCCTCGACCCCTCGGCCTCCCCTGTTGGGGCGGCCTTCTTCTTTTTCGCTCCCCTCGATGGAGGGGGAGAGCTTCCTTGTTCCTCCTCCTCGTTTTCATGAGAGGAGGGCGTCGCAGACTCGCCAGATGACGAGCTCGACACCACCACATTGCGGGCACTCTTTCGAGTCCCGGTGGTCTTGTTATTCTTGACCTTCTTCTCCGGCACCACATAGGGCGCCGGAGCTAGCAGCTTCTCTAAGAGAGCTGGGGCTGGGTCTTCGGGCAGAGGAGCCGGACAGTTGATTGGTCCGGCTATCTTCAGCCACGCCTGTCAAAGGCAAAAGGGAGTTTTTAGATCCCACATAAAGTTAATCTATGTAGAAAAGCTTAACGAACCTGTGAAAGGTATAAATAGCTTACCTCGCCAGCGCTGCGCTGCGAGCTGTATCCGCGGTCCTCGGAAGCGGATGTGGGGCACTCGGCGCCTTTGGTTAGCACCTTCCAGACGTCTTCATATGTCGTGTTGAAGAGGCTATTGAGGGTTTGGTGCTGCGCCGGGTCGAATTCCCACAAAGTGAACTCCCGTTCTTGGCACGGGAGGATCCGGCGAACGAGCATGACCTGGATGATGTTGACATGCTGGATGGGCTTGTCCATCAGGGACCGAATGCAAGTTTGCAGTCCGGTCACTTCTTCTTCGTTGCCCCACGATAGGCCCGTCTCTTTCCAGGACATGAGCCGCGTGGGGGGTCCGGATCGGAACTCAGGGGCCACGACCCAATTCGAGTCGCGTGGCTCGGTGATGTAAAACCACCCTGCCTGCCACCCCTTTAAGGACTCCACAAAGGAGCCATCGAACCAGAGTGCGTTGGCCATTTTGCCGGCCATAGCACCTCCACACTCCGCCTGGGTGCCGGACACCACCTTGGGCTTGACATTGAAGGTCTGGAGCCAGAGGCCGAAGTGGGGGCGGATGCGGAGGAAGGTCTCACACACAACGATAAACGCCGAGATATTGAGGATAAAGTTCGGGGCCAGATCGTGGAAGTCCAGGCCGTAGTAGAACATGAGCCCCCGGACAAAAGGGTGAAGTGGAAAACCCAGTCCGCGGAGGAAATGGGGGAGAAAAATTACCCTCTCATGGGGCCTTGGGGTGGGAAGAAGCTGCCCCGCATCGGGAAGCCGGTGCGGGATGTCCTTGGACACATATCTGGCCTTCCTAAGCTTTTTGATTTGACCCTCCGTAACGGAGGAAGCCATCCGCTTGCCACCCGCTCCGGACATCGCTGGAGCAGGTTGGGGAAGGAAGAGCAAACTTGGGTGTTGGAGCTTGAGTGCGCAGGAGATGGATGGGCAAGGGAGGAAGAAAGCGTAGGTGAAAGAGGTGGATCTTTATCCCCTTATATAGGCTGATGCCATTATGCGTCCCCACCTACCTAATAAAACTCACTTGCCGCTCACACGCCGTGGTAAACGGCGCGGTTGGGTTACCCACGTCCGCATTAATGAGAATCCCGTTAAAAGGGGCACACGATCTCTGCTTCGACAAGACGTGCCAAGGAAACCGCCTCGTTGAACGTACTGCGGCGGAACAACAAAAAATAATCCATACAGAAGGCTTGGTCGCAGTGTTATGACGCACTGCGGAATACGTCAGCAGATTTGATTTGTGTTTGTATTATTCTCTATATGGCAATACGTGGAAACTTGTTTTGCAGAGCCGGACACTATTTTTTGGTGTTTATTATCTTCTTGAAGAATTTGGAGGAGGAACCCGCCTTGCAATGCCGAAGACAATTTGCGCGCCGGACTCGTCGTCATTGAAGCCTGGTTCAGGGGCTACTGAGGGAGTCCTGGATTAGGGGGTGTTCGGATAGCCGAACTATATCCTCAGCCGGACTCCAGTACTATGAAGATACAAGATTGAAGACTTCGTCCCGTGTCCGGAAGGTTCTTTCCTTGGCGTGGAAGGCAAGCTAGGCGTGCAGATATTCAAGATCTCCTACCAATGTAACCGATTCTGTGTAACCCTAACCCTATCCGGTGCCTATATAAACCGGAGGGTTGTAGTCCGTAGGACAGAACACATCATAACCATCATCATACACAATCATACCATAGGCTAGCTTCTAGGGTTTAGCCTCCTTGATCTCGTGGTAGATCTACTCTTGTACTACCCATATCATCAATATTAATCTAGCAGGAGTAGGGTTTTACCTCCATCGAGAGGGCCCGAACCTGGGTAAAATAAAGTGTCCCTTGTCTCCTGTTACCATCTGACCTTGACGCACAGATCGGGACCCCTACCCGAGATCCGCCGGTTTTGACACCGACAACCTTCTTGAAATTTTAGCGAGGGATCATCTTATTTACTATCGTCGTTCTAAGCAAATATGATAAACATCACATGCAATCAAATAGTGACATGATATGGCCAATATCATTTTGCTCCTTTTGATGTCCATCTTCGGGGCTCCATGATCATCATCGTCACCGGCATGACACCATGATCTCCATCATCGTGTCTCCATGAAGTTGTCTCGCCAACTATTACTTCTACTACTATGGCTAACGGTTTAGCAATGAAGTAAAGTAATTACATGGCATTATTCAGTGACACGCAGGTCATACAATAAATAAAGACAACCCCTATGGCTCCTGCCGGTTGTCATACTCATCGATATGCAAGTCGTGATTCCTATTACAAGAATACGATCAATCTCATACATCACATATATTTCATTCATCACATCCTTCTTGGCCATATCACATCACACGGCATATGCTGCAAAAACAAGTTAGACGTCCTCTAATTGATGTTGCAAGTTTTTACGTGGCTGCTATAGGTTTCTAGCAAGAACGTTTCTTACCTACGCCAAAACCACAACGTGATACGCCAATTGCTTTGATAACTTCTAGATTTTTGCAATAAGTATATGAGTTCTTTATGACTAATGTTGAGTCCATGGATTATACACACTTTTTCCCATCCTTCCACCATTGCTAGCCTCTCTAATACCGCACACTTTTCGCCGGTATCATACACCCACCATATATCTTCCTCAAAACTGCCACCATACCTACCTATCATGGCATTTCCATAGCCATTCCGAGATATATTGCCATGCAACTTTCCACCGTTCTGTTTATTATGACACGCTCCATCATTGTCATATTGCTAGCATGATCATGTAGTTGACATCGTATGTGTGGCAAAGCCACCATTCATAATTCTTTCATACATGTCACTCTTGATTCATTGCATATCCCAGTACACCGCCGGAGGCATTCATATAGAGTCATACTTTTTTCTAAGTATCGAGTTGTAATTGTTGAGTTGTAAGAAAAATAAAAGTGCGATGATCATCATTTTTAGAGCATTGTCCCAAGTGAGGAAATAATGGTCTGATTCCCCCACAAGTCGGGATGAGACTACGGAGAATAAAAAAAAGAGAGAAAAAATAGGCCATAAAAAAAAGAGAAGGCCCAAAAAAATGAGAGAAAAAGAGAGAAGGGACAATGCTACTATCCTTTTACCACACTTGTGCTTCAAAGTAGCACCATGATCTTCATGATAGAGAGTCTCCTATGTTGTCACTTTCATATACTAGTGGGAATCTTTCATTATAGAACTTGGCTTGTATATTCCAATGATGGGCTTCCTCAAAATGCCCTAGGTCTTCGTGAGCAAGCGAGTTGGATGCACACCCACTTAGTTTCTTTTGCTGAGCTTTCATATACTTATAGCTCTAGTGCATCCGTTGCATGGCAATCCCTACTCACTCACATTGATATCTATTAATGGGCATCTCCATAGCCCGTTGATACGCCTAGTTGATGTGAGACTATCTTCCCCTCTTTTTGTCTTCTCCATAACCACCATTCTATTCCACATATAGTACTATATCCATGGCTTACGCTCATGTATTGTGTGAAGACTGAAAAAGTTTTGAAAATGTTAAAGTATGAAACAATTGCTTGGCTTGTCATCGGGGTTGTGCATGATTTAAATACTTTGTGTGGTGAAGATGGAGCATAGCCAGACTATATGATTTTGTAGGGATAACTTTCTTTGGCCATGTTATTTTGAGAAGACATAATTGCTTTGTTAGTATGCTTGAAGTATTATTATTTTTATGTCAATATGAACTTTTGTCTTGAATCTTTCAGATCTGAATATTCATATCACAATTGAGAAGAATTACAATGAAATTATGCCAACTAGAATTACACATCAAAAATTCTTTTTATCATTTACCTACTCGAGGACGAGCAGGAATTAAGCTTGGGGATGGTTGATACGTCTCCAATGTATCTATAATTTTTGATTGCTCCATGCTATATTATCTATTGTTTTAGGCAATATTGGGCTTTATTATCCAGTTTTATATTATTTTTGGGACTAATCTATTAACCGGAGGCCCAGCCCAGATTTGCTGTTTTATGCCTATTTCAGTGTTTCGATGAAAAGGAATATCAGACGGAGTCAAAACGGAACGAAATCAACTTGAGAAGTTATTTTTGGAAGGAAACCTACCCGATAGACTTGGACTCTACGTCAGAAGATACGGGAGCTGGCCACGAGGGTAGGGGGCGCGCCCCCTGCCTCGTGGGGCCCCCGCAGCTCCACCGACGTACCCATTGCACCCATATATACCTACGTATCGTAAAACTTCCAGAACAGAGATTAGATCGGGAGTTCCGCCGCCACAAGCCTCTGTAGCCACCAAAAACCTAATCGGGACCCTGTTCCGGCACCCTCCCGGAGGGGGGAGCCCTCACCGGTGGCCATCGTCATCATCCCGGCGCTCTCCATGATGAGGAGGGAGTAGTTCACCCTCGGGGCTGAGGGTATGTACCAGTAGCTATGTGTTTGATCTCTCTCTCTCTCTCTCTCTCTCTCTCTCTCTCGTGTTCTTGATTTGGCACGATCTTGATGTATCGCGAGCTTTGCTATTATATTTGGATCTTATGTTTCTTCCCCCCTCTTCTCTCTTGTAATGGATTGAGTTTTCCCTTTGAAGTTATCTTATCGGATTGAGTCTTTAAAGATTTGAGAACACTTGATGTATGTCTTGCCGTTTGTATCTGTGGTGACAATGGGATATCACGTGCCACTTTATGTATGTTTTGGTGACCAACTTGCGGGTTCCGCCCATGAACCTATGCATAGGGGTTGGCACACGTTTTCGTCGTGATTCTCTGGTAGAAACTTTGGGCACTCTTTGAGGTCCTATGTGTTGGTTTGAGTAGATGAATTGAGATTGTGTGATGCATATCGTATAATCATACCCACGGATACTTGAGGTGACATTGGAGTATCTAGGTGACATTAGGGTTTTGGTTGATTTGTATCTTAAGGTGTTATTCTAGTACAAACTCTAGGGTTGTTTGCGACACTTATAGGAATAGCCCAACGGATTGATTGGAAAGAATAACTTTGAGGTGGTTTCGTACCCTACCATAGTCTCTTCGTTTGTTCTCCGCTATTAGTGACTTTGGAGTGACTCTTTGTTGCATGTTGAGGGATAGTTATATGATACAATTATGTTATTATTGTTGAGAGGACTTACACTAGTGAAAGTATGAACCCTAGGCCTTGTTTCCTATCATTGCAATACCGTTTACGCTCACTTTTACCGCTCGTTACCTTGCTGTTTTTATATTTTCAGTTTACAAAAACCTATATCTACCATCCATATTGCACTTGTATCACCATATCTTCACCGAACTAGTGCACCTATACAATTTACCATTGTATTGGGTGTGTTGGGGACACAAGAGACTATTTGTTATTTGGTTGCAGGGTTGCTTGAGAGAGACCATCTTCATCCTACGCCTCCCACGGATTGATAAACCTTAGGTCATCCACTTGTGGGAAATTTGCTACTGTCCTACAAACCTCTGCACTTGGAGGCCCAACAACGTCTACAAGAAGAAGGTTGTGTAGTAGACATCAATGGTGAAGGTGTCACAAATGAGGTTGCCGGCTTAGGAAGTGAAGAGATGACTGACAAATTCATCATGAAGAAGATCCTAAGAGCCTTGGATGGAAAATATGATCCGATGTGCACACTGATCCAAATATGCTCAACTACAAAGATCTCAAGCCAACTGAAGTCATTGGTAGAATTCTTGCTCATGAGATGTCACTCAAGGATAAAGAAGAGCTTCACAACAAGTCAAGTGGTGCATACAAAGCCGCATGTGATGCTCCTACATCATCAAGAGAGAAACAAGCCTTCAATGAGGAATTGAGTCTAATGGTGAAGAATTTCAAGAAGTTCTACAAGAGTGGAAGCAAGGAAAGAAGTTCCAAGTCAAGGTCCTACAATGACAAAAGATCTTCTAGTCGTGAGCGTAATTGCTACAATTGTGGACGACTCGAACACCATGATACGTCTCCATCTTATCTACTTTTCCAAACACCTTTGCCCTTGTTTTGGACTCTAACTTGCATGATTTGAATGGAACTAACCCGGACTGACGTTGTTTTCAGCAGAATTGCCATGGTGTTATTTTTTGTGCAGAAACAAAAGTTCTCGGAATGACCTGAAACTTCACGGAGATTATTTTTGGAAAATATAAAAAATACTGGCGAAAGAATCAAGGACAGGGGGCCACACCCTATCGACGAGGGTGGGGGCGCGCCTGCCCCCCTGGGCGCGCCCCCTGCCTCGTGGGCCCCCCGGAGCTCCACCGACCTCAACTTCAACTCCATATATCTGTGTTCGGGGAGAAAAAATGAGAGAAAAGGATTCATCATGTTTTACTATACGGAGCCGCCGCCAAGCCCTAATCTCTCTCGGGAGGGCTGACCTGGAGTTCGTTCGGGGCTCCGGAGAGGGGAATCCGTCGCCATCGTCATCATCAACCATCCTCCATCACCAATTTCATGATGCTCACCGCCGTGCGTTAGTAATTCCATCGTAGGCTTGCTGGACGGTGATGGGTTGGATGAGATTTATCATGTAATCGAGTTAGTTTTGTTATGGTTTGATCCCTAGTATCCACTATGTTCTGAGATTGATGTTGCTATGACTTTGCTATGCTTAATGCTTGTCACTAGGGCCCGAGTGTCATGATGTCAGATCTGAACCTATTATGTTTTCATGAATATATGTGAGTTCTTGATCCTATCTTGCAAGTCTATAGTCACCTACTATGTGTTATGATCCGGCAACCCCGAAGTGACAATAATCGGGAGCACTCCTCGTAATGACCGTAGTTTGAGGAGTTCATGTATTCACTATGTGTTAATGCTTTGGTCCGGTACTCTATTAAAAGGAGGCCTTAATATCCCTTAATTTCCATTAGGACCCCGCTGCCACGGGAGGATAGGACAAAAGATGTCATGCAAGTTCTTTTCCATAAGCACGTATGACTATATTCGGAATACATGCCTACATTACATTGATGAATTGGAGCTAGTTCTGTGTCACCCTATGTTATGACTGTTACATGATGAACCACATCTGACATAATTCTCCATCACCGATCCAATGCCTACGAGCTTTTCACATATTGTTCTTAGCTTATTTATTTTTCCATTGCTACTGTTACAATCACTACAAAACCCAAAAATATTACTTTTGCTACTATTACCGTTACTATCATACTACTTTGCTACTAAATACTTTGCTGCAGATATTAAGTTATCCAGGTGTGGTTGAATTGACAACTCAACTGCTAATACTTGAGAATATTCTTTGGCTCCCCTTGTGTCGAATCAATAAATTTGGGTTGAATACTCTACCCTCGAAAACTATTGCGATCCCCTATACTTGTGGGTTATCAAGACTATTTTCTGGCGCCGTTGCCGGGGAGCATAGATCTATTCTTTGAGTTACTTGGGATTTATATCTGTTGGTCACTATGAAGAACTTGAAAGACGAGAAAACAAAAATTTATCCCTCAACTACGAGGGGAGGTAAGGAACTGCCATCTAGCTCTGCACTTGATTCACCTTCTGTTTTGAGTAAGCTTGCGACACCTAAACCTGCTTCTGCTATTAATTCGTATATGTCGCATGTTATTGATGATGCCACTTCTGCTATGCATGATACTTATGATGAAACTACTTCTATGCTTGATACTACTATGCCACTTGGTGAATTTCTTGATGAACAACTTGCTAGGGCTAGAGAGAATGAAATTATTGAAACTGATAATATTGATGAAAATGATGATAAAGATTCTCCCCCTAAATATGAATTGCCTGTTGTGCCTGAGAGCTATGTTATGGATGAAGAAACTGTTAGAGACTTTCTTGCTTGCAATGATAGAAGTGATCTTAAGAAATTATTAGCTAAGATTAAACAAAAAACTCTGAATGCTAGAATGAAATATGATCCTGCTTATGCTACTTCACCTATCTTTGTTACTGATAAGGATTATGAATTCTCTATTGATCCTGATATAATTACTTTGGTTGAATCTGATCCTTTCTATGGCTATGAATCTAAAACTGTTGTGGTACATCTTACTAAATTAAATGATATAGCCACCCTGTTCACTAATGATGAGAAAACTCGCTACTATTATATCCTTAAATATTTCCGTTCTCATTAAAGGGTGATGCTAAGATATGGTTTAATTATCTCGATCCTGGTTGTGTGCATAGTCCCCAGGATATGATCTATTACTTCTCTGCTAAATATTTCCATGCTCATAAGAAACAAGCTGTTTTAAGGGAAATATATAATTTTGTGCAAATTGAAGAAGAGAGTCTCCCACAAGCTTGGGGGAGGCTTCTCCAATTACTTAATTCTTTGCTTGATCATCCTCTTAAGAAAAATGAAATACTTGATATCTTTTATAATGGACTAACCGATGCTTCCAAAGACCACCTGGATAGTTGTGCTGGTTCTGTTTTCAGGGAAAGAACACCATTTGAAGCTGAAATTCTATTGAATAATATGTTGACAAATGAAAATAATTGGACGCTTCCTGAACCAACTCCTAAGCCAACTCCGAAGAAGAGGAGTGTTCTATTTCTCAGTCGTGAAGATATGCAAGAGGCAAAGAAATCTATGAAAGAAAAGGGTATTAAAGCTGAAGATGTTAAGAATTTACCTCCTATTGAAGAAATACATGGTCTTAATTTACCGCCTGCTGAACAAATATATGATCTTAATCCATTACCTATTGAAGAAACACATGGTCTTGATAACCCGACACAGGTAGTAAAGGTAAATTCTCTCTATAGATTTGATGAAGGTGATATTCCTTGTTATAAGTCTGCTAGCCAATGCTTAAATGAGTTTGATAATTTTATTGTCAAACAAGAAAACTTCAATGCTTATGTTGGTAGACAATTGAAACACAATTCTTATATTCTTGAACACTTGAGTGATTATATATCTAGAGTTAAAGGTGAACTTAAACTCGTTAGTAAACGTGCTTCTATGATTACCACTCAAGTAGAACAAGTACTTAAAGCTCAGAATGATTTGCTCAATTAATTGAATAGTAAGAATAATGATTTTGCTGTTAGAGTGGCTACTAGAACTGGTAAAATAACTCAGGAACCTTTGTAGCCTGAAGGCCACCCTAAGAGAATTGAGCAGGATTCTCAGAGAAACAATGTTGATACACCTAGTTCTTCTAAAAAGAAGAAAAAGAAAAATGATAGGACTTTGCATGCTTCTAGTGAACCTATTGCTGAACCACCTGAGAATCCCAATGATATTTCTACTTCTGATGCTGAAACACAATCTGGTAATGAACATGAACCTAGTGAGAATGTTAATGATGATGTTCATGTTGATGCTCAACCTAGCAATGATAATGATGTAGAAATTGAACCCGCTGTTGATCTTGATAACCCACAATCAAAGAATCAATGTTATGATAAGAGAGACTTTGTTGCTAGGAAGCACAGTAAAGAAAGAGAACCATGGGTTCAGAAACCCATGCCTTTTCCTCCCAAACCATCCAAGAAAAAGGATGATGAGGATTTTGAGCACTTCGCTGAAATGATTAGACCTATCTTTTTGCGTATGCGATTAACTGAAATGCTCAAAATGAATCCTTATGCTAAGTACATGAAAGAAATTGTTACTAATAAAAGAAAGATACCGGAAGCTGAAATTTCCACCATGCTTGCTAATTATACTTTTAAAGGTGGAATACCAAAGAAACTTGGAGATCCAGGAGTACCCACTATACCATGCTCCATTAAAAGAAACTATGTTAGAACTGCTTTATGTGATCTTGGAGCTGGTGTTAGTGTTATGCCTCTCTCTTTATATCATAGACTTTATTTGAATAAGTTGACACCTACTAAAATATCTTTTGCAAATGGCTGATAAATCAACTGCTATACCTGTCGGTATTTGTGAGGATGTGCCTGTTGTGGTTGCAAACGTTACTATTTTAACGGACTTTGTTATTCTTGATATTCCCGAGGATGATAGTATGTCTATTATTCTTGGAAGACCCCTTTTGAATACTGCAGGGGCTGTTATTGATTGTAACAAAGGCAATGTCACTTTTCATGTTAATGGTAATGAGCATACGGTACACTTTCCGAGGAAACAACCACAAGTCCACAGTATCAATTCTATTGGAAAAATTCCATCGATTATTTTTGAGGTTTTGAATTTCCTCTTCCTACTGTCAAAAAGAGATATGATAGTCTTATTATTGGGGATGTGCATATCCCCGTTGAGGTAACATAGTGTTATTCGAAATTTCTCCGGTTCCATGTTATTCGGAATGAGTTTGTTAACAAGACTTGATCAACCTTGTTAGTGGATTCCTTTTGAAGAACATGAGATGGATGAAGTTAGAAGGCACAATCTTCTGTACCCTCTTTTTACTTTCTGTTATTTAGTTGAAATAAAGTAAATATAGTATTTTCTGTCTGTTTTCTGATTTATCCGTGCAATAAAAAATACCCCGAAAATAAAAGTTCTCCAAATGCCCTGCCAATTTAATATGATTTTTTCTGAAATATTTGAGAATATTTGGCACTGAGAACACATCAGGGGGAGCTGACACATGGCCACGAGGGTCCAGGGCGCGCCCCATGCCTTGTGGGCCCACGGTGGCTCCCCTCCCCTTATTCATGCACCCACACACTTCTTCTTCCTCCCAAAAAAATCACCAACCAGCTCAAGCACGAGTTCTAGCTCATTTGCTGAGATTTTCGATCTCCTTGCTCAAAGCACCTCTCACAAAACTGCTTTGGGGGATTGTTCCTTGGTATGTGACTCCTCCATTGGTCCAATTAGTTTTTGTTCTAGTGCTTTATTCATTGCAAATTTTTGCTGCCTAGGTGACCATGTTCTTGAGCTTGCATGTCAAATTTATATGGTTCCGAGTAGTTCTAATGCATGATATAGGCTCTAGGCACTTGTAGGAGTAGTTGTTATCAATTTTGTTGAGCTTGGTTCACTTTTATTTGAAGTTACTAAAATTTTCAGAAATTTTTTAGAGGAAGAAATATGTTTAGGAAAATGTACCAAGGTGGTCCTTCAAGGAAGCAAGGACCCAGGCTTGCAATGCGCGATGCCGACGATGAACCACCAAGGGACGCTCAAGTGCGGGCTTGTGAATGGCCTTTAGAGGACTTCATGGATCGAGCAGGAATCAAGGAAGAATTTAACGCATATGTGCGTAACACTGATCTTGTGAGCTTTGAGGCAGATAAGTGCCATCAGTACCACTATCTCACTAATTCTTTTGTGAGGAGGTTTGAATTTTCATCGTCCCGCAATTCTCAAACTGTCATGTTTGATCTTTATGAAAATTCTTATGCTATGGACTTAGAGGATTTTAATACTGCTTGCAAACTTCCACAATGGGGTAGTCCTAGTGAACCTCGCAAATATGAATTTAGAGATTTTCTTGCTGGTATAACTGTGGGGGAATCTAGATACATAACACAAGCTACCATAGGGAGCATTCATTTTCCTGCTATACATTATTTTGCTCTCTTCATAGGTAGGTGCATAAATGGTAAGGATGAAGCATGTCACATGTATGTCCCTGACCTCAGTGTTCTCAGGAGTGTTGTGTTAGGAGATAAACATTATAATTTGGGAGCCATTGTTGCACGTAGGTTGCATAATAATAGATTTAATGGAGATTTCTTTGGTGGAATTTATGCAACCCGTTTAGCTAATTTTCTTGGTGTAACCATACGTGAGGATGATATTGAGTTGCCTGCTGCTTATTTAGATTATGAGGCTATGGTTCGTCATCGTTTTGTTGAGAGGAATGATCAGTTCCTCAAGTACTGACTAATCTTTGACAGACGACACACCTATCACGTCGCTCTCCCTTCTTCTACCTTCTTTGACTTTCAGGCAAAGGGGATATATTTCATAACCAGGGAGGAGGCGAACGAGTACGAGAGGAGGGCTGAGATAGCTCGCCTCCAAGCTGCAGCCCATAATGCAGTAACTGTTGCATCACAATACGACCCGAACTACAACTATGGATATCCGTCAGGCCAGCCGTGGCAATAGACCAACTTAGGCCAAAAGCCTAAGCTTGGGGGAGTACGTATTTCTCACCGACATTACATTTATGTTCACACACTCATTGCTAGATGTCGGTGCTCATATTCTTTCACTGTAATATCCATGCTAGTTTATTTTCTTTTTATGCTTTCTTCTTGTGTG
Source organism: Aegilops umbellulata (assembly GCA_032464435.1). NCBI lineage: Eukaryota > Viridiplantae > Streptophyta > Magnoliopsida > Poales > Poaceae > Aegilops > Aegilops umbellulata. Next base: position 315,597,649 of record CP136055.1, on the reverse strand, counting down.
TTTGAAAAACCTTAAGAAAACTAAAAAAGTTAGTTGAAGCTTTTAACTAGTTTACTTTTCATGTTGTAGTAGTAATAATTAAAAGAAAACCCAAAAAGATTTCTTGTTCTTCTTTTGCTTGTTGGGAGCTTTCCCGCGTAAATAGTTTTATTTCTTTTCTTTCAGGGTCGATAGGAGAAGACCATAATGAAAATTTTGAGGTGGCTCTTATATGCATTGTTGTTGATTTAACCAAGAGCCCATATTGCCTTGTCTTCTCCTGTTTATTGAACTAGGTGATATCCCGCGAGTTGTTGCGGGCCAGAAATGCGAAGATCCATATTCATACAACTAAAAAGACAACAATTAAAGATATTGAGCAACATGGGAATATAAAGAAAAATATTTTCTGGGTGCCTTGTGGATTGCTGCAGACTCAAAAAGAATACCATACATATGTCTTAGATACATAGGAAACGACTCTATGATTCCGGATAAACAAAGTGGTTCAAATACTGAAGAAATGTGGCTCGGTGTTAATTTCTCCTGATTCATCGCACCCTCCATATAAAAAATCATTCTTGTCAATTTAAAGTTTTCTGTTATCTACAAAGAAAATAAAGTTTTGGTTAGAAACTTGCAATTGATACAAATAACAACAATAATTAATTTGGAATTGCATGATTGATGCAAGCGCAAAATAAATCACATGCATAAGAAACTATGAGATAAAATTAGTCCTGATCCCTAGTACTCTAGGTGAAATATCATCCTCATCAATAATGTGAACAATTTTTATTATGTATAAAAAAGGAAGTTCATTTAGATACTTGGAACCAACATAGCCAACTGCATAATTTAAACAATGTGGAATTGACTTAATAACAACAATCATGCATATATTATATGTTAGTATTATCACAAAACTAAGTAAAACTAACTGAAGCGTGCTTCAGCTATGAAGCACGACATACCCTAAAGCATTGAGAAATTACATTGAACACCAAAATTGCACCTAGAACCTCCAACAAATTAGTGAGAAAAAGTATTAATTTAGTTAAAGGGTTTCACAAAAAAATAATGAATGGGTGGCCATGTTGGCTGCACGGAACTGTAGACAAAATAATCCCTCTGCTGCAAAATTCAGAGACATATATATTTATCAAATAGCAATCAAACACATGTGTAAGACAAATGGATTTTTTTAGACTCACACTGTATAATCTATAATGATATATATTGACTTAGGTCCAGGTGAAAGAGCATCTTCATTGCTGAAAAGGCATGAGAAATTAAAAGACATGTATTGCAATCAAATACTTGCATGAGACAATTGAAAAAAAATCATAATGGCATGTATACTCTAAACTGATATCTGCTACTTCATAACAGGGAGTATCTTATGTCCTAGTGAAAGAGCATCTCCATGAAATCCATGTGGGAGCACATGGAGCTCATAACCTGGACCTGAGTATGTCTGATGCATGTGATGCAGATTGCAGAGTAGGGGCTGGGAAGTGACCGGAAAGGTAGAGTCAGAACGACTGACCAAACAGAAGCAGTTTAACGATGTTATTCGAATGTCAGCGCGGAGGTGCTAACCTGATAAGCTGATGTGCTAGCACCAAAGGTGGAGTCCCTTGAAATCCGATTTGATTGTGTCAGATTCCCCACTTCTCCTTGCCGTTGATGGCGGCCGCGGGAGCGCGGATGCATCTCAACGGTTGTGCGTTCGTCGAAGATCTTGGATTCTGGGTGTCCGGTAACGGAACGGCGACCCGTCCTGTGTTCACACAATCAGAGAGACATCGGATGTGAGTCTAGGAAAACCAACTGGCGTGAGGGAGGCGATTCGGAGTAGAGCAACAACTTGCACAACGGTGTGTCTTCCCCGACGATGTGGGTGTTTGGCAACGGAACTGCGAGCATTGACCAGAGGGGCATCGGAAAGAGGCAAACCAGTTATGGTGCGGGGGGAATCCTCCAGGAGGATGGTATCACACACGGGTTTGTGGACGCGGGGGCGATGGCCGCACAGTTTAATATAGCTTTTTCTTCCCGTAACGGAGGGCGACATAGTAAGGGGCGATTAATGGTGCGATTTCATGTGCAATTGCGCCTGGGAGAGGTTCGGTCGCGGCAGCGGAAGAGATAGCGGCGGGGATGACAGTCATAGCGGAGAAGATGAACGCCAGCGAAATACTGTGGCGGCTGACACCCATGGGCTATACAGCCCACATACCACATATTGACTCGACGTAATAGCGCAGCAAAAACCAACGGGCTACACAACGCATGCTACTCAGCTTGGGCAGCCCATTTGCACTAATAGGCGGTTTCGTACAGCCCAAGCGCTGGAAACGGGAATGCAGCGAGAGTCAGTGCGTAGACATCTGATTGCGTCCATACTTGATCCAATGGCCAATAATAATTGGGGTGACGTGGCTGCGCGAGAAGGCAAGAAAATCAGCTAGTGGGGGGCTCCTATTTAGATATAGAAGATGCTCGCAGATTCCAGCTTAGTCCAATGCACGTGCACTATTATTATTATTCACATCGTTCGGTCGTGCAAGTGAAAGGCAATTATGATGATATATGATGGACTGATTTAGATGAGAGAAGCTGGTATGAACTCGACCTCTCTTGTTTTTGTAAATATGATTAGTTTATTGTTCCTGATTCAGCCTATTATGAATAAACATGTTTGCAATGACAATTAGAGATTATAGTTGCTTATGCCATGCTTAATTAGCTAGGAGTTTATAATGGTTTACCTTGCATGCCAACATGCTATTAAAATGGTTGTGATGTGGTATGATAGGGTGGTATCCTCCTTTGAATGATTTGAGTGACTTGACTTGGCACATGTTCACGCATGTAGTTGAAACAGAATCAACATAGCCTTCATGATATTTATGTTCATGGTGGATTATATCCTACTCATGCTTGCACTCAATGTTCGTTAATTTTAATGCATGTTGATGACTGTTGTCACTCTCTAGTTGGTCGCTTCCCAGTCTTTTTATAGCCTTCACTTGTACTAAGAGGGAATACTGCTTGTGCATCCAATCCCTTAAACCCCAAAGTTATTCCATATGAGTCCACCATACCTTCCTATATGCAGTATCTACTTGCCATTCCAAGTAAATTTGTATGTGCCAAACTCTAAACCTTCAAATGAAATTCTGTTTTGTATGCTCGAATAGCTCATGTATCAACTAGGGTTGTCTGTATCTTCCATGATAGGCGGGTTATTCTCAAGAGGAGTGGACTACGCTCCTCACTCACGAGAAAATGGCTGGTCACCGGGATGCCCAATCCCATGCTTTATGCGAACCAAATCAAAATAATTGCAAACAGAACTCCCCCGAGACTGTTGTTAGTTGGAGGCACTCGTTGTTTCGAGCAAGCCATGGATTGATGCTTGTTGGTGGAGGGGGAGTATAAACTTTACCATTCTGTTTGAGAACCGCCTATAATGTGTGTAGCATGGAAGATATCGCCATCTCTTGGTTGTTATGTTGACAATGAAAGTATGCCGCTCAAAATATTATTTATCTCTATTTCATAATCGAGCTCTGGCACCTCTACAAATCCGTGCTTCCCTCTGCGAAGAGCCTATCTATTTACTTTTATGTTGAGTCATCACCCTCTTATTAAATAGCACCAGCTGGAGAGCACCGCTGTCATTTGCATTCATTACTGTTAATTTATATTGGGTATGACTATGATTGGATCTCTTTTACCATGAATTACAATGTTTAGTCAGTCCTTGATCTTTAAAGGTGTTATGCATTTATGTTTTGTGGTCTCAGAAAGGGCTAGCGAGATACCATCTTGTTATATCATATTATGATTGTTTTGAGAAAGTATTGCATCCGAGATTTATTATTATGGCTCGCTAGTTGATTATGTCATTGATATGAGTAAACATGAGACCTATCTGTTATTGTGAATGTGGTTAGTTCATTATCTTTGCTGAAAACTTGAATGTTGGCTTTACATATTCACAACAACAAGAGCAAACCAAGTTTATAAAAGTTTTTCTTTATCACTTTCAGTTTATCAACTAAATTGCTTGAGGACAAGCAAAGGTTTAACCTTGGGGGAGTTGATACGTCTCCGTCGTATCTACTTTTCCAAACACTTTTGCCCTTGTTTTGGACTCTAACTTGCATGATTTGATTGGAACTAACCCGGACTGACGCTGTTTTCAGCAGAATTGCCATGGTGTTATTTTTTGTGTACAAACAAAAGTTCTCAGAATGACCTGGTGAAAGAATCAAGGCCAGGGGCCCACACCCTTTCCATGAGGGTGGGGGGGGGGGCGCCCCCTGCCTCATGGGCCCCCCGAAGCTCCACCGACCTCAACTCCAACTCCATATATTCGTGTTTGGGGAGAAAGAAATGAGAGAAAAGGATTCATCGCGTTTTACGATACAGAGCCGCCGCCAAGCCCTAATCTCTCTCGGGAGGGCTGGTCTGGAGTCCGTTCGGGGCTCCGGAGAGGGGAATCCGTCGCCATCGTCATCATCAACCATCCTCCATCACCAATTTCATGATGCGCACCGCCATGCGTGAGTAATTCCATCGTAGGCTTGCTGGATGGTGATGGGTTGGATGAGATTTATCATGTAATCGAGTTAGTTTTGTTAGGGTTTGATCCCTAGTATCCACTATGTTCTGAGATTGATGTTGCTATGACTTTGCTATGCTTAATGCTTGTCACTAGGGCCCGAGTGCCATGATTTCAGATCTGAACCTATTATGTTTTCATGAATATATGTGAGTTCTTGATCCTATCTTGCAAGTCTACAGTAACCTACTATGTGTTTTGATCCTTCAACCCCGAAGTGACAATAATCGGGACCACTCCCGGTGATGACCGTAGTTTGAGGAGTTCATGTATTCACTATGTGTTAATGCTTTGGTCCGGTACTCTATTAAAAGGAGGCCTTAATATCTCTTAGTTTCCATCAGGACCCCGCTTCCACGGGAGGGTAGGACAAAAGATGTCATGCAAGTTCTTTTCCATAAGCACGTACGACTATATTCGGAATACATGCCTACATTACATTGATGAATTGGAGCTAGTTCTGTGTCACCCTATGTTATGACTGTTACATGACGAACCACATCCGGCATAATTCTCCATCACCGATTCAATGCCTATGAGCTTTTCACATATTGTTCCTAGCTTATTTATTTTTCCGTTGCTACTGTTACAATCACTACAAAACCCAAAAATATTACTTTTGCTACTGTTACCGTTACTATCATACTACTTTGCTACTAAATATTTTGCTGCAGATATTAAGTTATCCAGGTGTGCTTGAATTGACAACTCAACTACTAATACTTGAGAATATTCTTTGGCTCCCCTTGTGTCGAATCAGACTACTCCAATGAGTGTACGACTCCCTACAAAAGAAGAGAAGACTCACCTAAAAGGAGAAGTAGAAGAGAAGAATCACCTCCAAGAGAGAGAAGGAGTAGAGATGATCATTATGAACGAAGAACCTCTCGTAGAAGCAAGGATTGGGAAAAGAAGGACAAGTCATCAAGGAGCTACACAAAACGAAGACATCAAGCTCACGTTGGTGAATGGGTATCCGGCTCCGACTCCGACCATCACTCCGAGAGAAGTTATCACTTCGACTCTGAATATATTCAAGATGAAGGTGTTGCCGGTCTAGCACTTGTGTCAACCAACTCCTATGACATATTTGACTCACCAAATGAAGGAATTGGTAGCTCATGAAACTACCTTGGAAGATCATCAAGAGCTTTTAAAGACTCATGAGAAGCTACGCTCACTACAAAAAAATACACTCCCGTGATGATACGTGTTTGTCACAGTAGGTCACGTTTTCTGTCATGCATGTACATCCATGACAAATTTATGACAGAATCAAGATGGTCATGCCTATGCTGCCGTAGAAGTGTTCCATGGCATTACCAAAATTATCATCACGGAAGTGTCCACTTCCATGACGATAAATCGCGCGTCACAGAAGTGCTTTCGTCAAGGGTGACCAACACGTGGCATCCATCGTAACGGAACGCCGTTAAGCTATCGGGTCCGGTTTTGGATCCATAACCCGTTAACAGCCAGGACCAATGGGAAATTTCCACATGTAAGATTCCGATTGGCTGTAGGGAACACCTGTCAGCTTGTCAGTGGGCCAGATGTCGCCCGTCCATTGGAGTAAACATGCCTACGATACGTCGACATGTGGCTGGGCCCAACAGAGGCCCATATAGGTTAAAAAGGCCGGCCCAGTCAAAGGCACGTAGTACTTACTCAGGTACTAGTGGGCCAACCCAATAACGACCTGCTTAATAAAGGCCCATTTACGGCCCGAAGCCAGATCTGGCCCGTTAATTGTTCGCCGAATATTTGGTCCCATTTACGGCCCAAAGCCAGATCTGGCCCATTAATTGTTCTCCGAATATTTGGGCCCAATTACAGCCAAGTGACTTTCGCCTGTTAGAGGCCCGATGTAGACATGGGCCCATTTCAGCCCGGTGTGACTTTCGGCCTGGGAATGGCCTGTGCTGCCCATGGGCCATATATGTTCCGATGGGACATCGGGCCCACTAACGGCCCGTGATAAAGGTGGCAACAGTTAAGCCCAACTTGACTTTGGGCCTATTAAAGGCCCGTCGCATAATTCGGCCCCGTTGATGTCTGTACTAAGCTTTCGGCCTCTTAAAGGCCCATGATATCAGTGGGCCAACTAAGGCCCGAGATATGTTTTAGCATGGTAACTGCCCGTGATATAACTGGGCCCAAAAAGGCCCGATCTACATTTCAGCCTGCTAAAGGCCCGTCGACAACTAGTGAAAATTGAGGCCCAACATGCATTTCGGCCTGCTAAAGGCCCATGGTTTCATCTGGGCCGTAACAGGACAGTACAATATTCAGCCTGTTAATGGCCCAATGCTACCTGGGCCAAACTAAGTGCTGGGTCCACAAAAGGCCCAACTAAAATATAGGCCGGTGTAAGTTGTGGGCCTCGCAGAAAGTGTGAAGGCCCCAATCATTCGGGCCGAAGAAAGATGCAGGCCAGCCCAATTGTGGCCCGCTAAACACCAGGCCCGTTAGAGGCGAATGTTTCGGCCCGGTCGACTACATCTGATTTTTTTTCAGATAGCGAATGATGGCAGTAACTAGTAGGAATTAAGAACAAACCTACTCTATACAATAAAGAAATTACGGCATAGTAACTAAGAATAAACCTACACTATACAATAAAGGATTTATGGTATATTACATCCACTGGCATCGAAGTTCGCCACTAGTGATCATAAAGCGCAACGAAGAAGCAGATTACAAAAATTGGGCACCATTGCAGCGTAACAAAATAATACTGAACTGAGACCACTTCCAAGACAGTTCAAGAAAGGTTCTCATTGGTGTTCTCCGCAATCTTTCTTAGAGATAGGACTTCAAGTTGAAGTTGAGTTGCAGAATGCCTTTCTGCTAGAACTTGGGACTGAAGAAGTCGAACTGATTCAAACAACGAATTCTGTGAGCTTGTCTGACTGCTAGTCTCAAGTAACTTGAACACTTCATCAAGACAAGACTTTGGGGTTGTCTCGCTATCTTCAAGATGTTTTGCCTTCTTTGCTGCAATATATGTTGGGTTTGTCTCACAGCCTTCAGCAGACTTGTGCATGCCATCAGGCATATCACCCTGAAACAAAGCAGAGAGATGACATGTTTTAAACGTGTATAAACAAAGATGATAATTGTGTTGTCAATTCCATTCAATTTCAAATTAGAAAATAAAGAGTAAGTTCAAAATATCAATAGCATAATTTGGCATTGTTCATAATGCAGGGAGCTTCACCATAGTACTAGATTACCATGTCAACATAACAAGCATAGACGAAGGGCAAAGAAAATCATTGTATCTATTTTGGTTAATGTGCATGGCATGTTGTTCATATCACCAGCCACATCAGTAAGATAAAACAGGAGATGACAAGGTGCAAACGTGGGCTGCTTCACCACACACTGGATTATAGATCCACAAAAACAAGCATACATATAGGGAGTATTGAGTAATGTGCATGGTATGAATAAGGAATTTGGTTTTACAAGTAAAACTTAGAACTTACGGTTCTTGCGAACATGCATTTTGGTAGAAACAGCAAACTAAACAGCAGTAAACGATAGGGAGTATGAGCAAATTAAACAACAGTTGAGGATAAAGGCTTCAGAAGGACTGCCTTACATTAACAGTTAACACCGGCTTTATAATGCCCTTCTCCATGTCAAGTGAAGGATAACTCAAGAATTTTAGCACAGAATCTTCTTCATAAGCATTGCCTATACTGTACATTTTATAGAGAGTAATTATAGATATGATAATACTGGAAGGGATAGAGGATAATGAAGATAAGATGCAGATTGATGCTACATAATCAACTACCAATCCCTGTAAGTACAAGCATTACATGACAAAATGTACTGACAAGAGCAATGGGCTACACTTCTGCACTGGCATTGTTTGCGTATTCTATTTTTTGGTAAGATTAAATATAGATCTGATATTTTTTAGTAAATGGTGGGCGAGGGAGATAAGATGCAGAATGCTACACAATGAACCAATCCCTCTTCCCATAATACAAGAGTGTTTTGAACACTGGTGTACTGTACAAAACATTCTTATATTATGGGACGCAGGGAGTAGCTGTTAATGTAAGTACAGTGATAGACGACGTTCAGTCCTTACAAGAGGACTGCAGAGCTAAACCTCTTCAAAAGCATTGGGTTGATTATAAATTTATATAAGAGTCCATACGGATCTTATAATGTCCACCAAATGGACGATAACGAGGCTAACATGTGTAGTGGTGCTACATAATCAAACAACTATGAAAGTAAGTATGGTCATACAGGGCAAGAGGTACTCATAAGAGCAATGCAGTGTGTAGTATAGTTGCGAGATTCTGTGGCCCCTTGAGAATGAATGTTCTTCTGCTAACAGTTTTCGTACAAGTGAGACGTTAAGGCAAATGCAGAAATGTAGTTCAAATTGTGATGTGATATCATAGACAGTACCTTACGCTGCAGCCGAGACCAATGTGTAACAAGATTATTCCAGTCACCGTCGGATAAATGTAGCACCGGAGACTTTACAGAAATTTTGTTTAGAGGCTTGCCATCGAAGTGTGCTTGCCTCAGGTAGGAACGATACTTCATCAACGAGTGCTTGAAAAGCGCAACCAACCCTTGCTCGTCTTCACAATCCAGTTTGGTCCTCGCCTATTTAAAAGAATGAAATCTTGTGTCTTCTGTCAGCAGAAACATATGCAGTAATGACCATGAATAACATTAGTACATTACTTACGCGTAAGTTGCGGAGGAAGACTGGAAATTGTTCTGTGTCTGCGGTATAATCTTTCCATGAAGGAAAGATGCGCACAAAGTTCCTGACAACAATATAAGCTTTGTCTTCTAAACCAGGAAGAAATGGAACAGGGGTCCTATTTGCTACAATTGGGGCTCTCCCTGGTTCGAAAAGGGATTTGGCAACTGGATTTGGTGTACTCTTTGCTAGAATGGGGGTTTTGCGTCGTAGAGCTGGTGCTATGTCAACTGGCATAATCATAATGTTTGCTGCAGTTGGGGTCTGCTGAGTTGGGGCATCAGAAATGACCAGTGTAGTAGGGCTAGAGTCTGCTAGAGTTGGGGTGTTTTGTGGGTCAGGTGATATTGCAACTACACCTAATGGGCTATTTGATTTATCAGGTGCCACTACCTTTTCCAAATACTTTGCATGTGCTCCTCCATGATCAGCAATCGCCCTCTTCCTTTTGTGATGAGGACATGACTACCTTGGATACGACCAAAAATATTGCATACATGCATATTTGTCAGGTGATTTCTAGTGTCAACTATTCAATAATCTATTTATATTATCCAGAACAAAAATACTTCACAGACTTTTGTGTTTTGTCTAATTGCAGGTGTATGGGACATTTGTACAATCTACATATGAAGATAGGGGGAAAGGAGAAGTTGAAGTTCTTTTCAAAAAGTCCTCTCACGTCACTTTTGGGCCAAGAGAAGATAGAGTTCAAGTCTCTCACGTTCTGGATTCAGATTCGGACTGCACAGACATACCTGACTCAAAACACCAAGAACTTTTTCATACGGACTCCGAATTGGGTGATTCTTTTTTTGTTGGAAAGTAGATTTCATCCTCTTTCCAAACCAATCGGAAGCACCTTTAAATTCGTCCGGAGCGTTGAGATATGGACGGAACAATCTGAAGCTGCAACAGAATCCGAGTCAAACAACAAGTCCAAAGGTGTTGCATCACCTCCACTTGGGCCCATGAGCCTTGTACGACCTAGGGTTGGTTTTAGGCTGCCTTGGGACGTCCTCCCACCTCCTTGGCCTCCACCCCTTACTCCTATATAAGTAGATCCATCTAGTAGCTTTTTCCTTGGGTTTTGTTTAGATCAAAAGTTCGCCATAGCTGCAACTTCGCGTACTTCGTTTGTGTTCAACGACCAGACCAAGGCGTCACAGAACCCCACCTTCATTAATAAAGCTTTCCTCTTATATTCGCAATATCTAGATTGCAATCTTAGTTTCTTGCTTGTTCTTCATTTGCTCGCAGGAAACAGGCCCTCGTGGTCAGGTTGATCGTGCTCCGGCGTGGTCAATAACCCTCGGAAGTTGGTTTAGCGATTGCTAAGGCGCGACGTCTCGCACGTTCGTAGTCGGATCGTCAAGGTCGACTCCCACAGAAAACGATAGCCACCATCTCATCGGAACATCGGGACACCTTTGCCTCTATCAAGTGGTATCAGTTTTCAGGTTGCTCGGTGAGAATTTCCAGTTTCCCCTAGATTAGATTTATTTTCTTACCTATTGTCCAAGAAAAAGCCACAAAAAAGTTAGATCTATTCATCCTTTTTGTCCAAGCCAGTCTGAGCCTTTGCAAAAAAATTTCATTGTTTGCATTATTGAATTATCGGTTGCATCGCCGTGTCGAGTTGCTGGTCTTAGTGTCTAGTTCGTTTAGAGTTTCGAGTTCTGTTCACATTAGTCACGTCGCCGCTGCATCGTTATCCCTTCCGCTGTCCACCACATCATCCATCAATTTCCACCACATGTCACCCATAGTTCATTGTCACAATCATAGTTGAGGTCATTCACATCCTCGCTTGATCCAATCTGCATCTTATCTAGTTTGTCTTGGAAAGAGGGAGAGAAAAAAAGACAGAGAAAAAAAAGAGAGAAAAAAAGAAAAAAGTCAGAGAAAGCAAAAGAAAAAAAGTGTGAGAAAAAAAGAGAGAAGAAAAAAAAACAAAATTCGGATCTATCTAGACTCAATCTCGTAGTTGAATTCGGATTGGAATCTGTTTTGTGCACTGTTCAATAAAACAGGCATAACTTCCTCATACGAAGTCCGTTTTGGCTCCACGAGTACTCAAATGAAAGCTAGCGACGAGACGCATCTAAATAGTTGCAGAGGCTTGTTCAATATTTGACACCTCCAAATCAGCTTCTAAATAGGTCTTTTTGCCCTCCAAAGTTCGTGAATACATCTTATTCCAGTTTTAGAATTCTTTGACTCCTCATATCAATTCGGAATTGAGTGATTCTTTTTGCATTGGAAAGCTTGAGTTAGTAGAATTCTTTGAAAAAAGTTATCAGAAAATTGGCTCAAACTTTTCAAGAGGAAAGTTGGAGAGAGAGTTGTTGTATATCCTACTTGGCAGTTGTTTTTCATCATTATCTTTACTACCATTGTGATCTTCACTTATATCTTGCTGTCCAGAGCTACTTAGTATTCTTCATTGATGCTAGTTGTGCTACGCTGTGACCTCATTAGTGTTCTAGGCTCGCGTCTCTAGTCCGGTCTAGCCTAGGACCAGCACAGTACCGTCGTTGAGCGTTTATTCAACATTGCATCTTTGAATTGATTATTGCTAATCTTTTGCTACCATATATAGCCAACCCAGCTCCACATATTTCTACACCGTGTATACCTATGTTCCCCTGGCAATCTCTTTACACAATCTTCAGAGTTATTTGACACCGCTGGTTGCCTGTCACCACCTGCCGCATGGTAAGAACTTGTAAGATATTGATATTTGCTTTACTGTGAGCACTTTACAACCACATCCTAGTAGTTCATAGGAACATTATTCTCGAATTTTGTTGCTTGTTTCTACTAATCATGACAGGTTCCAGAGTCAGAAGTTCTTGGACGACGGACACATCATCACCATCACGAGAGTTGGGACAACACACACAAGCACATGGTCAGGTTATCTCTTTACCGTCATTTGAGGGTAGATTTAATCCTGCTATTTATCTAGCTTGGGATCTTGAAGTAGAACAAGTTTTTAGTCACCATGACTTTTCTGAACTTGAGCGAGTACGAGTCGTCACTAGAGCATTTACTGGTTTTGCTTCTGTTTGGTGGAGTGTGCATTGTAAGAAAAACATTGATAACCAACCCACATCTTGGAAAGATTTGAAAGATGTAATGAGACAACAATTTTTCCCTCCTTACTATCGTCGTGAATTACTTTGCAAATTTGAACAATTTAAACAAGGCAACAACACTGTTCATGCTTACTACCAAGAGTTCAAATCTTATATGCATCACTGTGACATAGAAGAATCTGAGGATGATACAATGAATAGATTTTTTGGTGGTTTGAACCATGATATTCAGGCACGATTTCAGTTTATTCCTCGTTGCATTACTGGTATGTATGTTCGTGCTTGTACCTTTGAGAGACAGTTACAGGAGGATGCATTGGGTGACTACAACAACTACTATTCTAGTTCATGCTCACCACCACCGCTTGGTTCCTCCACCGTTGCACCTACTAGAGCAGCCACATCTCAGATTGTGAGCGCAACATCATCTCAAGAGTATGGTACATTGCCATCATCCGTACCTACATCAGCTACATCTTTGCGACAAGGTAACTGTAAAGGTATTGATGATATAACTTCACATGAGAATGATGCATGCCTAGTTAACTTGAATACATTATGTGTTGAGTTACCTGTTGATTTAAGCGCATCACCTATTTTAGAGAATCATGTTACTGTCATGAATGCGTCATGTGATCAAACAACTGAAATACCAACAATTTTGAGTGCACCCAATGAATTAACTGTTGATGCAAAAGAACCAATGTTTAATCATTTTGATATGACCTCTAATCTTGGTGATGATTCTGTGTCAAATGACTTATTGCATGTTTGCTTATTTAAGCATGTTGTAGCATGTAAAATTGATGCAAGTAAGGTTTATTCACCAATATTGGGATGGTTTAATGATGAATATTGTCAATCTTTTCATATGAATAAGAGCTTCACTTATATATGCAAACTGAGTTGCAATACATTCATGCCTTCTACTTCTTGTGATAATATTTTGGCCTTATATTTTATTCACTATGAAAGTTACTCATGTATACATGTGTCATATGTGCAAAATCCACGGGAAGTAAAAATTGATGACATATACATATACAACATGTACACCTTGTCTCTTTTGTTAGCCACATTTCAGATAAAGCAACGCCGAGGACGGCTTTATTTTCAAGATGGGGAGGATGATGAGGACATGACTACCTTGGATACGACCAAAAATATTGCATACATGCATATTTGTCAGGTGATTTCTAGTGTCAACTATTCAATAATCTATTTATATTATCCAGAACAAAAATACTTCACACACTTTTGTGTTTTGTCTAATTGCAGGTGTATGGGACATTTGTACAATCCACATATGAAGATAGGGGAAAAGGAGAAGTTTAAGTTCTTTTCAAAAAGTCCTCTCACATCACTTTTGGGCCAAGAGAAGATAGAGTCCAAGTCTCTCACGTTCTGGATTCAGATTCGGACTGCACAGACATACCTGACTCAAAACACCAAGAACTTTTTCATACGGACTCCGAATTGGGTGATTCTTTTTTGTTGGAAAGTAGATTTCATCCTCTTTCCAAACCAATTGGAAGCACCTTTAAATTCGTCCGGAGCATTGAGATATGGACGGAACAATCTGACGCTGCAGCAGAATCCGAGTCAAACAACAAGTCCAAAGGTGTTGCATCACCTCCACTTGGGCCCATGAGCCTTGTACGACCTAGGGTTGGTTTTAGGCTGCCTTGGGACGTCCTCCCACCTCCTTGGCCTCCACCCCTTACTCCTATATAAGTAGATCCATCTAGTAGCTTTTTCCTTGGGTTTTGTTTAGATCAAAAGTTCGCCATAGCTGCAACTTCGCGTACTTCGTTTGTGTTCAACGACCAGACCAAGGCGTCACAGAACCCCACCTTCATTAATAAAGCTTTCCTCTTATATTCGCAATATCTAGATTGCAATCTTAGTTTCTTGCTTGTTCTTCATTTGCTCGCAGGAAACAGGCCCTCGTGGTCAGGTTGATCGTGCTCCGGCGTGGTCAATAACCCTCGGAAATTGGTTTAGCGATTGCTAAGGCGCGACGTCTCGCACGTTCGTAGTCGGATCGTCAAGGTCGACTCCCACAGAAAACGATAGCCACCATCTCATCGAAACATCGGGACACCTTTGCCTCTATCATTTTGAATGTCTGATACACAAGAACAACATTTGAATGGATAAATATGGTATGATGACAGATGGAATATGTACTGAGAATGGATAGGCAGGGCGTATTCACATACATGATGTGTAAACTAAGCTAATGGTAGTTCAACAAAGTAGAAGCAATGCAAAGCATCAGTTGCAAGATACGTGCGACCAATAGAACCTTGGAAAGTTAGAGCAAGCACCTTGATGGGTGAATAAGATAGGGCATCTTCCTCTGACTCCTCCACTAGGGAGCTACATTGACTTAGGTCTCCCTCTAGCTCAGAATCACTGTTAGGATCATATTCTGAGCATGAATCTGTAGGTGGAGAGCATTTGCATTGCATTGCATCCAGACTTGATTTCAGTCCCTTAATGCCAAGTTTGACAGCCATGGCATTGTTTTGCTTTATTCTTTTCATGCGTGCAAGCTCATAATCATTATGATGCTGTTCAGAATCTGAGATTCATGAAAACATAAAAAGTAGTCGGATTATCTATGGAATGCATTGCGGATCCGACTCGAAGAGTGTCTCCCTATAAACCCCTGCATACGCAAAGTTCACCCCACCCCCAACCGTGCTGACCAGACCACACACAGAAACACAAACCCCTTATGTCTCTATAACAGGCAGACACACATTTCAAAACTGAAGTAGGAACATTAAAATCATATGAAATTCGTATTTGAACAAATAAACTAAGGAATTATGAGTGGCATAATGTTTAGCTTCAAGGGTGGAGTGTTGGTAGTGCGACACAAAGCAAGTAGGCAGATTGTATTCCATGTAAAAGATCGAAGCCTATGTAAAAGCCGGAAATGACACTTTCTTTCTATACAATGAAGTGTTCGTTTCCCACACATGATGGAAGAGATCACATAGAGAAATACTATTCACTCATGTCTACGGTTGCAGTATTTAGAAACAGGGTAGTCCACCCTAAACCAATATTGACAACAAATATGACAAGGCAAGCATAGATATAGTGAATCAATCATTTACTTGTGAGCTTACTAGGACAAGTATGCATAATTGTAACTGCAGTAAGAGACCGTCCAAAATCTGAATCAAGAAGTTTGTCTAGCACTTATTGTTTGCAACTAATCGATGTGAATAATTGGATATTATATTGAATGAGTAAGAAAGACAAGTAAAATTGTCAACAAACCTGGCTTGCAGTAGTAATCTGGGTCAATGTCACTACGACCAACAATCCAAAATGACTAGTGTCTGTTCCTAGGACTGGAATTTTGAAAACCCTGTGAACTTCACATGTACTAAAGATTATCGGAATACATCTGAACCATTAAGTGTAGGTAGCACTGAGCACACACCAAACCCTAATGATAGTCCTGCCTAATGAGTAATGAATCAATTAGAAAATGGGTGATGAGGAGTGGCTACTGAGTGTTGAGGACGTATCTCAGGATAAATCGGGTTGGCTTAGTGGGTGCTGCACGCCTGAGCCCTGAACGGACTGGGAAGGTAGGCACGACGGCGCGCCCGGGCAGCGGTGACGTTGTTGGGCAAGCGGCTCCTGACCTCTTGTTAGTCTGGCGTCTCCTCCTAGAGTCATGCCGTCCGGGGACGGCAAGTCACCGGCGAGGCAGGCGGCTGGGGGAAAGTAGAGATCGGAAGCACGCAGCAGAACAGAGGGGAATCAGGGCCTAGGACGACCCAAAATCCCAGGGTGGGCCGGCCCACCGTGGGCACCCTATAGAGATACACACCCGAGCGGCGAACATGCATTTTCAAAACTAATTTAGGAACATTTAGCTGACCGATTAAACGACTCTGTTTTAATAATATCATATTCATATTTGAACAACTAAGCTTGTTTAGCTTGATGGGTGGAGCAGTGCTATTATGACATGAAGCACGTATTCTGATCGTATAGTGATCATAAAAGGGGGAAACCAGAGAAATGATATTTAGCAGCCATTGTTTGCTTCAAACTAAGAACTAAATTCTAAGAGCTGAAAAGAAAGTAGAGTAACCAAGTTAAGATCTATTTTCTGATTGAGATCAAAAAGTTGAGGAGATATGAAGTACCACCTCTCTTGCGGTGCCGTGTAGGCATCGGGGGTGCGATGGGTGTCAGTGGCGTTGAAGCAGATGTGCGACGGTAGACGGGTGCATCGGGGGATAAGTCCCGTTGCGGTGGAAGAGAAGGTCGTGTGAGCGGCCCCGACAAAGAGGACGATGGCGCCGATGAAGCGAGAGGACGTGATGCAAGGCTCTTGGTCCGTCGCCGTGGATGAGAAACGTCCATCTCTAGCAGTGGACGACGCGGTCTTGGTAGGCGCTCCGGCATGGTGGAGGACGGTGGTGATGGATGTGGTGGAGGACGGCGACGATGGATGTGGTGGAGGACAACGGCGATGGATGGGGTGGCGGACGGAGGCTGGTGTGGGGATGGTGTTCTAGCCCAGACGGTGTATGAATGGGAAAATGGAGGGAGAGGTACGGGGAACCATGTTTTTGGGATGCGCCTGTCTGAAATATGGGAAAGTTACTAACTTAGCCCTCGTTTAAAATTTGGACGTCTCGTCGGTTGGGGATACAAGGTAATCTCGCATCTTGACAATATTTGCCCAGAGCAATTTCGGGTGAGGAGTGGGTTGTTGGCGCCCATGGTTGGCGCCCACGGTGTATGAACAGGACTGACATGTAGGGCGGTTGTGTCACGTCTGAGTGAAGTTACAAACCTGCCCCTATTGAAAATATTTGCCTACATCGATTTCGGCCAAGTCGAGTTTGTTTTGCCGCCCACCGTGTATGAATGGGGAAATGGAGGGAGAAACAGAGGTCTTTTGGACGAGCTTGAATCAAATGTGTTTTGCCTCCTATGTTTGGCGCCCATCGTGTCGGAATGGGCTCAGAGGCGGTCGTGTCACGTCTAATTGAAGTTACTATCCTACCCTTATTTAGAGGAGTGGAAATCGGGCCGTTGGATTGTCCCTGTAATGGGTAGACAATAATTTCCATTTCCCAAACACTTGGCTTCGGGCAGCCGACGTGGGAGTGGACATTTTGCCGCTTCTTTCGAATTTTGGGACAATAAGCGTCCATGTTTACCCTGGCAACTAAATTCGAATCCATTTTGTATTCCTATACGAATCTTTATAAATCATTTTATGTGTTTTTTATATATCTTCAAAAGGACGACAAAGATGTATTCCACTGTCATATATGAATATGGTTTACAAAGGCCGATACTCAAATTCAGAAGCTAGAATCCAGTTTAAGGTGAATTCGAATATTTGGAACACTTCATGTCCAACTCAAATGTCACACGCAGCATAATGTGTACTCCCATTTAGATATGTACACAAGCGATGTATGAAGATTCAAATACCGAGTCAATCAACCAAGAATGTACATAACTAACAGACATATAAACACTTATAGAGTATAGGGTCAATAATATCAACTAAGATACATAAGTCAGGCCGTTGTACTTTTTTTGCTACAACAACATCTTTTTTTAGCCAAGCTACTACAACATCTTGGCCCTTTCCGATGCGTGCCACTTATGGTCCATCTATACTACTATTATTGATGAATGCACATTCAGCCCAATTGGCATATTTGTAGGTCTGGCACAACAATCAAAATGAAATGTCTCCGAGTCTTATCAATTATTACATACTTGTGCTCAAATAAAATTACAAACCAAAAAACAAAAAACAAAAAACAATTATTACATGATCTCTAAAACAAATGGTTTGATTGATTACATGAACAAACAACACAAAGGTTATTCAACGATGGAAAGAACATTTCACCTATGATTTACCAAGTGGGAATTTAATTTTCTTTTTTCCTTCAGGACCTTAATAATGTGGTCAGTCTCAGCTTTCTTTGTTTTGAAATCCACCAAATAGTTAATGGTTGTCTCGAGTACTGCTACTGATTGTGCTGTTTGCTTCCTCAACATGTCAACTTCATCTCTAAGTGCATAAGCAGAATCTCTTTCTACCACTAGTTTAGCCTCTAGAGCATCAGCGGTTGACAATTCATAATGCATGATTGGGCCGGTGCCACTGCTGTGGGATGATACAACGTCCATGGGGACCTCACTCTTTGATCTTGGGCTAACCTGTTTTGCCATTAAAGTTCCGATTGGATTCAGAAAAGTTGAAGTTAGCAAAACATCTCAACTGGGAGTTATAACAGCAAACCAGTTAAACAAACAAGGAATTAAAGAGTTTCAATTCGATGCTGAAAAGTAGTTATTAACATCATTGTAACCCGTTGTTGCAGCAGCAAAGCAGTTAAACAAACAAGTAGCTATTTAAGTTCAGGCAAACAGGTAATTCTTAATAGTAAGTATCAAACTCATAGATAGGCGCAGTCTATAATAGGATTAACAGGCTGTGGCATTATGTAATCAGTAGCAAACTAAATTAAGCCAAGCAAAGTAATTGAACAATTTTGCAATAAGTGGCTAACTAAAATTCTGAGAAGTAGATAACTGAACTTACGCTAGTTCTTTTTACAGGCACACTGCAACTTGTTTTTCGCTTACAAGGTTGTACGAAGGAGTCCATGGCATCAATTGCTTGGATACGCAGTCCTAATACTTCTTTCTTCCCACACTGGATTGGTAAGTCGAATGATTAATCTGGTAAGATGGTGCGTCCTTGATATGTTATATGAGGATGTGTAGTCAGACTAGTTGTAGCCACACACATCACACTGGCTTTTACTGTATATTTCATGCGATTACTTTTGGCATATCGAGATCTAAGCAATCTACAATAGGATGAAAAGACTGGCATCCTTCACATTATTGGCGAACTCAGTTCATAGAAACAAGCAATTCAACCATTCTGTGGGTAAATCAAAAGCGCCACTGGAATATTTTTCACTACCCCAATCATACACGCAAAAAGGGGCGACGCCACCATAGGGGCTGGTATGGGCGGCCGCCTCGGGTGGCTCGAAAGTGTGCACCTAGTTTGAGTCGTGCAGGTTGGCTCAGGCTAGTTTTGTTCGTCCCAACACACGAGCAGGCAATGTAAAAAATGAAGAAAAATGTTTCAATTTGGATAGGCCAATAACATAAGTGCAAGGAAGGCCCTATAGCAGGCTTGCGGCCCAAACGAGCGCCTCCCATATCGATCGACAACAGGAAAAATCCCAATTCATCCGCTCCAGCTTCCAGTCTGGTTCGCTCCTAACCTAGCCGCCACTGGACAGACCGACACATCACTTCCTCGCGCCCTCGTTGGAGGGCAGTCACCGGGCTTCTAGCAAACAGAAGGACAAGAAGATGAAGATCCAACCCTGGGTGTAGCCTGCGTAGGAGGCAGCGGTGGCAGCACGGGCATGGCATCGAGCTTGCGCAAATGGACAATCGCAGCTTGCAAGAGTAGCATGCGCAACGAGCAGGTACATCACATCCCTGATTATATCTAATTCAACTCTTCAATTTCTGGCCAATAGTTAAACCCGACGGTGTTGTAAAACTGCTTGTATGTAGGGAATCTATGAGAAAATGAAACCAATTTCTACTTATTTTATAACTCCCCCAATCAATACTGAACTGACTAAATCTGATGTATCTAATCAAGTTTCCTGTGCAAACATGCAAGCTCATGTTGTTCTTGAGCCTGAAGTGTCTAATGAACAGACTGTTAATGAAGGATTTGATGCAAACATTTTACATGCTCCTGGTGATGAACATATAGTGTCTAATGAGGCATCTAATGCAAGCATTTTGCAACCTCCCATTGAAGGATTTAGTGTCTAATGATGATCTGCTATGTTGAGAGAGACATAGAGATTTGCAGGCATTGATGACAAGCAAATTATAGTGCATTTTCATGGCTTGAGGAAACGTCGAGGCCATCTACCAGAAAGTCTCCGTATCATGACAATGTAGCATAAATACTTTTCTAATCTGTTGTTTGAAACTATTGGCATACTTGTGCAGGATAGACATATTGATATGCAGTTTGTGCACTGGTTATAGGTGCAATTACACTTCGATATTTTCAGCCAGAGAATGAATAATTCAAGCAGGTACAGACCATGTTTGTAGTCCTTGTACACCATGTTGCATTTTGTGTTTTTTGGTGCTTGCATCATTTAGTGTTTATAATCTGAACTACTTTGGATCATTAGCTGGTTTTCAAAGTGCATGTAGCTTCACATTTCTCAAGTTATGTTGATTTCCGGAGTGCAAGTGCCTTCGTATCTTTTAAGTTAAATGTTCGCCCCTGGTAACTTGAATTCGTGGATCCACCACTGCACACAAATCATACACGAATACCAGTGCGAATTAAATGAAATGCAGGGACTTACGCTAGCTCGTTGTACAGGCTCACTGCAGCTCTGCTTGCGTTTGGGATGTTCCATGTACAAGTCCATGTTAGCACTTGCTTGGATGTGCAGGCCTTGTGCTCCTTGCACCCCCCTTAGCATTTTTGACATGGCAAATGGTTGATCAAATAGGAGGAATCGACCTTGCTGTTGTACCAGAGGACAAATACTTACAAGGTTATACGGGTGTGCAGGATGTGTACCAGATCCCGTAGCGCTGTCATGCTTCGCTAAAAAGTGGATTTGCTTGTTTCAGATGATACCTCCAGAAGAAATAAGAGTTAAGGTCAAAGTTGGATAGGCGTGTAAGCTAAGAGAGCAGTGAAAGGATATCCAAACATCGTCGGAACAGTGCACAAGGGAGTGATGTGTGGAGACCTAGTTCGGGCCGGCGTTTGGGCATGCTCGCCTAGCTAGAGTGCGGGTCACTTCAGAGCCGTTGAGGGTAATGCGCTGGCGTTGTCTGGCCGCACATGGATGCAGATCTTGAGTGGCAGCGGAGCGCTATGATGCGGTGGACGAGACCGTTGGTGAAGCCCCAGCGGCCTCGGGGGGCGGAGGCGCGACGATGTGCTCGGTGAAGTAGCCCCGGTGAGCTGGGAGACGGCGTCGGTGAAGCGCACCTCATGCGGTGGAAGTCGGTGTCTCTGAGGCACGTCGGTTGCGGCGGCCGACATTGTCGGTGGACCACCCGGTGCGGTGGATGAGGGCGTAGATGAGGTAGCTCCGATGCTGTAGCGACCAGACCTCAAACAGTCTGATATCTGTGCATAAGTGTCATCCCTGGATCGGTAATGTTGACAGACACAATACTCGAAGGATTTATAACAGAGTAGCAATCACACACTTATTACATCGAATGTCTCAAAAGAGAACTTATTACAATAAATATGGCTTAAGGCCATCTAATACGATAACAGTGGAAGGCTTGGAAGATAGAGTGAGTCCATCAACTCCAACGTCATCACTGAGTGAAAGACCACGACCTAAGGCTCCTTACTCGTCGTCTGAAAAGTCTGCAACTTGATACATTGCAGTCCGAAAACGGGTCAGCACATGGAATATGCTGGCAATGTAACACCAAAACGATAATGAACAGAATAACGCTATCACTACATGCATATATGGCTGGTGGAGGCTGTAGGGTTAATATATTTTGCGAAAAGCCAATTTTTCCCTACTGCAAAGGAATAAATTTTATTTAACTACTAAGTTTGTTGAAAAAAATATTGACAAGGTAAACCCCCTCTCAATCCCAATTAAAAGTAATCATTAACAACCCAACAATTTAATTAAGTAGTGATGAGATCAGCATGATAATCCAAGAACCAGATACTCAAGATGTCCATAACTGGGGACACGGCTAACCATGATTAGTTTGTACACTCTGCAGAGGTTTGCGCACTCTTCCCCACAAGACTCGATCTCCTCCGTTGGATTTCTCGCACTACATGGTGTTTGAGAAACGGATGACCGAGACATAGTCTTTCAGAAGCGTTAGCACCTTACGATGGGTAGACCGGTACACCTACATCCCCTACATCTGCTAGTCTACCACTGTAAGAGTTCACACAACTTAATCAACTATGCTAGAGCCCATAATAGCTTGTGGCTGCACACGGAAGTTTCTAGCATGAATAATCTTATGATCCCTTTGAGCTTGTGGTACCCCGGGATTTCAAAAAATACAGGCAATCACTGGAATACCCAGGTGCCTCAATCCACCCAGATGTGTATTAAAGTTGCCACCTTAAGTTAACCATTAATTAACAATCTCACATCTGTCATGAATACACTCAAACCCAATCCACGTCTACGAGCATAGCATAGCAATATAAGCATAACGTAGAAGTAACTCCCAGGGTTTGATAATAAACAGGTGAATAGGTATTGCCTCAACTATTTCCCATCCCACAATTTAATTCACATCCTAACCATGCGATTGTTTGAGGATTGATCTAATGCAATAAAACTAGGTAGTAAAAGATATGATCAAAGTGTTACTTGCCTTGCTGATGATCCGCGAAACCTAGAGACTCGTAGTAGCACGCTTCGCACTCTGGGTACTCTATCGCAAACAAACAAGCATACAATAAGCAATCAAGCAAAAGCACGGGTAAAACTCAAATAAGAGATCTAACCAAAAATTTCAACTTAAGAACTCCGGTTTGCAAAAAGAATCAAATCAAACGAAGCAACAAAACTCAAACGACGAAAGAAACAAGCTTCGTTTACTAATTTGGACTAAAGTCAAATTTTACTGTTGCAAAAACTTGTTTGAGCTGGTTAAATGGAAAGAGGATTTAGAGACAAAACTCTAGGCGCTTGAATCGCCTGATTCCGATAAACGAGCGAGAAGTTATACTAGAACGAAAATCGGATCAGAAATCACGATCGAGAATAATCGCGGAAAATCCGAGAAAAGAAAAACTGACGAACAGGCTAACGAACGAACGTTCGTTGTCTGGTAAAAACGAACTTACGAACGAACGTCCGCTAAATAACTAAACCGATAAAACTAATCGAACCGATCTAAAAAAACGAAAACTAGGGTTTACGAAATGAAACCGATCGGTTTTTTAAAAAAACCGGCGGCTACCTCGAACTCCGGCGGGTGGCGGCGCGGCGGCTCCGGCGACGGCGGGTGGCGGCATGCGGCGGCGCGGGCGGCGGCGGCGGCTAGGGTTAGGGTTTGGCGGGGCGAGGCGGGCTGGGCTGGGCTGGCGGCGGGGTGTGGCTTATAAGGGCGAGCAGCGGACGAGTCCGGGTCGCCCACGGCGGCCCGAGTCGGTTCGTTGTTTTTAATAATTCGGACGTGCAGAAAAAGAAAGAAAAGAAATACTAAATGGACTCCAAAAATCCCTAAATAAATTTTCCCCGTCCTCTAAAAATAATCCGGACAATATGAACATTTATTTGGGCCTAAAATGCAATTTTGGAAAATGCATATTTTTCCTAATTCAAATAAAATAGCGATAAAACTCTGAATAAAAAAACTTATTTGATTTTAATATTAAATCTCTGATATTTTGAGGAAGTCATTTTATCCTCTCTCTTTTATTTTTAATAAAACAAATATTTTAGAGAAAAATAATTAAAATCAAACGATCCACTTTTCAAAATTCAAGAAAAACTCGAATATGAAAATAATGAAATCCCCAACTCTCTCTGTGGGTCCTTGAGTTGCGTAGAATTTCTAGGATCAACCAAAATGAAATAAAATATGATATGCAATGATGATCTAATGCATAACATTCCAAATTGAAAATTTGGGATGTTACAGGTGCGATGGTGAAGCGCGACCGTCGTCTTTGTCGTTGTCGTCCGACACAGAGGTGGGGAAAGATACGAGACGATGGGCGATTCGAACTTTGCTTGGGTTGGCAGCGAATTAGGGATTTGAGCAATCTAGGCGCCAAAGGGGACGATGGAGAAGGGAGATTTTGCAGGGCTGGAATTGGGACCGCCAGATATTTCAATCCGAAACGTGGAAGCACGAACTTACTTTGTCGTCATCCTTTTTTTGGGGCGGGGGAGGGGGGAGGGAGGGGGTGGGTGGCTGGGTGCTAAGCATCCGTCCGACACACACGACCACCACGACACGACCCTGGTCTGCCTGGTGTGCCTACATTTGAGAATGCAAACGAATCTTCTTTCATTTGCAAACGAATCTGTATGTATTACCATGCCCGTGTTTCCTTGTAATAATTAGTCAATACTATAAATTAATTAATGAGGAGTTATTTGAAAAAAATCGAAACGATATCCATGCTAACGTGGATTAGAGTGTGTGTCACATAATTAGTTATTTGAATTAGAGTGTGTGTCACATAGTGATCTCCAATTCTAACGTGGATTTCACATTTCACTGTATCCATGCTACTTTTTAATACAAATTCATATGTATATTATGAACACCATGGTAGTGAGAAAACTTTTGGATGGATTCAAACATATGACCTACAAAATAGCACAACAAATCGAGTCAATGTGAACTTTTCGAAACCTAGTATGGTACGAATTTGAAATAATTACCAATATGCATGGTCCTCAGTTAAAATCTTACAATATACACCGAATTGAAACAACGATATTAAGTCACGTACTATCTACATTCAAATGTTGTCTTTATCCTCCCCCCGCACACACGCTACATACTTCCTGTATCGGTCAATCTTCCTCTCCTAACCACCTTAGGAAGCTATCGGTTTCCAACACACATCCATTCTTTCTCTCCATGTTTCGATCTCTAACTCTCTCAACTACACAACCCCCTTTTTCCACTCTGTTACCGAATGTATTCACCTCACACAACCGCCATTGCACCCCATGCCGAGCTCTCTCTCTCTCTCCCTCTCACCCTCTCGCGCTAAATACATGCATTGCCTATCTAGCCCCCAACCTCTCGTGCGCACGCACGCACGCATGCACGTTGTCTATCTAGGTCACTCCCTCAAGACTATCTCACTCTTTCTTCCGCACGGTGGGCCACACTCGCTCAATCTCGCTCTCTTTATCCGATTCTCGTTTAACCTCGTTTTCTTTCACACACAAATGATATATCTCCCTGTTCGGGCCTCGATCGACACACTCCATACTCTCTCACGCAGATTGTCTATCTAGGTCAGTCCATCGAAGCCGCCCCTAGTCTTTCAACCTCATGGCGGGCCACGCTCGCTCTCTCTCTCTCTCCCTATCCCTTTCTCTCTCTCTCTCTCTCTCTCTCTCTGTATGTCTTGATTGACCTCGCTCTTTCTCGGACAAAAACGATATATCACCATGTTTGAGCCCAATTCGACTTATTCACATTGTATACTCTCTCACGCACATTGTCTATCTAGGTCACTCTCTCCAACCCGTCTCACTCTTTCGATTGCACAACGACCCTATGTGATCGATTGACCTTGCTTCCTCCCACGCACAAAATATATCTACACGTGTGTGACTGGATCATCTCTCAAGCTCTATCTTACAGCCCTCACCCTTGCCAAAAGCTCAATCAGACAATATCTCTCCAGAGCATATATATTTGTTCAATGAATGTCGGACCACACTCACTTTGTCTCTCTATCTATATGTCTCTCGATTGACCTTGCTTTCTCACGCTGTATCTTCCACACATTGAAGCTACCACTCCATCCCTCGCAAAGCCGGAGCTATTTACATTGCAAGGGGCACTCCAACCTTTTATTAATTTGTGTAGGCATTTATTCCGGTCGGTTTAGATTATATTTTCATAGCATTCGGCCCACAACTACTCCAAACACCGTTGCAACCCCCGCAACTCCCCTAGTTGATTTCCCTCTGGCTCGGTCATCGCTCTCTCGCACGTCCTTTCTCGCCTTCAATGTCGCACCATGGTATTATTGCAAAAAATATTGTTGTTCTCTTTAATTATTATAAATAAGCTACAAAACTACACATCAATTGTCCACTTGGAATGGAACAAATTTGGACCCACAAATTAAAGTGCTACAAACTGCACACCAAGGGGACCACATGTCATGAAACAAATTTGGACCCATATACAAATTAAAAAAATAAAGGACGAGGATCGAACATGCGACTAGGGCCTTCAAGCCGCACGTCAATAGGCAACATACGTAGAACAAAATGTTTGTTGTACCTCCCTTTGTTCACATAATGTTTTTATATTACCACAGCCTATTTAATGGATAACATGTAATATTATTTTTAGTACTATTCGCCTTCACTTACTGGTGGGTTCCATGTGTGCTTTCTCTATCCTCCCCTTCTGCGTTTAGACGCATGGGCAAACACAAAGAACTCGCGGGCGTTGTTGCCGTTGACCATATCTGGGCGCGTTCACAAGTTACGGCACCAGTTTCACGTGTAGCAGCACTAGTCAGTGTGTACGTGCAATGCACATTAATTTGAAAGTATATTAAGTGCATGCGGATATTAAGTAGGATATTATTTGCGTGTTATTATGTGATTATCACTATTTTTGGCAAGAAATTAACTGCATGCTAAATGTGTTGAGCTCTCGACATTGAAGCAGTCTAGGTCGTTGAATGACAAGGAATACATGTGGCTTGATGACATTTTATATTTAATTTGATACGACTCTAGCAGAACAGTCAATCGATCAAACCATAGATTTCGTTCGGTCTGACTCCGACTTTAAATTATACGACGATCGATCTAAAATAAACGGAAATGATAAACGTTCGGGTTTTAAGGATGGCAATCCGAATGTTTTTCATGGCAAATTTAGGTGGCGGCGGTGGCGTCTTGCGGTAGGAAGCGGCTCCTCAGCCGTGCTATGTGTGTCGTCGGGCCACTGATCGACGGCGAAGGCGGCGCATTGCGCCGTTGTTGGCGTACTCCTGGACGTTGGCCTAGCTTCAAGGAAGGCCAAAATGTTCTGGACTTCAGAGCGAGTCAACTCGCGGGAGGAGGCGACTGGCGTTGGTGCAAGGAAGCGGTCGACGGCAGCCATCCATGCCGCTGAGCGGGGCA
Organism: Aegilops umbellulata; assembly: GCA_032464435.1. Taxonomy (NCBI): domain Eukaryota; kingdom Viridiplantae; phylum Streptophyta; class Magnoliopsida; order Poales; family Poaceae; genus Aegilops; species Aegilops umbellulata. The sequence continues at coordinate 315,570,247 of CP136055.1, read as the reverse complement.
CTGGCACCCGCACGGGGACAAGCGCTGTCAACGGCGTGGCGGACACATTCGTGTGCACGGGCACCGGCACGGTGCGCACGTCAATGCACGTGCAGGAACATGCGCTGGTAGGTGCACGGGCACCGACACGGGCTTGCACGTCAGTGCACACACAGGCGCATGCGCTGGCAGGTGCACGGGCACATGAAAGTCGGCGGGGACCTCATGGAACCCCGTGGCATCAAGCTCGACGACAATGTGCGGCTCCCGGCCCATCAATGCCACGGGGATGAGCACTGGCGCAGTCGGGGCGACGGGAGCCGGAACGGGAGCGGGGACAGGCGCGGCATCTTCCCGTAAGACCAGTTCAAGCTCGTCCCAAAGTGCCTTATGTTCTTGAGACTCCGGCTGGGTGTCTTCCTCAGTAAACTGGAAGACTAATTAAGGGCAGACCATCGTGATGCGGCATGGCGTACGTTTAGGTCAGGCTGGTTGGAGGTAGACGATAGGAGAATCGGAGAGGAAGAGAGAAGATTATAGCGATACCGGGTAGTGCAGGGTTGATTTTAAACTGCGGCGCCTGCGACATTAAAAGTGGGAGCAGTTGGGACGAAGGTGGGCGGCAGAGCCTGGTCAAAGGGCTCGCATCCCTGTGAGCCTGCACAGCGGTCTGCTCACACGCCTCCCTGTCAGCCGACGCAGCGGTCTGCTCGCACGCCTCCCATCGACTCACACACTTGCTCGGACGGCACCTGCCGATGAGAAGCGGGACTCGTGGCGGCACGTAAACGCCCACGGTTTCAATAGTGAAAGCGTTTGCCTTAACGTGACAGGTCTTTGTTCCAAAATACTTGGCTCTTCATTTGTGCAACTTGTCATAAGTAGCTTGTCTCAAATTGAAGAAAAAACTTATGAAGTAATATTTGTGCCATATCACGTGACCATGCTCAGTTTCAAGAATTTATGGTCACTTTTGGATTTTCTGAAATTTAAGATCCAAGATTCGAAACAATATCATAACCTGCATCATGCAATAAATTTTCAAGCCATACATCTGTCTTGTTGTATTTCTTAAGAAAGGATTTGGTCAAACATTTTGCTTAGTTAGACTTCAAACAAGTTATATATGCAGAGCAAAAGGATAATACCTTCGTACCAGTGCATTGCCTGATATATTAACTCAAGTACTAGGCACGAACAAACGGGCTCAATTCTGTGCTCATCCTGGTGTAGTAGTAGTAGTAGTAGTAGTAGTAGTAGTAGTAGTAGTAGTAGTAGTAGTAGTAGTAGTAGGCAATGCAGTTGACGGGTGACCTTGGTGAGCGGCGACCAAGGGAATTGAACCGTGCTCGACACGGTAGGTAACGTTGTCTAGTTACTAAAGCATCCCTCCGTTGTTCATCGGTAGTCATTATGGACCGGGGACATGAGGGGAATTTCCTAGGGCTGGAATTCTGGCCGCCAGATATTTTGACTCGAAACGCGGAGGCTCGACTGGTTGGGGTTGCCTAATGTGCGTACCATGCACGCCACCAGAAGGACACGAGCCCGTTTTTTTAATTTTTTAGGATCAACACGAGCCAAGGTCTGGCTGGTACGCCGTTGGGTCCTACCATTCGAGAATATGAAAGGAACCTTTTAAATTGCCGAACGAATCTATGTGTATTACAATGCCCGTATTTTCCTTGCAAATACTAATCTCAATGTGGTAATTGATTTATGACGAGTTGTTGAATTGGAGCGAGTTTGTGATATAGTGATCTCAACGTGGATTTCACATTTCATGGTATCCCTAGTAAGTTTTTCAATACAAATTCAAATCTAAAAGATGAACAATATGGAGGTGAGAAAACTTTGTATGTATCAAGCATATGACCACACACACACACACACACACACAGAGAGAGAGAGAGAGACCCACACACGAACACAACAACAATCCAATAAGTATAGTGCATCTATTTTTCCAAACCATGCATGTATGACACGAATTCAAAAATACTCCTTCTGTTCCTAAATATTAGTCTTTTAGAGATTTCAACAAGCGACTACATACAGAGCAAAATGAGTGAATCTACACTCTAAAATATGTCTATATACATCCGTATGTGCCAGTCCATTTGAAATCTCTAAAAAGACTAATATTGAGGAACAAAGGGAGTAAAATGTAAGACATGCATGGTCCTCAATTCAATATTTAAAACGAACATGAAACTGAAACATGAATATTAAGTCTAGTACTACAATATGCAAATGTTGTGTTTAATTAGGCGGAGCTATGATTGTCGGGGGTCAACCCCTCGACCTTAGATAAAATTGTGAAGCTCTATTTAGGGTTGTTTAGATTATATTTGTCCCCACCCTCTATCACACCCTGCATTTTGTAACATGTCATTTGCATTAATAAAGCATGAAAATTTGGATCAACAAAAACTTTTGCATTATTTGGCTTTTTATTTGGAGTTGGTTTTCTCTGTGTGATTTTCAAGCTCTCTTTAAAGTCAACACAACTCCACCTTATGTACTTCATATCCTTGCCCCAAACTTCTTCCAATGATCATGCCATGTGTATAGAACAGAATAGTATTTTCTTACAAAAATAATTTGGCCAAATAGTATTTTCAAAAGTTAGTTTTCCAAAAACCCCTGAATTGAGGTTTGCACTATAAGTACTTGATTTGGTGTATGAAAAATATTTCAAAGAGTATATTTGAAACCTATTATATATAGGACTCCCATAAACCACAAAAATATATTTTTAAAAGTAATTTTACTATTTTATTTAAAGGCTTTTTCTTTAGGCCAGAAATGGTCTTTAATAGGTTAAAATTATTTAAAAGATTCAAAAGTATTTGAGAAAAATCAGGGAAACTCAGTGGCCATATATTTTCCATATATAAGAGTTTCAACACATGGTCATGTTCAAAATACTGGGCAAAACCCTCCAAAACCATTTATGTCCATTTCAAGTATTTCAAATATTTCTACAAGAAATATTTTCAAATAAATCCAGGAAAATTCTAGCAAGTCACATATGCATAATGTGATTATCTTGCAAAGTTGCATATCAATAAAAATAATTTTGGTTCACTAAAGTGCCCCAAAACCCTCTTTGTCCAGATCCAAGTTTGAACAACTCTACATTGCCAACTTATTCCAAATGACACCAAACTTTGTGGACATTCTCAAAACCCCAAATGATGATACTACACCAAGTGGTGCATCAAGGGGAATGGTTTTGCATGACTAGATCTTGGTAAATGCATTTCTGTGAATTTCTAGGGTTTACAAAAGTTGCATTGGCAACTTTGCCCAAATGAGCTCAAAATTGGTGGAAGGCCCTAATTACATGTGCCATTTCACCCTGTGGAGACTCATGCCAAATGGAGTTCATTTGCTTACCCAAACAAGCATCAAACACCTTCTGCCACTTTACCAAAATTCCATTTTGTCCTCTTCCACTAATCTCCATGGGCTCAACTTTGTACCACAGCTACTACTGACCCTCTTCTACCTCCAGTAACTTTCCCCTGGCCATTTCTCAGTGATTGAGGGGTGAAACACCCCCATTTACCTCCCTGGACAGCAGCTTCTCTCTCTCCCTCAACCTCCCTCCTCACTCCAGTGGCCACTCAGGGCATCCAAAGCCCCTCCCCCTTTCTTTAATACACCCTAGAGCCACCAGACATATTTGGCCGCGCCCACCTGGCCTAAAAAAATGGCCATGCCAGCCGTTTGCACACTCTGGAGCACGCTACAGTGCGCTCTGGCACTATAGCTGCCCACGGCCGAGCGCTTCCGGCCACCTCGGCTCTCCCCCTCACGCCCGACGATGCTCCTCGACGTCTACGTCATGCCACAGCCTGCTCCCCCCTCCTTCTCCCTCCTCTCGCCCCAGCTCGCACGCACGACGACCGCCCGAGCGCACCAGTGAGCGTTCTCACACGCGCGGCGCCTCTGACCACCCTGCTCTCTCTCTCTCTCTCTCTCTCTCTCTTCACTCCTCTCGCCCTAAACCAACCCCACGAACACCCCAGACACCTCTCTGCGAGCCCCCGTGACCCGTAGCAACCGCAACAGGCTCGTCGGCGCACACCTCTTCGGTGGACCGTCGCCCGCCTATAAATAGGCCTCCCCGAGCTCTTCTATCCTCACCACTCGCTCTCTCACTCCCCTAAACATCCCCTGGACCACTCACCCCTCTCCAGACGAGCCCGAACTTGAGATCGAGCTCGAGCTCCGCCGCCTCGGGTCGCTGTCGATCCCACGGTACAGGCCACCCCCGGCCCTCTTTATTGCTTCTCTGAAATGCCCATAGCCCACTGATCGATTCCCCCCTCTTCCCCGCTCGTTTTGCAGTCAGAAACGGCCGGGGCAATCGACGCCCGTCGCTCCTCCGTTGCGAACCTCGTCGCCGGCGAACCGCTGCTCCCCTCCGGCCAACTCCGACACCACCCGAACGGCGACACGACGAGGAGTCCAACGGTGCCATCAGCTCACCCCGCCGTGCCCGGAAACGTTGCCGGTGAGCTCGCCGGCCCTCTGTTGTAGGGTTAGGGATGACAGGCGGGCCCCGCCTATCAGCCTCTCCCCTCCATCGTCCCTCTCTCTCTCGCTGACGCCTGGCCCCCGCCCGTCAGGTTTAAACCTGGCGCGCGCGCGTGCACCAACGCGCTGGGCCGCCTCTCTGACTGGGCCTGCTGCGCTGCGGCTATTCTGGCCCAGTTGCACAGTGCTCCTTTTCCTTTTTCTTTTCCGTTAAACTTGCAAAAATTCCACAGGATTAAATATTCATCCAAATGCAATAATTTCAACTCCCATATTTTTCTAAAAATCCCACATATTTAATGATATAACTTTCGCTCATGTCCAAATAACTTTTATGTACTGTTCATATTCAAATTCAAATTTGAATATATTTAAACCACTCTGAAAATCCATTTCTCCTATTCTGCCACTCCAAATCCAAAACTAGGAATTTCCCCTTCTTAGTATTCACCCTAGCATTTAACAAAAATGAGTTGACATTTTTCTGAGCACTTTGGTTTTTCTATTTTATTATTGCCTTATTTTTCTGGTTATTATTTTGCGACGATAGATTGCGTTGCTGACGAAGGAGTTGGACCAGAATACTTTGAAGACCCAGAAGACTTTGCTGAGCCAGACAAGCAGCCCTTTGACAATGTCTATGAAACCCTTTTTATGCATGTCATATAGCACTTTTATCGCTTGCATGGAAATCATGTTAAAATGGCGACCACTTGAGGTGGTTTGCCTCCGTGGCTTTTCTCGTTGACACTTGCATGATGCGTGAGCCTACCTTTCTATGAGGGTTATGCGAGGGGGTGTAGTTAGGATGCTAAGTAGCTGCTACGCAAATGGGTTGGGTATATGCATGGTGATGGAAGCAAGATTGTTTTCAAAAACTTTTCGAAAACCCCATCGGGTGCCACTTATGCTCGAGGGAGATAATGAGTTGGGTAACCACTTGATGACGAAGTGGTGTACCGAGACAAGTGTGTGTGTTGTTTTCAAAACGGATTGGTTTAAGTTGCGACCGTTATTCCAACCTTACATGCGCAACCACTCTACCCTTATGTGGGAAAGGGCATTATTAATTACCTAGGCCGATACTAGCCTTGAGCCCGCATTACTAGTGACGGGAGAGTCGTTGTTGTGCTCTCTCGGGATGGGGTCGTGCTAGGTAGGGCGGCCATGACTGTTTTCACAGGGCACCGGACACACCGTTGGTACCCCGTGCCAGTGGTATGTGATGAATATGGGAGCGAGGCTCCACAATTTTAAGATGAGAAATGTTGGGCACATGGTTTACTACCAATCGAGTGGAATCTATGTTAGTGTCGTCTAGGGAAAGATAGCGATCGGGTGCTTACCCCGGGTACTTAAGGTACCGCGGGTCGTGGATGACACGGAAGTTCCCCGGATCTTGTGGGTAAAGTGTGCAACCTCTGCAGAGTGTAAAACTATTCGAATAGCCGAGTCCACGGTGAAGGACAGTTGGGTAACTGCTCTTGGGCTATGTCCACTTGTTTACAAACCAGTGTGTGTGTGTGTGTGTGTTTGGATAAGTGGGAAGAACTACTTGGGTCAAGTCAAAGGACTTGACATGATTGAGTTGGGTTGAAGCCCACTCCCTTTACGTTGATATCTGTAACCAGTCCCTATGGTTACTTGAATTCATATGATGCATGATTTACCGGTTGTTGAACATGTCATAGCACAATAAAATTAGCTTTCTGCAAAAATTTATCTATGTCATGCATTGTTGTATCTTGAGCCAAAACATGGGTTGCTTGCGAGTACATTCAAAGTACTCATTGTCTTGCCACTGGTTATTTAATTGGCCAGGCATGGAAGACTTCGAAGAAGAGTTCTTTGGAGACGAACATGCGAACTAGGACGTTTCCCAGTCAGAATGCCTGCAGGGTTAAGGCAGATGGCATGGGTTCTACTTATCGACGAAGATTTCCGCTGCTTAAGTTTATTTGGTCTTCAGCCCTTGTGGCTTTATCTATGTAAGACTTGACCATAATGGTCATAATTTGTGTAAGACGGTATGTATGGATGTAAGACTCTTGTTATTCAGCTTCTGTGTGTTCAGTGAGCATTGATCTCTGGGATCAATGTACACGTGCATTCGGTGATCACGACTTATGAGTCGGGGTCCCCACACCCTCCCAACCACCGATTGGTTGTGCACCCCACCCCTCCTCCCCGAGAGAATATCATGTGCCCCCATACCTTAGATGCTATATGCCCGAGTTGCTTGGAGCTTGTAGATCTGAGATATGGCAGCTCACATGATGTCTTAATATTTTTACAGGAAACCTTGATGAGTTTGAGAATTGCACACAATTTGTACAAAAACTACTCAGATCCCCTTGGATCCCATATCCAACGACCTCGAAGCTCATATCACCGTAGCATCTAAGATGAAGGAGACATCATATTCTCCTGTATGTAAGAATATCATGTGCTACCACACCTTAGATGCTTTGGTGACACAAGATCTTCGGAGCCGTTGGATTTGTGACCCAACACCTCCTCGGTGATTCGAATGGTTTTTTTTGCAGAAAAGCCCCCAAAGAGTTTGGCCACTGCTTACAAGCACAAAGACTGCTCAGATGCCATTGGATCTAAGATCAAACGACCTCAAAGCTCGTATCACCGTAGCATCCAAGCTGCGAGAGCACCTTATGTTTTCTCGCACGGGAGAATATGAGGTGCTCTCGCACCGTAGATTCTATGGTGATACGAGTTCACGGAGATCTAACGGCCCACAATAGGAGGTTTGAATGTTTTTGCAATATACGGTTGAGAGAGTTTGGGAATTGCGCAGAAAGTACAAGTACTACGCATGTGCCATCTGATCACTGATCATACGACCTAGATGCTCATTCGCCGTAGCGGGTAATTGAGCTACGAGAGCACCTAATATGAGCAACCGGGAGCCGTTGGATCCAAGATGCAGCGGCACGCATGAGGCCTGAAAGTTTTATTTGAAAAAAAACCTTTGGAGAGTTTGGAAATTGCGCATAATTACAAAGACTACTCCCAAGCCATTGGATCTCACTTCCAACAGTGTAAAAACTCGTATCACCATAGCATCTAAGCTGCGGGGTGGATGTGATATTCTATGTTGCTACCAATTTTGTTCGTAAACTTGCAAAATACGTGTAACTCGTGTTGTTACTTGTCTAACCGCGCAAAGTTTTTGTTCAAAAAAACCATCCTACACTGAAATAGTGGAACAACACATGGGGGTCCCACTTGTCATTAATCAAATTTGGACCTAAAACTAACAAATCTGAAAGACGAGATTCGAACTGGCAACCTGGACTACAAAGCGTAAGTCGATAGCCAGAAACAACAACGGTTGTTGGCTTTGTCCCATAACTTTATTTTATACAGTATTACATTGAGTAGAGTAGAGGGAGTGCCTCGTCAACACATGCATGACCGTTGACTCACTTACTGGTGGGTCCCAGGTCTGCGATCTCTCTCTTCTCTCCATTGTCTAACCTTTGCACGGGCACACACGAAGAGCGGCGCTAGCTTGCCGTGGTGTTATTACAACTAAAAAAAAGCTTGGAAAATAGAAGAATCGCCTAGAACAAGAGAAGTTGTGGCTGGTCGAGACGGAGCTAACCACACCTATCCTCCGTGCCACGTTAGCATGATGAAGCTGTGTGGCTAGTGGGGTGTTTTCGACCGACTGGCTGGGTCCCGAGGTCGATCCATAGGTACTACGTCTGATACAATATATTTTTACACGCAAATTGCTCCTTCGTGCCGAGACATGGCACACCCTACCGCGCGGTTTCGGGGTCCTCCCGGGTGGTGCACGCATATATTCTTCCTGACGTGGGACGCCCTACCGCGTGTTTTCGCCAAAGCAAGTAAATGAGTCGTCAAATCACGGAAGACCACCTTTCTCGCCGAGTACATCAGTGAAGCACGGTGGCTAGCTAGTTGGGCTAGTTCGACCGATTAGCTAGGCCACCGCCACATTTGTTTTTTCATCCCTTTTTTTATCTACTTGCCGGCAGGTAAATTTAAATATCCACCGCGCCGTTGCTCTGGTGTTTGGATGCGGCAGGATTTTTAATTTTTTGATTGACGGGAGCAGGCACGGCAAGATTTTTAATTTTTTGATTGACGGGAGCAGTCGCGACAGCAATTAGTCACGATGACTCCGCCTGTAAAACCCACTGCTCCCTGATGTGAGAAGTCGTCGACTGGTGTTTTACCATGGTGAAAACCAAAAGATTCCCCGCTCCTCGGCTGGCTCCCTCCGCCTTCCTGTAGATTGCATTGCCTTTCAGCCGTTTCGCCCCCTGCATCACCAACATCGTGCGCCACGAGAAGTGAGGGACTTTGGTGGTGTTTAGGCGCCCTCTGCATGGGCATGTCCATGTCTCGGCGCAACATGATCGTTGGATCAAACTCAGATGGTGCAGATTAGTAAATGTAGCACAAAGCGTGTGGGTGTGTTTGGTTGCATTCTCATCTAAATATAGTTGTTTCCTCTTCGTGTATTTGTGTTAACCTACTAGTGTGGACTCATGCACCCTTCATGCACTCTGCCAAACACCCAAAAGTGGGTCGAGAAGGGAACTTTTGCTCCCATCCCGTGCACCCTTCATTCACCCTGCCTAACACTATTCGTGCTTCATATGGTTCATGTTTCGTGGAGTACTGTAGCACCATACTCTCCGTGAGCTTTAGGCCTATTTCTCTTAACATTGATCTCACCGGTCATTCTCGACCGGACAGTCGAAAAAGCGTTACTATGTTACTTCATTACTGTTCATATAGTTGACATGCGCACAACATCATTTGTTGTCGTCATATCTTACTACACTAGCAACAAGATTATGTAGTATTGACGTATGAACCACTGCACATGCCTAGTAGTAGGAGCACTGTGTATGTTCAAGTGGCTGCCGTGTTTCGCACTCCTCCATCGTAAGAGTGGAAACGCTTGCTATAATCATTTTCTTCTTCAGAAAAAGAGTGGACACGCTCTACCGTGCGGATCCTCCTCCAGCCATGCACTAAATTACTCACTTTCGCCGTCGTGTGGGACAGCCAGCATCGGGGTCCACCAACCATGCACTAAATTACTATGTAGTAGAGTGATGGTAGACTACCCTGACCGAAGCGCCACAGTAATGCCCAATGAGCCATCAAATCACAAAACCCCCTCCTCTCGAGCAGTAAGTTGGACGGACGAAGCAACCATCATTTCACTCTTCTCTCTCGGCTTCCTCTCTACCCAACTCGCTTCTCCCTCATATGTTCCTCATTTCTTCAAGAAAACCCCGACCTGCTTCTGCCATTGTTCTTCTCTCCCAAAGAAGGAAAGGTGAGCGCATCAATGGTGTTGATTCTGGCCAAGGCCCGATCTTGCAACCCCGAGACTGATCCTATAACTCCCTATCTGTTCTTCTTTTGGGTTTGTGATTATGGTTTCTTTTCTTTTATTTCTATTTGACAGTTTCTTGATGGACGCTGGAGCATCGGCCGAAGTGATGTCTATGGCTCTGGCCAAAACCGTCGAGGCTCATGGGACGAAGAAGCGCAAGCACCCCGTCGAGACTACCGCACACAAGCTCAAAGCCATCACCCTGTCCAAGCCCCCCTCTCCAGGATACCTCATTAAGCAAGTCCAGGTAATATCGCTTCTTGACGATCTTTTTCTCGATCTTGATCGTGTTTTTTCATCTAACACGCAGTACTAGTACTAGTAGAACAACTTTCTGGGTGATCTTGCATGTGATTTTTGTGTGCCAAATGACGATTCTAAATTGCTCTTTTGACCAAAACATGCGAGAGGTTGACACTGATTTCTTATAGATTACTTTCAACTACTCCCTCTGTCCCAAATTTCTTGTCTTAGATTTGTCTAGATATGGATGTATCTAATACTAAAATGTGACTTGATACATCCGTATCTAGACAAATCTAAGACAAGAATTTTGGGACGGAGGGAGTACTTTATGAACATCAATGCTACCTTTGAAGAGGGTATATTTGCCTCAATAACTTGTGTTATGGATATTGCAAGTAATCCCTCTGCTCTCATGCCTTTGAAGACATGTTCTAGTGTCTTTGTTCACTCATTTCTGTGCGTATATGTAGTCATATATGGAGTATAATATTGAAAATCATCTTATATTTTTGAACGGAGGTAGTAATAAAATATGGTTTCTGTTTGAATTAGAACCAGGTCCGCGGTGGAGATGAAGTTCTCAAAGTCATGTCGTGTGAACTAGAAGACCCGAGGATGAGTTCTATTGCTAAACTATCCAGCTGATGTGTCCTTGTCGCCACGTGTCCTGAACTAGTATTTTCATGTAGCATTGTTGTCAGGCGTGTTCTCAAGGATGTACTTGACCACAACAATTTCCTGGCTGTGCCTTCGATTATGAAGGGTGTGGTTCTTGTAAAGCTTCCCAACAAATCTGATGCGGCGTGTCTTCATCATCATGTTTATGAGTGGAAAGACCACTCTGTTAGGTTCTCCAAGGTTGACGAGATGGTGATGGTGCATGTAGACATCTCTCATGAAGTCCATGGACTAGTCAGTTATGCGGGGTTCATCCCGTAGGTCGGTGGCAAGAAATAGTCTACAGAGTTTAATTAGTGCAACTTTGCTTGTCTGTAGTAAGTACTATTGTTTAGTACTTGATTTGTGTTTGTGAACCCTGTATTTTTATTAGTACTACCGCTTTTGGTGTGTGGTCAGTCCTGAGAACAGTCTATGTTAATGTATGTCCACTCAATTCAGTTTGTATATTTTGAAGTATCCATATCATCTTTTTTGTGAGGACGGTTTATCAATTATGGTTACACTCCAATATCTGTATGCATTGTAGGGTTTATCGCACCCACCAGGATTTCCAGTCCCATGGATGTTCGTTCCCTACAATTTGTCACGACCTTTGGACTGTCCTGCTTGTGGGAGTAGGCGGGGCCCCTGCATGCCACCCGTAGTTGAACGATCAATCTTCTGTTTAGTACTTCAACATAGTGATTTCCTGGTAAGGATTCACTCGTGTCACATCAAGTAAATCTTATTGATTTACTGTCTAAATCTTATTGATTTAATGTCATGTTTTCTTTCTTTTCCTGCAATTTTACGATGCAGGTTTTGCCATGTGACATTCATCACAGAATAAACCGTTTGGTTTGCTCTACGATGGCTATTTTTGCAGGTTTCACTTCTTATGTCATGTCAGTAACGAAGGCACTGTCCATCACTTATATTACTGGAAAAAATTGGATCAGTCTATTGTCTAAGTACAAGTTGAATCCCTATGATGAACTGCAGTTTGGTTTAACAAAAACGCCACAATTAGTCCTTCTCGGGTTTAAAAGAAATGAAGAAACAAACTGGATCACGGTCACGAAGCCTAGTCAAGTTAGAAAGCTGATCATAGCAGACCAGATACGATCGCCGCTGTCTCACACATCGGCACCACCTTCAGGAATGGATCGAGCACTGGCAGTTGCTCTAGCACTGACAGCGGCAGCAGCTCAGTCTGATCAAGCTAAGGATTGGGCACCGACCGCGTCAGCGGATTAGGCTGATCTACCGGAGGATCGGGCATCGACACCGGCACCAGCTCTACAAGGAGCACCATCTCCGGTAGCAGCAGCGGCTTCGACACCTGCACCAACACTTGCACATGCATCTGCTCCGGCCCGTGCAGCGACAACCGAACGAGCAGTTGCACTGGCAACAGATTGAGCTGCAGTTCGCACTTCATATACCAAAGTCCTTACAAAAACCGACATGTCCACCTTCTTGGTAAGCATTGGCCGCCCAAGTGTTTCGTCATTTTTTCTTTCCATGTTGTTTCGCATGATTCACTGTGTTGATCTAACTGTTTGGGTATGTCTTCTTGTTTGCAAACAGAGAATTCCTAGAGCAACGAGGGAGTCGTTCAACAATCCGGGCGACATCGGCCAAGTTTCTCTTACCATGCGCAGCCTTGGTGTGAATGAACCTGCTCAATATACCATAAGTACAAAGGATGGTCGCATGACGATCGATGCTAAAGGATGGTCAAGGTTCAAATCTAAATCATATCTTACGGTAGGGGATGATCTCAAAATCGAACTTTCTCGGCAAGGAGAGCTGGTCCAAATCAACTTTGAAATTCTTCAGTAGCAGCACGCAACTGCTGAACTGATCTATCCTCCGAGAGATTTTGATGTAATAATCTTGCATGGTGAAACAAGTGTCCTGTGTGTATAAGTAATACGATAGTATTATTTATCACATGGTATATCGTTGATAGAATTGCAACTCTCATTGCTGGTTACGAATTGTCGTTCGATTTCATTCCAACAGCTGCCGTGCTTTATTCAATTTTGTGTATTTGCCTTGTGACAACATCTAAAACCAGCGCCGTACCGATCGCTTGCAATATGAAAAGCGCTGAGGTAGAACACATGGGCCCCCAAACATGCAGGGTGGGCCTGCGGCCCAAAGTCCAGAACCTTGAGCCTGTCTGAGTATTATATTCTCAGCTAAACCCCCATAATGCCCGTGTGTTGCACGTAACATCAAGATGCATTTGTATGAGTATTTTATCTTGTGAGAGAAAAGGATGAACGAGGGAAGGCCTTATTTGCAAATGTGGAGAGGTGTGTGGGTACCTTTTTGCAAAATTGCCATAGTTTCCTTCCTATCCGTCAGATATAAATCGGACGGCCTATATTGCAGGATGGCAGGCACACCATCATCACCAACTCGTATATATTGTGTTAAAAACAACTCTGTTTTTCTATAAATATATATGTTATATATATTCCCCTTGATTTTTCTTATGTATAAAGTTGTGATATAAAAGATTTGTATATTTCTTTACAGAGGGAGTATCTCTCTGTCAAAAATATATTTTTGTGTAACTAGTTACTCCTATCTTTCTACTTCCTTCCGCTGATATGTGAGGCATCCGGCAACGGGGTCCACGTGCCATATGCACAAATTAGAGTGCACAACTGCATGGTAGACACACCCCGGTCATAGTGCCGCAGTAATGCACAATGAGCCGTCAAATCACAACCCCCCTTTCGAGCTTTAGCAATAAGCTGGACGGACGAAGCGGCAATATTTCACTGGGCCTGAATCCCCTTCTCCCTCGTCTGCTTGTTCAGAGAAAACCCCCTCTCGGCGATTGCATAGGGTTTTCTCATGGAGAACCAGGTACGAATTCTTCATCCATCCCTGATAAATCCAAGTCCCTTGGTCGCGGGTAATCCTAGGATGGCAGCCGCCGCCGTTGATGCATTTTTCTTCCTACTGAATCTAGTGTGTTTCATTTGCAGTGCCCAAAGTGCAAGGACCCTACAGGTTTCTGCGCCCTCGGCGAGACGCCAGACTTGTTCCTTCTCATCCTAACACAAGATTTTAAAACGCGCACAGTATGTTCCTAGAATCCTCTTTTCTATCCGGGAGGGTGGGTTTTTTTTAACATGCTGTTGACTAATTTGGAAATTTGGATTGCTATATTTGGATAAAAGGTACTACCAGTACGATGGTCAACACTGACGTGAAGGAGGAAGTTATTTCTAGAGTTGGATAGGGAACACATTGTGTTCTCATATTATTTTTCCTGCAGTGCATTATTTGCTCTGCCAAAACACATGTACTCAAGATGCTCGGCCTTGCCATAACTGAATACACCAGTTTAATAGTCACACTGAAGACAAGCCATGGATATAAGTTCCGAGTTGGGTTCATGAACCAAGAAGATCACTGCTTTTTTTATGGCCGAACTTGGATAAACTTTCTCAAGTGTTACGGACTGAAAGTTGGCGCACGAATGTTGATGGAAATAGCAGAACCTGGTCTCATCTTCACTGCGATCTTCCACCCCGATGTCATTCCAATTGTTCATCCATGTTAGTTTTGTATCTGGTTCTTGCTTGTTGCCTTGATTACTTCTTAATCCACCTATTCTGTCTAACTAATCACAATTTAACTTTAGAAGTAGCAACGAATCTCTCACGAAGATGCTACTTCTAACTAATATTTTCTTATAATTGCTAGCACGTGTAGGTTTTTTCAGAGTTAAGCAGGCTGCTCGTTTGTTATTCTGTAACAACTCGGCTGTTACTGATGGCACTGAAGTTGACTGGGACGACATCCACAAGTTCCTACACTTTATTGATTGTCTTGAGGTCCTTGTGGGGCGTTTTAATGGTGGAAGGCCACGTGGGATATGTGTGCCACTGCTGCACTCGTTGAACATGTCCAACTGTGTCGAGAAACTTATGGTGCGAGCTATTTTCTGTTATATATGTTGTTCATAAACTATTGCTTATACACAGTTTTATAGTTGTGATCTTCTTGAAACAAAAACTGCCTAGTTCTATTGTTCCTATACAGATGCCTGACCATGGTCGGGTCAGACTTGCGCTTGGTCACAACATGATGTTTATGTCGACCTACTCCATTCCCCTTGGAGGTGAAAAGATACTTATTCATGGGTGGTCTCAAATAATGAAGGCCCGTCCATCTTGGAGAATAGAACAGAAGATTATGTTCCTGCTTTTCCATGGCTCT
Organism: Aegilops umbellulata; assembly: GCA_032464435.1. Lineage (NCBI taxonomy): Eukaryota > Viridiplantae > Streptophyta > Magnoliopsida > Poales > Poaceae > Aegilops > Aegilops umbellulata. The sequence goes on along the minus strand of CP136055.1, from coordinate 315,555,165 downwards.
AAAGTGAATATCCTGTTTATTGACCACATTGCGAGATGAAGCCGCTTTCAGAAGGTTGTGGATGCGCGGGGTGGCGCCTGGGCCTTGTCCTGGGGCTTGGCGGCCTCACCCTTGGTTAACTATAGGCAAAGTAGCACCGTTTGAGGCGTGCTTATTACGGTTGAACCTGTATAAGTACTCATACTACTTTCAGCTATGGTTGTTAAGTGCCCCTGCTGGTTTCAATTAAGATTGTTAAGTACTCCTGCTGCTTTTACAGTCTGTCATGTTTCTTCAGTCCTGTCTTCCTCCAGCCGCCAAAACCAAACCAGCGTCGGCGGGGCCACCTGCTTCCGCCTCCCACGGCTGGCTGCACCTTAGCGCACGCATCGCCGCCCCACCTTCTCCTTAATCGTTAATGCCGACGTCCGAGGCCTCGCCATCGTCCTCCGCGTGCTTTGGTGCGCTCGCCGTGGCGCCGCTCTCTCGCGTTGTCAACATGGTCAACAAACAACAGGAATCGGCAGAAGTACATGGAGAGGATGACAGTAGGGGCCCACCATGTCAGCGTATGGAAAAATAAAATGCTTCCTCCTAGTGTTTTCCTGACATCTGGGACCCACGACATTGTGAGCGTATATAGTCAATAGACAAGAGAACAACACAAGATCGTCTGACACCTGGGACGTAGCTGCTCATGCAGTATTTTTTTTGTTATTGTTGAGATGGAGCAGGGTTTGAACTGGGCTGTGGCCCGTCTAGCCCAGGCTTATATTTTATGTTCACCATGTGACCAGCCCAGCTATTCTTTTCTTTGTGAAAATGAGCCCAGTCTATTTTTTTTTTCTGAAGAATACCCAATCCAGGTCTACTTATTTTTCTACGCCCTGATGGGCTGCAACTCTTTTAAGACGCCTGCAAATCTTGAAAGTAGTATGAATTGGGTTGTAAATATAAAAACAAATGACAAATTGGCAATTACTTTTTAATTTCTGATTTTTTTCACATTTTCAGATTCCTATTTCACTGGGCATTAACCTAATTTAAATATATCTTCAAAGTACTTTAAATCTGGCTCGACATTTCGGTATTAAAAATAATTTGGAACCCGCAGAAATATGCGAAATTGGCCCTGGCCAACCAAAAAACGGACTGCAATAAATTGCATAAGAAGTCGCAATGAGCTATATATAAATTATTAAAAAAAGAGGGAATGGTCTGACTTGTGGGACTATTTAGTTGACGCGTATGCAAGATTTTTTTAGTTATTATATACGTCAACAAACGATTCTAGCAGACGTAACCGTTGGATGTCAATCCAACGGCTGTCGTGTTTCTTCAATCTCTGGTCTTCTTGCTCCAGCCGCCAAATCCAGCGCTGGCGGGACCGCCTGCTCCTGCCTCCCGTGCAGGCCCCACCACCCCTACTACTCCCACCGCTAGCTAGGTCATCACTCTACTCACCCACACCCCCTATAATTCTGCGGCGACGGCAGCCTCACACCGCAGCCGAACCAGTGAACCCTCGTACTCCTCTCCTCGTGGGCATCCACTGCCGCGTCTTCCCCGGCTCCGCGTCATCCCCTTCCTAGGCCTCACCGTCGTCCACCGCCCTGGTGCTCTCGGCGCGGCGTGGTCAACGTGGTCAAGAACGACTTCCATCGGAAGAGTATTGTACGTGGAGAGGCTGACAGCTGGGTGCACGGCAGCCGCAAGGAAGTGCCTCCTTATTACGCGGAAAATAATTATTCCTCCACTTGACAGCAAGGACCCACCGGACGGGTCATCGTATTTGGTGAAAAAACATTTCCCCCTGACTGTTGGGACCCACCGGACGGGCCACCGTATTTCACGAAAAAACGTTCCCCCGCTGTCAGCTCGGACCCACCAGAAGTGCCGCCTTATTACGCAAAAAAAATGATTACTCCCCCTGCTAGTTGGGACCCACCTTGGTGGGAGGCTAACTTGTGGGCCTACTAAGTTGACGTGGATGAGTGCTTTGTCAACTTAGTCAATATGAACGATTCTAGCTCCAATGACCGTACGATGTCCATCCAACGGCCGTAGTGCTTTTTCAACCTCTGGTCTTCTTGCTCCAGCCGCCCAAAGTAGCGCCGGTCGTGCCGCATGCTCCTGCCTCCCTTGGCCGGCTGTGCTGCCATGGAGGCCTCACCGCCCCTACTATTCCCACAGCTGGCCAGGCCCTGCGGCGACGGGAGCCTCACACCGCAGCCGGACCAGTGAACCCTCGTACTCCTCTCCGCGCGGGCTTCCACTGCCGCGTCTTCCCCGGCTCCGCGTCGTCCCCTTCCTAGGCCTCGCCGTCATCCACCGCCCTAGTGCTCTCGACGGGGCGTGGTCAACATGGTCAAGGAATGACTTCCATCGAAAGAGTACTGTACGTGAAGAGGCTGACAGCTGGATCCACGGCGGCCGCAAGGAAGTGCCTCCTTATTTCGTGCAAAATAATTATTCCTCCACCTGACAGCAGGGACCCACCGGACGGGCAACTATATTTTGCGAAAAAACGTTTCCCCCTGACTGCTGGGACCTACTATCTACATCTTCGCAGCAAGGAAGTGCATCCAAAAAAAACGATTTGCCCCCCTGACTGCTGGGACCCACCAGCTACGTCTTCGCACGCAAGGAAATGCCTGATAGTCGGGACCCACCTAGTCGAAGCGTACGTAGCGTTGTCATTCTGGTCACGCACGTCTACGTACATACTGGTTGATGTAGTGGTGCGCACGTGTCGTAGTAGAGGCGCGCACGTAACATGTACACGTACGTAAAACGGCCAGGGTGCAAGAAAGTAAATACGACCACGTACGTACATACGGGCGGGGTCTCGAACACCTACTCGCGCGTACGTATGGCCAGGGCTTGTGTACATGGCTGGGTCAGAACGGAGAAACTGCGTCGTCGTTTTCATGGGGAGCCAACCGGCTGGGTCGGAACGGAATGTGTCGTCATATTCATCAGGAGGGCTTGGACGGAACAACCGATGGAAACGTGGCCTGGCGTACTGCAGAACGGAGGAAACGGCCTTGTGTTCGACCGGCCACATTCGAAACGGGATCCTGTTCATCGGGAGGGGTCTGGCGTACCGCAAAACAGAGGAAACAGACCTCCTATGGTCGAAACGGGGTCCTGCTGATCGGGAGGGGTGTGGCGTACCGCAAAACGGAGGAAACGGACTTGTGTTGGAGCACTACGGTGGAAACAGGGGTCCTATTCATCGGGAGGGGTGTGGCGTACCACAAAACGGGACTCCACGGGATACTGTTCATCTCCACCGTCAACCCCCTCCAGCCTCCACGGGCTACTGTTCATCCACCGTCGACCTCCTCCAGCCTCCACCTGCGACTGTTCATCCACGGGCTCCTGTTCATCCAGCCTCCACCGCGTGCTACTCCACCGGCTACTGTTCAACCAACCTTCTCCACTGGCTCCTGTTCAACCACCCCTCCACGGGCTATTGTTCATCCATCCCTCCACCATCTACTGTTCATCCAGCCCTCCACGGGGTGGTCCTGTTCACCTAGCCCTCCATCGGGTCCTGTTTATCCAGCCCCAATCGACTGGATCGATCGGGGTCCTGTTCATCCAGAGGCAACACCACGGGGTCCTGTTCATCCACCCCCACCGGGAACTGTTCATCCAAACCCCCCAGCAACGCTCGCTGTTCATCCAGAGGCAGCATCGATCGGCTTTAGTTAGCAGCAGTAGCGAAGGAATCGCTCGATCGGGTTCAGTTAACAGCTATCAATCGATCGCTCGGCTTCAGTAACGCGTAGCCTACAGTGCAATCGCTCAAGTTTAGTTAGAGCCCAACGCCTCGCACCCACGCGCATGAGTGCACGAAAGAAACGCGCATCACTCGATCCCGACCACCCACCGTAACCGGGAACACCCCGATATTTTCCTCGCCCTCGCTTGTACCATGGTTTTTTCCGTCATGGACGGCCCAAAGAATGTCATGCAGCTGCATTTCCAGTCCGCCCAGGACGAAAAGCCCATTTTCTGTCATGATTTTTTTGTCATAGAAGTAGGAGCCCACCACATCTATGATGATACCGGGTTTTGTCACAGTTATCGTCATAGAAGTGTCATAAGTATGACAGAAAAAAATTCGTTCGGCCCAAAATGTCACGGATGTGTCTTTTTTTGTAGTGGCTTTGAAAAGCTCAACCTTGAGCAAGAGCATGGGTTCTTAAAGGCAATCAATGATGATCTTTGTAAGAAAAGTTCTTCTTACATTGCCAAGCGTTTACACATGTCTACTTACATGCCACAAGTGAAATCTAGTAACAAGAATAAGAAATATTCTTCTTCTTGTAGTAACAATAATCATGGTAAATCCAATGATGTTGCTTCTAGTAGTTCTATCGATTCCACTAATGATTCTCTTAGCCAAGTTACACTTGAGCAAGAAAATAGCTTATTGAAGGGAATTATAGAGAAAGGTGTTTACAAGAGCCTTGCCGAAAGTAAGCAATTTGAGGAAACTGTACGCAAGCAAGGAAGGCACCGGAAGAATCAAGGTGTTGGTTTTGAATGAAAGTTCAATGCCAATGGAGTTGAGTGGGAAGAAGATCAATACCCCAAGACAAAGTTTGTTCCTCAACAAGAGAAGTATGATCCTACTTCTTTCAAGGGGACACAAGCTCAAGATGATCTTCCACCACAAGACCACAAGCAAAAAGGCAAGGACAAGCTTCAAGAGGAGATTGATGCATTTGAAGAAGCTCCCAAGGCCTTGGTCAAGTGGGTTCCCAAGACTACATCAAGTTCTACTTCATCAAGTATGACTACAACTCCAAGGATTCCCATCAAGTTGATGTGGATCCCGAAGAAGAGAACTAGAGAGTTCTTGAGGGTGACTCCGCCAACATACTTCACTCGTATCATTTTGGCGAGAACAAGTGCAAACAAATTCCACATCTTGCACTAGTTCAAGGAGTCACAAACCCTCTTGTTGTTAATACAAGGGACAAGGTAACCTCATGCTTTCATGGACATCATCTCGTGCGAACTTCACTCTATGTCTATGGATATCCTTGTTTGTTCCTTGTGGGACTAACCCGTGTAGGTATTGAAAGTGCAACTCACTCCAGTGGATTGCTCCGAATGATCTACATAAACATTGAGCATCCACATCTTCAACATCTACATGAAGTCATCATCGACAATACCCAAGGTTAGTTCATCCCTCTTAAGGAGGATATCACATCTAGGGGGAGCTTTACTCTAAGAATTGAGCTAAAGCAACTCTAATGCTGTGGACACAACAATGCTTTATGTAAAAGTGGTAACCCCACTTGCGCTTAAACGATGAGTATGACCTATGATCAAATGTTCTCATTTAACTCCTAAGTCAATATACTCATATATAGATGACCTAGTCATCGCCAATTGCTTGATAGATGCTAGAGTGTTTGTGCATGCTTTGCCACATATTTCATTTGCCATTTTATTGTGTGAGCATGTTGATTGCATATTTTTCTCATTTGAGGACATCCATTTGTTGCTTTGATTGTTTGGCTCTTCTTCTTTTGCCAAATGGATGGACAAGAATGCCTAAGAACCTTCTCTAGCTATCTATGCTTTTCTCGTCTCAGACTCTATTCATGCTACATCACAAAGTTTGACCAAGTTAGACTCGAACCCTCTGGGTGAGGAGCACTCAGAGTCACCGATTCGTCATAGACTTAAACTTCCAAGACCTCTCTGTGCATTTCGATCTGACTGATTCATCCTTTTCGGTCAAACCAAGTTCACAGAGTTGATCTAGGTTTTCAATCTCGGTGCAACTGATTAGAACCATTCGCTCACACCAAGTTGTAGTAACCACTTGCGATTCTGCATCTCGGTGCCACCGAGTTGTTCCACTCGATCACACCGACAGGGTTAGGATATATATACCAATGTCAAAATTTGGAATTTTCTCCAAAACCTCTTCGCCCGCGTGTGTCCTGCTCTGCCGACTCAGGTCTCCGGATCGTCCTCTCGTCACCAGCAACCTCCCACCGTTGGTATCCATCGCCATCAACGGAATTCTGCACCGCCGTTGCCGACGTAGCGAGCTCATCGCCAAGTTAGGGTATGAGTTCGAATCTTTGTGCAATCCTTACCTCTGATTCTTAGCACAAAGTCAATGCCATGTTTCTGACCATGTATGAGATCAATCTATCCAAACAAACTTCCTTTATATTAGTTTTGATTCGAAAATTTAGGGTTAGGTCTCCGCCGAACTCATCTCGGACCGACCGAGTTATGGGAATTGGTCTCACCGATTTGGCTTAGGCCATTGCACTTGTAATTTTCGGTCTGATCAAAACTTGCAAATCGGTGTGATCGAGTTCAACTTTCAATGAAACCCTAGCAATATCGGAGTCACCGAACAGTGTCCCGGTCTGACCGATTTCACTTGTTTAGACTCCAAAGTTGCTTGGGTTTCACCGATTTTAACAAAATGGTAGCTCCGAAATGCTTTCTGTGGAAAACTAAAACCAAGTTTTTGACTCATTTGTTTTGCAAAATCTCTGTACTTTATGATGCTCATCCACTCTATCTCATCTATAACTATTCACAGGGTTAGCTGTCAGTTTGCAGTATCAGACATGTCAGACCAGAGTGATAGCCAGAATAAGTCTGAAGAGCAGGTGAATCTAAGTGAGGGCACTAGTCCCTCTGGCAGTTATGATGAAGGCAACGGAAGTACTCCTAGCAACCTGCCTAAGGCTGCTACTAGGCAAAAGAGGAAGAAAAATTCTGATTCTGAAGATGAAGACTATGTAGCTACTGAGGAGGAGGTCAACTCCAAGAAAAAGGTTGTCAAGAAGAAATTTGGCACAACTGCATCTACAAAGCCTGGTTTGAACAAGAAGGCCCCTGCAAAGAGGGTGCCCATGTCAAAGGCCAGAGCCTCCACTCTTGAAACTTCCAAATCAAATGGTGGAGAGGCTGCTGGTGAGGGCAAGAAGAGAAAGGAAAGGGTCAAGAAGACCATGGCCAGAGTTATTAGAAAACCCTCAATGATGATCCAGTCTGATGAGGAAGAGGAAGAGGATGTTGCTCCAGCACCTAAAGCTCAAAAGATGATGGGGGATGCCATCAAGTCTGGGGCTGCCCCTTCTAAGCTCAAGACTGCCCCCAAAGCTTTTGCTCCAGCCCCCCAAGACTGCACCAAAGAGGAGCAAAAGAAACATACCAGCTGCGGAGAAGAACAAGGCCCCATGCCTGAGATTGAAGAAGAAGAAGATGCTGAAGCCCAAGTGCTTAGGAAGCTAAAGCCCAAGATCCCTGATCATGATGACAATCATCCAGTGGCAGAAAATATGAAAATCAGAAAAGGTGCAGTTCTCAGATTATGGAGAGAATCAGATCCATATGCTGTGAGGAGAAGGACTGTTGTGGACTATAGGTTTGACACCAAGGAGCAGCAGGACTTCTATGAAACTATTCTTCTGGATAAGAAGCCTATTGTATGTGATATGAAGTGGGTTGACTGGAAGTACATCGACAACAATGAAGACCACTTCCCAGGTGTGCATGAAAGTTTCAGACTATGTGGAGTAGACATTTTTGTGGGTCAGAAACTCACTAAGTGGAATGATGAGCTCATTATGCAATTCTATTCTACAACTCATTTCTATTCTGATGGAAGGATTGTTTGGATGTCTGAAGGTACAAGGTACCAATCAATAGTTCCTGAGTGGGCCAAGCTAATCAATGCCCCTGTAGAGCTTGAGGATGACATAGATGTCTATGCCAAGAGGAAGAAAGATCACAACTCCATGGCCAAAATGTATAAGGAGATTCCTGACAAAGCCTTGGAGAATCATAAGCTAGGATCTGTATATTATCTGTTGTCTAGTCTGACCACCATCAACACCATCTTGAGGCACACCTTGTTACCCAAATTAGGAGATCACAGAATGATCAGAGGACACCCCATAAATTTTCTGCAGTTGTTTGATGTGCCCTAGAAGTTAAAAGTGATGAGTCTGATTGTTGAGACAATCAAGAGGACAACTACAGACCAGAAAAGATCATGTGGGTATGCTCCACACATCCAAATGCTCATCAACTCCAAGATGGGCACAAACACATACTTATTGGACAAGGAACATCTTCCCTTGAGGCCTGACTTTGAGGACAATACAATTGTCATGAATGATGAAGATCCCACATCTTTAGAGGCTCAAGATAAGAGGGAGAAAGCAAAAGCTGAGAAGGCAACCAAGATGCCAAGTGTTGAAGAGGCTTCACAAGTGCTCCTCAAGTCTAAGCAAGATCAACTTGGATATCTTATTCAAGCCACTTTGAGGATTGAGAAAGGATTGGCCACCCTGACTCAGAATCAAGAGAGCCTGGAGAGGATCATTGAGACAAAATTCTATGATCTTGACTTGAAGGTGATAGAGATGCAGACGCCGATTGAGCAGCTCCAGGAAGAAGCTGAGGAGAAGAAAGGGAAAGCTACCATAGATGCCTTTCAAAGAGTGCCTAGGGCACAGAGATCTGCAGCAGTGCCTGTGACAGATACAAGAGCTACTACATCAGCACCTGCAGAGACAGCATAAGTAGCCCCTCCAGTCGCCCCTCCACCAGCTCCAACAACTTCAACAGATGCATTCGTCCTTGGAGTCCTCTCAACGCCACCTCCCGAAGACAAGCCTAGAGAGATGCATAGCACTATGCATTTTTGAGCCTTTTGGTAACTTGTTGCCAAAGGGGGAGAAAGTGTATAGATCATAGGCTTCGAGAGAGAGAGAGAGCTTGCTTCTTTTTGCTATCTCTTTTGCTACTTGTTTGATACTTATTTGTGTGCTTGCTTGGATGATACTTTATGTGTGTGTGAGATACTTGTATGGTCATGTGTTTGCTCATATCATGCGTTAAAGCTTGTGCTTGAATGATGCTATTATTTATCTCTCATGTATGATCATTCACTTTGCCTTGGTGATGAGTGCAGATTTCATATTCTATCATTTTGAGTGCTCCACCAAGATGTATGTGATATGAAAGAGTAACCCATGATCCTAATTGATTGTGCATTTGCATTCAAAAGAAAATTTTAAATAATGCAAAGATCTTTCTTATCACATACTTCTCAAAGCGACGATCTATTTCAATCTTATTATCATTTGTCGAAGCTTTGATATATATGTTGTCATCAATTACCAAAAAGGGGGGAGATTGAAAGTGCAACTATCCCTGGGTGGTTTTGGTAATTCCTAACAACATATAGCTCATTGAACTAATACTCTTTCAAGATGATCATTTCAGAAAGCTCAATGATTGGCATGGCATGGACTAGAGATGTGGACCCCTCAAAATGCTAAGGACACATATTGGCTCAAGCTCAAGACTCTACATTTTCATTTTAGTGATCCTAGATCACATTGAGTCCGTAGGAAAAGCCAATACTATTAAAAGGGGATGAGGTGTTGCTTAATGGCTTGCTTGCTCAAAATGCTTAGTGATATGCTCCAAAAGCCCTCAACCACTTTCTCATATCACTACTGCAAGATGCTGCTAACGTCACACTACGATCAGAGACCCTTCGAAGAAACTGTATGTGACGCCATAATCGCAAACGGTGGTGTAAAAAACCGTCAAAAAAGGTGCAAAACATTTGCGATGGAGGATGCATCAAACACGGTTCAGATTTTAGTTGCGTGTGCGATGCAGGGCATACGGTTCATCTCAATTAACCGTTTGCGATGAGGAGGAACAAAAGAAACGGGCAGCCAGATGAAGGTGTGTGCGATGTACAGCATACAGTTCACTCGGATGAACTGTTTGTGATTAGGCAACACAAAAGAAACAGTCGGCCAAATCAAAGGTGTGTGCGATATATGGCATGCGGTTCACTCGAATGAACTGTTTGTGTTGAGACATGAGAACAGAAACAGTTCAAATGAACAAGATGTGTGTGATACGAGGCAAACAGCTCGGTAATCGGAAACGTGTGCGAAGACCGATAACAACACAGACAATTACTGCCAACAAGCCGTGTGTGTTGTGAGCAAACGATTGCTGGTATCCAATTGTGATTGATTGATGAAAACATCACCGATGGTTTCTATTGTTTAGTCCGTGTGTGATGTGATTTTTTTTGTCCGCACAACATCTACGCTCTGTCTACAGAGCATCAACATATATACTTAAAAAGACAGCATTGCATAAACAAATTAAGCATACAATTACACAAGTGACTACACACATAACATTTCCACACACCAAAGAAAGCAATTAGTGTTTTTTTATAGAAAGACTGTAAGGGAACCCCCTACAGTGTAATTGGTGCAACAAACCCAAATTTCAAGTACCATGCCTTGAACCTGGGTGGGAAGGCATCAACCCCTTCCCACCACTAGGCTATGCCTTGTCCGCACAACATCTACGCTCTGTCTACAGAGCATCAACATATATACACTTAAAAAGACAGCATTGCATAAACAAATTAAGCATACAATTACACAAGTGACTACACACATAACATTTCCACACACCAAAGAAAGCAATTATTGTTGGGGAACGTAGTATTTCAAAAAAAATCCTACGATCACGCAAGATCTATCTAGGAGAAGCATAGCAACGAGCGGGGAGAGTGTGTCCACGTACCCTCATAGACCAAAAGTGCAAGCATTTAGTAATGCGGTTGATGTAGTCGAACGTCTTCGCGATCCAACCGATCCAAGTACCGAACGCACGACACCTCCGCGATCTGCACACGTTAAGCTCGGCGACGTCCCTCGAACTCTTGATCCAGTTGAGGCCGAGGGAGAGTTTCGTCAGCATGATGGCATGGTGATGGTGATGATGAAGTTACCAACGCAGGGCTTCGCCTAAGCACTACAACGATATGACCGAGGTGTGTAACTGTGGAGGGGCACCGCACACGGTTAAGACAAATCTTGGAGTGCCTTTGGGGTGCCCCTGCCCAAGTATATAAAGGAGGCGGAAGAGGAGGCAGGCCTAGGAGGGGCGTGCCTATAGGGGGAGTCCAACTAGGATTCCCAGTCCTAGTTGGAGTCCCCTTCCTTTTCCAAGAGGGGAGAGAGGGAAGGAGTAGGAGAGCGAGAAGGAAAGAGGGGGCGCCGCCCCCTTCCCAGTCCAATTCGGACCAGCCCACGGGGGGGGGGGGGGGGAGGGCGTCCTCCCCTTGTGGCCCTTCTCTCCTTTCCACTAAGGCCCATGAAGGCCCAATACTTCCCCCGGCGAATTCCGTAACTCACCGGTACTCCGAAAAATACCCGAACCACTCAGGACCTCTTCGATGTCCGAATATAGCCTTCCAATATATCGATCTTTATGTCTCGACCATTTCGAGGCTCCTCGTCATGTCCGTGATCTCATCCGGGACTCCGAACAAACTTCGGTTATCAAATCACATAACTCATAATACAAATCGTCATCGAACGTTAAGCGTGCGGACCCTACGGGTTCGAGAACTATGTAGACATGACCGAGACACATCTCCGGTCAATAAACAATAGCGGGACCTAGATGCTCATATTGGCTCCTACATATTCTACGAAGATCTTTATCGGTCAAACCGCATAACAACATACGTTGTTCCCTTTGTCATCGGTATGTTACTTTCCCGAGATTCGATCGTCGGTATCATCATACCTAGTTCAATCTCGTTACCGGCAAGTCTCTTTACTCGTTCCGTAATGCATCGTCCCGCAACTAACTCATTGGTCACATTGCTTTCAAGGCTTATAGTGATGTGCATTACCGAGAGGGCCCAGAGATACCTCTCTGACGATCGGAGTGACAATTCCTAATCTCGATCCATGCCAACTCAACAAACATGATCCGAGACACCTGTAGAGCATCTTTATAATCACCCAGTTATGTTGTGACGTTTGATAGCACAATAAGTATTCCTCCAGTATTCGAGAGTTGCATAATCTCATAGTCATAGGAACATGTATAAGTCATGAAGAAAGCAATAGTAATAAACTAAAATATCATAGTGCTAAGCTAATCGATGGGTCTTGTCCATCACATCATTCTCTAATGATGTGATCCCATTCATCAAATGACAACACATGTCTATGGTTAGGAAACTTAACCATCTTTGATTAACGAGCTAGTCAAGTAGAGGCATACTAGGGACACTTTATTTGTCTATGTGTTCACACATGTACTAAGTTTCCGGTTAATACAATTCTAGCATGAATAATAAATATTTATCATGATATAAGGAGATATGAATAACAACTTTATTATTGCCTCTAGGGCATATTTCCTTCAGTCTCCCACTTGCACTAGAGTCAATAATCTAGTTCACATTGCCATGTGATTTAACACCAATAGTTCACATCTTTATGTGATTAACACCCATAGGGTTTACTAGAGTCAATAATCTAGTTCACATCGCTTATGTGATTAACACCCAAGAGTAATAAGGTGTGGTCATGTTTTGCTTGTGAGAGAACTTTTAGTCTACGGGTCTGCCACATTCAGATCCATAAGTATTTTCCAAATTTCTATGTCTACAATGCTCTGCACGGAGCTACTCTAGCTAATTGCTCCCACTTTCAATATGTATCCAGATTGAGACTTAGAGTCATCCGGATTAGTGTCAAAGATTGCATCGACGTAACCCTTTACGACGAACTTTTTGTCACCTCCATAGCCGAGAAACATGTCCTTATTCCACTAAGGATAATTTTGATCACTGTCCAATGATCCACTCCTGGATCACTATTGTACCCTCTTGCCAAACTCATGGTGAGGTACACAATAGGTGTGGTACACAGCATAACATACTTTATAGAACCTATGACTGAGGCATAGTGAATGACTTTGCATTCTCTTTCTATTTTCTGCTGTGGTCGGGTTTTGAGTCTTTACTCAACTTCACACCTTGCAACACAGGCAAGAACTCCTTCTTTGACTGTTCCATTTTGAACTACTTCAAAATCTTGTCAAGGTATGTACTCATTGAAAAATCTTATCAAGCGTCTTGATCTATCTCTATAGATCTTGACGCTCAATGTGTAAGCACCTTTACAAAGATCTTTCTTTGAAAAAGTCCTTTCAAATACTCCTTTTATGCTGTCCAGAAAAATTCAACATCATTTTCGATCAACAATATGTCACTCACATATACTTATCAGAAAGGCTGTAGTGCTCCCACTCACTTTCTTGTAATACATGCTTTACCGCAAGTCTGTATAAAACTACATGCTTTGATCAACTCATCAAAGTGTATATTCCAACTCCGGGATGCTTGCACCAGTCCGTAGATGGATCGCTGGAGGTTGCACATTTTGTTAACACCTTTAGGATTGACAAAACCTTCTGGTTGCATCATATAAAACTCTTTTTTAAGAAATCCATTAAGGAATGTAGTTTTGATATCCATTTGCCAGATTTTATGAAATGTGGCAATTGCTAACATGATTCGGACAGACTTTAAGCATCGATACGAGTAAGAAAATCTCATCGTAGTCAACATCTTGAACTTGCCAAAAACCCTTTTCGACAAGTCGAGCTTTGTAGATAGTAACACTACTATCAGTGTCCGTCTTCCTCTTGAAGATCCATTTTATTCTTTATGGCTTGCCGATCATCGGGCAAGTCAACCAAAGTCTATACTTTGTTCTCATACATGGATCCTATCTCATATTTCATGGCCTCAAGCCATTTTGCAGAATCTGGGCTCATCATCACTTCCCCATAGTTCGTAGGTTCGTCATGGTCAAGTAATATGACCTCCAGAACAAGATTGCCATACCACTTTGGTGCGGACCTTACTCTGGTTGACCTACGAGGCTCAGTAGAAACTTCATCTGGAGTTTCATGATCATCATCATTAGTTTCCTCATTAATTGGTGTAGGCATCACCGGAACTGATTTATGTGATGAACTACTTTCCAATCTCGTGAGAAGGTACAATTACCTCATCAAGTTCTACTTTTCTCCAACTCACTTCTTTTGAGAGAAACTCCTTCTCTAGAAAGGATCCATTCTAAGCAACAAATATCTTACTTTTGGATCTGTGATAGAAGGTGTACCCAACAGTCTCCTTTGGGTATCCTATGAAGACGCATTTCTTCGATTTGGGTTCGAGCTTATCAAGTTGAAGCTTTTTCACATAAGCATCGCAGCCCCAAATTTTAAGAAACGACAGCTTAGGTTTCTTGCCAAACCACAATTCATATGGTATCGTCTCAATGGATTTAGATGGGGCCCTATTTAACGTGAATGCAGCTGTCTCTAATGCATAAACCCCAAAACGATAGTGATAAATCGGTAAGAGACATCATAGATCGCACTATATCTAATAAAGTACGGTTATGACGTTCGGACACACCATTATGCTATAGTGTTCCAGGTGGCGTGAGCTGCGAAACTATTCCACATCATTTCAAATGAAGACCAAACTCGTAACTCAAATATTTGTCTCCGCGATCAGATCGTAGAAACTTTATTTTCTTGTTACGATGATTTTCCACTTCACTCTGAAATTATTTGAACTTTTCAAATGTTTCAGACTTATGTTTCATCAAGGAGATATACCCATATCTGCTCAAATCATCTGTGAAGGTCAGAAAGTAACGACACCCACCGTGAGCCTCAACACTCATCGGATCGCATACATCAGTATGTATTATTTCCAATAAGTCAGTTGCTCGCTCCATTGTTCCGGAGAACGGAGTCTTAGTCATCTTGCCCATGAGGCATGGTTCGCAAGCATCAAGTGATTAATAATCAAGTGATTCCAAAAGCCCATCAGCATGGAGTTTCTTCATGCGCTTTACACCAATATGACCTAAACGACAATGACACAAATATGTTGCACTATCATTATCAACTTTGCATCTTCTGGCATCAATATTATGAATATGTGTATCACTACGATCGAGATTAAATAAACCATTCACTTTGGGTGTATGACCTCAGAAGGTTTTATTCATGTAAACAGAATAACAATTATTTTTTGACTTAAATGAATAACTGTATTGCAATAAACATGATCCGATCATATTATGCTCAAGGCAAACACCAAATAACATTTATTTTAGGTTCAACACTAATCCCGAAGGTAAAGGGAGTGTGCAATGATGATCTTATCAACATTGGAATCACTTCCAACTCACATCATCACCTCGCCCTTAACTAGTCTCTGTTTATTTTGCAACTCCCGTTTCGAGTTACTACTCTTAGCAACTGAACCAGTATCAAATACTGAGGGGTTGCTATAAACACTAGTAAAGTACACATCAATAAAATGTATATCAAATATACTTTTGTTCACTTTGCCATCCTTCTTATCCGCCAAGTATCTAGGGCAGTTCCACTTCCAGTGACCATTTCCTTTGTAGTAGAAGCACTCAGTTCCAGGCTTGGGTCTAGCTTTGGGCTTCTTCATGGGAGAAGCAACTTGCTTGCTATTCTTTTTATGAAGTTCCTCCTTCTTTTCCTTTGCCCTTTTCTTGAAACTAGTGGTCTTTTTAACCATCAACACTTGATGCTATTTCTTGATTTCTACCTTCGCCGATTTCAGCATTGTGAAGAGCTTGGGAATTTCTTTCGTCATCCCTTGCATAATATAGTTCATCACTAAGTTCTAGTAACTTGGTGATAGTGACTAGAGAACTTTGTCAATTACTATTTTATCTGGAAGATTAACTCCCACTTGATTCAAGCAATTGTAGTACCCATACAATCTGAGCACATGCTCACTGGTTGAGCTATTCTCCTCCATCTTGTAGGCAAAGTACTGTTAGAGGTCTCATACCTCTCGGCATGGGCATGAGTATGAAACACCAACTTCAACACTTAGAACATTTTATATCCTCCATGGCGTTCAAAATGTTTTTGAAGTCCCGGTTCTAAGCCATAAAGCATGGTGCACTAAACTATTAAGTAGTCATCATACCTAGCTTTGTCAAACGTTCATAACGTGTGCATCTGCTCCTGCAATAGGTCCATCACCTAGCGGTGCATCAAGGACATAATTCTTCTGTACATCAATGAGGATAATCCTCAGATCACGGACCAAGTCCGCATCATTTCTACTATCATCTTTCAATTTATTTTTCTCTAGGAAGATATCAAAAAATAAATAAACTGGAAGCTACATCGCAAACTATTGATCTACAACATAGATATGCAAATACTATCAGGTACTAAGTTCATGATAAATTAAAGTTCAATTAATCATATTACTTAAGAACTCCCACTTAGATAGACATCCCTCTAATCATCTAAGTGATCATGTGATCCATATCAACTAAACCATGTCCGATCATCACATGAGATGGAGTAGTTTTCAATGGTGAGCATCACTATGTTGATCATATCTACTATATGATTCACGCTCGACTTTTTTGTCTTAGTGTTCCGATGCCATATCTGCATATGCTAGGCTCGTCAAGTTTAACTCGAGTATTCTGCATGTGCAAAACTGGCTTGCACCCGTTGTATGTGAACGTAGAGCTTATCACACCCGATCATCACGTGGTGTCTCGGCACGATGAACTGTCACAATGGTGCATACTCAGGGAGAACACTTGTACCTTGAAATTTAGTGAGAGATCATCTTATAATGCTACCGCCGTACTAAGCAAAATAAGATGCATAAAGAGATAAACATCACATGCAATCAAATAAGTGATATGATATGGCCATCATCATCTTGTGCCTTTGATCTCCATCTCCAAAGCACCGTCATGATCACCATCGTCACCGGCTTGACACCCTGATCTCCATCAAAGCATCGTTGTCGTCTCGCCAACTATTGCTTCTACGACTATCGCTATCGCTTTGTGATAAAGTAAAGCAATTACATGGCGTTTGCATTTCATACAATAAAGCGACAATCATATGGCTCCTGCCAGTTGCCGATAACTGTTACAAAACATGATCATCTCATACAACAAATTATATATCATCACGTCTTGACCATATCACATCACGGCAAGCCCTGCAAAAACAAGTCAAACATCCTCTACTTTGTTGTTGCAGGTTTTACGTGGCTGCTACGGGCTTCTAGCAAGAACCGTTCTTACCACGCATCAAAACCACAACGATTTTTCATCAAGTGTGTTGTTTTAACCTTCAACAAGGACCGGGCGTAGCCACACTCGATTCAACTAAAGTTGGAGAAACAGACACCCACTACACACCTGTGTGCAAAGCACGGCGGTAAAACCAGTCTCATGAATGCGGTCATCTAATGTCGGTGACCGCTTCATCCAACAATACCGCCGAATCAAAGTATGACATGCTGGTAAGTAGTATGATTATTATCACCCACAACTCTTTGTGTTCTACTCGTGCATATATCATCTACGCATAGACCTGGCTCGGATGCCACTGTTGGGGAACGTAGTATTTCAAAAAAAATTCCTACGATAACGCAAGATCTATCTAGGAGAAGCATAGCAACGAGCGGGGAGAGTGTGTCCACGTACCCTCGTAGACCTAAAGCGGAATTGTTTAGTAACCCGGTTGATGTAGTCAAACGTCTCCGCGATCCAACCGATCCAAGTACCGAACGCACGGCACCCCCGCGATCAGCACACGTTCATCTCGGCGACGTCCCTCGAACTCTTGATCCAGTTGAGGCCAAGGGAGAGTTTCGTCAGCATGATAGCGTGGTGACGGTGATGATGAAGTTACCGACGCAAGGCTTCGCCTAAGCACTACGACGATATTATCGAGGTGTGTAACTGTGGAGGGGGCACCGCACACGGTTAAGACAAATCTTGGAGTGCCTTTGGGGTGCCCCCTGCTCACGTATATAAAGGAGGGGGGAAGAGGAGGCCGGCCTAGGAGGGGCACGCCTATAGGGGGAGTCCAACTAGGATTTCCAATCCTAGTTGGAGTCCCTTGCCTTTTCCAAGAGGGGAGAGAGGGAAGGAGTAGGAGAGGGATAAGGAAAGAGGGGGGGGGGTGCCGCCCCCTTCCTAGTCCAATTCGGACCAGACCATGGGGGGACGCGGCCTCCCCTTGTGGCCCTTCTCTCCTTTCCACTAAGGCCCATGAAGGCCCAATACTTCCCTGGCAAATTCCAATAACTCACCGGTACTCCGAAAAATACCCGAACTACTCATAACCTTTCCGATGTCCGAATATAGCCTTCCAATATATCGATCTTTACGTCTCGACCATTTAGAGACTTCTTGTAATGTCTGTGATCTCATCCGGGACTCCGAAGAAACGTTGGTCATCAAATCACATAACTCATAATACAAATCGTCATCGAACGTAAGCGTGCGGACCCTACGGGTTCGAGAACTATGTAGACATGACCGCATAACAACATATGTTGTTCCCTTTGTCATCGGTATGTTACTTGCCCAAGATTCGATCGTCGGTATCATCATACCTAGTTCAATCTCGTTACTGACAAGTATTTTTACTCGTTCCGTAATGCATCATTATGCAACTAACTCATTAGTGACATTGCTTGCAAGGCTTATAGTGATGTGCATTATAGAGAGGGCCTAGAGATACCTCTTCGACAATCGGAGTGACAAATCCTAATCTTGATCTATGCCAACTCAACAAACACCATCGGAGACACCTGTAGAGCATCTTTATAATCACCCAGATACGTTGTGACGTTTGATAGCACAATAAGTGTTCCTCCGGTATTCGGGAGTTGCACAATCTCATAGTCATAGGAACATGTATAGTCATGAAGAAAGCAATAGCAATAAACTAAACTATCATAGTGCTAAGCCAACGGATGGGTCTTGTCCATCACATCATTCTCTAATGATGTGATCCCGTTCATCAAATGACAACACATGTCTATGGTTAGGAAACTTAACCATCTTTGATTAACGAGCTAGTCAAGTAGAGGCATACTAGGGACACTCTATTTGTCTATGTATTCACACATGTACTAAGTTTCCGGTTAATACAATTCTAGCATGAATAATAAACATTTATCATGATATAAGGAAATATAAATAACAACTTCATTATTTCCTCTATTGGCATATTTCCTTCAATTACATGCATATTGAAGTAGGAGAAATGAGGATCTAATCATCTACTTATTGTTGCGATGACGCTTGCCATTGCTCTGCTTCCGGCTGGATCCCTGGCCGTTTGGGGGAAGGAGGCACTTCCTCATGTCAACGATCCGCCTGTACATGTCACAGCTCGTGTATGCCTCCTTGGCCGCGTACACGACGTGAGATTTGTCGAGTTTCTCCATCCAGCCTGAGTGCCAGGCACGCTTGTCCTTGTTGCAAGAATACTTCATGTCTCTATAGTAGGGGTCGATGATGGCCTCGGCGAGGTGAACCGGTGAATCCTTCTCATGCTCTTTGCTGCCCCAGATCTTGTATTGGCCCTGGATGTCGACAAGATTCTTGCAGGTGATGCCCGAATTCTCTAGCGCCTTTACATCGTTGGTGATGTCCACCATAGCGAACATGTAGTGGGGATTGTTGACAAACCTGGCGAAACACTCGCAAGGCCTTGTGACCAGGCAGTAGTGGTAGATGAGGACGTGGTGGCGCACGCACATGTGGGCGACGGCGACCTTGGGACGAGACCCGGCATGAGTGTGGGTGTACTCGAGGTCAAACCCGACCACCTTGTACTTCTCCGCGGCAAGCAACAACTCCATGACGTGGATGGAGTGCTCCACCCAGACCAGGTCGTTGGTGTACACCACCAAGACGTCCATGAACCTTGTGTGGGTGTCCACCATGGCACGCATGCTTAACTGTTGCTCGTCGTCGGCAGCCGGTCGGAGCGCCATTGGAGCCGCGCAGGATACCCTCTAAGAATTTCTCGTGGCGGGTGTGCTTCTTGCAATGGTGGGGCGCGATCGAAAGGTTGAAGAGACAAAAGGGTAGGTCAAATGGCCGTTGTAATAAATGGGGGCCTGCCGGCCTATAATCGTCACGTCTTGTCATGGCGTTCATAGCGGAGGATTCCAGTGCACGCTTGACAACACCGCACCACACGCGTGGGCTTGAAGAGGCGCCAAATGTATTGTTGGTGAGCCTATTCCTGCGCTACCGTGCTGTTTACTGCGCAAGCTCCCCACCCGGCTAGTTTGGCCACGCGTCGGCTAGAAGAGGGACAAATCGTGTGCGTTTATTGGCAAAAAGCTTTGTAAAAACGAAGTGTGTGGAATGACTTCGGTCATAAGTTTACCCTTGGGTGATGAGGTCAAAGTTACACAGAAGGGTGATGATGGACACTCGAGTGTGATAATTAATTTTGCGCTCTACAGTGCACACGGTGGAAGAAACCAACTGTGTGCAATAATGTCGAAGATCGCAGTCGAGTTAGCTATACAGATCATGTGTTGTGAGATCAACAAGGTTAACTGATTCGAGAATGGTTAATAAAATCTAAGACCATTGCATATTAAGGTCAAAATAGTGCTAGCAATATACGAGTCTCATGCGATGCCATTTCAACGATTGTACCACAAAAGCTCAAAATGTTACAAGGTTCAAATTCCAGAGTTATATGGTTCAAATTCGAAGATTACAAGGTTCAAACTGATATTAGAAATGAAATTCAGCTCATCAGCTGCAAACGCTCGCGTTGATCCGCTGAACATGGATATCAGAGAGGTTCAAACTAATATCACTGCTTCTAAGTCTGGTTTCGAAACCTCACAATTTTTGCAAAGGGGTCAGCCACTGAGAAGTCATGTATGCGGTTGAAACGATGACTTCCGATTACACTGTCATCTGAAGTTCCAAAATGAAATTCAGCATTTTTGGAGCCTACTCCATTCTGCCGCAGGCGCCGACGCTGATCAACAAACCATTCATTTTTGCAAAATAAATGTAGGGCAAACCTCATTTCCTTCAGCACCCTTGCTCTGAGAACAAAGAACCTGGCGAATATAATCTTCGGTAAGGTCCCTCGGTAGGAGTTCAAAGTAATTTCTGAGAGATGCAGATCTAGGCATTTGACGTGATTGTTGTATTGTATCACATTATCCACCACTAGGCCTAATCTTATCTGCAAAATAAGAAAACGTGTTAGTGCCTACATGCGGTTTTGAACATTACTACATGCCTAGCTATTTAGTTTGCAGGATTTGTAAAATGCACTAACATGCCATCTTTGATCTGACATGATTAACATGGGCATTTGATTACATTCTAGAAAAATGTAGCCTTCTTCACAAGAGGTTGGAGTGGATGAAAAGTTCCCTAAGAAAACTAGTACTGATGAATTCAAAGGAGAAATGCTTATTGATTGTAACCATATGGATCAAGCAACCAATATGGGGGGGGCATGTATGTACTGAAATCCTCCAAAAGAACCTTCAGAAATCGTAGTACATTGTCATTGTAAAATTGGAAAAAGGTGTCACAAATTGAACTCCCTTATGGTTAACATTTAACAGGAAAGGAAGATCACCTCGATACATAGCTTCTCCGGACACGGAAAGCATCTCAGGAAACTGAAACTTGCTCCAGGTCAGGGCCGATAGATTCTAGTGCCAAGACCTTCACTATGCGCAGTTTCGGGGTCAAGCTTGTCGGAATCATTTTTTGAATGACAGACGGACAAACATCTTCAAAATTAGAAATAATGTTAATTTGTAGAAGGAGAGGTAGAAGGCGGCTGTTGTACCTAAACGGGTGTGGATCCAATAACAAGTTCAGAGTATTTGTCAGACGAGTAGCCCACCACTGTCAATTTCGGCGCAGAAATGACATTGATTGTTGTTGGACCTTCTTGATCAACTACAATTAATCTCTCAAGTGCATGTGTGTCCTCAACGACCATACCGTGGTACACATCTTCTGATGTCTTCCTGCCGCACCAGCAACACACATAAATAGTCCGGAGAGTCATGGAGGTGATGTGTGTCGGTGTAAAAAAAGGCAGATCTCGGGGTAGGGGGTCCCAAGCTGTGGATCATGGATCGATTGGTAACAGGAGACGAGGGACATGGTGTTTACCCAGGTTCGGGCCCTCTCTAAGAGGTAAAATGCTATTCCTGCTTCATTATATTCGATGTATATGGTTACAGAGTTGATCTACCTCGAGATCATATGTTGTGGTCTAAGCCCTAAGGGTACGATGAATAATGTCATAATCCTCTATCGACTAGCCTGGCCTCGGCTTATATAATGTACCGGATTCCTAGGATAACAAGAGTCCTAGTCTAATACGTTGGTGGAGAGGAGTCCTTGTCTTGATCATCAAGTTTTGCGGAATATTCCTTGTATGCGGCATGGGCTGCCCGAAGTGGCCCATGAGTAAACCGCCATGGGGGTCCTCGGCCCGATCCACCTGGCCGGGAGACGACGTGGTGAGTACCCCCTAGTCCAGGACACCGTCAGTAGCCCCCTGAACCGGTCTTCAAGTTGGGGACGCTCCTCGATTCTTCCGAACTGCTCTTCATCTTCGGTCGTCGGTCTTGAAAATTGGTTCAACAAATCTCCCCATCTTCGATCTTGAGGATCGCCGAAGTGAGTCCGGAGAGTTTACACGCCGGGTATCCGAGAAGCCCCTTAAATCTTTGGCCTTTATCAATGCCTTATTATTTTTACACCACACCTCGGGTTCGAAGTGCTTCCAGCGAGGCGGTGTATCCGAGCTCCAACGTCGGACTGTAGTCGAGCGGTCTTTTTGCAGCCGAGCTCCAACACTATTCGGCATGCAAGGTTTCCTCTTGCATCCGAGCTCCAACGCCAAACTAAATCCGAGGCGTCTTTTTGCATCCGAGCTCCGACGATGGTCGGCATACGAGGTATCATAGACTACCTTGGCCTCTGAAAATTTGAATGAGTTCATCCGAGCTTAAATGCCGGAGTAGTCTTCAATGGAACGAGCCATTCGAATCAGAGCTTTATGCCGGACCGCTTCCGAGCTCCAACACCAGACTGCATCCAAGCTCTAACGATGGTTAGCGTCCGAGGTGTCATAAACTACCTTGGTCTTTACAAGATTGAATGAATTTAGCCGAGCTTAATGCTGAAAATGCCCTCTATGGAGCCAGTCACTCATGCCCGAGCTTTATGCCGGACTGCTTCCAAGGTGGTGCACCACCCCGACTGTGGGCTGATTTTTTGTGAATATTTTCAATTGGTGCCATTTATTCTCTGCCGAGATATATAACCAGTAGCCCTCAAGGTGTGTGTAGGCCTAAAATCCGAGATGCACATTAGAGGAGATAGTGATCGGCAGATGGGCCCTTGAGAGAGGTTTTGAGAAGTCGCCATAACATATTAGCTTGATGCCGGGTAAGTCCCAGATGGTGCCTATTGTTGTCCGAGGACGCATTTTCCCATAGTTCGGTCAAGCCGAACATTGAGCACTTTGAATTTTCTGCATTGAATAGGCAATGCAGTAGCCTCCGAGACACTGGTTGGGTGGCAACGCTAGATCAGGGGATCGATGTGTCCCTTTAATATTTGTAAATAATAAACGTGAAGCCAGTAGCCCCCGAGCCTTAATGTGGGTATGGGTGGCCGAATTACGGATTGATATCCATTTGACAGAAAATTTTGTTGTGTTTAACACAAACTTCTCGGAAAGAGATTAAAGATCTCATAAATAAGTTAGAGGTAATGAATGCTGAGCTCGCCAAGTTCGACCTTAAGGGGCTTAATAGATAGGAAATCCATGCCAATAGGGAACTATGAGAGCATTATGTCAGCTGCTCGGTTGTCTCAAAGAGACTGTGCCATTGATTCTTTAAAAGATTGGTTGCGGAAAAAATCATTTTTGCTCACAATTTATGTGTAATGATTCTATGTACCCAAGTACTTTACATCATTAATGCTCGGATCCGCATTGTACAAAAATTTGTTGACCGACCATCGGCTTCAACCTCCTCGTCCGGTAGCCAGGGAGTGTTTGTCCCACTTTTTAAAGCCTTTATGAGGGCAAATATTTGTGGAAAACGAGGCAATCCGGCCATACGGTTTCATAAACAAAGGTATGCCGAGAGATATTTTATATGGAGAAACATCTTCCATAGAAAATAGTTCCGCTATCTGTTCCTTTCTTTGGATTTTCATGCTGATCATGATCCTGAAACCTCACCTCCGAGCAATGTTGGAGGAAAATATTGAGGATTTAGTTTGGGGAAAGTTCCCGAACTCTGTGGTTTTTAGTGAACCTAAATTTTCACTTCCGTCGTTGCCGACCAATTATATTCTTTAAGATGGCTAGCTTTCAGCTTCTCCCAGTCTGAGGTACTAACACGGATGACCCAGAAGTAAGAACCACAGAGGTGCTCCCTTTACCTCATAGCTAAACAATCGGGAACGTAGGGGTAATCATAGGAGCCAGGCAACCCAGCTTGGCCGAAATCTTAAGTCAAATTGATGCATATTTATGGATTTATAACGATAATTATGAAAGGTAATGCTTGTATAATGAATACAAATGCTGATGATACATGTTTATTTTGACTCCATTGCGACCGTTTATCATTTGAAAGTGGCCCATCGTCGGCTTCTACCCCTTTGTAGATGCTATGCAGGGTGTTTCCACAGTAACAAGACAACCCTTAGCCCATGTCTCGGTGCCCGAAGGTGGTTGTGTTAGCGGAAACAAGGCAATCAGATATGCGGACTTTGTAACTTTCACTTAGTCATAGGAGCTTAAAGTTGGGAGGCTAGTTACTAGCCCTCAGTTAGTGTTCGGCGTCAGCCGAGGTCAAGCCGTTAACACTTTGGCCAATGTTATGAACAGCCCCTCGCCTAACACAGGGTGACCTCCATTGATCTTATAGTTTAACACAGTCATCGGATCGCTGACCGGTTTACGCTTATTGTGACAGTCAGTTTTTGCCTTTCTCCACTAAGGCGCTTAACCATGCGAGTTGGAAGCACCATTGCAGTGGTTCTCCCTTTGCACACCTACCGAATAAAGCGGAACGTAGGAGGAAAACATAGGAGCCGGGAAATCCAACTATTGACCAAAGACACAATTCGAAACGGATGCATATAAAGCAATATCCGAGAACATTTTACCGAAGACTCCTAGGAGTACCTTGGCTTTTGGTGGGTTCGGATGTAGTCCAACCCCCCGTTAATATTTCCAATGCTTTAAAGGCGTCTGGCATTGCACTACTCGGGAACTAGTCCCGATGTGGCGTATATTTTGTCAACGCCGAGGTGTAGTTTGGCGGGAAAGATGTCGAGCTGTGGGTCGGAAAAGATCTCCCGAGTCGAATTAGAATGCAGGGCACATCGGTCATGAGGATGTCCCTCTTCCTGAAAGAAAAACATACAAATAGCTAAAAAGTGCCACAAGCTCGAAAAAGCCAAAAAAACTTATGTAAAAGTTTGACGTCCGAACTAAGTCGAGTTTTTCGATGCCAATACGAAAATTGGACTTAAAATAAATTTGTGCTTCCGTCGTGCTTTGACATGACACATCCGATCTCTAGAATTTAAGTAGGTCAGCCTTGGCTTCAACCTCCCTATCCCGAAGGCGGAGTGTTTTTCAAAGGCCAGTTTAGCGAACTAAACTCGAGCGGATTTAGAGAAAAACCAGGCTATCCGGCTATTGACCGCACACTCAAGTCGAAAAAGGAGTGATAGAAAAAGACTTTGCAACGACTAAGAAGAAAACACTTATTATAAAATGGCTCATGTAAATTTGCGAGCCTCCGGTTAACTTGGGTAAGATAAATATTTTTAACAAACAACTTTTTTGACAAACTAAGTTTTAAACAAATAAATATAATGTTTGGTCAAACTGAACAAGAATTAAACATTTTTTTAAAATTGAGCATGAAAGCGACTTAGCTGATTATCGTGCTCGGTGTTGACAACGCGTGCCGAGTATTCGGCGGGTCGAGATCCTAGCCCTCAAGCCGGTCCTGAGGGTCCCGAGCAAAGAGCTCGACTTGATGAAGTGACAGCACAACACTGTGTATGTGGCTTAGCCGAAGCCCCCGGTCCAGCCGAGGAGATAGAGTAGGTCGGCAAGGTGACGCCGAAGCCTCCGGAGTAGACCGATAATGTGATGGAAAAGCCTCCGGTCCAGCCGAGGCGTGATGATGGCGTTGGCCCAGTGAGGTGACCACGTGACGCAGCCGAAGTCATTAACCTGCACACATAAAATAGTGCAAGCCAACAATAATAATAGTAATAATAATATAATTAAAAATACCCTTCTACTTAATTAATTTAAGTGAAGTAAAAATTTAGACGAGAAAGGCCTGGGTGCCAAGGTCGGGTTGACGAGGTTCCAATGCATAGGTCGGCTGGCCGAGGTCACAGCCCCAGAGCCCGAAGTGACTGGGTGAGGAGTTCGGCCTGACGAAGTAGCGACACAGCGCAGTCGATGTGGCGAGCCAAAGCCCCGGTCCAGCTAATCATGATAAAGCTGGATGGTTGATGACGCAGAAGTCCCTGGAGTATATTGATGAAGTAATAGCAAAGTCCCTAGTCCAGCCGAGGTGTCGAAGCCTCCATGTCAGCCGATGAGTCGAAACAGGTCGGCTGGTGACGCCGAAGTCACCGGAGTGGGTTTGATGAAGATATGGTGAAGCCTCCAGTCTAGCCGAGGTAACAGAGTAGGTCGGTAAGGAGAAGTCTGCAGCTGCCATGTCAGCCGAGGTGTTGAAGCAGTTCGGCGTGATGGACATCGGCTTGAAGAAGCAACAGCGCGGCCATGCCGACGCATGTCGTAACTTGTGACGCGGTCAATGCTGGCTTGCTGAAGTGACCGTGCGGCGATGCCAGTTTTCCCGCTCCGTGTATTCCGTGGGGCGGCGATGTTGGTGATGATTTATCCTTTGCGCTTCTGAACTTTTGTTCACTTCACCCAGATGATGATCCAAAGAAGTTGAGCTCGGCTCAACAAAGCGATTACGTGTCTAGCGCAGGTCGGCTGCCGTGGAGCAATATTGTCGGACTGGTTTGACACCAGTGTGATGGTGAAGATTACCTCAGAGGAGGCCTAAAATTTTATGGGCACGTGTTTAAAAACAAAGCACAATATGCTAGAAAAAAATTTCCTTCAAAAAGGTTGTCGAATATCCCGTTCATGAAGAAACACGAACTCAGGTCGGATTCGTATTCGCGCAGAAAACAGATCCAAAAATTGGTCCACTCATCGAAAGGTTCCCGGAGTTTGAACGGTCGGATCGAGCTGAAAGTTTGAGGGGTGGTAGATATAGGAATTCCGCAGAAGTTGAATGGTTGGATCTTCCAAAGGACGTCTGAGCCAGACACTGGACTCCTCGCCCCAAACTTGTCCAGATTCCCGTCCAGATTCGACAGGGCTCTGGTATATCGTAGATCGCCGGAGATTCCTCCGTCGGAACGCGGTGAAATTTTACAGGGTTATTATATACTCAATTCCTCACAATTCTACCAAACGGTTTGTCAAGACCATGCTCGAGGAGGCGGTGACGGCAGATAAAAACTCGTAGTCCAGAAAAACAGCACGGTCGCTCAAGGGAAATGTTGATGTTGAGCCCCCGAGGTCCATGGATGATAGCTTCATGATCTTGAGAGAGATCGGAGTTGATATTTATGAAGGTCATCGTCCGAACATGACGATCTGACGCGGAGTGTAGTCCTCGGTCGAGCCAAGGTGACCAGTCGAGCCGGTAACGAAGATGCCGACGTCGCAGTTAATCTGCAGACGAGCCATCGATCCTTCATTCATCTCACAGTGGAACTCTTAAAGAAAGTACCATTGTCGGTGTCAAAACCGGCATATCTCGGGGTAGGGGGTCCCAAGCTGTGGACCATGGATCAATGGGTAACAGGAGACGAGCGACACAGTGTTTACCCAGGTTCAGGCCCTCTCTAAGAGGTAAAACCCGACTCCTGCTTCATTATATTCGATGTATATGGTTACAGAGTTGGTCTACCTTGAGATCATATGTTGTGGTCTAAGCCCTAAGGGTATGATGAATAATGTCATAATCCTCTATCGACTAGCCTGGCCTTGGCTTATATAATGTACCGGATGCCTAGGATAACAAGAGTCCTAGTCGAATACGTTGGTGGAGAGGAGTCCTTGTCTTGATCATCAAGTTTTGCGGAATATTCCTTGTATGCGGCATGGGCTGCCCGAAGTGGCCCATGAGTAAACCGCCATGGGGGTCCTCGGCCCGGTCCACCTAGTCGGGAGACGACGTGGTGAGTACCCCCTCAACTACAAGTAATCTCTCAAGTGCAGGTGTGTCCTAAGTGACCATACCGTGGTACACATCTTGTGATGTCTTCCTGCCACACAAGCAACACACATAAATAGTCCAGGAGTCATGGAGGTGATGTGGAAGGTACTCAACCCATTGATCGCTTGAAGACGAAGGTACTTGAGTGTAGTACAGCCACGGAGCAGGCGCTCCATGTCACCCTTTGAGAGGCAGACGACAATGAGCTCGAGGTGCTTCAGTCGTGGTAGAATAAGTACGGGCACGTCATTAAGGGCGGGAAATGGCAGTTCCTAAACTTGGTGACGCGCAGTGTGGACGCGAGCGTGCGGAATTTGGCAGCGACCGCATATGCCCATCACCAAGAGTGAGCTCCTCGAGCTGATCTAGGGCGGGGGATCGAAACCAGTCATCAAGCTTGGCTCGGTCCCTGCCGTTGGAATGGAACTTGCCCATTCTATGGCCTTCGGTTGGGCCAAGGTGACTGCCGAGGATCTTGGAGAACGCATCCAAGCTTTTGCGATAGCCATGGTAGAGCTCGTGGGTGTCGATGAGGTCAAGAGTGCTGGAGTTCCATAGTGGGCGCCACCGCCGGGAAAGGAGGGTTGTTCGCGCCCCATATTTGATTGGGAGGAGGGAGATGATGACTCTCAACATATCATCGGGGAGGCTGCTAATGAAGTCTAGGCCTGTTGGAGTCGCTTGCGGTTCTAGCTCGCCCCGCCTCCGCTTGTTGGCAGCCCCGTTCTCCACCTCTGTAGTCTCCTTGTCAGCGACGCTTTCTGATATAAATGGGAGTACATGGAATATTTAGTTAAAACAGGGCAATAGAAAAGTGTATTGATAACTAGAAGTTATTAGGTAGGAAAATAGTAAGAAAAGGGAATAACAATTGGTTGCTTAAATACTACACAATTCATTTGACATTCCTGGGTAAGTCAACATAAGCAGATAGTTGAAAAAAACTTACTTCAAACAAAGTCTGGACGGATGATTTTGTCTGGGAAGTTAGCATATATCTCATGACCATACCCTTTTATGTGCAGTGCAATTTTAGTGCCAACTTTCAGTACATATGTAGCAATCATACCTCAAACAGTCTGATCTCTGTGCATCAGTGTCATCCCTGGATCAGTAATGCTGACATGCACAGTACTTGAAGGATTTATAACAGAGTAGCAATCACACACTTATTACATTGAATGTCTCAAAAGAGAACTTATTACAATAAATATGGCTTAAGGCCATCTAATGACGATAACAGCGGAAGGCTTGGAAGATAAGCGAGTCCATCAACTCCAACGATATCACTGAGTATAGAACCACGACCTAAAGGCACCTTACTCGTCGTCTGAAAAATCTGCAACATGAACGTTGCAGCCCGAAAATGGGTCAGCACATGGAATATGCTCGCAATGTAACACATAGAGAGTAATGCAAGAATACACCTATATTATATGCATATATGGCTGGTGGAAAGCCCTATGGTTACAGTTTTGTGTAAAGCCAATTTTTCCCTACTACAAAGGAATAAATTTTATTTTAACTATCATGGTGGTTGTTAAACATTGAGAGTGTAGACACCCTCTCAATCCCAATTAAGCATCATCATTAAACCCAACAAATTAATTAAAGTAACATGATGAGATTCACATGATAATCCAAGTACTAGATACTCAAAACGTCCATAACCGGGGACACGGCTAACCATGATTAGTTTATACACTCTCCAGAGGTTTGCGCACTTTTCCCCACAAGACTCGATCTCCTCCGCTGGGATTCTCGCACTACATGATGTTTGAGAAACGGATGACCGAGACATAGTCTTTCAGAAGCGCTAGCACCTTACGATCGGGTAGACCGTACCACCTACATCCCCTACATATGCTAGTCTACCACTTTAAGAGTTCGCACGACTTAATCAACTATGCTAGAGCCCATAGTTGCTTGTGGCTGCACACGAAAGTTTCTAGTATGAATAATCTCATGATCCCTTTGAGCCTGGGTGGCGATCCATAAAGAAAAACAGGCAATCGCTGGAATACCGAGGTGCCTCAATCCACCCAGATGTGTGTTTAAGTTGCCACCTTAAATAAACCATTAATTTAACAATCTCACATCTGTCATGGATACACTCACCCAATCGACGTCTACTAGCATAGCATGGCATAACAAGCAAACATAGAAGTAACTCCCAAGGGTTTGATAATAAAACAGGTAATAGGTACTACCTCAACTACATCCCATCCCATAATTTAATTAGATCCTAATAATGCAATGTTTGAGGATTGATCTAATGCAATAAAACAGGGTAGTAAAGAGGTATGATCAAAGTGTTACTTGCCTTGCTGATGATCCGCGAAACCTAGGGATTCGAAGTAAGAGGCGGCGCACTCCGGGTACTCTATCACAAACAAACAAACAAACAAGGATACAATAAGTACTCATCTAATGCACAGGGAAAACTCAAATAAAAGATCTAACCAAAAAGTTCAACTTAAGAACTCTGATTTGCAAAAAGAATCAAATCAAACGAAGCAACGAAAGTCAAACGGCGAAAGAAACAAACTTACTTTACTAATCTGGACCTAAGTCAAATTTTACAGAAGCAAAACTTGTTTAAGTTGGTTAAACAGAAAGAGGGTTTCGAGACGAAACTCCAGGCACTTGAGTCGCCTGATTTCGATAAACGAGCGAAAAGTTATACTAAAACGAAAATCGGATCAGAAATCGCGATCAGAAATAATCGCGGAAAATCCGAGAAAAAGAAAAACTGACGAACAGATTAACGAACGAACGTTCGTTTCCTACGGTTAAACGGGGAACGCATCTGTTAAAATGAACGATCGAGCGAACGCTTGCTAAATAAATAAACCGGAGAAAAAAACCGATCTATCTAAAAAAATGGATCTAAAAAAACAGACGAAAAACCGACGGTTTTTCTAAAAAAAACGGCGGCGGCGGGGTCAACCTCGGTGTGCGGGGCGGCGAGATCCGGCGGCGGCGGCGCGGGGCGGCGGCTGCGGCGGCGGCGGCGGCGTGGGGCGCGGTGCGGGCTAGGGTTTGGGGGCGCGGCGGCTTGGGTGGGCTGGGGCTGGGCGGCCCGGGGTGGCGCTATTTAAAGGCCCCCGGCCAGAGGAGTCTTGGCCGATCCCGGCCCGTAGTCGGTTCGTTTTTCTAAATAATTACGCGCAGAAAAACAAACAAAAGAAATACTAAAAGGACTCCAAAGATCCCGAAATAAAATTTCTCCGACTTCTAAAATCAAGCAAGACAAGATGAACATTTATTTGGGGCCTAAATGCAATTTTAAAAAACACACATTTTCCCTGACTTCAAATAAAATTGCAAAAACTCCAAAATAAAATCTTATTTGATTTTAATATTTAATCCTCAATATTTTTTTATTTTGAGAAAGTCATTTTATTTCCTCTCTCATATGTTTATAATAGAAATAATTGAAGATAAAATAATTAAAATCAAACGATCCTATTTTCAAACTTTGAGAAAACTCAACTATGAAAATAATGAAATCCCCAACTCTCTCTGAGGGTCCTTGAGTTGCGTAGAATTTCTGGATTAGGCCAAAAGCAAAATTAAATATGATATGCAATGATGATCTAATGTATAACATTCCAAATTGAAAATTTGGGATGTTACAAACCTACCG
This sequence comes from Aegilops umbellulata, assembly GCA_032464435.1. Taxonomy (NCBI): domain Eukaryota; kingdom Viridiplantae; phylum Streptophyta; class Magnoliopsida; order Poales; family Poaceae; genus Aegilops; species Aegilops umbellulata. The sequence goes on along the minus strand of CP136055.1, from coordinate 315,523,402 downwards.
CCCTTAAGATGAATCTCGCCCTCGAGATTCGGGTTGGCTAGAAAATAGGTGAGGGTGGTCTTTCAGCAAATCTTCCTCTCGCTCCCAGGTGGCTTCATCCTCGGTGTGGTGGCTCCACTGAACTTTGCAAAACTTGATAACCTTGCTGCGGGTGACTCGGCTGGCATACTCAAGAATGTTAACTAGTTTCTCCTCATAGGTCAAATCGCTGTCCAACTGAATCACTTCCAACGGCACTGTATCTCTCAGCGGTATTTCAGCCATCTCTACGTGGCACTTCTTCAACTGGGAAACGTGGAACACATCGTGAACTCTTGACAATCCTTCGGGCAATTCCAACTTGTAGGCTACTTCTCCCATATGCTCCAAAACTTTGTAGGGTCCTACAAAACGTGGCGCTAACTTTCCCTTGACTCCAAAGTGCTTAACTCCTTGAAGTGGAGATACTCGAAGATAAACTCGGTATCCGACTTCGTAAGCTGTCTCCTTGCGTTTAGAATCTGCATAGCTCTTCTGCCTGGACTGGGCTACGTTGAGCCTATCGCGAATCAATTTCACTTTCTGTTCAGACTCTTTAATCAAATCTGGTCCAAACAACTGGCGGTCTCCAACTTCATCCCACGACAATGGGGTCCTGCACCTCCTTCCGTACAAGGCTTCGAAAGGGGGCCATCTTCAAACTGGATTGATAGCTGTTGTAGTAAGAGAACTCTGCATATGGCAAATTGTCGTCCCAACTAGATCCATAATCTAGCGCACAAGCTCTCAGCATATCCTCCAAAATCTGATTGACTCTCTCGGTCTGTCCATCTGTCTGTGGATGAAAAGCTGTACTGAACTCTAGCCTGTTACGCAAAGTGTCGTGCAATTGATTCCAGAACTTTGAGGTAAAATGGGGTTCCTCTATCTGATATGATACTCCTCGGAACTCCATGCAGACATACGATCCTGGTCATGTATATCTTTGCCAACTTAGCACTGGTGTAAGTGGTCTTCACTAGGATGAAATGAGCTACCTTTGTCAAACGATCGACTACAACCCATATCGAGTCATAGCCTAAACGAGTTCTAGGAAATCCTGTGATAAAATCCATACCTAGCTTATCCCACTTCCATTCGGGTATCGGCAATGGCTGTAACAATCCTGCTGGCTTCTGATGCTCTGCCTTTACTCTATGACATATATCACAAACTACTACATACTCCGCAATATCTTTCTTCATTCCGGTCCACCAGAAAGTATCCTTCAAATCCAAATACATCTTGGTATTTCCTGGGTGAATCGAATATGGTGAATCATGGGCCTCCTGCAGAATCAACCTCCTGATCTCCGTGTCGTTAGGCACATAAACACGGTCTTCAAACCATAGGGTATCATGCTCATCCTCACGAAATCCCTTAACTTTTCCTTTGCTCATCTTCTCCTTTATATAGGCAACCTCCTTGTCAGTCTTCTGAGCTTCTCTGATCTTATCCATCAATGTAGACTGAATCTGCAATGCTGCTACGTAGCCTCTCGGAACTATCTCCAAACATAGCTCACGAAGATCCTCGGCTAACTCCTTTGGTAAATCTCCCGTCATTAGTGTGTTGACATTGATCTTACGGCTCAGCGCATCGGCTACTACGTTAACCTTTCCGGGATGATAATGCAATCTCATATCATAATCCTTGATGAGCTCCAACCATCTCCTTTGCCTGAGATTTAGCTCCTTCTGCGTGAAAATATACTTCAAACTCTTGTGATCCGTGTACACCTCACAATGGTTTCCGATGAGGAAATGTCTTCAAGTCTTTAATGCATGCACTACAGCTGCTAACTCCAAATCATGTGTGGCATAATTCAACTCATGAGGTTTCAGCTGTCGTGAAGCATACGAAACAACTCTTCCCTCCTGCAAAAGCACCGCTCCAAGTCCTCGACGTGAAGCGTCGCAAAACACCTCATAATCCTTGTTCTGATCTGGCAGAATCAACACTGGTGAGGTAACCAAACGTTTCTTCAACTCCTGGAAATTGGCCTCACATTCCTCAGTACAATTGAACTTGGTATCCTTCTTCAACAACTCCGTCATAGGTTTTGCAATTTTTGAGAACTTCTCAATGAATCTCCGGTAGTACCCTGCAAGTCAGAGAAAACTCTGGATCTCTCCAACTGTTGTTGGTGCTTCCCAATTTGTCACTGTGACAACTTTGGTGGGATCTACTGCTATTCCTTCTCTGGATATAACGTGTCCGAGGAATCCAACTTCCTTCAACCAAAACTCACATTTGCTGAACTTGGCATATAACTGATGTTCTCTGAGCTTCTCAAGTACCAAACGCAAATGTTCTTTATGTTCCTCTTCGTTCTTCAAGTAAACCAAGATATCATCAATGAACACCACGACGAACTTGTCCAAAAACTCCATAAACACCATGTTCGTCATGTTCATAAAATAGGCAGGTGTGTTAGTCAGACCAAATAACATAACGGTATACTCATACAGCCCATACCTTGTGGTAAAAGCTGTCTTAGGTATGTCCTGCTCTCGAATCTTCAACTGATGGTACCCCGATCACAGATCGATCTTGGAAAATACCTTAGCTCCTTGCAGTCGATCAAACAGATCATTGATCATTGGTAGTGGGTACTTGTTCTTGATTGTTACTTCGTTCAATCCACGATAATCAACAACCATCCTTAACGATCCATCCTTCTTCTCCACTAGAAGTACTGGCGATCCCCAAGGCGAAGAACTTGGGCGAATATAACCTTTGTCCAGTAACTCCTTAATCTCCTTCTTAATCTCTTCCAAATCTTTTGCGGGCATCCTGTATGGTCTCTTCGATATTGGCCCTGTGCCTGGAAAAAGCTCAATCAGAAACTCAATATCTCTATCCGGTGGCATGCCTGGCAACTCCTCTGGAAATACGTCAGGGAAATCCCTTACCACTGGTACTTCCCCCTGCACAACTCCTGATAAGGAATTTACTTGAGTCCTCTTCGGCACATGCTGGGATACATACTTGATCCTTCTTCCTTCTGGCGTTATAAGCAAAATTGACTTACTGCCGCATTCAATGTTCCCTTCATACTTCGATAACCCATCCATGCCTAATATCACATCCAATCCTTGAGATTCCAATAGTATTAGGTCCGAGGGAAATACATAATTACCAATCCTTAATGGTAACCGATCACACCATAGACTAGCCATATACTCTGCTCCAGGCGAGGTTACTAACATGGGTGACCTAAGGGCTTGGGTTGGTAGTTTATACTTATCCACAAATCCCCTTGAGATGTATGAATGCGATGCACCAGTATCAAAAAGAACGAGTGCAGTAAATGACTTAACCAAAAACTTACCTATTACTGCATCTGGCTGAGCTTCAACCTCCTCCACGTTAACGTGGTTCACCTGTCCCCAGTTGAAAGGGTTCGGCCTTTTCCCACAGCTTCCATTGCCAATACCATTCTAGGCTTCAGGACATTCATTGGCATAATGTCCGGTCTTTTGGCACTTAAAGCAAGTGACTTGGCTCAGGTCTCTCTTGGCTGGGGTTGACGGGTTGGTACGGTTCTGGCCGTTGCTTCCTCCATTCCCATTACCATTTTAGGGGCCATTATGATTATGCAAGCCTCCTCCTCCATGGGTATGCTGAAAAGGTCCTCCCAGTTTAGGGGTAAAACGTGGCTTCTGCTGAGCTCCAGAATTGTTCTACCCCTGTCCATACTTCCTCTTGCGGTTTTCAATCTGTTGCTGCTTCCCTTCAATCATAAGAGCGCGATCTACCAACTCCTGGTAGTTGTTGAAGCTTCCTACCATCAACTGCGTGCTCAGCTCATCATTCAGTCCTTCCAGAAACTTCTCCTGCTTAGCTGCATCCGTAGCAACGTCATTTGGGGCATAACGTGCTAGCTTACTAAAGTCATCCACATACTGGCCAACTATCCATCCTCCTTGGCGCAAGTTGCGAAACTCACGCTTCTTTATGGCCATAGCTCCTGCTGAAACATGGGCAGTACGGAAAGCTAGCTGAAACTGATCCCATGTGACAGTGTCTACAGGGTAAGTGGCTGTGAAATTCTCCCACCATGCTGCTGCGGGTCCTTCAAGCTGATGTGCGGCAAAACACACCCTCTCCACATCTGTGCGTCCTGCCGTGGTCAACTCCCTTGCTGTCTTGCGAAGCCAATCATCTGCAACTATCGGCTCGGTGCTGCTGGAGAACACCGATGGGTTTAGCCTAAGAAAACGGGTTAAGTGATCCATAGGTGGTGGTGGTGGTGGATTGTTGTTGTTGTTGTTGTTCCCCTGATTCTGATTCTGGACTAGCAACTGCATCAAGGCATTCTGCTGCTGGATCAACTGAGTGAGCTCCGATGGGAAAGCAAATCCATTGTCACGTCTCGGAGGCATCTGAGGGTTTAGAAAAGATGAGAATATAGAATAGAATGAGGTCAAGAGAGGAAACACTACCCATATGCACATGAGGCAAATGCACACAAAATCACTTCATTCAATTCAAACAAGGCATACAATCGTTCTAGAACTATCGTTATAAAACTGCTTGGACTATGCTATATACATGGTGGAACTCTACTACTGTTATGGTGGTCTACAAGAAAAACTGCTCCGATGAAGACTCCATGATATTTGCTCCAGCTTCATCAACATAGTCATCTTCGCTGTCGTCTGGATCCGAGTCGGTGTCGTCGATGGTGATGTAGTTCCCCGGGCAAGTGGAATCGTCATCTTCTTCTCCTGGTGCAGGATCTCCCATGAAAACACCTAGCTTCCTGGTCAGGTCATCATTCTTCTCCACTAATACTTCGATTTCCTCCATATAATCTTCGTGTGTAGCCTTGAGTTCTTCCTCCAGCTCCGTGATCCTTGTCATCGCCTTCTTTAGATCTATCATGCCTGCGCACATCTAGTTCTCCTGGCGTCGAATGTGCTGGTTTAATTCCTGGATGAAAGCTGCAACTGATCTGTCCTTCCTAGCCACTACTAGGAAAAGGGCTAAAGATGGAATTGACACTAATGGCGCACTGTACATGTGGTGCGCCATTACTAAATACTAATGGCGCACCATGTGTTGGTGCGCCATTAGTGTGCAAATACTAATGGCGCACCACATCCACGGTGCGCCATTAGTATATATTTTTTTAAATTTTTTTCAAAACTACTAATGGCGCACCGTGGGAGTGGTGCGCCATTACTAGTTGAACTAGTAATGGCGCACCATCCCACGGTGCGCCATTAGTAAGTTGGCCCACACATTCCCCCGAATGCACCCCCCGGTGGACCGCCTTTTCAGTTTTTAAAAAAAATAAAAGAAAATGATAGAAATGTCAAAAAAATAAAAGAAAATAAGTTTCCCATGTAATATGTGGTCTAGTTGTTAGCAAAATTTCGACTTTTTTGCAAAATCTCTCGAGAATTTGTAAAAATGGGCATAACTTTTGCGTACGAACTCGGATGAAAAAGTTTTTTATATGAAAAATCATCTACTCGAAAAGTTACATCCGAATTTAATCGGGGAACCCCGTTAAACATTTTCAAAATCCTCAAAAACCTAACAGAAAAAAAGATACGGGGCTTTTAAGATCTAGAGAGGCAAAAAAATTCAAAAAAATTCAAACTTACTAATGGCGCACCAGCCCATGGTGCGCCATTACTATCTTCCTGCCTTCAAAATTCAAAATAAGTCAAAAAAATAAACAAAAAGTTACTAATGGCGCACCTGCCCATGGTGCGCCATTAGTATCTTTCCGCCTTCAAAATTCAAAAAAAATAAAAAAATAAAAAAATAATAGTAATGGCGCACTTGCCCGCGGTGCGCCATTACTATGTCGTATATATGGCTGGGCGTGGTCCTCTCCTCCTTACCTCTTCATTCTTCTCCTCCACTCCACCTCTCCTCCACTCCATCTCCTCCTCTCCTCCACTCCATCTTCCCTTCTCTCCTCCACCATACTACCCTCCTCCCCTCCGGTGACCTCCTCCTCCTCCTCTCCGGCGACCTCCTCCTCCTCTATGGCGACCTCCTCCTCCCTCCTCTCCTCCCCTCCCCTCCCCTCACGGCTTCTCCTCTCTCCTCTCCGGTGAGCTTCTCCTCCCTCCTCTCCGGTGAGCTCCTCCTCCCTCCTCTCCGGTGAGCTCCTCCTCCCACCTCTCCGATGAGCTTCTCCTCCCTCCTCTCAGGTGAGCTCCTCCTCCCTCCTCTCCAGTGAGCTCCTCCTCCCTCCTCTCCGGTGAGCTCCTCCTCCCTCCTATCCTCCCATCCCCTCATGGTTGCTCCTTCCTCCTCTCCGATGCTCCGGTGAACTCCTCTCTGGCGACCTCCTCCTCCTCCTCTCTGGCGATGTAGGCGAGTGCCTCTCCGGTGACTGTCAGATTTCGGGTTCTGGCAGACCCTTAAGGTTCGAACTCTGGGGTGCGCGTGGAGATTATGCCCTCTACCCTGGGGGTGGCTAGTCCTATTTATAGGCAAAGGCCCTGGGCCTCTTCCCAAATATTGAGCGGGGAGGGCGCCAACAATTGGCCAATTTGAAGGGGAACATCTGGTACACTTATCCTGACTAAAGTTGGTCCTCGCCTGCCAAAGGCCCTGTGGTGACGCCGTTCTGGGCTCCACGATGACCTCCTTCCCACCGTTGGACTGGTCTTGGTCTCGTTGCACCGAAATGGATGCCTTTGCTTGATCCTCTCGCCTGCGCTTGCCCTCTTTGCACCAAAGAGGAAAGGGAGACACTGCGCGGGCTGGCGCCCGCCTGGCACCCTTGGTCGTCATGGCTTGTGTCATGGGCACCTCGTGAGGTACCCCGCCTTGATCTCTCCGCCTCCTCACGAGCCAGCCTGACGAGGCCGTGCCTGAGGAAGCGCCGTGTCGTCCGCCCCGCGAGGCTTGGCCCCTCGCGAGGGTCTTGGGTCTCGTGTTGATGAAGATGGGCCGTGCTGGGCGCCCTTTCGAGCCACGCCGCAGGCCGCAGGCAGGCAAGTCTGGGGACCCCCGTTCCCAGAACGCCGACAGTAGCCCCCTGGGCCCAAGGCGTGCCCGGACTTGGCCGTGCTGAGAGGCGAAAGGGCAAGGGCGAAGCGCCGCGGGCCCTAACAACCTGCGGCCTTGGGCGCCGCGTGGCGGTTGATTGGACGTGGGCGCCTCCGCTTCCCCACGACGCCTCGATGATCGCGCGGATTGGACAAGTCCCTGCATGCAAATTGTGTCATGATTACCTGTGATCGTGGAGGCTGACGGTTGGCCTTCGCCAGCTATAAGTACGGCACCGTGTGTGCCCTTCCAGTCCATCTCTCCTTGCTTTCTCCTTCTCCTCCATGGCCCCGCCGAGGAGGTTTTCGGCTGCGGAGAAGGGGAAGGCCCACCAGGTTGAGCTTGCTTCTTCTCCACCCAAGCGCGGTCGTGGGCGCCCTCGGAAGCATCCCATGGCCGCCTCGGCAGCGTCCCGCGGTCATGGGGACGGTTCCCAGCGTGGTGGCGGGCGAGCCGCCGTGGCCGGGGGACGCGCCTTGGTCACGCGCTCCCCCAGGCCGCGCTTTCGCGCTGCGCAGGTGCTGCCGGAGTTCGTCATTTGGTCGGCGGAACCGACTAGCACCCGGCTCCAACTCCCTCGCTTCCTCCTTGGTGAGCTCCTGACTGGTGCCCCGGGTGGCCTCTGGCTTTAGGCGGACGGCTGCTGCAGCCGGTCCTCATGGGCTGCGCTGGAGGTCTCTGCCACTGGGAGCTTGGCCTTAACTCGTGGCTGGCTGGCGTTTGCCCGTGCTCGCGGCCTGGGGTGCCGGTGCACCCTGCACTTTAGGTTCGATGGCGATGCCACCCTCTACGTGAGGGTGTTTGGGGAAGATGGTCGCCGCGCAGGGTGTTGCCCCGAGGACGACGACCGCGGCTGGGGACCCAGCCCTGACGACGATGGAGGGGACAGCGCCCGCGCGGTTGGTGGCGCCCGAGGCTCCCCGAGCTTCATCAACTCTTCTTCAAGCGACTCCTCCAATGGTGGCCGCAGTCAGCCCCCATGCCGTCGAGCCTGCTTGGGAGGTGGCGGTTCGTCCGCCCATCGTCATGCCCCGTGAAGCGCGAGAGGGTCTTGAGCCCCGGAGGCATCCCGAGTCGCCTCCGCTGGCCGGTGTGAGGCGAGCCGCGCCGGGCTTGTCCTTTCTTTCCCTTTTGTTTCCTGCGTAAAAGAAAACAGCTGCATGGAGCCCCGCGGGGGCGTGTTGGGGGTTATTGCTGTCAACAATTACCTTGATTTTGTTTTCGCGCTTTTCAGCTGTGTGTCTGCATGTAGATAGTTCCCGGCCCCAGCCGTGGGGGGGGGCGACCGACCCAGGCCCTGTGTGTGTCGCGATGCCCGAGGGGCACGGACGGGAGGGGTGCTCCCGCAATGGACCCGGGTCGTGAAACTTTAGAATGATTTAGAACAGGAACCCTTGCGAGGGCGCTCGGCTGCCCTCCCTCGCGAGTCCTTTCATAAGAGGAATCAAAACAGGGGAGTGAAAATCGACGAAACATAAACCAACGTTGGCAATAATTTCAATAAGACTTCAACTGCGAACAAAGCAAGCCAACTGCGGAAAGCAAATGAAAAAGCCGCGTCCGGCACCTAATCTAGTCTTCGACATCTTCTCACCAGCGCGGAGCTAAGTGCTGCCACTGGTCGTGGGAGGGAGCCCCAGGGCCTGAGGCCGGCGCTCCTGAGACTCCGGGGCGTGTACAGCCCCACTCATTATTACGTGAGAGTGTCACGGGCGGCGAGCTTCACAGGCCTTGGCCTTCTTCACAGGCTCCGGGCCTTTTCCAAAAAGGGATAATCTTCACAGGCGTTTGCCTTCTTCACAGGCTCTGGGCCTTTTCCAAAAAGGGATAATCTTCACAGGCGTTTGCCTTCTTCACAGGCTCTGGGCCTTTTAGGGGTAGAACCTCCGGATGTGCTGGATGTTCCATGCGTTCTGGATCGGCTCCCCCTCCTGAGTCTCCAAGCGCACAGAGCCTGGCCTGAAAACATGAACAACCTTGAACGTGCCCTCCCACATGGGAGAGAGCTTGTGCAGCCCCTCCCTGGAGAGAACCCGTCTGAGCACGAGGTCTCCTACCTTGAGGGTCCTGGGGCGGATGTTGTGGCAATGATATCGTCGTAGCGCCTGTTGGTACCTCGCCGCTCACAGCGCGGCTTCTCGGCAGCGTTCCTCCCCCAGTACGAGGTCCATCCCCCGCATGGCGTCCTGTTGCGCCTCATCGAACGCTAGGACCCGCGCGGAGCGACGTCTGACCTCGTGAGGGAGGACTGCTTCGGCTCCATAGACCAGGAAGAACGGGGTCTCCCCAGTCGGCTTGGTCGCGGTTGTGTGGATGGACCACAGCACAGACTGGAGCTCATCGTACCAATCTCTGCCACAGGCCTCCAGCTTCTTCTTGAATGTCCTGGTCTTGAGGCCCCTCAGGACCTCCGCGTTGGCTCATTGGGCCTGTCCGTTGCTTCGCGGGTGCGCCACCGAAGCGTAGCATATCTGCGTTCCAAGGTTAGCATAGTATGTTTTGAAGAGGTTACTGGTAAACTGCGAACCGTTGTCTGTGATGATGCGGTTCGGCACCCCGAACCGGCTCACGATGCCCCTGATGAACTTGACCGCGGAACCGGCGGGGATTGTGCGGACAACCTCCACTTCTGCACACTTGGTGAATTTGTCAATGGCGACGTAGAGGTAGCGGTAGCCCCCTGGCGCCCGAGGGAACGGGCCCAGAATGTCCAGCCCCCAGACTGCGAATGGCCACGAAAGGGGTATAGTCTGCAGGCCTCCCGATGGCTGATGGATCTATTTGGCGTGAAATTGGCAGGCTTCACAAGCCTTTACCAGTTCGACAGCGTCGTTGAGTGCGGTGGGCCAATAGAACCCACTGTGGAATGCCTTGCCAATGAGGGTCCGTGATGACGAGTGATGCCCATAGTCCCCGCCGTGTATGTCCTCCAGCAGTTCCTTTCCTTGCTCCCTGGAAATGCAGCGCAGGGATACGTCGTTCGGCCGCTTCCGGTAGAGCTCTCCATCCCTGATGCAGTATGCCGTTGCCTGCCGTGCCACATGCCCGCTTCTTCCTCCTTCTCCGGCAGGGCCCCTTGTGTTAAATAACTCTAGAGTTCCGTGATCCAGCACTCCTCCTGAGGTTCCATAGTCAGGAGCAGGCGTGCCCCTGAGGTAGGGCCGCAGGCCGGGGCTCCTGAGGCAGGTGGCTGGGGGAGTTCCTCCCGAGGCTGAGCAGTGTTTGATAATGACGGCTGGGCCGAGGGCTTGAAGAGCCGCTCTTCGAAGACGCCAGGCTCCTGAGGTAACTGCCTGGACGCCCGTCCGGCGATGTCATCGGCCTCCTGATTGGTGCCACGGGGCACATGCTTCAATTCCAACCCCCAGAACTGTTTTTCCATCCTGCGGACCTCCGCTAGATAGGCTTCCATGTGCTCATCCTTCGGCTCATACACCTTGTTGGAGAAATTGACAAGGAGCTGCGAATCGCCCTTGACGGTGAGGCGCTTCACCCCCAGAGCTGCTGCGGCCTTCAACCCCGCTATCAGGCCCTCATACTCCGCTATGTTGTTGGAGACCTTTTCACCTTGCTGGAAACAAAGATGTACGGCGTAGTAGAGGTTGTCCTGAGCGGGTAATATCAGCACCGCTCCAGCCCCAGCGCCGTGCCTGGAGAACGCCCCATCGAAGTACATGACCCAGCCTTCCGGCGCCTCGCTCCCTGGGGAGAGGGACCGATCCTCGTTGTCGTTGAGGCCTGGTGCCTCCGCCCATTCCGCCACAAAATCCGCTAACGCTGCTCCTTTGATGACCCTGGTCGTGCTGAACTCGAGCTGAAACACTTGCAGTTCTATGTTCCACTCGGTGACCCTTCCGGCTGAGTTAGGGCTCCTGAGCACTCTCTCCAAGGGGTATGACGAGACAACCTTGATGGGGTGACCCTGGAAGTAGTGACGTAGCTTGCGCGGGGCCACCAGTAGCGCGAGGAGGAGCTTCTGAGGCATAGGGTACCGTGCCCTCGCGTCCCGTAACACCGTGCTGACAAAGTAGACTGGGTGCTCAACAAGGCTGAGAGCATCAATGTTCGTGGCGCCCTCCGGAGGCAAGGGCGCCTCGCGAGGTGACGCAGCCTCGGGAGGTGGACCGTCCAGGCGGGTGGCCTCTCCTGCCTCCGGTGCACTCTTCGGTGGCTGTTCTTCCTCAGCCGCGGTTATGTCTCCTGTGGGCCTTCCTTGTTCCTGCTTTGCCGTATCTCGAGCTGCTGCTGTGGTTCTGATTTGGCGCTCCTCCCTAACCGCCACCAGGGCTGCGCTGGCAGAGTAGGGAGTGGCGGCGAGGTAGAGCAGTAGGGGCTCTCAAGGACGCGGAGCCACCATGACTGGGGAACTGGTCAGGTACCTCTTGAGATCTTGAAACGCCTTATCTGCCTCTTCAGTCCATTCAAAGGGCCCCTTCTTCTTCATTAGCTGAAAGAAAGGCATCGCTCGCTCCCCCAGTTTGGAGATGAACCGCCCTAGCGCGGTCACGCGCCCAGTGAGCTTCTGCATTTCTCTGAGGGTCTTCGGCGGGCTCATGTACTCGACCGCCTTGACCTTCTCCGGGTTAGCCTCGATGCCTCAATGGGACATGAGAAAGCCCAAGAGCTTGCCTGAGGGGACCCCGAACACACACTTCTCTGGGTTGAGCCGCAGGTTCACTGCGTCGAGGCTCGCGAAGGTCTCCTCCAGGTCTTGTATCAGGGTCTTGGCCTCCCGAGATTTCACCACAATGTCGTCAACGTAAGCTTCGACATTCTTCCCGAGCTGCGGGCCCAAGGTGATGTGCATTAGCCGCTGAAAGGTTGCCCCTGCGTTTCGCAGCCCAAATGGCATGCATGTATAGCAGTACACCCCGCATGGGGTTAGGAAGGTGGTCTTCTCGACGTCTTCTACCGCCATCTTGATCTGGTGATATCCAGAGAAGGCATCCAGGAAGCATAGCAGGTCGCACTTCGCGGTGGAATCGACGATCTGGTCAATGCGGGGGAGTGGGAACAGATCTTGCGGGCATGCCTTGTTGAGGTTGGTGAAGTCGACACACATGCGTTCCTTTCCCCCCTTCTTGGGCACAACGACAGGGTTGGCCAACCAATCCGGGTATCGGACCTCGCGAATGACCCCAGCGGCCTCTAACTCGCGGGTTTCTTGGATGATGAAGGCCTGCTTCTCTGCGGACTGCCGCCTGGCTTTCTGCTTCATGGGGCGCACGTTTGGGCACACGTTGAGGTGATGCTCGATGACGCTCCTGGGGATCCCTGCCAACTGATCAGGCTCCCAAGCGAATACTTTCTTATTTGCGCGCAGGAACCTGATTATGGCCTCCTCCTGCTCAGGCTCGAGGTTGGCGCCTATGGTGAAAGTGGCACTGGAGGACCCGTCCTCGTCGACAGGTATCTGCTTGGTTTCTGCCTTGTCCTGGGTGAACAACTGCTTCTTCTTGGCGGGCGCAGCCCCCTTGGGCTCGGGGGTCCCTGCGTCGGCGGGCTGTGCCGATGTCGCCGTCTTGAAGGCGAGCTTGAGTACCCGCAGAGCGTCCCCGGTGTCCCCGTGCACGGTGAGGACACCGCTGCTCCCGGGCATCTTCATGAGGTTGTACGCCGGGTGCGTGGCGGCCATGAACTGGGCCAACGCTGGGTAGTCGAGGATGGCGTTGTAAGGGAGGCCGATGGGGGCGATGTCGAAGTCGACCATCTCCGTGCGGAAGTTGTCGTAGGTGCCGAAGGTTACTGGGAGCCGGATCTGTTCCAAGGAGCTGGATGATCCGCCCCCAACGCCCGAGAAAGACCGACTGGGTTGCAGCCGCTCCCGGGGTATGCAGAGGAGATTGAAGGTCTCAACCGAAAGCACACTGAGGCCCGCGCCGCCGTCGACGAGGGTTCTGGTGATGGCCACCTGGCAGATGGTGGGGGTGCACAACATGGGGAGCGCGCTCGAGCCAGCCAAGTTGGCGGGGTGGTCCTCCGAGCTGAAGGTCAGACCGACCTTGCGCGCCACCTGGTCAGAGGGAGCCCCCTGCCGTGCGGAAACGGTGCTGACCCGGCGGACAAACGGCTTGCCGTGGCGACTTGTGGGCGGCACCTGCGAGCCACCCAGGAGGGCCGCGACGACCGGAGGTGTTGATGTAGCGGTGCGGTAATCTTGTCGCACAGGCAGATGCTGGGATGGCGCTTGCTGCTCGTTCCCCGCCGGGCTGGTGGCGGCGTTGATGGCGAGCGACGGGGAACGACGAGGACGCCCACCGGTGGGGGCCGCCTGGGCGATGCGGGAAGCGATGGAGGTCCGGCGCTCGGCGCGGGCTCGACGGGCGTCAGACATGGACACGACGGTCGGAGGAGAACGGAGCGTGGAAGACAAATTCCGGCGCACCCCTACCTGGTGCGCCAAATGTCGGATTTCGGGTTCCAACAGACCCTTAAGGTTCGAACTCTGGGGTGCGCGCGAAGATTATGCCCTCTACCTCTCCGTCTCGCAAAGATCTAACTGCCGAAAGAACAACACAAGAGACACAGGGTTTATACTAGTTCGGGCCACCATTGTGGTGTAATACCCTACTCTAGTTTGTGGTGGGTGGATTGCCTCTTGGGCTGATGATGATGAACAATACAAGGAAGAACAGCCTCGCGAGGGTCTGCTCTTAGCTAGGACGATGAACTGCTAGGGGGAGTTCAGCCGCCCTTCTCTCTCTCTCTTTCTGCTGCCTGAGTCTTTCCAGCTGGTTTCTCGATGATCCTCTACCCTGGGGGTGGCTAGTCCTATTTATAGGCAAAGGCCCTGGGCCTCTTCCCAAATATTGAGCGGGAAGGGCGCCAACAATTGGCCAATTTGAAGGGGAACATCTGGTACACTTATCCTGACTAAAGTTGGTCCTCGCCTGCCAAAGGCCCTGTGGTGACGCCGTTCTGGGCTCCACGATGACCTCCTTCCCACCGTTGGACTGGTCTTGGTCTCGTTGCACCGAAATGGATGCCTTTGCTTGATCCTCTCGCCTGCGCTTGCCCCCTTTGCACCAAAGAGGAAAGGGAGACACTGCGCGGGCTGGCGCCCGCCTGGCACCGTTGGTTGTCATGGCTTGCGTCATGGGCACCTCGTGAGGTACACCGTCTTGATCTCTCCGCCTCCTCACGATCCAGCCTGACGAGGCCGTGCCTGAGGAAGCGCCGTGTCGTCCGCCCCACGAGGCTTGGCCCCTCGCGAGGGTCTTGGGTCTCGTGTTGATGAAGAAGGACCGTGCCGGTTCCCCTTTTCGAGCCACGCCACAGGCCGCAGGCAGGCAAGTCTGGGGACCCCCGTTCCCAGAACGCCTATAGTGACCTCCTCCTCCTCCTCTCCGGCGAACTCCTCTCCGGCAAAAGAACACGGCAAAAGAACGTACAAGATCCAAAAAGAGGAACCAAATTTGAAATAATATCGTGCCAAAAAACGAGCAAAAAAACGAGCAAAAAATGGGCAGAAAAATCACGATCCAGATCCAAATTCAAAATTCAAAAATAGCAATGGCGCACGGTGGGGGTTAGACGGTGCGCCACTACTATTTTCCCGCCTTCAAAATTCAAAAATACTAATGGCGCATCGTGGCCTATACAAATGGCGCACCAGTGGCCTATACTAATGGCGCACTGTGGCCTATACTAATGGCGCACCAGTGGTGCGCCATTAGTAAAAATACTAGTGGCATGATACTAATGGCGCACCAGTGATGCGCCATTAGTAGGAAAAACTGGTGCGCCATTAGTAGCCCTTTTCCTAGTAGTGTGGTGCTGATCATCTCCCAATGCTCATCTCGGCGCCCACAAATCTGGTAGATAGTATCCTTAAGATCATCGCGGTAAACTTCTCCAATACGTCCCATGGTGATGTGGGCTGCCATGCTCTTTCCTAGACTCCAGGTTGGTGCATCAAAGGAAAACTCTATGGGCTCAGTGACTAGTGCGAACGTCCTTCCTCGAACTTGAACTTGAATCATCCAGCGCTCCTCTTCAGGTAAGGTGGCGTTGTAGGTCCCGGTGAAGCTTAGTACTCCGATGATCAGGTAGTTAGTGACTTCCTTCAGGTGGCGTCCAAAGGGTGTATCTTCCTCCGGTTGCATGAACTTGTTCCTTGCATCCGCCATCCTAAAAGAGTAGAAAATATGAGGAGTCAGAAATGAGAAGAGAGTAGTGATCTAGGGTTTTAGCTTAGAGGTCATGTCCTACAGTCAGCGTGTGCTCTGATACCATCTTGTAGCGACCAGACCTCAAACAGTCTGATCTCTGTACATCAGTGTCATCCCTGGATCTGTAGTGCTGACACGCACAGTACTTGAAGGATTTATAACAGAGTAGCAATCACACACTTATTACATCGAATGTCTCAAAAGAGAACTTATTACAATAAATATGGCTTAAGGCCATCTAATAACGATAACAGCGGAAGGCTTGGAAGATAAGCAAGTCCATCAACTCCAACGGCATCACTGAGTATAGAACCACGACCTAAAGGCACCTTACTCGTCGTCTGAAAAATCTGCAAGATGAATGTTGCAGCCCAAAAACGGGTCAGCACATGGAATATGCTGGCAATGTAACACATAGAGAGTAATGCAAGAATACACCTATATTACATGCATATATGGCTGGTGGAAAGCTCAATGGTTACAGTTTTGCGTAAAGCCAATTTTTCCCTACTGCAAAGGAATAAATTTTATTTTAACTATCATGGTGGTTGTTAAACATTGAGAGTGTAGACACCCTCTCAATCCCAATTAAGCATCATCATTAAACCCAACAAAATTAATTAAAGTAACATGATGAGATTCACATGATAATTCAAGTACTAGATACTCAAAACGTCCATAATCGGGGACACGGCTAACCATGATTAGTTTATACACTCTGCAGAGGTTTGCACACTTTTCCCCACAAGACTCGATCTCCTCCGTTGGGATTCTCGCACTACATGATGCTTGAGAAACGGATGACCGAGACATAGTCTTTCAGAAGCGCTAGCACCTTACGATCGGGTAGACCGTACCACCTACATCCCCTACATCTGCTAGTCTACCACTTTAAGAGTTCGCACGACTTAATCAACTATGATAGAGCCCATAGTAGCTTGTGGCTGCACACAGAAGTTTCTAGTATGAATAATCTCATGATCCCTTTGAGCCTGGGTGGCGGTCCATAAATAAAAACAGGCAATCACTGGAATACCCAGGTGCCTCAATCCACCCAGATGTGTGTTTAAGTTGCCACCTTAACTAAACCATTAATTTAACAATATCACATCTGTCATGGATACACGCACCCAATCAACGTCTACTAGCATAGCATGGCATAACAAGCAAACGTAGAAGTAACTCCCAAGGGTTTGATAATAAAACAGGTAATAGGTACTACCTCAACTACATCCTATCCTACAATTTAATTAGATCCTAATCATGCAATTTTTGAGGATTGATTTAATTCAATAAAACTGGGTAGTAAAGAGGTATTATCAAAGTGTTACTTGCCTTGCTGATGATTCGCGAAACCTAGGGATTCGAAGTAACAGGCGGCGTACTCCGGGTACTCTATCGCAAACAAACAAACAAGCATACAATAAGTACTCATCTAATGCACAGGGAAAACTCAAATAAAAGATCTAACCAGAAAGTTCAACTTAAGAACTCCGGTTTGCAAAAAGAATCAAATCGAACGAAGCAACGAAAGTCAAACGGCGAAAGAAACAAACTTCGTTTACTAATCTGGACCAAAGTCAAATTTTACAGAAGCAAAAACTTGTTTAAGTTGGTTAAACGGAAAGAGGGTTTCGAGACGAAACTCCAGGCGCTTGAATCGCCTGATTCCGATAAACGAGCGAAAAGTTATACTAAAATGAAAATCGGATCAGAAATCGCAATCAGAAATAATCGCGGAAAATCCGAGAAAAAGAAAAAATGACGAACAGAATAACGAATGAATGTTCGTTTTCTGCGGCTAAACGGTGAACGCGTCCATTAAAACGAACGATCAAGCGAACGCTCGCTAAATAAATAAACCGGTGAAAAAACCGATCTATCTAAAAAACGGATCTAAAAAACCGACGAAAAACCGATGGTTTATCTAAAAAAACGGCAGCGGCGGGGTCAACCTCGGCGTGCGGGGCGGCGGGATCCGGCGGCGGCGCGGGGCGGCGTGGGGCGCGACGCGGGCTAGGGTTTGGGGGCGCGGCGGCTCGGGTGGCCTGGGGCTGGGCGGCCCGGGGTGGTGCTATATAAAGGCCCCCGACCAGACGAGTCCTGGCCGATCCCAGTCCGTAGTCGGTTCGGGTTTTTTAAATATATACGCGCAGAAAAACAAACAAAAGAAATACTAAATGGACTCCAAAAATCCCGAAATAAATTTTCCCCAACTTCTAAAATCAAGCCGGACAAGATGAACATTTATTTGGGGCCTAAATGCAATTTTGAAAAACACACATTTTTTCCTAAATTCAAATAAAATAGCAAAAACTCCAAAATAAAATCTTATTTGGGAAAGTCATTTTATTCCCTCTCTCATGTGTTTATAATAGAAATAATTGAAGATAAAATAATTAAAATCAAATGATCCTATTTTCAAACTTTGATAAAACTCAACTATGAAAATAATGAAATCCCCAACTCTCTCCGAGGGTCCTTGAGTTGCGTAGAATTTCAGGATCAGGCCAAAAGCAAAATAAAATATGATATGCAATGATGATCTAATGTATAACATTCCAAATTGAAAATTTGGGATGTTACAACATAAAACTTTGCAATTTCTTTCCAAAAGCCAGTCCAAAATAGGAGTCACCGCGTTCATCAAGCCTTACAGTAGCAACGATTGTAAATCCATGGTTTGTTGCAGTATGACATCCGTGGAGCCTTGATCTATGTAAAGGGAAAAATTGTGCACTACATAATCTGTTGCATAGCAAGGGATGTTCTGCAGAAAATGGTAGATTGTTAAAGAAAATATGGTAACATGCAAATATGAGCCCAAATTGAAAGAACTGTACATCAGTTGAAATCGAAGGACAAAAATCTATAATTAAACAGATAGGATAAACATGATGTCATGGAAATATGAGAGTAATCGAAAGAACAATACATCATTAATTTGCCTAATAGAGAAAGAAGAGGGGGGAAATCCCCTTTGACGTATATGGTTCATGTGGCACCTTTTATCCAAATGTAGCAATATTTAGAATATGTTCAGGAAAGTAGGCCATGCCAACCGATTTAGGGTGAGATTGAACATAACGCGCGCGTCTTCAAGTTATCTGGTACGGTGAGATGGAATCTCTAGCGGCGGTCGCAAAGTCCTGAAGGGTCGGCGCACTGTACATTCTATGAATGAAACAAAACCCTTAAATCAGCTCAAATAAAAATGAATTCACGGAGATTTCCGCTGGGTGATTGAAGGAGGCAGATGAACTGGGATAAGAGATGAGATAATATCTCGTTAAATTAGTTACCTTCTTGTCCATGAGAAAGAACCCTCAGTACGGCAGCTTCCCCAACCGAGCGGAGCTGGGTCGACCGCAAGCAGCGTCGAGAAAGTCGATGGCGATAGGCGGCGGCAAGCGGAAGTGGCAAAAGGCGATGGGCTTTGCCGGCAGCTTGGCGGCGGCGGCAGGCGGCGAGCTAAGTGTGTACCGCCACGATAGGAGGTTCCATGGCACAGACGCGAAGGAGCTTGTGTAGGTGTGAATGGGGAATGTACCAGAGGGGCCGAGGGGGTGGCGGGTGGGGTGAGGGTTTTTGTGATGTGGGGATGGTGAGGGTTTTCTTTTTTCTTTTTTGAATTGGGTGGTGAGGGTTTTCTGTCCCACAAAGAATTTTGGGGGCGACGATTTGCTAGAGCGAACTGTGTGTGATTAACGCAACAGGCAAAATGAAAGTCATTGCACACGGTTCCAATTTTGGGAACTGTGTGTGATTAACGTACTACCTCCGTGCTAGTTTATTGGTCCCCGTTGTAATTTTTACTAAAATTTGGCGAAATATTTAACATACTCAGACACAGATAATAAGCGTACACGTACATAAGCATAGTTCAACCATAAGTACATAGTTCAACTGTCATTAAGCATACTCAAGCGTACATAGTTCGATCCATCCCACATCTCATCTCACATGCGGCCGTCATGATCCTGAAGCTTCTCCAGGTACTCGGCGTACGCGTTGTGCGCCACCCTGCGAGAATATTTCTGCTTGAAGGAGCCAACGGCCCGTCCCCTTGCATGCGACAGAACACTTAGATACGCGTCATGAAGCTTCTGGTTGCAAAATGGTCATCCATAGCCACCGTTCCAGGTCCTAATACGCCTGTCATGCATTCCCGCATAAAGCTCCCTCAGGATTTTCCTCTTGTACCTCCTCTGGCCATCTTCATCCTCGCTGTCCACATCGTCAGACAGCACCTATACAAATAGTAAAATAAATTTGGCATAAAACCAATGATTACATGCCGTGAAATAGGATTAGGAATTTATGGCTATTTATTCATACATATCCAGAGATTATGGTTCGATTTTTAAGCACACTCGTCTATGTACAGACCAAACTTGAAGAAAATAATGGCACAAACATATGTAGGTCATTCAAAATCAATTGTCAAGCCCTGGCTAGGAATTATTAGCACGAACACTAATCCTAGTCGGATTACTAGCAGAAATCATTTGCACAGATGAAACAACTAATCACCTGTACCATTCAAACAATCAATACACTACAGGGATCTAACAAAACTTACTCAGATTTCATGGACTGGGAGAACATAACCATAGGATTTCTATTCCAAAAGGGGGATGCAGGAGTAACCACAGAAACCTTATGATCTATTTGACACATAAATGGGTACAAATGATTAACCAGCTGTCCGTCATCGTCGGAGTCGTCGCCGGAGTGGTCGTCGGAGTTGGTGTGGAACTCCGCCTCCGGCTGTGGAAGCTCGACGACGTCAGGGTGCAGCGATAACTCACTGGCAGTGACGGCAACCTTTGTCTCCATCTCCACACCGTGCTCTGGTGCTTTAGCAGCCCCGGCGTCGCCACTCCCTCCGATGGGGCGCTTCGGCGGCATCCTCATACACTGACGGTTTTGAGGACTGAGAGCGGCATCGAGGATGCAAGTGCGGAGAGAGAGGATTGTGTGTGTGTAGCGAGGATGGGGGGTGCGGCCGCTCGGGCACACCATTAATATGGAGTAGTGGGAGAGAGGCGGGCGGTGGTCAAACCGATGGCTCGCCTCCCGGTGAGCCTGCGCACCGGACTGCTGGCATGCCTACCAAAATTTCACATAGCTACTTGCACACCTCCGATGACACTGCGCAGCAAGCACGCCTCTGTCAGTTCACACACCTGGACGCACGCCTCCCCGTCTGCCTGCATCGTGGACTGCTCGCATGCGTCCCGTCAACTCACGCCTGCTCGCACGCCACATGGGTCGCGCAGCGGCACGTATATTGTTTTTCTATTTGGATGATTAATGCTGCCACTTTATTGCTTAACCGAAGCATGGCACGTATCCATTGTTGGTCTAGCACTCATGGTTTGAATAAATAATCCGTTTGGGATATTGGTTCCCAATTATTAATAATCTCTCGTCTGTAATTAGATAAAGATTACGTCAAAACTGATCTTAAATTTGACAAAAAAAAGTACAATGCCACTTTGTATTGGTGTCCATAGACAACACGATAAGTTTCATGAACTTCAAATAAGTTTTGGATGTACTAGAATTTAAAAATCAAGATTCTCAATGTTTGAAATTTGTTGCACGGGGAGTAAACATGCACCCAGTGAGACACATGTGTTTTTGCAATCCATTTAGGTGCACTATCACGTGTGCATGTAGCTCAAATTTGATTTTTGCACATTATACCCGTAGAAAATCAATCAATTAATGTACTAAAACGTCTTAATGATCTCTGTGATGTTTTTGAAATTAGAACGTCCCTCCTTTGGTAACACGTATGTTCACCGCGGGATAATTAATTTAACATGCATCATAGTTACGGTGGATTCGCCGTGTGTGTGCGGGTGTGTGCGTCTGGGGGTGGCGGGTGGCTCGCAGTATACTAGGAGTTGTGAGCCACCGTGTGGGTTGGCCATTTTGTTAGGCAGGCCGGTGCCACATCAGTCGTGAAATCCTTATTTAAAACATTACACAACCCTTTCATACATAAATGTTTTGGCCACATGCAGTCGATGGTTGTCCTACACGACACTTGATACTCGCGTGTGACGCTTTCTGCGGGCCCGCGAGGTCGTCCTCCATCACTTTGACGAACAGCCGGCAGTGAGGTTAATTTGACTAGCAATGTAGAATCTTTTTTGTTTGTGTTATGGTGGTATACAGTACGCGTCGAAGAGGTGGGAGGGGACTAGCATATATACTATACATATGCGTCCGTGAAAAAAGTACACCTCACTCATTGTTGGGACTTTTTGGTTTCCGAGGCACGTGCCACATTAAAATTGTGAAATTGGTTATTCAAACATCACACAACACCTTTTTGGGCCACATACATATCCTAGCTAGGACACTCACGTGTGACGCTTCCATCTGTGGGCCCACAAGGCCATCGTCGATGCATGCATGCATCACTTTGACCTACATCGGGAGAGGTTAATTAATTTCACCATCGATGAGGATTCTTTTGGGCTGTACATATATTATAGTAGGAGCATATAGTATGCGGTGAAGAGGGGGGAAGGGGACCATCATATGTAGTACGCTTGATATGAACCTCGCTCTGTGTGGGTGTTGGGGAACGCAGTATTTCAAAAAAATTACCTACGATCACGCATGATCTATCTAGGAGATGCATAGCAACGAGCAGGGAGAGTGTGTCCACGTACCCTCGTAGACCGAAAGGGAAAGCATTTAGTAGCGCGGTTGATGTAGTCGAACGTCTTCGCGATCCAACCGATACAAGTACCGAACACACAACACCTCCGCGATCTACACACGTTCAACTCGGTGACATCCCTCGTACTCTTGATCCAGTTGAGGCCAAGGGAGAGTTTCATCAGCACGACGGCATGGTGACGGTGATGATGAAGTTACCGACGCAGGGCTTTGCCTCAGCACTATAATGATATGACCGAGGTGGAAAACTGTGGAGGAGGGCACCGCACACGGGTAAGACAACTGTCAACTTGTGTGTCCTAGGGTGCCCCCATGCACCCGTATATAAAGGAGCAAGGGGGAGGCCGGCCGACCCTCATGGGGCGCGCCCCAAGTAAGATTCCTACTAGGAATCCTATTCCTAGTAGGTTTCAAACAAGGGAAGAGAGGGGAAGGAAGGAAAGGGAGAGAGGGAGAAGGAAAGGGGGCGCCGCCCCCCTTCCCTTGTCCTATTCGGAATCCAAGGGGGGGCGGCCTGCCCTGGCTGCCCTCCTCTCTCTCCACTAAGGCCCATGGTGGCCCATTAATTCCCTCGGGGGGTTCCGGTAACCCCTCCGGCACTCCGATTTTACACGAAACCACCTGAAACACTTCCGGTGTCTGAATAACATGGTCCAATATATCAATCTTTATGTCTCAACCATTTCGAGACTCCTCGTCATGTCCGTGATCACATCCGAGACTCTGAACAACCTTCAGTACATCAAATCACATAACTCATAATACAAATCATCATCAAACGTTAAGCGTGTGGACCCTATGGGTTCGAGAACTATGTAGACATAACCGATACACATCTCCGGTCAATAACCAATAGCGGAACCTGGATGCTCATATTGGTTCCTACATATTCTAGGAAGATCTTTATCGGTCAAACCGCATAACAACATACGTTGTTCCCTTTGTCATCGGCATGTTACTTGCCCGAGATTCGATCGTTGGTATCTCAATACCTAGTTCAATCTCGTTACCGGCAAGTCTCTTTACTCGTTCCATAATGCATCATCCCATAACTAACTCATTAGTCACATTGCTTGCAAGGCTTATAGTGATGTGCATTAACAAGAGGGCCCAGAGATACCTCTCCGACAATCGGAGTGACAAATCCTAACCTCGATCTATGCCAACCCAACAAACACCTTCGGAGACACCTATAGAGCATATTTATAATCACCCAGTTAGGTTGTGACGTTTGATAGCACAAAAGGTGTTCCTCGGTATTTGGGAGTTGCATAATCTCATAGTTAGAGGAACATGTATAAGTCATGAAGAAAGCAATATCAATAAAACTATACGATCATTATGCTAAGCTAACGAATGGGTCTTGTCCATCACATCATTCTCTAATGATGTGATCCGATTCATCAAATGAAACACATGTCTATGGCTAGGAAACTTAACCATCTTTGATTAACGAGCTAGTCTAGTAGAGGCATACTAGGGACACTCTGTTTGTCTATGTATTCACACATGTACTAAGTTTCCGGCTAATACAATTCTAGCATGAATAATAAACATTTATCATGATATAAGGAGATATAAATAACAACTTTATTATTGCCTCTAGGGCATATTTCCTTCAGTCTCCCACATGCACTAGAGTCAATAATCTAGTTCACATCGTCATGTGATTTCACACCAATAGTTCACATCTTTATGTGATTAGTTCACATTTCCATGTTACTAATACCCAAAGGGTTTACTAGAGTCAATGATCTAGTTCACATCGCTATGTGATTAACTCCCAAAGAGTGATCATGTTTTGCTTGTGAGAGAAGGTTAGTCAACGGATCTGCCACATTCAGAGCCGTATGTATGATGCAAATTTTCTATGTCTACAATGCTCTGCACGGAGCTACTCTACCTAATCGCTCCCACTTTCAATATGTATCTAGATCGATACGTAGAGTCATCCAGATCGGTGTCAAAGCTTGCATCGACGTAACTCTTTACGACGAACTCTTTGTCACCTCCATAACCGAGAAACATTTCCTTATTCCACTAAGGATAATTTTGACCGATGTTCAGTGATCCACTCGTGGATCACTATTGTACCCTCTTGTCAAACTCATGGTGAGGTACACAATAGGTTTGGTACACAGCATAGCATACTTTATAGAACCTATGACTGAGGCATAGGGAATGACTATTCATTCTCTTTCTATTTTCTGCCGTGGTCGGATTTTGAGTCTTTACCCAACTTCACACCTTGCAACACAGGCAAGAACTCCTTCTTTGATTGTTCCATTTTGAACTACTTCAAAAAACTTGTCAAGGTATGTACTCATTGAAAAAAATCAATCGTTTTGATCTATCTCTATAGATCTTGATGCTTAATATGTAAGCAGCTTTACCGAGGTTTTTCTTTGAAAAACTCCTTTCAAACACTCCTTTATGCTTTCCAGAAAATTCTACATTATTTCCGATCAACAATATGTCATTCACATATACTTATCAGAAAGGATGTAGTGCTCCCACTTAGTTTCTTGTAAATACAGGCTTCACCGCAAGTCGGTATAAAACTATATGCTTTGATCAACTTATCACAACGTATATTCCAACTCCGAGATGCTTGCACCCATCCATAGATGGATCGCTGGAGCTTGCACATTTTGTTAGAACCTTTAGGATTGACAAAACCTTCTGGTTGTATCATATACAACTCTTAATAAATCCATTAAGGAATGCAGTTTTGATATCCATTTGTCAGATTTCATAAAATCTGGCAATTGCAAACATGATTCGGACATACTTTAAGCATCGATACGAGTGAGAAAATCTCATCGTAGTCAACATCTTGAACTTTTCAAAAACCCTTTTCGACAAGTCGAGCTTTGTAGATAGTAACACTACTATCAGTGTCCGTCTTCATCTTGAAGATCCATTTATTCTTAATGGCTTGTCGATCATCGGGCAAGTCAACCAAAGTCCACACTTTGTTCTCATACATGGATCCCATCTCAAATTTTATGGCCTCAAGCCATTTCGCGGAATCTGGGCCCATCATCGCTTCCTCATAGTTCGTAGGTTCATCATGGTCTAGCAACATGACTTCCATAACAGGATTACCATACCACTCTGGTGCGGATCATACTCTCGTTGACCTACGAGGTTCGGTAGTAACTTGATCTAAAGTTTCTTGATCATCATCATTAACTTCCTCAGTAATTGGTGTAGGCATCACTGGAACTGATTTCAGTGATGAGCTACTTTCCTATTCGAGAGAAGGTACAATTAGCTCATCAAGTTCTACTTTCCTCCCACTCACTTCTTTCGAGAGAAACTCCTTCTCTCGAAAGGATCCACTCTTAGCAAGAAAGATCTTGCCTTTGGATCTGTGATAGAAGGTGTACCCAATAGTTTCTTTTGGGTATCCTATGAACACGCACTTCTCCGATTTGGGTTTGAGCTTATCAGACGGAAACTTTTTCACATAAGCATTGCAACCCCAAACTTTAAGAAACGACACCTTTCATACAGTGTCGTCTCAAAGGATTTTTAGACGGTGCCCTATTTAATGTGAATGCAGTTGTCTCTAATACATAACCCCAAAACGATAGTGATAAATCGGTAAGAGACATCATAGATCACACCATATCTAGTAAAGTATAGTTATGACGTTCGACCACACCATTACGCTATGGTGTTCCAGGAGGCGTGAGTTGCCAAACTATTCCACATCATTTCAAATGAAGACCAAACTTGTAACTCAAATATTTTTCTCCGCGATCAGATCATAGAAACTTTATTTTCTTGTTACGATGATTTTCCACTTCACTCTGAAATTCTTTGAACTTTTCAAAAAGTTTCAGACTTATGTTTCATCAAGTAGATATACCCATATCTGCTCAAATCATCTGTCAAGGTGAGAAAATAACGATGCCTGCCACGAGCCTCAACACTCATCGGATCGCATACATCAGTACGTATTATTTCCAATAAGTCAGTTGCTCGCTCCATTGTTCTAGAGAACGGAGTCTTAGTCATCTTGCCCATGAGGCATGGTTCGCAAGCATCAAGTGATTCCAAAAGCCCATCAGCATGGAGTTTCTTCATGTGCTTTACACCAATATGACCTAAACGGCAGTGCCACAAATATGTTGCACTATCATTATCAACTTTGCATCTTTTGGCATCAATATTATGAATATGTGTATCATTACGATCGATATTCAATAAACCATTTATATTGAGTGTATGACCATTGAAGGTTTTATTCACGTAAATAGAACATCAATTATTCTTTGACTTAAGTGAATAACCGTATTGCAGTAAACATGATCCAATCATATTCATGATCAACGCAAACACCAAACAACATTTATTTTAGGTTCAACACTAATCCCAAAGGTAAAGGGAGTGTGCGATGGTGATCTTATCAACCTTGAAATCACTTCCAACTCACATCATCATCTCGCCCTTAACTAGTCCCTGTTTATTTTGCAACTCCTGTTTTGAGTTACTACTCTTAGCAACTGAACCAATATCAAATACTGAGGGGTTGCTATAAACACTAGCAAAGTACACATCAATAACATGTATATCAAATATACCTTTGTTCACTTTTCCATCCTTCTTATCCGCCAAGTATCTAGGGTAGTTCCACTTCCAGTGGCCATTTCCTTTGCAGTAGAAGCACTCAGTTTCAGGCTTGGGTCTAGCTTTGGGCTTCTTCATGGGAGTGGCAACTTACTTGCCATTCTTCTTGAAGCTCCCTTTCTTTCCCTTGCCCTTTTACTTGAAACTAGTGGTCTTGTCAACCATCAACACTTGATGCTTTTCTTGATTCTACCTTCGCTGATTTCAGCATCGCGAAGAGCTCGGGAATTGTCTTGTTCATCCCTTGCATATTATAGTTCATCACGAAGTTCTAGTAACTTGGTGATAGTGACTAGAGAACTTTGTCAGTCACTATCTTATCTGGAAGATTAACACCCACTTGCTTCACGTGATTGTAGTACTCAGACATTCTGAGCACATGCTCACTGGTTGAGCTATTCTCCTCCATCTTGTAGGCAAAATACTTGTCAGAGGTCTCATACCTCTCGACTCGGACATGAGTCTGAAATACAAATTTTAGCTCTTGGAACATCTTATATGCTTCGTGTCGTTCAAAACATTTTTGAAGTCCCGGTTCTAAGCCGTAAAGCATGGTGCACTAAACTATCAAGTAGTCATCATACCGAGCTTGCCAAACGTTCATAACGTTAGCATCTGCTCCTGCAATAGTTCCGTCACCTAGCGGTGCATCAAGGACATAATACTTCTGTGCAGCAATGAGGATAATCCTCACATCACGGAGCTAGTCCGCATCATTGCTACTAACATCTTTCAACATATTTTTCTCTAGGAACATATCAAAAATAAAATAGGGGAACTATACGCGAGCTATTGATCTATAACAACGTAGATATGCAAAATACTATTAGGTACTAAGTTCATGATAAATTAAAGTTCAATTAATCATATTACTTAAGAACTCCCACTTAGAGAGACATCCCTCTAATTATCCAAGTGATCACGTGATCCATATCGACTAAACCATGTCTGATCATCACGTGAGATGGAGAAGTTTTCAATGGTGAACATCACTATGTTGATCATATCTACTATATGATTCACGCTCGACCTTTCGGTCTTAGTGTTCCGAGGCCATATCTACATATGCTAGGATCGTCAAGTTTAACCCGAGTATTCTACATGCACAAAACTGGCTTGCACCCGTTGTATGTGAACGTAGAGCCTATCACACCCGATCATCACGTGGTGTCTCGGCACGACGAACTGTAGAATGGTGCATACTCAGGGAGAACACTTGTACCTTGAAATTTAGTGAGAGATCATCTTATACTGCTACCGCCATACTAAGCAAAATAAGATGCATAAAGGATAAACATCACATGCAATCAATATAAGTGATATGATATGGCCATCATCATCTTGTGCCTTTGATCTCCATCTCCAAAGCACCATCATGATCACCATCGTCACCGGCTTGACATCTTGATCTCGATCGAAGCATCGTTGTTGTCTTGCCAACTATTGCTTCTATGACTATCGCTACCGCTTAGTGATAAAGTAAAGTAATTACATAGTGATTGCATTTCATACAATAAAGCGACAACCATATGGCTCCTGCCAGTTGCTGGTAACTGTGTTACAAAACATGATCATCTCATACAACAATTTATATAATCATGTCTTGACCATATCACATCACAACATGCCCTGCAAAAACAAGTTAGACGTCCTCTACTTTGTTGTTGCAAGTTTTACATGGCTGCTACGGGCTTAGCAAGAACCGTTCTTACCTACGCATCAAAACCACAACGATTTTTCGTCAAGTGTGATGTTTTAACCTTCAACAAGGACCGGGCATAGTCAAACTCGATTCAACTAAAGTTGGAGAAACTGACACCCACTAGCCACCTGTGTGCGAAGCATGGTGGTAGAACCAGCCTCATGAACGCGGTCATGTAATGTCGGTCTGGGTCGCTTCATCCAACAATACCGCCGAATCAAAGTATGACATGCTGGTAAGTAGTATGACTATTATCTTCAACAACTCTTTGTGTTCTACTCGTGAATATAACATCTACGCATAGACCTGGCTCGGATGCCACTGTTGGGGAACGCAGTATTTCAATTTTTTTTCCTAGGATCACACAAGATCTATCTAGGAGATGCATAGCAACGAGTAGGGAGAGTGTGTCCATGTGCCCTCATAGGCCGATATCAGAAGCATTTAGTAACACGGTTGATGTAGTCGAACGTCTTCGCGATCCAACCGATCCAAGTACCGAACGCACGACACCTCCGCGTTCTGCACACGTTCAGCTCGGTGACGTCCCTCGTACTCTTTATCTAGCTGAGGCCAAGGGAGATTTTCGTCAGCACGATGTCGTGGTGACAGTGATGATTAAGTTACCGATGCAGGGCTTCGCCTAAGCACTACAACGATATGAGCGAGGTGGAAATCTGTGGAGGGGGGCACCACACACGGCTAAGACAACTGTCAACTTGTGTGTCCTAGGGTTCCCCCTGCCCTCGTATATAAAGGAGCAAGGGGGAGGCTGGCCGGCCCTCATAGGGCACGCCCCAAGTAGGATTCCTACTAGGAATCCTATTCCTAGTAGGTTTCCTACAAGGGAAGGGGGAAGGAAGGAGAGGGAGAGAGGGGGAAGGAAGGAGAGGGAGAGAGGGAGAAGGAAATGGGGTGCCGCCCCCCTTCCCTTGTCCTATTTGGACTACAAGGAGGGGGCGGCCTGCCCTGGCTGCCCTCCTCTCTCTCCACTAAGGCCCATGGTGGCCCACTCATTCCCCCGGGGGGTTCTGGTAACCCCTCCGGCACTCCGGTTTTACCCGAAACCACCCGGAACACTTCTGGTGTCCGAATAACATGGTCCAATATATCAATCTTTATGTCTCGACCATTTCGAGACTCCTCGTCATGTCCGTGATCACATCTGGGACTCTGAACAACCTTCGGTACATCAAATCACATAACTCATAATATAAATCGTCATCGAACGTTAAGCGTGTGGACCCTACGGGTTCGAGAACTATGTAGACATGATAGAGACACATCTCCGGTCAATAACCAATAGCGGAACCTGGATGCTCATATTGGTTCCTACATATTCTAGGAAGATCTTTATCGGTCAAACCGCATAACAACATACGTTGTTCCCTTTGTCATCGGTATGTTACTTGCCCGAGATTCGATCGTCGGTATCTCAATACATAGTTCAATCTCGTTACCGGCAAGTCTCTTTACTCATTCTGTAATGCATCATCCCGTAACTAACTCATTAGTCACATTGCTTGCAAGGCTTATAGTGATGTGCATTACCGAGAGGGCCCAGAGATACCTCTCCGACAATCAGAGTGACAAATCCTAATCTCGATCTATGCCAACCCAACAAACACCTTCGGAGACACCTGTAGGGTATCTTTATAATCACCCAGTTACTTTGTGACGTTTGATAGGACACAAGGTGTTCCTCCGATATTTGGGAGTTGCATAATCTCATAGTCAGAGGAACATGTATAAGTCATGAAGAAAGTAATAGCAATAAAAGTAAACGATCATTATGCTAAGCTAACGGATGGGTCTTGTCCATCACATCATGCTCTAATGATGTGATCCCGTTCATCAAATGACAACACATGTATATGGCTAGGAAACTTAACCATCTTTGATTAATGAGCTAGTCTAGTGGAGGCATACTAGGGACACTATGTTTGTCTATGTATTCACACATGTACTAAGTTTCCGGTTATTACAATTCTAGCATGAATAATGAACATTTATCATGATATAAGGAAATATAAATAACAACTTTATTATTGCCTCTATGCATATTTCCTTCGGTGGGTGCATGGTTTACAGTTTTTTAGGCATGTGGCACATCAAAGTTGTGCATTTTGGGTATTCAACATATATATGTTTGGGCCACATGCAAAGCAGTGGTGGTTGTACTCTCGCACCCACTTAAGCGGTTATCAGCGATATCGATGCTTTCCATCTGTGGGCCTGCTTGGTCCATCACTACTTTTTCCTGACAACAAGAGAGGTTAATTTGACTTAGGAGGGGATTATTATTTTTGCTCTGGGATGACATGCATGGTACAATTTGAGCACACACACATGCATGTGTACGCATGAATCCCTCCCATCGAGTCGAAGTGGCTAGTACAATGACACATCATGAACCGATCTCGCTCTGTGTGGGGAGCTAGGTTATGATTTTTTACACACGCGCCACATCAATGTTGTGTATTCGAACATGCATGCACGCACTCGATACATATGCATGTAGTGTTTGCCTTCGAACGGTACACTCCCTCGCGTGGTTATCGGCGACAAGCCTATATATTCGTGTGCCTGCATGGACATCCATGATCACCTTTACCAACAACAAGATAGGTTACCATGGCGGATTCTTCATTTGGTTCGTATTATCGTAGTATAGGTCATGGTGAGATTCAGACCTAATTAAGTTTGAGCGCATATACTATGCACGCATGCATGCATGAATCCCCGTTATTGGATTGAAGTGTGGTGTAACATACATATGCATCATCAACCTAACCCTCACTCAGTGTGGGGATTTCTAGTTCGAAATCACGGTGCCACATCAAAGTTGTTCCATTGTAACTCAAAACACACCTCTCCATACATATGTTTGGGCCACATGCATGCAGTGGTTGTCTTCGGGGACTAGCTACTTGCGTGATTATTGGAGAGCTAGCCAATCTCCGGGGTCGCATGGACGGCCATCACTTTGACCAACAACAAGAGAGAGGTTGTACAACCAAGGTGGATTATTCTTGGTCTGTTTTATGGTCCATCTTGGTGAGATATATGCCTCTCTGGCCCGCCGACTGAAAGTGTGTGTGTGGGGGGGGAGTTGCTACTTTGCACTTTGATAGGTGAACCTCGGTTGGGGGGCATGCATCATAGCTTAGGATTCCCTTCGTAGTGACACGAGGGGGGTGGGGGCCTGCTAGCTACTTTGCACTTTGCTAGGTGAACCTCGGTTGGGGGGAGGGGCATGCATTCATAGCTTAGGATTCCCTTCGTGCCGACACGAGGGGGGATGCTAGCTATTTCACACTTTTCTAGGTGAACCTCGATTGGGGGGGCATGCATTCATAGCTTAGGATTTCCTTCGTGCCGACATGAGGGAGGGGTGGCTGCTATCTACTTCGCACTTTGCTAGGGTGAACCTCGGTTGGGGAGAGGGCATGCTTTCATAGCTTAAGATTCCCTTCATGCCGACACGAGGGAGGGGGCTGCTAGCTACTTCGCACTTTGCTAGGTGAACCTCGGTTGTGGGGGGGCATGCATTCATAGCTTAGGATTCCCTTCGTGCTGACATGAGGGAGGGGGGTTGCTAGCTACTTCGCACTTTGCTAGGTGAACCTCGGTTGGGGGTGCATGCATTCATAGCTTAAGATTCCCTTAGTGCCGACACAAGGGAGGGGGTGCTGCTAGCTACTTTGCACTTTGCTAGGGTGAACCTCGGTTGGGGGGGCATGCATTCATAGCTTAGGATTTCCTTTGTGCCGACACGAGGGAGGGGGATGCTAGCTACTTCGCACTTTGCTAGGGTGAACCTCGGTTGGGGGGGCATGCATTCATAGCTTAGGATTCCCTTCGTGCCGACACGAGGGAGGGGGGTGCTAGCTACTTCACACTTTGCTAGGTGACTGAACCTCGATTGGGGGGCATGCATTCATAGCTTAGGATTCCCTTCATGCCGACACGAGGGAGGAGGGGGGTTGCTAGCTACTTCGCACTTTGCTAGGTGAACCTCGGTTGGGGGGAGGGGGCATGCATTCATAGCTTAGGATTCCTTCGTGCCGACACGAGGGAGGGGGGTGCTAGCTACTTCACACTTTTCTAGGTGACTGAACCTCGATTGGGGGGCATGCATTCATAGCTTAGGATTCCCTTCATGCCGACACGAGGGAGGAGGGGGCTGCTAGCTACTTCGCACTTTGCTAGGTGAACCTCGGTTGGGGGGAGGGGCATGCATTCATAGCTTAGGATTCCCTTCGTGCCGACACGAGGGGGTGGGGGCAAGCAATACCGTGCGCTTTGCAAGAGAGGTGCCACATCGAAGTTGCATTTGGTATTTGAAAATCAAACCACCCTTTTGATACATAAATTTGGTCCACATGCAAGTGTGTTCGTGTTCTGACCCTCTGTCGCGTCATTTTTCACCAAATTTATGAACATTAGACAAGTCGGATGACGCAACATTCACGATTCACTCAAACTAACCGTGTGCCACGCCGGTGCACCTGTCACACACACATCCGCACAATACATTGGGCTCCACAAGGCTCCCCCTCTCAAAAAAATATATGCCCGCCTCGAGGGTTTTTCTGTTTCATAACACACGGTTGTTATCTCCGGACTGTGCGATGTTTCTTGTTCCCAATCCCGCCTGCATCCCTAGAAAATATCTACCCGCCTCGAGAGTTTTTTTGTTTCATAACACACGTTGTTATCTCCAGACCGTGTGCGATGCTTCTTGTTCCAAATCCCGCCTGCATCCCTAGAAAATATCTGCCCGCCTCAAGGTTTTTTTTGTTTCATAACACACGGTTGTTACCTCCGGACCGTGTGCGATGCACTATCATCAAAATTTTCAATAGCCCGGCATTTGACTCCCGCGTAGTAAAATTTTCAGTACCCACGTCATTTCCTCAAACACCCCGCGCCCCCTCCACACACACACACACACACACACACACACACACACCAATACCTCCTCGGGCATGCGCGCGCGCACACACACACCCTCCCTCGCTCAAAACCCTAGCAAGGTCCCCACCGCCGCAAGGCCTCCATTGTCAACATCTACCGGTTTGCCTGTGCAGCTTACCCACCGATCTCCATACCCAGGCCGCCCTGAGTTTCTTAGATGATGCCTACCAAACGCCCCCTGTCCCACAAATCCCCATCCCCCACTCCAGAGTGTCGCAGCCTAAGCCCGGCTACACTTCCCGTGGAGCTCGAGGAGCGACTAGCCCAAAAGAGGTGTGTCTCTTCGCTCGGCGTCGCCGAGGAAGCTGACGACCATTACTGGCGACAGGAACTCAAGCAGCAGGCTAGAGTATGCGGGCATGTCTCAGCCGCCGGCCACAACATCGAGGTCATCGACAGCGACGACCTGAGGCGGGCTATGTCATAGGTTAAGTGGCCCACCCCCAACCCCTCGGGTTCAACCGCCGCCGATCTCATCCATGGCCCCGCCGTTGATCTCCTCTGGCTCGATATCAACAATTTTCCATTCTACATCGCCATTGAGCCCCTTTTGTCATTTCTAAAGGACACGTTCTGCGATGCTGGCTTGGGATCGACAGCTTCCAAGTCAGACCTCATCGACGGCAACCACGAGGAGGGCACCCTCTCCGGCTCTTCCAAGGGGAAAGAGCACATCTGCTCTTCCAAGGGGAAAGCGCCCGTCTGCGACATCAGGGAGGGCACCCTACAGACGTGCTCTTTTAAGGGGAAGGGGCCCATCTGTGACAACATGGAGCGCATCCAGGGTCCGTGCTCTTCCCACGGGAACAAGCCCATCTGTGACAAGTGAGGAAACCCATGATTTGTTTTGTCGTGCCTCTTCACAGGGGGAAACCCATGATTTGTTTTGTCGAGTCCCTTTTGTAGTGTAGTGAGAATATGTCCAGTTTTAATTGCTATATATGGTTGTTTGCAGTATGCCTTGTTTATTTCAGTTGTTCACAATGTGATGCTCCATATGTGCAATTATTTACTGTGCAATACATTTCATCAATCCAGTTTTAAACATACCGATAGGAATGCATATATTTGCTTGTTGTTAAGCCTGTTATAGCTAGCATATGCCTCTTTTAAATTTTATTGATTGCTCGGTTGTTTGTAGTTAGCGTATGTCCAGTTTCAAATGCTATCTTTGGTTGTTCGTAGTATGCCTTGTTTATTCTAGTTATTCACAATGTGATGTTCTATATGTGCAAGTATGAACTGTGCAGTTCAATTTCATCAGTACCAGTTTCAACAATACCACTATGAATGACTACATTTGGTTGCTGCATCTTGTAGTTAACACGCCTTTCCATTTTTATTTAACAATAACCAGTGTACTTAGACCGGCACGATACCAGTTTGAATGACTATGTTTGCTTGTTGTTAAATGTTAGGCCTGTTGCAGTTAGTGTTGGGGAACGTAGTATTTCAAATAAATTGTCTACGATCACACAAGATCTATCTAGGAGAAACATAGAAACGAGTGGGGAGAGTGTGTCCACGTACCCTCGTAGACCAAAAGCGGAAGCGTTTAGTAACGCGGTTTATGTAGTCAAATGTCTTCGTGATCCAACCGATCAAGTATCGAACGCACAACACCTCCACGATCTGCACACGTTCAGCTCGGTGACGTCCCTCGAACTCTTGATCCAGCTGAGACCGAGGGAGAGTTTTGTCAGCACGACGGTGTGGTGACGGTGATGATGAAGTTACCGGTGCAGTGCTTCGCCTAAGCACTACGACGATATGAGCGAGGTGTAAAACTGTGGGAGGGGGCACCGCACACGGCTAAGAGATTGTCTGTTGTGCCTTTTGGTGCCCCCTCCCCACGTATATAAAGGAGGGGGAAGGAGGCCGTCCTACAAGGGGCGCGCCAGGGAGAGGGGAGTCCTAGTAGGATCTGGCCCCGCCCTTTTTTCCTTCTATCGGAGGGGGAAAAGGGGAAGGAGAGGGAGTAGGAGAAGGAAAGGGGGGTGGCGCCCCCTTCCCAAGTACAATTCAGCCTCCTCCTTTGTGGGGGGTGCACCAGCCCCTTGTGGGCTGGTTAGCCTCCCTCCTATGGCCCATAAGGCCCATATCATTCCCCGGGGGGTTCCGGTAACCTCCCGGTACTCTGGAAAAATGCCCGAATCACTCAGAACCATTCCGATGTCCAAATGCAACCTTCCAATATATGAATATTTACCTCTCGACCATTTCAAGACTCCTGGTTATGTCCGTGATCTCAGCCGGGACTCCTAATAAACTTCGGTACATCAAATCACATAACTCATAATACAAATCGTCATTGAATGTTAAGCATGCGGACCCTACGGGTTCGAGAACTATGTAGACATGACCGAGACACATCTCTGGTCAATAACCAATAGCGGAACCTGGATGCTCATATTGGCTCCTACATATTCTACGAAGATCTTTATTCAAACCGTATAACAACATACGTTGTTCCTTTTGTCATCGGTATTCTACCTGCCCGAGATTCGATCATCCGTATCATCATACCTAGTTCAATCTCATTACCGGCAAGTCTCTTTACTCGTTCTATAATGTATCATCCCGTGACTTACTTATTACTCATATTGCTTACAAGGCTTATAGTGATGTGCATTAACGAGAGGGCCCAGAGATATCTCTCCGATACACAGAGTGACAAATCCTAATCTCGATCTATGCCAACCTAACAAACACCTTCGGAGACACCTATAGAGCATCTTTATAATCATCGAGTTATGTTGTGGCGTTTGATAGCACACAAGGTGTTCATCCGGTATTCGGGAGTTGCATAATCTCATAGTCAAAGGAACATGTATAAGTCATGAGGAAAGCAATAGCAATAAAACTCAATGATCATAATGCTAAGCTAACGGATGGGTCTTGTCCATCACACATTCTCTAATGATGTGATCCCGTTCATCAAATGACAACACATGTCTATGGTCAGGAAACATAACCATCTTTGATTAACGAGCTAGTCAAGTAGAGGCATACTAGGGACACTCTGTTTTGTCTATGTATTCACACATGTACTAAGTTTCTGGTTAATACAATTCTAGCATGAATAATAAAAATTTATCATGATATAAGGAAATATAAATAACAACTTTATTATTGCCTCTAGGGCATATTTCCTTGAGTCTCCCACTTGCACTAGAGTCAATAATCTAGTTCACATCGCCATGTGACTTAACACCAATAGTTCACATCATCATGTGATTAGTTCACATCGCCATGTGACTAATACCCAAAGGGTTTTACTTGAGTCAACAATCTAGTTCACATCGCTATGTGATTAACAACCAAAGAGTGATCACGATTTGCTTTGTGAGAGAAGCTTAGTCAACGGGTCTGCCACATTCAGAGCCGTATGTATTTTGCATTCTATGTCTACAATGCTCTGCACGGAGCTACTCTAGCTAATCACTCCTACTTTTAATATGTATCCAGATTGAGACTTGGAGTCATCCGGATCGATGTCAAACCTTGCATCACATAACTCTTTATGATAAACTCATTATCACCTCCATAAACTGAAAAATATTTCCTTAGTCCTCTAAGGATAATTTTGACCGATGTCTAGTGATCTACTCCTTGATCACTATTGTAACCTCTTGCCAAACTCATGGTGAGGTACACAATAGGTCTGGTACACATCATAGCATACTTTAAAGAACCTATGACTGAGGCATAGGGAATGATTTTTCATTCTCTTCCTATTTTCTGCCGTCGTCGGGTTTTGAGTCTTACTCAACTTCACACCTTTGCAACACAGGCAAGAACTCTTTCTTTGACTGTTCCGTTTTGAACTACTTCAAAATCTTGTCAAGGTATGTACTCATTGAAAATCTTATCAAGCGTCTTGATCTATCTCTATAGATCTTGATGCCCAATATGTAAGCAGCTTCACCGAGGTCTTTCTTTGAAAATTTCCTTTCAAACACTCCTTTAGGCTTTCCAGAAAATTCTACATCATTTCTGATCAACAATATGTCATTCACATATACTTATCAGAAAGGTTGTAGTGCACCCACTCACTTTCTTGTAAATACAGGCTTCACCGCAAGTCTGTATAAAACTATATGCTTTGATCAACTTATCAAAGCGTATATTCCAACTCCGAGATGATTGCACTAGTCCATAGATGGATCGCTGGAGCTTGCACACTTTGCTAGCACCTTTAGGATTGGCAAAACCTTCTTGTTGCATCATATATAACTCTTCTTCAAGAAATTCATTAAGGAATGTAGTTTTGACATCCACTTTCCAGATTTCATAAAATGTGGCAATTGCTAACATGATTCGGACAGACTTAAGCATCGCTACGAGTGAGAAAAATTTATCATAGTCAGCACCTTTGAACTTGTCGAAAACCTTTTGCGACAATTCGAGCTTTGTAGATAGTAACACTACTATCAGCGTCCGTCTTCCTCTTGAAGATCCATTTATTCTCAATGGCTCGCTGATCATCGGGCAAGTCAATCAAAGTCCATACTTTGTTCTCATACATGGATCCCATCTCAGATTTCATGGCCTCAAGCCATTTCACGGAATCTGGGCTCATCACCGCTTCCTCATAGTTCATAGGTTCATCATGGTCTAGTAACATGACTTCCACAACAGGATTACCGTACCACTCTGGCGCAGATCGTACTCTCGTTGACCTAATAGTAACTTGATGTGAAATTTCATGATCACCATCATTAACTTCCTCACTAATTGGTGTAGGCATCACTAAAATCAGCTACTTTCCAATTCGAGAGAAGGTACAATTAACTCATCAAGTTCTACTTTCCTCCCACTCACTTCTTTCGAGAGACAACTCCTTCTCTAGAAAGGATCCATTCTAAGCAACGAATATCTTGCCTTCGGATCTGTGATAGAAGGTGTACCCAACAGTCTCCTTTGGGTATCCTATGCCGACGCATTTCTCCGATTTAGGTTCGAGCTTATCTGGTTGAAGCTTTTTCACATAAGCATCGCAGCCCCAAACTTTAAGAAATGACAGCTTAGGTTTCTTTCCAAATCATAGTTCATACGGTGTCGTCTCAACGGATTTAGATGGTGCCCTATTTAATGTGAATGCAACTGTCTCTAATGCATAACCCCAAAACAATAGTGGTAAATTGGTAAGAGACATCATAGATCGCACCATATCTAATAAAGTGCGATTACGATGTTCGGACACACCATTATGTTGTGGTGTTCCAGGTGGCATGAGTTTGTGAAACTATTCCACATTGTTTTAATTGAAGGCCAAACTCGTAACTCAAATATTCGCCTATGCGATCAGATCGTAAAAACTTTATTTTCTTGTTATGATGATTCTCAACTTCACTTTGAAATTCTTTGAACTTTTCAAATGTTTCAGACTTGTGTTTCATTAAGTAGATATACCCATATCTGCTCAAATCATCTGTGAAGGTCAGAAAATAACGATACCCGCCGCGAGCCTCAACACTCATCGGACTGCATACATCGGTATGTATTATTTCCAATAAGTTAGTGGCTCGCTCCATTGTTCTGTAGAACGGAGTCTTAGTCATCATGCCATGAGGCATGGTTCGCAAGCATCAAGTGATTCCAAAAGCCCATCAGCATGGAGTTTCTTCATGCGCTTTACACCAATATGACCTAAACAGCAGTGCCACAAATATGTTGCATTATCATTATCAACTTTGCATCTTTTGGCATCAATATTATGAACATGTGTATCACTACGATCGAGATTCAATAAACCATTCACCTTGGGTGTATGACCACATAACGTTTTATTCATGTAAACAGAATAACAATTATTCTTTGACTTTAAATGAATAACCATATTGCAATAAACATGATCCAATCATATTATGCTCAACACAAACACCAAATAACTTTTATTTTAGGTTCAACACTAATCGCGAAGGTAAAGGGAGTGTGCGATGGTGATCTTATCAACCTTGGAATCACTTCCAACACACATCGTCACCTTGCCCTCAACTAGTCTTTGTTCATTTTATAACTCCTGTTTCGAGTTACTAATCATAGCAACTGAACCAGTATCAAATACTCAGGGGCTACTATGAGCACTAGTAAAGTACACATCAATAACATGTATATCATATATACTTTTATTCACTTTGCCATCCTTCTTATCCGCCAAGTATTTGGGGCAGTTCCGCTTCCAGTGACCATTTCCTTAGCAGTAGAAGCACTCAGTTTCAGGCTTGGGTCTAGCTTTGGGCTTCTTCATGGGAGTGACAACTTGCTTGCCATTCTTCTTGAAGCTCCCTTTCTTTCCCTTGCCCTTTTACTTGAAACTAGTGGTCATGTCAACCATCAACATTTGATGCTTTTCTTGATTTCTATCTTCGTTGATTTCAGCATCACGAAGAGCTCGGGAATCATTTGTATCACCCCTTGCATATTATAGTTCATCATGAAGTTCCAGTAACTTGGTGATAGTGACTAGAGAACTCTGACAATCACTATTTTATCTGGAAGATTAACTCCCACTTGATTCAAGCGATTGTAGTACTCAGACAATCTGAGCATATGCTCACTGGTTGAGCTATTCTCCTCCATCTTGTAGGCAAAGTACTTGTCAGAGGTCTCATACCTCTCGACTCGGGCATGAGTCTTAAATACCAATTTCAGCTCTTGGAACATCTTATATGCTCTGTGGCGTTCAAAACATTTTGAAATCCCGGTTCTAAGCCGTAAAGCATGGCGCACTAAACTATCAAGTAGTTATCATACCGAGCTTGCCAAACGTTCATAATGTCTGCATCTGCTCCTGCAACAGATCCGTCACCTAGCGGTGCATCCAGGACATAATTCTTTTGTGCAGCAATGAGGATAATCCTTCAATCATGGACCTAGTCCGCATCATTGCTACTATCATCTTTCAACATAGTTTTTCTCTAGGAACATATCAAAATAAATGGGGAGCTACATCGTGGGCTATTGACCTACAACATAGACATGCAAAATACTATCAGGCAAGGTTGTCAGAATCGCGATTTTGAATCGGATCGGAGCTCTGATAGTAGAATCGTAAATCGTAGAATCTTCACTACCAGGATCGTAGAAACGTAGATTTTATGAACTAAAATCGTAGAATCAGATGGGTAAGTTTGGATCGTAAAGTCGTAGAATCATATAACAGAATTGCGATTCTAACAACCTTGCTATCAGGTACTAAATTCATGATAAATTAAAGTTCAATTAATGATATTACTTAAGAACTCCCACTTAGATAGACATCTCTCTAATCATCTAAGTGATCACGTGATCCATATCAACTAAACCATGTCCGATCATCACGTGAGATGGAGTAGTTTTCAATGGTTAACATCACTATGTTAATCATATCTACTATATGGTTCACGCTCGACCTTTCGGTCTCAGTGTTCCGAGGCCATATCTGCATATGCTAGGCTCGTAAGTTTAACCCGAGTATTCTGCGTGTGCAAAACTAGCTTGCACCCGTTCTATGTGAACGTAGAGCTTATCACACCCGATCATCACGTGGTGTCTCGGCACGACGAAGTGTCGCAACGGTGCATACTCAGGGAGAACACTTGTACCTTGAAATTTAGTGAGAGATCATCTTATAATGCTACCGCCGTACTAAGAAAAATAAGATGCATAAAAAGATAAGCATCACATGCAATCAAATAAGTGATATGACATGGCCATCGTCATCTTGTGCCTTTGGTCTCCATCTCCAAAGCACCGTCATGATCACCATCGTCACCGGCTTGACACCTTGATCTCCATCAAAGCATCATTGTCATCTCGCCAACTATTGCTACTACGACTATCGCTACCGCTCAGTGATAAAGTAAAGTAATTACATAGCGATTGCATTTCATCCAATTAAGCGACAACCATATGGCTCCTGCCAGTTGCCGATAACTGTTACAAAACATGATCATCTCATACAACAAATTATATATCATCATGTCTTGACCATATCACTGTTGGGGAACGTAGTAATTTCAAAAAATTTCCTACGCACACGCAAGATCATAGTGATGCATAGCAACGAGAGGGGAGAGTATTGTCTACGTAACCTCGTAGACCGAAGCGGAAGCGTTGACACAACATAGAGGAAGTAGTCGTACGTCCTCCTCACGATCCGACCGATCCAAGCGCCGTTACTCCGGCGCCTCCGAGTTCTTGACACACGTACAGCTCGATGACGTCCTCGGGTTTCGATCCAGCAAAACCTCCGGGGATGAGTTCCGTCAGCATGACGGCGTGGTGACGATCTTGATGAACTACCGACGCAGGGCTTCGCCTAAACACTGCGACAATATGACCGAGGTGGAATATGGTGGAGGGGGCACCGCACACGGCTAAGGAACGATCTCAAGGATCAACTTGTGTGTCTTGGGGTGCCCCCCTGCCCCCGTATATAAAGGAGCAAGGGGGGAGGGCCGACCGGCCTAGAGGCGCGCCAAGGGAGGGGGGAGTCCTCCTCCTAGTAGGAGTAGGACTCCCCTTTCCTAGTCCAACTAGGAGGGAGGAAGGGGGAAGGAAAGAGAGGGAGAGGGAGAGGAAAAGGGGGGCCGCGCCCCCCCTCCTTGTCCAATTCGGACTGCCCATGGGGGGCGCGCGCCACCTCCTGGCGCGGCCCTCTCTCTCCCCTCGCGGCCCAATAAGGCCCATACTTCCCCGGGGGGTTCCGGTAACCCCTCCGGCACTCCGGTATTATCCGAAACCACTCGGAACCATTCCGATGTCCGAACATAGCCGTCCAATATATCAATCTTTACGTCTCGACCATTCTGAGACTCCTCGTCATGTCCGCGATTACATCCGGGACTCCGGACTCCTTCGGTACATCAAAATGCATAAACTCATAATAACTGTCATCGTAACCTTAAGCGTGCGGACCCTACGGTTCGAGAACAATGTAGACATGACCGAGACACGTCTCCGGTCAATAACCAATAGCGGGACCTGGATGCCCATATTGGTTCCTACATATTCTACGAAGATCTTTATCGGTCAGACCACATAACAACATACGTCGTTCCCTTTGTCCATCGGTATGTTACTTGCCCGAGAGTCGATCGTCGGTATCCAATACCTAGTTCAATCTCGTTACCGGCAAGTCTCTTTACTCGTTCCGTAATACATCATCCCGCAACTAACTCATTAGTTGCAATGCTTGCAAGGCTTATGTGATGTGCATTACCGAGAAGGCCCTGAGATACCTTTCCGACATTCGGAGTGACAAATCCCAATCTTGAAATACGCCAACCCAACAAATACTTTTGGAGACACCTATAGAGCACCTTTATAATCACCCAGTTACTTTGTGACGTTTGGTAGCACACAAAGTGTTCCTACGGTAAACGGGAGTTGCATAATCTCATAGTCATAGGAACATGTATAAGTCATGGATAAAAGCAATAGCAGCATACTAAACGATCGGGTGCTAAGCTAATGGAATGGGTCATGTCAATCAGATCATTCAACTAATGATGTGACCTTGTTAATCAAATGACAACTTCTTTGTCTATGGTTAGGAAACTTAACCATCTTTGATTAACAAGCTAGTCAAGTAGAGGCATACTAGTGACACTCTGTTTGTCTATGTATCCACACATGTATTATGTTTCCGGTTAATACAATTCTAGCATGAATAATAAACATTTATCATGATATGTAAGGAAATAAATAATAACTTTATTATTGCCTCTAGGGCATATTTCCTTCAATCACATCACAACAAGCCCTGCAAAAACAAGTTAGACGTCCTCTACTTTGTTGTTGCAAGTTTTACATGGCTGCTGCGGGCTTCTAGAAAGAACTGTTTTTACCTACACATCAAAACCACAACGATTTTTCGTCAAGTGTGTTGTTTTAACCTTCAACAAGGACCGGGCGTAGTCACACTCGATTGAACTAAAATTGGAGAAATAGACACCCACTAGCCACCTGTGTGCGAAGCACGGCGGTAGAACCAGTCTGGTCATGTAATGTCGGTCTGGGCCGCTTCATCCAACAATACCGCCGAATCAAAGTATAACATGCTGGTAAGCAGTATGACTATTATCGCCCACAACTCTTTGTGTTCTACTCGTGCATATAACATCTACGCATAGACCTGGCTCGGATGCCACTGTTGAGGAACGTAGTATTTCAAAAAAATTGTCTACGATCACGCAAGATACATCTAGGAGAAGCATAGCAACGTGTGGGGAGAGTGTGTCCACGTACCCTCGTAGACCGAAAGCGGAAGCGTTTAGTAACGCGGTTGATGTAGTCGAACGTCTTTGCGATCCAACCGATCAAGTACCGAACGCATGTCACCTCCGCAATCTGCACACGTTTAGCTCGGTGACGTCCCTCGAACTATTGATCTAGTTGAGGCCGAGGGAGAGTTTCGTCAGCACGACGGCGTGGTGACGGTGATGATGAAGTTACCGGCGTAGGGCTTCACCTAAGCACTATGACGATATGATCGAGGTGTAAAACTGTGGAGGGGGGCACCGCACATGGCTAAGAGATTGTCTGTTGTGCCTTTGGGTGCCCCTCCCCACGTATATAAAGGAGGGGGAGGAGGAGGCCGGCCTACAAGGGGCGCGCAAGGGAGAGGGGAGTCCTACTAGGACTCCAGTCCTAGTAGGATTTGGCCCCACCCTTTTTTTCCTTCTACCGGAGGGGGAAAAGGGGAAGGAAAGGGGGGGTGATGAAGCTATGTACCTAGGGTAGGGTCATGGACCTGTCCGAGATACCCTCCCCAAGGACATCCTTAGAAGAAATCATCTTTCAATCGACTCAGAAGTGCTACACTCGACAGGCTCGAAGACACTCGACCATGAAGAGTATCACGGGACCACCAAGAGATCTAAAGTCACTCCGCACGTTAACGGTCGGTCATTAAGTAGCTTTTATGGTCATCATAGTACTTTATTTGTGGCGTTACCAGTAACGCCTGACCTTAATGTACCTTAAACCCTACATAACTGAGGGCCGGAGGGGTCTGGCGAACTCTATATAAGCCACCCCCTTCCTCAGTGTAAAGGGTTCGCACCTTTGTAATTCACACACACATAATCCAGTCGACCGCCTCCGGGCTCCGAGACGTAGGGCTATTACTTCCTCCGAGAAGGGCCTGAACTCATAAACCTCGTGTGTCTAAAACTACTCCATAGCTAGGATCTTGCCTCTCCATTCCTACCCCCCTACACTACTGTCAGACTTAGAACCACGACAGTTGGCGCCCACCGTGCGGCAGGTGTCTTAAGAACTTGTTGGAGAAGTTGCAATTTTTTCCAATCCCCTTCATCATGGTTTCGGGCGGAGTTTTGGTAGAGGGCAGTGAGATCCGTCTCGGCGCGCTCACGTTCGTCGCCGACGACTCCGCTTGGCTTCAGGAGGCTCCGCTCGACGTCGACGTGCTCCCTGTCCGCGAGGCAACGCACTTTCGCGCGTGCGTCCGCGGCGTCCTGTTACGTTAACCGTCGACCCATTATTGGTCGGCCCCTGTGTTGTCCTTCCTCCCTGCTTC
This sequence comes from Aegilops umbellulata, assembly GCA_032464435.1. Classification (NCBI taxonomy): domain Eukaryota; kingdom Viridiplantae; phylum Streptophyta; class Magnoliopsida; order Poales; family Poaceae; genus Aegilops; species Aegilops umbellulata. The sequence continues at coordinate 315,478,638 of CP136055.1, read as the reverse complement.
CCGCCGGTGCAAGCGCTCCGGTCGGTCGAGGCTTCAGCGGTGGGTGAGACACGCGGTGGCACGCCAGTTGGCCACCCCTCAAGTCGCGGTGATCGAGCCCGACGAATCTCTCTACGGCCTATTCGACCTGTCGACTAGCTCCGCAGAGACTGCACCCGAGTGCGACAACAGTGATCCAGCAGCAGAGGTTCTGATGGTCGATGGACCGCGCAGTCCTCCCGGTTTTCCCCGCACCGACGGAGGCGCCGGCGGAGGCGATCCGTCGCATGCCCATGAAGAGTATCTCCCCGAGCCCCTCACATCGCTGTAGAGAGAAGAACTTCACCGCCTGAACATGGATGCGCTGCACACTCCTATCGTTGGAGAAACCCCCGAGGCCCGTGCCTTAGAGGACGCGCGCTTGGCCAACTTGGCTGAGCACACTCGACTGGATAATCTCCAGCGATCACTCGATGAGCGCGCACGACAACGGGTTCCAGAATCCAGTCGACGTCAGCTCTTTCCGCCACCGACTCAGGTATATCGAACTCTGATTCAGAATTTAGCAGCTATAGCCCATATAGCAGAGTCGATTCAGCCTTATTAGTCAGAGGCTGGCAGAGGCCTGTTACAGATCAGAGCATTACTCACGGTGGCAAGAGATCAGAATTCAGTTGTGTCTCAGTCACGGAATAGGATCCACAGCAGATCCGTTGCTGCAGATACAGTCCAGTCGGCCCACAGCCCAAGATCGCCCCTGAGGCGTGAGGGACGTGGAGACCGGCGTGATCAGTACAGGAACCGTGAGCAGTATGATCACTGACTCGATCGCGATGATCGACGTCGAGTGCCCACCCCTCCTTCGAGGAGTGGATCATACGTGCCTCGACAGCAGGATGACAGACGCCCTCACAGTGTGGGGCGAAGGATTCCAGTCGACCCCAGGGAACCAGGCTTTGATGCGAGATCTATTCTCGTTCAGGGTTTAGTCGACAAGAACAGAGCTCACCGAGAAGGTAATGACAGAGATGTACCCACCAGCAGCAGAGTACACGTCTCAAGACCAGAGTGCTTCAGCAGAGCCATCAGGGCCGTGGTGATTCCTCCCAACTTTAGGTTGGCGACGGGAGTCAGTAAGTTCATTGGTGAGTCCAAGCCTGATACCTGGCTTGAGGACTACCGAGTGGCTGTTCAGATTGGCGGCGGCAACGATGAAGTGGCCATGAAACACCTGCCTCTTATGTTGGAGGGCTCGGCCAGAGCATGGCTGAATCAGTTAGCACCCAGCAGCATTTACACTTGGGAAGATCTTGCCCGAGTGTTTGTCAGAACATCTGAAGGAACTTGCAAGCGACCAGCAGGGTTGACAGAACTGGAATCTTGTGTGCAGAAGCCGAATGAAACTTTGAGAGCTTACATCTAGAGATGGATCACATTGCATCACACGGTAGAGAACATATCTGATCACCAAGCAGTCTGTTCCTTCAAAGAAGGCGTTAAGTACAGAGAGCTGAACCTGAAATTCGGTCGAACCGGAGACATGTCTCTGAGTCGAATGATGGAGATTGCCACCAAGTATGCCAATGGTGAAGAAGAGGATCAGCTCCGGAGTGGCAAGCACAAGTCAGTCGCCCACGAAACCGGGGGAGGGAACTCCAGTCGGAAGCAGAAGCGAAAGCCGAGCTAGCTGCTCCAGGAGAAGCCTTGGCCGTGACTCAAGGAAAGTTTAAGGGGAAACCCAAAGGGCCTTGGAACCCTAAGAAAGTGAAAGACCAAGACGGAAATGATGTGTTGGATCTGCCATGCCACATTCACACAAAGAAAGATGAAGAGGGTAAACTCATTTACCCGAAACGTACCACTCGACAGTGTCGGCTCTTGATCCAGCAGTTCCAAGGGAAACAGCCCAAAGATAAGGAAAAGGAGTCGGACAAAGTTGAGGACAAGGAAGATAGTGATGATGGATACCCCCAGGTCAATTCCACCCTGAAGATTTTTGTTGATGTTGAAAGCAAAAGTCGATTGAAAGTTATCAACCGAGAAGTGAATATGGTTGCCCCGGTGATGCCCAGTTATTTGAAATGGTCTCAGACTGCCATCACATTCGACCAGTCCGATCACCCAACGCACATTGCCACCCCTGGGAGGCAAGCTTTGGTGGTCAACCTAGTTGTCGAAGGCACTCGACTGACCAAAGTGTTGATGGATGGAGGCAGCGGTCTGAATATACTGTATGCAGACACGTTGAAAGGGATGGGCATTCCGATGTCCAGACTCAGTACCAGCAACATGAGTTTCCATGGAGTAATTCCTGGAAAGAAGGCTGAGTCACTCGGCCAAATCGCTCTTCATGTGGTTTTCGGTGACTCCAAGAATTACCGCAAAGAAAAGTTGACGTTTAAATTGGTGGATTTCCAGAGTGCTTATCACGCTATTTTGGGCAGGCCAGCTTATGCACGTTTCATGGCTCGACCATGTTATATGTATCTCAAATTGAAGATGCCTGGTCCTAGAGGTGTGATCACTATTACTGGCAATCAGAAGAAGGCGGAAGAGTGCTTTCAGAAAGGCTCAAAGATCGCCGATGCGCAGATGGCAGTGGTAGAGCTGCAGGAATACCACAAAACGGCAGACCCGAGTGATTTGTTGCAAGCTAAGAAGCCCGCTACGGATCAGCGTTTCAGTCGTCCGGTGAGACAAAGCCGATTCATATTCACCCGACCGATCCCAATGCTGCTCCGACCCATATCTCGACAACACTCAACTCCAAATAGGAAGAAGCGCTCATCCAGTTCCTCCGTGAGAACTGGGACATCTTCGCATGCAAGCCTTCTGACATGCCAGGTGTTCCCAGGGGGCTGGCTGAGCACCGCCTACGAGTCGACCCAAAAGTGAAACCTGTCAAAGAACATCTTCGACAGTCCGCCGTCCAGAAGAGAAAGGCCATTGGTGAGGAGGTAGCTCGGCTCTTAGCAGCAGAGTTCATCTGAGAGATTTACCACTCCGAGTGGCTCGCCAATGTTGTCATGGTCCCCAAGAAGGACAAGTCACTCCGCATGTGCATTGATTTCAAACATATCAATCGGGCCTGCCCGAAAGATCACTTTCCTCTCCCCCGCGTCGACCAGATAGTCGACTCGACTACGGGATGTGAGCGCCTGTCTTTTTTAGACGCTTATTCCGGTTACCATCAGATCCGTCTGTATGGACCCGACGAGATCAAAACAGCTTTTATCACTCCATTCAGGTGCTTTTGTTATGTTACCATGCCATTCACCCTCAAGAATGCCGGAGCCACGTTCATGAGGATGATTCAGAAGTGTTTGCTCACTCAAATCAGTCGGAACATGGAAGCATACATGGAGCGCTGCGGGCGTAGGCGCTGCCTAGATGCAGGGGCACACGAGGCGCCGATGTGTTGGCAGCCGACGTGGGCGATGGCCGGTGGCGGCGTCCAGAGGCGGAGCCGGGGGGCGCTAGGCGAGGCCGTGGCCTTGCAGGGGCGACAGCACGCGGTAGTAGAGGCCGATGCGGTTCGGCCCGTGGGAAGGCACTGCGGCGCGAGGCGGGAACCTGCGAGGTGCACGCACGACGAGGCAGCAGGCGGCGAGGCAATATGCAGAGGGAGGGGTCGGCGGCAGCGTGAGCGAAGGGTAGGAGACAACAGCAGCATCGGCGGTTGTGGGTCGCGGCGCGCAGCAGTGGTGTGCGCGGCACGGACGGGGATGTGCAAGGCAGCAGCAGAGGAGGCCACGGGCACGGCGAGCGCATGCGCACGAGGCGGCAGTGGCTGTAGGCGGGAGGGCGCGGCCACGCATGAGCGGGCGAGCGCTGGCTGGTTTCGGGGGGGAATGGATAAGGGGAGGGGGTGGCCGGTTGGGCCTGCGCCCGAATGGGCTGGCCAACTGGGCCAGTAGGCCGTGGGAGGGGGTTCCCTTTTTTTTGTTTTGTTAGTTTCTGTTTTTTTTTGTTTTTTTATCTTATTTCTTTACTGTTTTAATTCCTTTTAAATATCTAGGCCTTTTATAAAAACGCGGTTCCTTCACCATAATTACCTAGGCATTTATTTACACCTGCCGAACATTTTCTTTTTAATGTTTGAAATTTTTTGATGTTGGCAAAGATTCAAATTTTAATTTGGATCGGTTCTGAACTAATGCGAGATTAGCAACAGAAACCGGGGTGACGTGGCATCATTAACGTGGGATTAACGTAGCCTGATTATTCGGGCGTCACAATTCTCCTCCACTACAAGAAATCTCGTCCCGAGATTTAAGAGGGGAATAAGGGGGGAAGGTCTGGTTACGAAATTCTAACGAATCTTCTCGGTCTTAGTTGCTCTTCTCGAAGAGGTCGATCCATTACATTGATGTCTTCACCTCTCTGCTTCAGGTCATCATGATGAAGCCGACATCCTTTCTTCAGGATCCCCATCGTACTTACGAAAGAATAAAGGGTGGTTATTCTGTAAGAACGGACCTCTACAAGGTTGACTACCTGCTAGTTAATATCGGGGAAAGGTGGCGGAAAGTAACTCTCGAATTGAAACTTAAGAAAATATCGAGAGCAAAGTAAGGAGGTATCATGGGAAGTTTCGAGCAGGCAGGCAATCGTTCGATGCCTGAAACGAAGTGTTGAATGGGTTTAGAGCAATGTGAATAAGCATTGCATCTGATACCTGAATAGATCAACAGGCAGGTGGGCCGTGAATTACATATAAAGTCAAGCACGAGGAATAACCTTGACAATAGGGTGTACAGGAGAGTCAGGTTTCAATCCTGTGGAACTGTGGGTTATGGATCCACCATGTGGGTTAAAATTAGGAGCGGTGACATCCTGCACGGTCATGATAGCAAGGCATGTCAAAGAGTAGCATGTCAGTTATGTCGGCAACAACGGTGGTACCAATGGCGAGGGACGAATAGAACCATTTTCCTGCTCGTTGAACGAGGCGGACCAATAGGCAAGGTTCTCGTCCATTGGTGGTTACCGAAATGTCATCAACAAAAGTAACAGAGTCTTTCTAACAGAATTGTACACCGAGGTGTTTACAAAAGCAGGAGAATATTACTGCTTAGATCATATAGATCACAAGAAAGGTTAAACCAAACAATGGAAAGGAAAATATGATTATCCGGTTTAAGCAGATCGATGGAAAGGAAAATGCGTTTAAACACATATTTCAAGGGTATATCCTTCCCAAGGACAAGTAGAGCATGATATCCATGACAGGATATAATGTAGAAAACTCTTTAGGTAAGGGGAGAGAAATTTCATGACATTACCCATACAACGGTGTTTGGATAATTGAGCAAGAAACATTGAGCATTGGGTTTCAAATGTTCTTGTTGATAATCGGAGTACCACAGACATGCTTAGAGATAGCATTAACATGGTCACTGGGTAAAGATCAGACTTTGGATACTCGAACGATCCATCAGGAACAACTTGTAGAATAAGTCTTACAATTTCCTCATGGAAGAATGGATAGCATTGCTAAAAGGAAAATTATAACAATAGGGCCTCCGGCCAGGTGTGCTAGGCACGACAACACATTCCGGGCCACATAAATACCATTGTTATAACTCTTGGAAATATGTTCCAACCATCATATCTGACCGAGATTCATATCCGATTGGTGTCATGATACCCCAGACTCAGGGTGTTCGAGAGGAAAAGGTGCAACACAAATTGACGAGATGTCAATGTAAGATTCTCGAGAAATGAACTATGGAAGCGAGTTTCAAAACAAGAGTGTCACGCCCTCGATGCAGCTATATCTCCCACGTGTCGAAGCACGACTTAGAGGCATAACCGCATTGAAAGCAATGTCGCAAGTGAGGTAATCTTCACACAACCCATGTAATACATAAGGGAAAAGAGATACATAGTTGGCTTACAATTGCCACTTCACACAAATACATGAGCAAAACATTACATCATACAGTTACAATCAGGGCCCGACTACGGAGCCAAATAAAAGAAGAAACCCCAAAAGCGACAAAGGTCCACGATCGACCCCAACTGGGCCCACTACTGATCGACTAGAACGAAACAACACAAAGAACAAGATCTTCATCGAGCTCCTCCTTGAGCTCGGGTGCGTCACCTGCACGGATTCATCGGCACCTGCAAACTGGTTTTGGAAGTATCTGGTGAGTCACGGGGACTCAGCAATCTCACACCCGCGAGATCAAGACTATTTAAGCTTATAGGTAGGGTAAAAGGTATGAGGTGGAGCTGCAGCAAGCGACTAGCATATATGGTGGCTAACATACGCAAATGAGAGCGAGAAGAGAAGGAAAAAGCACGGTCGAACAACTATGATCAAGAACTGATCCTGAAACTACTTACGTCAAGCATAACTCCAACAACCGTGTTCACTCCCCGGACCCCGCCGAGAAGAGACCATCACGGTTACACACGCGGTTGGTGTATTTTAGTTAAGATCAACTTCGGGTTTTCTACAACCGGACATTAACAAATTCCCATCTGCCCATAACCGCGGGCACGGCTTTCGAAAGTTCAAACCCTGCAGGGGTGTCCCAACTTAGCCCATGATAAGCTCTTGCGATCAACGAAGGATATTCCTTCTCCCCGGGAAGACCCGATCAGTCTCGGAATCCCGGCTACAAGACATTTCGACAGTAATAAAACAAGTCCAGCAAAGCCTCCCGATGCGCCGACATCCTGATAGGAGCTGCACATATCTCGTTCTCAGGGCAACACCGGATAAGTCAAGCTACGAGTAAAACCAGACTTCGAGTTTCCTCGAGGTGGCCCCGCAGGCTGCTCGGTTCGGACCAACACTTAGACAAGCATTGGCCCGGGGGGGCTAAATAAAGATGACCCTCGAGAGAGCGACTCCCAAGGGAAAAGTAGGTGGTGGTGAGGCAAATGGTAAAACCAAGGTTGGGCCTCGCTGGAAAAGTCTTATTCAAAGCGAACTGTCAAGGGGGTCCCATAAATCACCCGACTGCGTTAGGGACGCAAAATCCGGGAACATAACACCGATATGACGGAAACTAGGGCGGCAAGAGTGGAACAAAACACCAGGCATAAGGCCGAGCCTTCCACCCTTTACCAAGTATATAGATGCATTAATTAGATAAGATATATTGTGATATCCCAACAAGTAAACATGTTCCAACAAGGAACAACCTCTCCATGTTCCAACAAGGAACAAACTTCATCTTCACCTGCAACTAACAACGCTATAAGAGGGGCTGAGCAAAGCGGTAACATAGCCAAACAACGGTTTGCTAGGAAGGTGGGTTAGAGGCTTGGTTTAACAATATGGGAGGCATGATAAGCAAGTGGTAGGTATCACAGCATAGGCATAGCAAAAGAGCGAGCAAACTAGCAAGCAAAGATAGAAGTGATTTCGAGGGTAACGTCATCTTGCCTGAAATCCCGTAAGGAAGAAGAACGAGTCCAAGAAGAAGACAAACGGATGTAGTCGAACGAATCCTCACAACTCCGGATCGAAACCGAAGCTAACGAGAGAAGCAACCCGGAAACAAACAAACAACATAGTAAACAACCATCACATAAACATGGCATGATGCACAATCAAGTATGATGCATGTCCGGTTTAAATATGCATGGCATGGCAAAGTGCAACAAACAACACTACAAGTTAAGTGGAGCTCAATATGCAACGAGTTGCATATTGATGAAACACCACGACAAGTTATTTAGTTCGATCTCGTTTATGTACCCAACAATATTAAATGTTGTTAAACATGGCAAGAGGGTGAAGCAAAGTAAAACTACCTATCTAGTCAAGTTTAAATGAGGCCGGAAGTAACAAGCAACAATTCCGAAAGAACCTCATGAGCATATATTAGATTTGGTACTGTTCTGCCATAAACACAATTTTAATGTTGTTAAACAGCAAAATAAAGTGCAACATGTTAATATATGCATTTTTCTACCCCATTTACATATATACTTTATTTAAATCCGAGCTACGGTTATTTAGTTATGAAATAAAGCATTTTAACATGGCATTTGAGCAAATTTAACCAAACAGCATTTTAAACATTTTAAACATGCATGAAAGTTGGAAATTATTAAACTACACAGATTTCTGAGCATTTTACATATATAAATTATTTTAATCCGATGCACGGTTTGTGAGTTATTATATGCATGAAGACTAGGGGCTTTTCTGCAAATCTGTTATTCACTGGATAATTACTAAATCACAGATCTGTAAAAAAAACAGATCGGGCCGAAACTGAAACTGGAGCAGACCCACAGTAAAAAAAACAAGAGGCGCTGGGGGTGGCCTCACCATGGGCTTTGGCCCGGTCGGTGGAGGGAGAGGCTGGAAGAGGCTCTGGGCCTACGCGCTGCAATCCATCGATGACAAGTCAACAGGGAAGGAACGGGCGAGCTGCTCGTCTCTCTGAAGAACAGAAGCAGGGGACTTGGCGCCGCGGCTTCAGGCGACGGTGGGGGTCCTGGAGGTGAGGCTCGGGCGAGCATAGCGCGAGGCAGAGGCAAGAAACGGCAGGAGGCGGCGGATCCGGGTCGCGGGAAACGGCGGGGACGGATGGATCCACCTCGGATCCGGCGAAGCAGGGATCCATGGCGCGAACGGGACTCCTCTTCTCGATGCAGAGAGAGCAGAGGCCGGCGGCGCTGGGACTTGGCGAAGGCCGGGCCTCTCCAGCAAGGCGAGGACGGGGCGAGGAGCTTGGCGCAAGGAGGAGCTTGGCGAGGCGGCTGGGAACCGAGCCGATCCGAGCGGAGTTGAGGCGGAGGTGCAGCGGGGCGAAGGAGAGGTTCGGGACGACGGTCCATGGAGTCAAGCGGAGCTCCTGTATGTGACAGAGAAGATAGAGAACAGGTCACATGAGAAAGAAAGAGGGATTAGAGGAGGGGGAAGAGGAAGGCAGGGCAGCGCTGCTCATCTGGTGGTCAACGACGACGGCGCAGGACAGCGTCGGCACGGGGTTGGGGTCCGGCCGTGACGCGGCTCCATGGAGCGGAGTGGGGAATGGAGGAGCTCCTCTCCTCCGGATCGAACGGGAAGGAGAAGGCAGCAGGGCGCTGGCTTGTGACGAGGCCGGTCGAAGACGCGGCCTCAGGCAAGGGAGCTCGGGCTCATGGATCGAGAGGGGCGTGGGAACTCGGGCGCCGTGGTGCTCTGCTCCCCGAGCTTAGGCGAGGCAATGGGGATCCACGCGCGCGTGGGGCTGCTGTTGCGGGCACGAGGAGAAGCAGAGGAGGCCGAGGGCGCTCCTGCGGGGACGGGGCTGCTCTGGTTGGGGTGGTCGGGCACGCAAGATGAGGGAGATGGTCGGAGAGGATTTTTGGATCAGGTGCGGGCTTGGATCCCGAGGGAGAGGAGTGGCGGCGGGAGGATGGGGATGGGACAGCCGGCCTATGTTTTAGGGTTTGGTCTCAAAATAGACTAGGGGTGGACAATATATATGGAAAAGGAGGGAGTTTGGATCTCCTGATCGAAATCCGACGGACGAGAATAAATATGCTAGGGAGTCCAATTAAGAAAACGGAGATATTTTGTAGACGTTAGGGGATGATCCGGACACAACGGTGACGACTATCCGGTCGGGTTCGGGGCAGTTTTCGGACGCGCGCGAGGAAGACTGCGGGCTGACGAGAGAGGTTAGGTTGGGTCTAGCGGATTGTCAGCGGACTGTGCAGGAGCTTAGGGCTGAGAGAAGAGAAGAGAGAGACCCGGCGACAGTTTCCGGAGACCGAAAACGTCCGACGATTTGACCGACTATATTGTCGCTATAGTTAACGGTTGGGGCGTCAAACGGCCTCCGAACGCGATGAAACTTGGCAGGCGGTCTACTAACAACAAAACAACACCGCACGCCAACTTTCATCCCATTCCGAGAACATTTTCCGGCCACTTATAAAATAGTATTTCGGACATGCCGCGGGCGCGTGCAAGTGTGTCTCGGCTCAGAACGGACAACAGAGAGAACAAATGAGACCGGGACGTATGCAAGTTTTGAAAACATGATGATGCAATGCAGATGATGACATGGCAAGATGCGACACGCAAGCAAACGACAAAGCAACAACAGCGAATAACGGGAGGACAACTGGCACATCGGTCTCGGGGCGTCACAACACTCCACCACTACGAGAGGATCTCGTCCCAAGATCTAGGATGGCACCGGAGAGAAACGAAAGAGGAAGAGAAGAGGTAAAACTAAGTTGCTTCTTTGACAAACGAGTGAAACCAATGAACCTTGAGAGGTTGAACAAAATGAAAGAAAGAAAACAACGAAGATGAACAAAGTTGAGAACACTCCGATAGAAAAGAGGAACATGGGATACGAAGAGAACCAAGAGGTTTAGTGACAAGATAGATATTTAAACCACTCCGGTTAAAGCAAGATAGGGAAAGAATAAGAATGATATAATTTGGGCAGCACTCCGACTGAAAATGGAAGGAATTTGAAGATGATCTTGACAAGATGAGAGGAAACTTGATGAAATCATCAACATACTGCCTTCGGAACTATTGAATGAAATGGAACAAGCGGTACGATAGATCACAGACAGCACTCCGGTTGAAAAGAGATGCAAGGCTTGATAAGGCGAAAAAAAACTTGAGAAAAAGGGGACAACACTCCGGTTAAACGGATAAGCACGAAAAGAACACGATCTTCACAATTCAAGATGATGAGCGAAGAGAGCAACATCACATTGCCTCCGGAAGAGAGAATAGAAGATAGATCGTCGGAACAAAAGAACGGAGAAGAAAATGACAACTTCTGCCACAAATGAGTTTGGAAAGCACCCTTCCAAGAAGGTTAGAATGGAGTTGTTGGAAAACCAACAATGAAACGAATAAGCTTGTAGTGGGCTTATAGAAACATCTCAAAATTATGAGGTGAAAATTCTGCCACTAATGAAAACAATAGATTGGATTGATACGAACTAGGAGGCGAGAAATTATTTCACCAGGAGGATAAATGAAGAACTTGGATCATTTATAAGCACCATAAATAGCAACAATCCTTACGAAAAGCTTTAGGTGAAATATAACCCAAGATAACTCCAATGAAGAGATTGATGGATTTAAATATCTCATTCTTGACAACAAGTGAATCATGAAACATGAATGAAACTGTCAAAATGACATAACACCACCTCAAAAGATAAGGTCGAAAGAATTGCACTTCGGAATGCAAGATGAAGAATGCTTGAACTCCTCAAAACAAAACAAGTGTTAAGCACCCTGTTTAATTTAGAGTATAGCTTGGTGGATCTTAAACTCCGAGAAAAAAAATCTTGATGAACAATTGAAGAATGAAAAGAATCCTTGACGAAGCACCATGTAGAGCCTCCATGAAGAACTCCGATAATAAAAGGATGATAGAAAGAAAGAGAAGTTCAAAACACAAGGTGAAGCCTTGCAATGATTTAGATGGATCTTCGTGGTGATGAGAGCTTGGAAGTCCGGGAAAAGAAAGATGAACACCTAGAAACCGACAATTACTTCATCATGAACAAACTCCGAAGGAAGGGATTAAACACTTGGATGAAACAATAATAAGAATTACGTTATGCGTATCCTTCACCAATTTAAATTGATGACAAGCAACGGATTAGGCATACTACTTATTCTCGTTGAAAAAAAGATTGGAGAGAGATATTGCTCAACTTGGGAAGGTCTTCCACGATCCGCCGATAGGATTTGGGAAGAACGAATGAATCTATATAATAACGAAGGAAGATAACTCTTGAACGAACCACCATAAGAATTGAAAATGAACGAAGAAAAGATAAAGAAACACCGGGAAGAATTAGAAAATGAACGAAGATACTTGAGAGCATTTAGATACAAGTGAACGCAGAGATCATGAACTGATTAGAGAATATTGAATGATGCACCGGTAAGATTTGGAAAACAAGAGCTGAAAGCTGAGAATGAATAATTCTTCTGAAATGATGGCCTACTGAGAATCAAACAGAAAAGACTCCTGGAATGCTCCGGATGGGTGAAAAGAATCCTCACAATCGAAACAATTATGAGAGAATGACAACAAGCTTGAACCATGAATCTTGAAGAGAATGGAGCAAGATTTAAGAGAAACTCTTCTTCGGCCTTCAAATATTTAGAATGACGACGAGAAACACCACCATGAATTGTTGAGGCACTCCGGAATGAGAATTGGAAAGGTTGAACCAACGATGAAAGGATTGAAGGATCTTGGAGAAAGACAAATGACTGATGATAATTCATTCTTACATCACACTTGGAAAAGACTATGAGAATAGCTCCGGGAAAATAAGAAGAGTCAGGTAAGATCCTGGAAAAAGACCTGCGGGTTAGGGCCCACTCAAAAGAATGGTTGAACGATTGCTTGAAAAGAGAGATTGCACCGGTTGAATTAAATGGCTTGAATGAGATAACAACCTCGAGATAGCTTGAACGGATCTTGAATGAAAAAACGAGCCTTCTTAGATATCTTCAGCACTCCGGAACATTTGAATAGCGAGAAGTGAATTATTATGAGGTGCACCGGTATGAGAAGGTATTGAAACGAGGAAAAGATGTGATCACCATCGAAAGATTGCATTGAACACACCGGGGAAGATAAAAGAACAAATAATTATAAACTTGAGGCTCCGTTAGCATCTTATTGAGAAACACCGGGTAAGAACATGAAGGAGAAGAATGGAGAGGCTTCACATCAATAAAATGGATACTTGATCAAGAAATATGCGTCCTTGAAGAAATAAGGGTGGGAGGGCGGGAAAAACAAAGACCACTTGGAACGGATGAAGCAAACACCATTGCAAGGAACTGATAAATGATCTGGCAGAAATAGAACGAATATGATGAACTTGAAGGGAAGCACACCGGTTGAAAAGGATTGACATGACAACCTCGATGATCAAGAAGGATTAGTATTCACATAGCAATATGAGAACACCGTTTAGAAAAGGTATGGAATCAACACTTGACATTGAAGCAACTCGAATACCACAAACCAAAACAAAAAACAAAAGGATTTGGTTTGCAGAATAAACCGGAAACAAACATATGATAGACCCCATATCGTATCATGTGTCTGTTGGAAAGAATTCCTACGTGATACTTGAATTCCCACCTATAAACTCTCGAAACTTTCTGGTTATGCAATCAGGTGTTAGGGATACAGGGGACACAAAATATATCACCCAAACTAACAATACCTAGATCCAGCTATATCCATCCTTCAACACATAACCAAGAAACCTTCGGAAATCATCTACCTCAACCTTCGAAAAGCATTCGTTATACAAGTCATGGCGATACTCCCGCACTCGCCTCAGTACTGGGCTATCAGGGTTATCTCACCAACAACTGTACAAAAGAGTTTTTTGATGTCGGCGTACTAAACTCAGGTATTCTAGAACTGCAACGATAAGATTATGACGACAACACCTCGGAGCTCAACTCCCTGGGACACCTCCTCTAAAACCCCTGCTGACGGGAGGCAACCAAGACAATGTTGTCATCATAAAACCATCGGAACGATTCTAAGATACCCGCGTGATCCTAAAAAAAATTTAGTGAAATTTGAGAAGAGAAGAGTTAAAACTCTACGTCAGGATGCCTTACCAGAGCGATGAGGAGACTGGGAAGTAAAAAGAATTCCTAAACTCTCCGATATATAATTCCTAGATGACTCAAAACATTTTCTAGACACAACTCGGCCGCTAAAAACGAACAATCAGTGTGGGCTCCTAAGGTCGGGGAAGGCTCTGATTACCAACTTGTCACGCCCTCGATGCGGCTATATCTCCCACGTGTCGAAGCACGACTTAGAGGCATAACCGCATTGAAAGCAATGTCGCAAGTGAGGTAATCTTCACACAACCCATGTAATACATAAGGGAAAAGAGATACAAAGTTGGCTTACAATCGCCACTTCACACAAATACATGAGCAAAACATTACATCATACAGTTACAATCAGGGCCCGACTACGGAGCCAAATAAAAGAAGAAACCCCAAAAGCGACAAAGGTCCACGATCGACCCCAACTGGGCCCACTACTGATCGACTAGAACGAAACAACACAAAGAACAAGATCTTCATCGAGCTCCTCCTTGAGCTCGGGTGCGTCACCTGCACGGATTCATCGGCACCTGCAAACTGGTTTTGGAAGTATCTGGTGAGTCACGGGAACTCAGCAATCTCACACCCGCGAGATCAAGACTATTTAAGCTTATAGGTAGGGTAAAAGGTATGAGGTGGAGCTGCAGCAAGCGACTAGCATATATGGTGGCTAACATACGCAAATGAGAGCGAGAAGAGAAGGCAAAAGCACGGTCGAACAACTATGATCAAGAACTGATCCTGAAACTACTTACGTCAAGCATAACTCCAACAACCGTGTTCACTCCCCGGACCCCGCCGAGAAGAGACCATCACGGTTACACACGCGGTTGGTGTATTTTAGTTAAGATCAACTTCGGGTTTTCTACAACCGGACATTAACAAATTCCCATCTGCCCATAACCGCGGGCACGGCTTTCGAAAGTTCAAACCCTGCAGGGGTGTCCCAACTTAGCCCATGATAAGCTCTCGCGATCAACGAAGGATATTCCTTCTCCCCGGGAAGACCCGATCAGTCTCGGAATCCCGGCTACAAGACATTTCGACAGTAATAAAACAAGTCCAGCAAAGCCTCCCGATGCGCCGACATCCTGATAGGAGCTGCACATATCTCGTTCTCAGGGCAACACCGGATAAGTCAAGCTACGAGTAAAACCAGACTTCGAGTTTCCTCGAGGTGGCCCCGCAGGCTGCTCGGTTCGGACCAACACTTAGACAAGCATTGGCCCGGGGGGCTAAATAAAGATGACCCCCGAGAGAGCGACTCCCAAGGGAAAAGTAGGTGGTGGTGAGGCAAATGGTAAAACCAAGGTTGGGCCTCGCTGGAAAAGTCTTATTCAAAGCGAACTGTCAAGGGGGTCCCATAAATCACCCGACTGCGTTAGGGACGCAAAATCCGGGAACATAACACCGATATGACGGAAACTAGGGCGGCAAGAGTGGAACAAAACACCAGGCATAAGGCCGAGCCTTCCACCCTTTACCAAGTATATAGATGCATTAATTAGATAAGATATATTGTGATATCCCAACAAGTAAACATGTTCCAACAAGGAACAACCTCTTCATGTTCCAACAAGGAACAAACTTCATCTTCACCTGCAACTAACAACGCTATAAGAGGGGCTGAGCAAAGCGGTAACATAGCCAAACAACGGTTTGCTAGGAAGGTGGGTTAGAGGCTTGGTTTAACAATATGGGAGGCATGATAAGCAAGTGGTAGGTATCACAGCATAGGCATAGCAAAAGAGCGAGCAAACTAGCAAGCAAAGATAAAAGTGATTTCGAGGGTAACATCATCTTGCCTGAAATCCCGTAAGGAAGAAGAACGAGTCCAAGAAGAAGACAAACGGATGTAGTCGAACGAATCCTCACAACCCCGGATCGAAACCGAAGCTAACGAGAGAAGCAACCCGGAAACAAACAAACAACATAGTAAACAACCATCACATAAACATGGCATGATGCACAATCAAGTATGATGCATGTCCGGTTTAAATATGCATGGCATGGCAAAGTGCAACAAACAACACTACAAGTTAAGTGGAGCTCAATATGCAACGAGTTGCATATTGATGAAACACCACGACAAGTTATTTAGTTCGATCTCGTTTATGTACCCAACAATATTAAATGTTGTTAAACATGGCAAGAGGGTGAAGCAAAGTAAAACTACCTATCTAGTCAAGTTTAAATGAGGCCGGAAGTAACAAGCAACAATTCCGAAAGAACCTCATGAGCATATATTAGATTTGGTACTGTTCTGCCATAAACACAATTTTAATGTTGTTAAACAGCAAAATAAAGTGCAACATGTTAATATATGCATTTTTCTACCCCATTTACATATATACTTTATTTAAATCCGAGCTACGGTTATTTAGTTATGAAATAAAGCATTTTAACATGGCATTTGAGCAAATTTAACCAAACAGCATTTTAAACATTTTAAACATGCATGAAAGTTGGAAATTATTAAACTACACAGATTTCTGAGCATTTTACATATATAAATTATTTTAATCCGATGCACGGTTTGTGAGTTATTATATGCATGAAGACTATGGGCTTTTCTGCAAATCTGTTATTCACTGGATAATTACTAAATCACAGATCTGTAAAAAAAACAGATCGGGCCGAAACTGAAACTGGAGCAGACCCACAGTAAAAAAACAAGAGGCGCTGGGGGTGGCCTCACCATGGGCTTTGGCCCGGTCGGTGGAGGGAGAGGCTGGAAGAGGCTCTGGGCCTACGCGCTGCAATCCATCGATGACAAGTCAACAGGGAAGGAACGGGCGAGCTGCTCGTCTCTCTGAAGAACAGAAGCAGGGGACTTGGCGCCGCGGCTTCAGGCGACGGTGGGGGTCCTGGAGGTGAGGCTCGGGCGAGCATAGCGCGAGGCAGAGGCAAGAAACGGCAGGAGGCGGCGGATCCGGGTCGCGGGAAACGGCGGGGACGGATGGATCCACCTCGGATCCGGCGAAGCAGGGATCCATGGCGCGAACGGGACTCCTCTTCTCGATGCAGAGAGAGCAGAGGCCGGCGGCGCTGGGACTTGGCGAAGGCCGGGCCTCTCCAGCAAGGCGAGGACGGGGCGAGGAGCTTGGCGCAAGGAGGAGCTTGGCGAGGCGGCTGGGAACCGAGCCGATCCGAGCGGAGTTGAGGCGGAGGTGCAGCGGGGCGAAGGAGAGGTTCGGGACGACGGTCCATGGAGTCAAGCGGAGCTCCTGTATGTGACAGAGAAGATAGAGAACAGGTCACATGAGAAAGAAAGAGGGATTAGAGGAGGGGGAAGAGGAAGGCAGGGCAGCGCTGCTCATCTGGTGGTCAACGACGACGGCGCAGGACAGCGTCGGCACGGGGTTGGGGTCCGGCCGTGACGCGGCTCCATGGAGCGGAGTGGGGAATGGAGGAGCTCCTCTCCTCCGGATCGAACGGGAAGGAGAAGGCAGCAGGGCGCTGGCTTGTGACGAGGCCGGTCGAAGACGCGGCCTCAGGCAAGGGAGCTCGGGCTCATGGATCGAGAGGGGCGTGGGAACTCGGGCGCCGTGGTGCTCTGCTCCCCGAGCTTAGGCGAGGCAATGGGGATCCACGCGCGCGTGGGGCTGCTGTTGCGGGCACGAGGAGAAGCAGAGGAGGCCGAGGGCGCTCCTGCGGGGACGGGGCTGCTCTGGTTGGGGTGGTCGGGCACGCAAGATGAGGGAGATGGTCGGAGAGGATTTTTGGATCAGGTGCGGGCTTGGATCCCGAGGGAGAGGAGTGGCGGCGGGAGGATGGGGATGGGACAGCCGGCCTATGTTTTAGGGTTTGGTCTCAAAATAGACTAGGGGTGGACAATATATATGGAAAAGGAGGGAGTTTGGATCTCTTGATCGAAATCCGACGGACGAGAATAAATATGCTAGGGAGTCCAATTAAGAAAACGGAGATATTTTGTAGACGTTAGGGGATGATCCGGACACAACGGTGATGACTATCCGGTCGGGTTCGGGGCAGTTTTCGGACGCGCGCGAGGAAGACTGCGGGCTGACGAGAGAGGTTAGGTTGGGTCTAGCGGATTGTCAGCGGACTGTGCAGGAGCTTAGGGCTGAGAGAAGAGAAGAGAGAGACCCGGCGACAGTTTCCGGAGACCGAAAACGTCCGACGATTTGACCGACTATATTGTCGCTATAGTTAACGGTTGGGGCGTCAAACGGCCTCCGAACGCGATGAAACTTGGCAGGCGGTCTACTAACAACAAAACAACACCGCACGCCAACTTTCATCCCATTCTGAGAACATTTTCCGGCCACTTATAAAATAGTATTTCGGACATGCCGCGGGCGCGTGCAAGTGTGTCTCGGCTCAGAACGGACAACAGAGAGAACAAATGAGACCGGGACGTATGCAAGTTTTGAAAACATGATGATGCAATGCGGATGATGACATGGCAAGATGCGACACGCAAGCAAACGACAAAGCAACAACAGCGAATAACGGGAGGACAACTGGCACATCGGTCTCGGGGCGTCACAACACTCCACCACTACGAGAGGATCTCGTCCCAAGATCTAGGATGGCACCGGAGAGAAACGAAAGAGGAAGAGAAGAGGTAAAACTAAGTTGCTTCTTTGACAAACGAGTGAAACCAATGAACCTTGAGAGGTTGAACAAAATGAAAGAAAGAAAACAACGAAGATGAACAAAGTTGAGAACACTCCGATAGAAAAGAGGAACATGGGATACGAAGAGAACCAAGAGGTTTAGTGACAAGATAGATATTTAAACCACTCCGGTTAAAGCAAGATAGGGAAAGAATAAGAATGATATAATTTGGGCAGCACTCCGACTGAAAATGGAAGGAATTTGAAGATGATCTTGACAAGATGAGAGGAAACTTGATGAAATCATCAACATACTGCCTTCGGAACTATTGAATGAAATGGAACAAGCGGTACGATAGATCACAGACAGCACTCCGGTTGAAAAGAGATGCAAGGCTTGATAAGGCGAAAAAAAACTTGAGAAAAAGGGGACAACACTCCGGTTAAACGGATAAGCACGAAAAGAACACGATCTTCACAATTCAAGATGATGAGCGAAGAGAGCAACATCACATTGCCTCCGGAAGAGAGAATAGAAGATAGATCGTCGGAACAAAAGAACGGAGAAGAAAATGACAACTTCTGCCACAAATGAGTTTGGAAAGCACCCTTCCAAGAAGGTTAGAATGGAGTTGCTGGAAAACCAACAATGAAACGAATAAGCTTGTAGTGGTCTTATAGAAACATCTCAAAATTATGAGGTGAAAATTCTGCCACTAATGAAAACAATAGATTGGATTGATACGAACTAGGAGGCGAGAAATTATTTCACCGGGAGGATAAATGAAGAACTTGGATCATTTATAAGCACCATAAATAGCAACAATCCTTACGAAAAGCTTTAGGTGAAATATAACCCAAGATAACTCCAATGAAGAGATTGATGGATTTAAATATCTCATTCTTGACAACAAGTGAATCATGAAACATGAATGAAACTGTCAAAATGACATAACACCACCTCAAAAGATAAGGTCGAAAGAATTGCACTTCGGAATGCAAGATGAAGAATGATTGAACTCCTCAAAACAAAACAAGTGTTAAGCACCCTGTTTAATTTAGAGTATAGCTTGGTGGATCTTAAACTCCGAGAAAAAAAATCTTGATGAACAATTGAAGAATGAAAAGAATCCTTGACGAAGCACCATGTAGAGCCTCCATGAAGAACTCCGATAATAAAAGGATGATAGAAAGAAAGAGAAGTTCAAAACACAAGGTGAAGCCTTGCAATGATTTAGATGGATCTTCGTGGTGATGAGAGCTTGGAAGTCCGGGAAAAGAAAGATGAACACCTAGAAACCGACAATTACTTCATCATGAACAAACTCCGAAGGAAGGGATTAAACACTTGGATGAAACAATAATAAGAATTACGTTATGCGTATCCTTCACCAATTTAAATTGATGACAAGCAACGGATTAGGCATACTACTTATTCTCGTTGAAAAAAAGATTGGAGAGAGATATTGCTCAACTTGGGAAGGTCTTCCACGATCCGCCGATAGGATTTGGGAAGAACGAATGAATCTATATAATAACGAAGGAAGATAACTCTTGAACGAACCACCATAAGAATTGAAAATGAACGAAGAAAAGATAAAGAAACACCGGGAAGAATTAGAAAATGAACGAAGATACTTGAGAGCATTTAGATACAAGTGAACGCAGAGATCATGAACTGATTAGAGAATATTGAATGATGCACCGGTAAGATTTGGAAAACAAGAGCTGAAAGCTGAGAATGAATAATTCTTCTGAAATGATGGCCTACTGAGAATCAAACAGAAAAGACTCCTGGAATGCTCCGGATGGGTGAAAAGAATCCTCACAATCGAAACAATTATGAGAGAATGACAACAAGCTTGAACCATGAATCTTGAAGAGAATGGAGCAAGATTTAAGAGAAACTCTTCTTCGGCCTTCAAATATTTAGAATGACGACGAGAAACACCACCATGAATTGTTGAGGCACTCCGGAATGAGAATTGGAAAGGTTGAACCAACGATGAAAGGATTGAAGGATCTTGGAGAAAGACAAATGACTGATGATAATTCATTCTTACATCACACTTGGAAAAGACTATGAGAATAGCTCCGGGAAAATAAGAAGAGTCAGGTAAGATCCTGGAAAAAGACCTGCGGGTTAGGGCCCACTCAAAAGAATGGTTGAACGATTGCTTGAAAAGAGAGATTGCACCGGTTGAATTAAATGGCTTGAATGAGATAACAACCTCGAGATAGCTTGAACGGATCTTGAATGAAAAAACGAGCCTTCTTAGATATCTTCAGCACTCCGGAACATTTGAATAGCGAGAAGTGAATTATTATGAGGTGCACCGGTATGAGAAGGTATTGAAACGAGGAAAAGATGTGATCACCATCGAAAGATTGCATTGAACACACCGGGGAAGATAAAAGAACAAATAATTATAAACTTGAGGCTCCGTTAGCATCTTATTGAGAAACACCGGGTAAGAACATGAAGGAGAAGAATGGAGAGGCTTCACATCAATAAAATGGATACTTGATCAAGAAATATGCGTCCTTGAAGAAATAAGGGTGGGAGGGCGGGAAAAACAAAGACCACTTGGAACGGATGAAGCAAACACCATTGCAAGGAACTGATAAATGATCTGGCAGAAATAGAACGAATATGATGAACTTGAAGGGAAGCACACCGGTTGAAAAGGATTGACATGACAACCTCGATGATCAAGAAGGATTAGTATTCACATAGCAATATGAGAACACCGTTTAGAAAAGGTATGGAATCAACACTCGACATTGAAGCAACTCGAATACCACAAACCAAAACAAAAAACAAAAGGATTTGGTTTGCAGAATAAACCGGAAACAAACATATGATAGACCCCATATCGTATCATGTGTCTGTTGGAAAGAATTCCTACGTGATACTTGAATTCCCACCTATAAACTCCCGAAACTTTCTGGTTATGCAGTCAGGTGTTAGGGATACAGGGGACACAAAATATATCACCCAAACTAACAATACCTAGATCCAGCTGTATCCATCCTTCAACACATAACCAAGAAACCTTCGGAAATCATCTACCTCAACCTTCGAAAAGCATTCGTTATACAAGTCATGGCGATACTCCCGCACTCGCCTCAGTACTGGGCTATCAGGGTTATCTCACCAACAACTGTACAAAAGAGTTTTTTGATGTCGGCGTACTAAACTCAGGTATTCTAGAACTGCAACGATAAGATTATGACGACAACACCTCGGAGCTCAACTCCCTGGGACACCTCCTCTAAAACCCCTGCTGACGGGAGGCAACCAAGACAATGTTGTCATCATAAAACCATCGGAACGATTCTAAGATACCCGCGTGATCCTAAAAAAAATTTTAGTGAAATTTGAGAAGAGAAGAGTTAAAACTCTACGTCAGGATGCCTTACCAGAGCGATGAGGAGACTGGGAAGTAAAAAGAATTCCTAAACTCTCCGATATATAATTCCTAGATGACTCAAAACATTTTCTAGACACAACTCGGCCGCTAAAAACGAACAATCAGTGTGGGCTCCTAAGGTCGGGGAAGGCTCTGATTACCAACTTGTCACGCCCTCGATGCGGCTATATCTCCCACGTGTCGAAGCACGACTTAGAGGCATAACCGCATTGAAAGCAATGTCGCAAGTGAGGTAATCTTCACACAACCCATGTAATACATAAGGGAAAAGAGATACAAAGTTGGCTTACAATCGCCACTTCACACAAATACATGAGCAAAACATTACATCATACAGTTACAATCAGGGCCCGACTACGGAGCCAAATAAAAGAAGAAACCCCAAAAGCGACAAAGGTCCACGATCGACCCCAACTGGGCCCACTACTGATCGACTAGAACGAAACAACACAAAGAACAAGATCTTCATCGAGCTCCTCCTTGAGCTCGGGTGCGTCACCTGCACGGATTCATCGGCACCTGCAAACTGGTTTTGGAAGTATCTGGTGAGTCACGAGAACTCAGCAATCTCACACCCGCGAGATCAAGACTATTTAAGCTTATAGGTAGGGTAAAAGGTATGAGGTGGAGCTGCAGCAAGCGACTAGCATATATGGTGGCTAACATACGCAAATGAGAGCGAGAAGAGAAGGCAAAAGCACGGTCGAACAACTATGATCAAGAACTGATCCTGAAACTACTTACGTCAAGCATAACTCCAACAACCGTGTTCACTCCCCGGACCCCGCCAAGAAGAGACCATCACGGTTACACACGCGGTTGGTGTATTTTAGTTAAGATCAACTTCGGGTTTTCTACAACCGGACATTAACAAATTCCCATCTGCCCATAACCGCGGGCACGGCTTTCGAAAGTTCAAACCCTGCAGGGGTGTCCCAACTTAGCCCATGATAAGCTCTCGCGATCAACGAAGGATATTCCTTCTCCCCGGGAAGACCCGATCAGTCTCGGAATCCCGGCTACAAGACATTTCGACAGTAATAAAACAAGTCCAGCAAAGCCTCCCGATGCGCCGACATCCTGATAGGAGCTGCACATATCTCGTTCTCAGGGCAACACCGGATAAGTCAAGCTACGAGTAAAACCAGACTTCGAGTTTCCTCGAGGTGGCCCCGCAGGCTGCTCGGTTCGGACCAACACTTAGACAAGCATTGGCCCGGGGGGGCTAAATAAAGATGACCCTCGAGAGAGCGACTCCCAAGGGAAAAGTAGGTGGTGGTGAGGCAAATGGTAAAACCAAGGTTGGGCCTCGCTGGAAAAGTCTTATTCAAAGCGAACTGTCAAGGGGGTCCCATAAATCACCCGACTGCGTTAGGGACGCAAAATCCGGGAACATAACACCGATATGACGGAAACTAGGGCGGCAAGAGTGGAACAAAACACCAGGCATAAGGCCGAGCCTTCCACCCTTTACCAAGTATATAGATGCATTAATTAGATAAGATATATTGTGATATCCCAACAAGTAAACATGTTCCAACAAGGAACAACCTCTCCATGTTCCAACAAGGAACAAACTTCATCTTCACCTGCAACTAACAACGCTATAAGAGGGGCTGAGCAAAGCGGTAACATAGCCAAACAACGGTTTGCTAGGAAGGTGGGTTAGAGGCTTGGTTTAACAATATGGGAGGCATGATAAGCAAGTGGTAGGTATCGCAGCATAGGCATAGCAAAAGAGCGAGAAAACTAGCAAGTAAAGATAGAAGTGATTTCGAGGGTAACGTCATCTTGCCTGAAATCCCGCAAGGAAGAAGAACGAGTCCAAGAAGAAGACAAACGGATGTAGTCGAACGAATCCTCACAACTCCGGATCGAAACCGAAGCTAATGAGAGAAGCAACCCGGAAACAAACAAACAACATAGTAAACAACCATCACATAAACATGGCATGATGCACAATCAAGTATGATGCATGTCCGGTTTAAATATGCATGGCATGGCAAAGTGCAACAAACAACACTACAAGTTAAGTGGAGCTCAATATGCAACGAGTTGCATATTGATGAAACACCACGACAAGTTATTTAGTTCGATCTCGTTTATGTACCCAACAATATTAAATGTTGTTAAACATGGCAAGAGGGTGAAGCAAAGTAAAACTACCTATCTAGTCAAGTTTAAATGAGGCCGGAAGTAACAAGCAACAATTCCGAAAGAACCTCATGAGCATATATTAGATTTGGTACTGTTCTGCCATAAACACAATTTTAATGTTGTTAAACAGCAAAATAAAGTGCAGCATGTTAATCTATGCATTTTTCTACCCCATTTACATATATACTTTATTTAAATCCGAGCTACGGTTATTTAGTTATGAAATAAAGCATTTTAACATGGCATTTGAGCAAATTTAACCAAACAGCATTTTAAACATTTTAAACATGCATGAAAGTTGGAAATTATTAAACTACACAGATTTCTAAGCATTTTACATATATAAATTATTTTAATCCGATGCACGGTTTGTGAGTTATTATATGCATGAAGACTAGGGGCTTTTCTGCAAATCTGTTATTCACTGGATAATTACTAAATCACAGATCTGTAAAAAAAACAGATCGGGCCGAAACTGAAACTGGAGCAGACCCACAGTAAAAAAAACAAGAGGCGCTGGGGGTGGCCTCACCATGGGCTTTGGCCCGGTCGGTGGAGGGAGAGGCTGGAAGAGGCTCTGGGCCTACGCGCTGCAATCCATCGATGACAAGTCAACAGGGAAGGAACGGGCGAGCTGCTCGTCTCTCTGAAGAACAGAAGCAGGGGACTTGGCGCCGCGGCTTCAGGCGACGGTGGGGGTCCTGGAGGTGAGGCTCGGGCGAGCATAGCGCGAGGCAGAGGCAAGAAACGGCAGGAGGCGGCGGATCCGGGTCGCGGGAAACGGCGGGGACGGATGGATCCACCTCGGATCCGGCGAAGCAGGGATCCATGGCGCGAACGGGACTCCTCTTCTCGATGCAGAGAGAGCAGAGGCCGGCGGCGCTGGGACTTGGCAAAGGCCGGGCCTCTCCGGCAAGGCGAGGACGGGGCGAGGAGCTTGGCGCAAGGAGGAGCTTGGCGAGGCGGCTGGGAACCGAGCCGATCCGAGCGGAGGTGCAGCGGGGCGAAGGAGAGGTTCGGGACGACGGTCCATGGAGTCAAGCGGAGCTCCTGTATGTGACAGAGAAGATAGAGAACAGGTCACATGAGAAAGAAAGAGGGATTAGAGGAGGGGGAAGAGGAAGGCAGGGCAGCGCTGCTCATCTGGTGGTCAACGACGACGGCACAGGACAGCGTCGGCACGGGCTTGGGGTCCGGCCGTGACGCGGCTCCATGGAGCGGAGTGGGGAATGGAGGAGCTCCTCTCCTCCGGATTGAACGGGAAGGAGAAGGCAGCAGGGCGCTGGCTTGTGACGAGGCCGGTCGAAGACGCGGCCTCAGGCAAGGGAGCTCGGGCTCATGGATCAAGAGGGGCGTGGGAACTCGGGCGCCGTGGTGCTCTGCTCCCCGAGCTCAGGCGAGGCAATGGGGATCCACGCGCGCGTGGGGCTGCTGTTGCGGGCACGAGGAGAAGCAGAGGAGGCCGAGGGCGCTCCTGCGAGGACGGGGCTGCTCTGGTTGGGGTGGTCGGGCACGCAAGATGAGGGAGATGGTCGGAGAGGATTTTTGGATCAGGTGCAGGCTTGGATCCCGAGGGAGAGGAGTGGCGGCGGGAGGATGGGGATGGGACAGCCAGCCTATGTTTTAGGGTTTGGTCTCAAAATAGACTAGGGGTGGACAATATATATGGAAAAGGAGGGAGTTTGGATCTCCTGATCGAAATCCGACGGACGAGAATAAATATGCTAGGGAGTCCAATTAAGAAAACGGAGATATTTTGTAGACGTTAGGGGATGATCCGGACACAACGGTGACGACTATCCGGGTCGGGTTCGGGGCAGTTTTCGGACGCGCGCGAGGAAGACTGCGGGCTGACGAGAGAGGTTAGGTTGGGTCTAGCGGATTGTCAGCGGACTGTGCAGCAGCTTAGGGCTGAGAGAAGAGAATAGAGAGACCCGGCGACAGTTTTCGGAGACCGAAAACGTCCGACGATTTGACCGACTATATTGTCGCTATAGTTAACGGTTGGGGCGTCAAACGGCCTCCGAACGCGATGAAACTTGGCAGGCGGTCTACTAACAACAAAACAACACCGCACGCCAACTTTCATCCCATTCCGAGAACATTTTCCGGCCACTTATAAAATAATATTTCGGACATGACGCGGGCGCGTGCAAGTGTGTCTGGGCTCAGAACGGACAACAGAGAGAACAAATGAGACCGGGACGGATGCAAGTTTTGAAAACATGATGATGCAATGCGGATGATGACATGGCAAGATGCGACACACAAGCAAACGACAAAGCAACAACAGCGAATAACGGGAGGACAACTGGCACATCGGTCTCGGGGCGTCACAAAGAGTTCATCATGCCAAGAGAGGATGAGGAGGTGCCGATGGACTCGGTGATAATTCATCAAGATTTCCAGAAAGATGGATTTCCACAATTGCGTGAACACAGAGATATCATTTGTCAGATTAAATGACTTAATGATGTATGCTGGAGGAACACATACACAATTAAATATTGGTTGAAAGGTACACACGAAATATGAGCTGGGTTGCACGACCAATGTCAGAATGGTGATGGTGAGAAGTATCACTATACCAAGAAATTTTTAAGAGGCGGGGCAATTCTCACCACCTTCTTGACATAAAAGATGGTAATACTCCAAGGTAGGGCATAACATAAGTCGGATAGCAAGGAACTCAAGGTACAACGCAAAACTAGCACAAGTTTTGTGTTGCGGAAACGCAAGAGTGTCGTCGATGATAACACAAATCATCGAGGGCAAGGATGGTATTTCTCATCACGAATTCGATTGATATCCTGTAAGAGCTCAGAATGTTGATGATGATCACGACACAATTGTCGAGAGATTTCATGAAGATGTGGTTGATCGATCGATGATGACATCAAGTCAAACGAATGATGAAGTGAAAGGTTATTTGAACCATGGGTATGACACAAACTCGAAATCAAGTTTGTTGTTCAGGGAGAAATGATAGGACGAGGAGGATCGACGTAAGATTAGCTCACCGTCGAAATTTGTGCTCCGAGAAAAAGGACCAGGTAGCACAGTTAAATTTTTAGCATAATAATGATATAGCCGGTCAGGCTAGGAATATCTCGAAGGATTATTAAACTCGTAAGCAACAAAAATTAATTAGAGTTATTGAATCGGAGTGTGGACTCGGTTCAGTTATCGGTGTCTTTGAGTGTTTAATAACTCAGAACCTGGGGGAATCCGAGATCGGTGAGAAACATTACTAGATGAAGACTCGCAGGAAGCAACACAGTTCTCGAGATACCAGAGGTTAATACTCGAGGAAGATCAGAAATAAAGGTTGGACAGGTGCAAGGATATGCAGAAGACAAGTACTTCAACTTGTCCGAGAAATGGTATTTAAAGGAGAACATGGCCGGAACCACGATTGCAAAGGGGTCAATTCTCAGTTACCATATGATATTATATCAAGGAAATAGTTATTATTACAAGAAGCTACCATGATAGGATCTACATCGCGTCCATGGGCATGAACACAAAGTTCAAGGTCGACTCCCACTTCTCCAATGCATAACCTTTCATTCACTTCTCGCGTTCGATGAAGTACTAGTGTTGAAATTTTATCTGGCAAAATACCAGAAGAGTATGACTCATGAAAACTTTCGAGTTCACACATTTTAAGGATGGCATAGGTTCAACCCATCGGGGCTTCTTAGAACATATACCATGAACTTCAGGAGTAAATAACATAAACTCAAAAGTAGAGCATGGTTGTCAAAAGTAGAGGATACAATCTACCAAAGGCATTATGTATCAGGTAAAGAATCACAAGAATTTAGGTCGTCAAGGACACTGTTGGATAATAACCCGGCAATGGGTATGGCGGTCCACAACGGGGCTGATGTGAGTATCGGAACTCAATCAAAGGAAGAAGGAATGCCAAGGCATCAGATTGTAGAAACAACTGACTAATTCAAAGCTTAATGCAAGGAATTTTTTTATTATTTCCAAATCAAGGGATCAGAAGCAATCGTTCTGATCGAAAATGATTAAGTTCAATAGACTTAAAAGCACAATCGATCAAGGCATTGATTGGTCAAGAACCAACTCATATCCAAATGACGTCTGAGCCAAAAGGATAATCCTAGGATTCGACTAATGATTGTGAACATCCACAACTTATTGAATCAATGGACTCAAGAATGATAGTGACAAGGGATGCCAATAGGATTACTATACTTATGGGATTAACCATAATGCAAGCAAGCAAGAATTTCAAGAGGAATTGGCTGCTCGGGATTTTCAGAAGATCAAATGGCATTTCGAAGATTGATGACATACATGAATCAACTGGGGATGAGTGGATACTCGGTAAGTGTGAGAAATTATCCGTAGGGATATTCATGTGTCAAGAACTGCAAGGCAGTAAGCTCAAAGGATTATCGAAACAACGACGAGTGTTTCGGGGTATCTTGTAATAACAAGACCAACCGGGGATGAATGTAAGAATAACAACTGTAAGTAGTTATCCTTAAGGGTTTACGGTGGAAGGGGAATTGCAAGAGGGATGGCACAAAGTATTGAGGGAACAACCGAGAGTATTGTCAGAATCTTCCATTGAAGCAGTCGATCATCCGCATTAATGGGCTCTCCGGCATGAAGTGGTAACGAGAACCTAGAGTTAGATTTTAGCAAAATCATTTAACCCGAATAGAAGAGATGTCAGAGTCCCAGAGTATAGGTCAAGGAGTAAAAGATCCTACTACCACCCGATGGCGACGTGTGCCCGTAAGACACACAGCCAAGTTAGTAAAAGTTTTGCAATGCCTAGACTCGACTTCGGCCAAGGAGTGTGGAAGGGGGATTCCTACAGGCAGTCAGCTCTGATACCAACTTGTGACGCCCCCGATTCAATCGTACACTAATCATGCACGCAAATGTGTACGATCAAGATCAGGGACTCACGGGAAGATATCACAACACAACTCTACAAATAAAAAAAGTCATACAAGCATCATAATACAAGCCAGGGGCCTCGAGGGCTCGAATACAAGTGCTCGATCATAGACGAGTCAGCGGAAGCAACAATATCTGAGTACAGACATAAGTTAAACAAGTTTGCCTTAAGAAGGCTAGCACAAACTGGGATACAGATCGAACGAGGCGCAGGCCTCCTGCCTGGGATCCTCCTAACTACTCCTGGTCGTCGTCAGCGGGCTGCACGTAGTAGTAGGCACCTCCAGTGTAGTAGGAGTCGTCGTCGGCGGTGGCGTCTGGATCCTGGGCTCCAGCATCTGGTTGCGGCAACCGGGTAGAAGGGGAAGGGGGGGAAAGGGGGAGAAAAGTGAAGGAAACATGCCCTAGAGGCAATAATAAAGTTATTATTTATTTCCTTACATATCATGATAAATATTTATTATTCATGCTAGAATTGTATTAACTGGAAACATAATACATGTGTGGATACAAAGACAAACAGAGTGTCACTAGTATGCCTCTACTTGACTAGCTTGTTAATCAAAGATGCTTAAGTTTCCTAACCATGGACAAAGGAGTTGTCATTTGATTAACAAGGTCACATCATTAGTTGAATGATCTGATTGACATGACCCATTCCATTAGCATAGCACCCGATCGTTTAGTATGTTGCTGTTGCTTTTATCCATGACTTATACATGTTCCTTTGACTATGAGATTATGCAACTCCCGTTTGCTGGAGGAACACTTTGGGTGCTACCAAATGTCACAACTTAACTGGGTGATTATAAAGGAGTACTACAGGTGTCACCAAAGGTAGATGTTGGGTTGGCGTATTTCGAGATTAGGATTTGTCACTCCAATTGTGGGAGAGGTATCTCTGGGCCCTCTCAGTAATGCACATCACTTAAGCCTTGCAAGCATTGCAACTAATGAGTTAGTTGCGGGATGATGTATTACGGAACGAGTAAAGAGACTTGCCGGTAACGAGATTGAACTAGGTATTGGATACCGACGATCGAATCTCGGGCAAGTAACATACCGATGGACAAAGGGAACAACGTATGTTGTTATGTGGTCTGACCGATAAAGATCTTCGTAGAATATGTAGGAGCCAATATGGGCATCCAGGTCCCGCTATTGGTTATTGACCGGAGATGTGTCTCGGTCATGTCTACATTGTTCTCGAACCGTAGGGTCCGCACGCTTAAGGTTACGATGACAGTTATTATGAGTTTATGAGTTTTGATGTACCGAAGGAGTTCGGAGTCCCAGATGAGATCGGGGACATGACGAGGAGTCTTGAAATGGTCGAGACGTAAAGATCGATATATTGGACGACTATATTCGGACATCGGAAAGGTTCTGAGTGGTTCGGGTATTTATCGGAGTACCGGAGAGTTACGGGAATTCGTATTGGGCCTTATTGGGCCATACGGGAAAGGAGAGAAAGGGCCAAAAGGGTGGCCGCACCCCTCCCCTTGGACTAGTCCGAATTGGACTAGGGAGGGGGGCGCCCCCCTCCTTCCTTCTCCTTCTCACTTCCCTTTCCTTCTCTCCTACTCCCCCTACAAGGAAGAACTCCTAGTTGGACTAGGAAAGGGGGAATCCTACTCCCGGTGGGAGTAGGACTCCCCTTGGCGCGCCGAACGTAGGGCTGCCCTCCTCCCTCCCTTGCTCCTTTATATACGGGGGCAGGGGGCACCCCATGGACACACAAGTTGATCTTTGTGATCGTTCCTTAGCCGTGTGCGGTGCCCCCCTCCACCATATTCCACCTCGAATATATCGTTGCAGTGCTTAGGTGAAGCCCTGCGTCGGTAGAACATCAAGATTGTCACCGCGCCGTCGTGCTGACGGAACTCCTCCCCGAAGCTTTGCTGGATCGGAGCTAGGGGTGTGTCATCGAGCTGAACGTGTGCCAAGAACTCGGAGGTGCCGGAGTAACGGTGCTTGGATCGGTCGGATCGGGAAAACGTACGACTACTTCCTCTATGTTGCGTCAACACTTCCGCTTCGGTCTACGAGGGTACGTAGACAACACTCTCCCCTCTCGTTGCTATGCATCACCATGATCTTGCGTGTGCGTAGGAAAATTTTGAAATTACTACGTTCCCCAACAGTGGCATCCGAGCCTAGGTTTTTATGGTTTGATGTTATTTGCACGAGTAGAACACAAGTGACTTGTGGACGATACAAGTCATACTGCCTACCAGCATGTCATACTTTGGGTCAGCGGTATTGTTGGATGAGATGACCCGGACCAACCTTACGCGTACGCTTACGCGAGACCGGTTCCCTCGACGTGCTTTGCACACAGATGGCTTGCGGGAGACTGTCTCACCAACTTTAGTTGAACCGAGTATGGCTACGCCCGGTCCTTGAGAAGGTTAAAACGGAGTCTATTTGACGAAGTATCGTTGTGGTTTTGATGCGTAGGTGAGATTGGTTCTTGCTTCAGCCCGTAGCAGCCACGTAAAATTTGCAACAAACAAAGTAGAGGACGTCTAACTTGTTTTTGCAGGGCATGTTGTGATGTGATATGGTCAAGACATGATGCTAAATTTTATTGTATGAGATGATCATGTTTTGTAACCGAGCTATCGGCAACCGGCAGGAGCCGTATGGTTGTCGCTTTATTGTATGCAATGCAATCGCCCTGTAATGCTTTACTTTATCACTAAGCGGTAGCGATAGTCGTAGAAGCATAAGATTGGTGAGACGACAATGATGCTACGATGAAGATCAAGGTGTCGCGCCGGTGACGATGGTGATCATGACAGTGCTGCGGAGATGGAGATCACAAGCACAAGATGATGATGGCCATATCATATCACTTATATTGATTGCATGTGATGTTTATCTTTTATGCATCTTATCTTGCTTTGATTGACGGTAGCATTATAAGATGATCTCTCACTAATGATCAAGAAGTGTTCTCCCTGAGTATGCACCGTTGCGAAAGTTCTTCGTGCTGAGACACCACGTGATGATCGGGTGTGATAGGCTCTACGTTCAAATACAACGGGTGCAAAACAGTTGCACACGCGGAATACTCAGGTTATACTTGACGAGCTATGCATATAAGATATGACCTCGGAACACGGAGACCGAAAGGTCGAGCGTGAATCATATAGTAGATATGATCAACATGATGATGTTCACCATTGAAAACTAATCCATTTCACGTGATGATCGGTTATGGTTTAGTTTGATTTGGATCACGTGATCACTTAGAGGATTAGAGGGATGTCTATCTAAGTGGGAGTTCTTAAGTAATATGATTAATTGAACTTTAATTTATCATGAACTTAGTCCTAGTAGTATTAGCATATCTATGTTGTAGATCAATAGCTCGCGTTGTTGCTTCCCTATGTTTATTTTGATATGTTCCTAGAGAAAATTGTGTTGAAAAATATTAGTACCAATGATGCGGATTGGATCCGTGATCTGAGGTTTATCCTCATTGCTGCACAG
This sequence comes from Aegilops umbellulata, assembly GCA_032464435.1. NCBI lineage: Eukaryota > Viridiplantae > Streptophyta > Magnoliopsida > Poales > Poaceae > Aegilops > Aegilops umbellulata. The sequence goes on along the minus strand of CP136055.1, from coordinate 315,446,437 downwards.
AAGAATTATGTCCTTAATGCACCGCTAGGTGACAGACCTATTGCAGGAGCAGATGCAGACGTTATGAACGTTTGGCTAGCTCAATATGATGACTACTTGATAGTTTAGTGCACCATGCTTAACGGCTTAGAGTCGGGACTTCAAAGACGTTTTGAACGTCATGGACCATATGAGATGTTCCAGTAGTTGAAGTTAATATTTCAAGCAACTACCCGAGTTGAGGGATATGAAGTCTCCAACAAGTTCTATAGCTAAAATATGGAGGAGAATCGCTCAACTAGTGAGCATGTGCTCAGATTGTCTGGGTACTACAATCGCTTGAATCAAGTGGGAGTTAATCTTCCAGATAAGATAGTGATTGACAGAATTCTCTAGTCACCATCACCAAGTTAGTAGAACTTCGTGATGAACTATAGTATGCAAGGGATGACTAAAACGACTCCCGCACTTTTTCATAATGATGAAATCGATGGAGGTAGAAATCAAGAAAGAGCATCAAGCGTTGATGGTTGACAAGATCACTAGTTTCAAGTAAAGGGCAAAGGGAAGAAGGGGAACTTCAAGAAGAACGGCAAGCAAGTTGCTGCTCAAGTGAAGAAGCCCAAGTCTGGACCTAAGCCTAAGACTGAGTGCGTTTACTGCAAAGGGACTGGTCACTAGAAGCGGAACTGCCCCAAGTATTTCGCGGATAAGAAGGATGGCGAAGTGAACAAAGGTATATTTGATATACAGATTATTGATATGTACTTTACTAGTGTTCATAGCAACCCCTCGGTATTTGATATTGGTTCAGTTGCTAAGAGTAGTAACTCGAAACGGGAGTTGCAGAATGAACAAAGACTAGTTAAGGGTGAAGTGACGATGAAAGTTGGAAGTAGTTCCAAGATTGATATGATCATCATCGCACACTCCCTATACTTTCGGGATTAGTGATGAACCTAAATAAGTGTTATTTGGTGTTTGCGTTGAGCATAAATATGATTTGATCATGTTTATTGCAATACGATTATTCATTTAAGTTAGAGAACAATTGTTGTTCTGTTTACATGAATAGAACCTTTTATGGACATACACACCCAATGAAAATAGTTCATTGGATCTCGATCGTAGTGATACACATATTCATAATATTGAAACCAAAAGATGCGAAGTTAATAATGATAGTGCAACCTATTTGTGGCACTGTCGTTTAGGTCATATTGGTGTAAAGCGCATGAAGAAACTCCATGCTATGGGATTTTGGAATCACTTGATTATGAATCACTTGATGCTTGCGAACCATGCCTCTTGGGCAAGATGACTAAAACGCCGTTCTCTGGAACAATGGAGCAAGCAACAGATTTGTTGGAAATCATACATACTGATGTATGTGGTCCGATGAATATTAAGGCTCGCGACAAGTATCATTATTTTCTAACCTTCACAAATGATTTGAGCAGATATGGGTATATCTACTTGATGAAACATAAGTCTAAAACATTTGAAAAGTTCAAAAGGATTTCAGAGTGAAGTGAAAAATCATCGTGACAAGAAAATAAGGTTTCTACGATCTGATCGCAGAGACAAATATTTGAGTTACGAGTTTGGTCTTCAGTTAAAACAATGTGGAATAGTTTCACAAAATCGTGCCACCTGGAACACCACAGTGTAATGGTGTATCCGAATGTCATAACCGTACTTTATTAGATATAGTGCGATCTATGATGTCTCTTACCGATCTACCACTATCGTTTTGGGGTTTATGCATTAGAGACAGCTGCATTCACATTAAAAAGGGCACCATCTAAATCCGTTGAGACGACACCGTATGAACTGTGGTTTGGCAAGAAACCAAAGTTGTTGTTTCTTAAAGTTTGGAGTTGCGATGCTTCTGTGAAAAGGTTTCATCATGATAAGCTCGAACCAAATCGGAGAAATGTGTCTTCATAGGATACCCAAAGGAGATTGTTGGGTACACTTTCTATCACAGATCCGAAGGCAAAATCGTTGCTAAAGATGGATCCTTTCTAGAGAAGGAGATTCTCTCGAAAGAAGTGAGTGGGAGGAAAGTAGAAAACTTGATAAGGTAATTGTTGTTGGGGAACGTAGTAATTTCAAAAAAATTCCTACGCACACGCAAGATCATGTTGATGCATAGCAACGAGAGGGGAGAGTGTTGTCTACGTACCCTCGTAGACTGAAGCGGAAGCGTTGACACAACGTAGAGGAAGTAATCGTACGTTCTCCTCGCGATCCAACCGATCACAGCACCGTTACTCCGGCACCTCCGAGTTCTTGGCACACGTTCAGCTCGATGACGATCCCTGGGCTCCGATCCAGCAAAGCGTCGAGGAAGAGTTCCGTCAGCACGACGGCGTGGTGACGATCTTGATGTGTTACCGGCGCAGGGCTTCGCCTAAGCACTGCAACGATATGATCGAGGTGGAATTTGGTGGAAGGGGGCACCGCACACGGCTAAGGAAAGATCTCAATGATCAATTGTGTGTCTCTGGGGTGCCCCCTGCCCCCGTATATAAAGGAGCCAAGGGGGAGGGGCTGGCCGGCCAAGCCAGGCGCGCCAGGAGAGTCCTACTCCCTCTGGGAGTAGGATTCCCCCCCCCCCCAATCCTAGTTGGACTAGGATTCTCCAAGGGGGAGAGAGAGAGAGGGGGCGCCCACCTCTCCTAGTCCTAATAGGACTAGGGGAAGGGGGAGGCGCGCAGCCCATGAGGGCAGCCCTCTCACCTCTCCTCCAAGGCCCATGTTGGCCCATTATGCCCCCGGGGGGTTCCGGTAACCCTCCCGGTATTCCGGTAAAATCCTGATTTCACCTGGAATGCATCCGATGTCCAAACATAGGCTTCCAATATATAATTCTTTATGTCTCGACCATTTCGAGACTCCTCGTCATGTCAGTGATCACATCCGGGACTCCGAACTCCTTCGGTACATCAAAATGCATAAACTCATAATAACTGTCATCGTAACGTTAAGCGTGCGGACCCTACGGTTCGAGAACAATGTAGACATGACCGAGACACGTCTCCGGTCAATAACCAATAGCGGGACCTGGATGCCCATATTGGCTCCTACATATTCTACGAAGATCTTTATCGGTCAGACCGCATAACAACATACGTTGTTCCCTTTGTCATCGGTATGTTACTTGCCCGAGATTCGATCGTCGGTATCCAATACCTAGTTCAATCTCGTTACCGGCAAGTCTCTTTACTCGTTCCATAATACATCATCTCACAACTAACACATTAGTTGCAATGCTTGCAAGGCTTTATGTGATGTGCATTACCGAGAAGGCCCTGAGATACCTCTCCGACAATCGGAGTGACAAATCCTAATCTCGAAATACGCCAACCCAATATGTACCTTCGGAGACACCTGTAGAGCACCTTTATAATCACCCAGTTATGTTGTGACGTTTGGTAGCACACAAAGTGTTCCTACGGTAAATGGGAGTTGCATAATCTCATAGTTTAAAGGAACATGTATAAGTCATGGATAAAAGCAATAGCAACATACTAAACGATCGGGTGCTATGCTAATGGAATGGGTCATGTCAATCAGATCATTCAACTAATGATGTGATCTCGTTAATCAAATAACAACTCTTTGTTCATGGCTAGGAAACATAACCATCTTTGATTAATGAGCTAGTCAAGTAGAGGCATACTAGTGACACTCTGTTTGTCTATGTATTCACACATGTATTATGTTTCCAGTTAATACAATTCTAGCATGAATAGTAAACATTTATCATGATATAAGGAAATAAATAATAACTTTATTATTGCCTCTAGGGCATATTTCCTTCAGTCTCCCACTTGCACTAGAGTCAATAATCTAGATTACAAAGTAATGATTCTAACACCCATGGAGTCTTGGTGCTGATCATGTTTTGCTCGTGGAAGAGGCTTAGTCAACGGGTCTGCAACATTCAGATCCGTATGTATCTTGCATATCTCTATGTCTCCCACCTGGACCAAATCCCGGATGGAGTTGAAGCGTCTTTTGATGTGTTTGGTTCTTTTGTGAAATCTGGATTCCTTTGCCAAGGCAATTGCACCAGTATTGTCACAAAAGATTTTCATTGGACCCGATACGCTAGGTACAACACCTAGATCGGATATGAACTCCTTCATCCAGACTCCTTCATTAGCTGCTTCCGAAGCAGCTATGTACTCAGCTTCACATGTAGATCCCGCCACGACGCTTTGTTTAGAACTGCACCAACTGACAGCTCCACCGTTTAATGTAAATACGTATCCGGTTTGCGATTTGGAATCGTTCGGATCAGTGTCAAAGCTTGCATCGACGTAACCGTTTACGACGAGCTCTTTGTCACCTCCATAAATGAGAAACATATCCTTAGTCCTTCTCAAGTACTTAAGGATGTTCTTGACCGCTGTCCAGTGATCCACTCCTGGATTACTTTGGTACCTTCCTGCTAAACTTACAGCAAGGCACAAATCAGGTCTGGTACACAGCATTGCATACATGATAGAGCCTATGGCTGAAGCATAGGGAATATTTTTCATTTTCTCTCTATCTTCTGCGGTGGTCGGGCATTGAGTCTTACTCAACTTCACACCTTGTGCCACAGGCAAGAACCCTTTCTTTGCCTGATCCATTTTGAACTTTTTCAAAACTTTGTCAAGGTATGTGCTTTGTGAAAGTCCTATTAAGCGTCTTGATCTATCTCTATAGATCTTAATGCCCAATATGTAAGCAGCTTCACCGAGGTCTTTCATTGAAAAACTCTTATTCAAGTATCCCTTTATGCTATCCAGAAATTCTATATTATTTCCGATCAGCAATATGTCATCCACATATAATATCAGAAATGCTACAGAGCTCCCACTCACTTTCTTGTAAATACAGGCTTCTCCAAAGGTCTGTATAAAACCAAATGCTTTGATCACACTATCAAAGCGTTTATTCCAACTCCGAGAGGCTTGCACCAGTCCATAAATGGATCGCTGGAGCTTGCACACTTTGTTAGCTCCCTTTGGATCGACAAAACCTTCTGGTTGCATCATATACAACTCTTCTTCCAGAAATCCATTCAGGAATGCAGTTTTGACATCCATTTGCCAAATTTCATAATCATAAAATGCGGCAACTGCTAACATGATTCGGACAGACTTAAGCATCGCTACGGGTGAGAAAGTATCATCGTAGTCAATCCCTTGAACTTGTCGAAAACCTTTTGCAACAAGTCGAGCTTTATAGACAGTAACATTACCATCAGCGTCAGTCTTCTTCTTAAAAATCCATTTATTCTCAATTGCTTGCCGATCATCGGGCAAGTCAACCAAAGTCCACACTTTGTTATCATACATGGATCCCATCTCAGATTTCATGGCCTCAAGCCACTTTGCGGAATCTGGGCTCACCATCGCTTCTTCATAGTTCGTAGGTTCATCATGGTCTAGTAACATGACTTCCAAAATAGGATTACCGTACCACTCTGGTGCGGATCTTACTCTGGTTGATCTACGAAGTTCAGTAGAAACTTGATCTGAAGTTTCATGATCATTATCATTAGCTTCTTCCCTATTTGATGTAGGTGTCACAGAAACAGATTTCTGTGATGTACTACTTCTCAATAAGGGAGTAGATACTGTTATCTCATCAAGTTCTACTTTCCTCCCACTCACTTCTTTCGAGAGAAACTCCTTCTCTAGAAAGTTTCCGACTTTAGCAACAAAAATTTTGCCTTCGGATCTGTGATAGAAGGTATACCCAATAGTTTCCTTTGGGTATCCTATGAAGACACTTTTTTCCGATTTGGGTTCGAGCTTATCAGGTTGAAGCTTTTTCACATAAGCATCGCAGCCCCAAACTTTAAGAAACGACAACTTTGGTTTCTTGCCAAACCACAGTTCATAAGGCGTCGTCTCAACGGATTTTGATGGTGCCCTATTTAACGTGAATGCGGCCGTCTCTAGAGCATAACCCCAAAAAGATAGCGGTAAATCGGTAAGAGACATCATAGATCGCACCATATCCAGTAAAGTACAATTACGACGTTCGGACACACCATTACGTTGTGGTGTTCCGGGTGGCGTGAGTTGCGAAACTATTCCGCATTGTTTCAAATGTAGACCAAACTCGTAACTCAAATATTCTCCTCCACGATCAGATCGTAGAAACTTTATTTTCTTGTTACGATGATTTTCCACTTCACTCTGAAATTCTTTGAACTTTTCAAATGTTTCAGACTTGTGTTTCATTAAGTAGATATACCCATATCTGCTTAAATCATCAGTGAAGGTGAGAAAATAACGATATCCGCCACGAGCCTCAACATTCATTGGACCACATACATCAGTATGTATGATTTCCAATAAATCTGTTGCTCTCTCCACAGTACCGGAGAACGGTGTTTTAGTCATCTTGCCCATAAGGCACGGTTCGCAAGTGCCAAGTGATTCATAATCAAGTGACTCCAAAAGTCCATCAGTATGGAGTTTCTTCATGCGTTTTACACCGATATGACCTAAACGGCAGTGCCACAAATAAGTTGCACTATCATTATCAACTCTGCATCTTTTGGCTTCAACATTATGAATATGTGTATTACTACTATCGAGATTAAGTAAGAACAAACCATTCTTTAATGGCGCATGACCATAAAAGATATTACTCATATAAATAGAACAACCATTATTCTCTGATTTAAATGAATAACCGTCTCGCATCAAACAAGATCCAGATATAATGTTCATGCTCAACGCTGGTACTAAATAACAATTATTTAGATCTAATATTAATCCCGAAGGTAGATGTAGAGGTAGCGTGCCGACCGCGATCACATCGACTTTGGAACCATTTCCCACGCGCATCGTCACCTCGTCCTTAGCCAATCTTCGCTTAATCCGTAGCCCCTGTTTTGAGTTGCAAATATTAGCAACAGAACCAGTATCAAATACCCAGGTGCTACTGCGAGAATTAGTAAGGTACACATCAATAACATGTATATCATATATACCTTTGTTAACCTTGCCATCCTTCTTATCCGCCAAATACTTGGGGCAGTTCCGCTTCCAGTGACCAGTCTGCTTGCAATAGAAGCACTCAGTTTCAGGCTTAGGTCCAGACTTGGGTTTCTTCTCTTGAGTAGCAACTTGCTTGCTGTTCTTTTTGAAGTTCCCCTTTTTCTTCCCTTTGCCCTTTTTCTTGAAACTAGTGGTTTTGTTAACCATCAACACTTGATGCTCCTTTTTGATTTCTACCTCCGCGGCTTTTAGCATCGCGAAGAGCTCGGGCATAGTTTTGGTCATCCCTTGCATATTATAGTTCATCACGAAGCTCTTGTAGCTTGGTGGCAGTGATTGGAGAATTCTGTCAATGACGCAATCATCCGGAAGATTAACTCCCAGTTGAATCAAGTGATTGTTATACCCAGACATTCTGAGTATATGCTCACTGACAGAACCCTTCTCCTCCATTTTACAGCTATAGAACTTATTGGAGACTTCATATCTCTCAATCCGGGCATTTGCTTGAAATATTAACTTCAACTCCTGGAACATCTAATATGCTCCATGGTGTTCAAAATGTCGTTGAAGTCCCGGTTCTAAGCCATAAAGCATGGCACACTGAACTATAGAGTAGTCATCAGCTTTGCTTTGCCAGACGTTCACAACATCTGGCGTAGCTCTTGCACCAGGCCTGGCACCCAGCGGTGCTTCCAGGACATAATTCTTCTGTGCAGCAATGAGGATAATCCTCAAGTTACGGACCCAGTCCGTGTAATTGCTACCATCATCTTTCAACTTTGCTTTCTCAAGGAACTCATTAAAATTCAACGGAACAACAGCACGAGCCATCTATCTACACAACATAGACAAGCAAGATACTATCAGGTACTAAGTTCATGATAAATTTAAGTTCAATTAATCATATTACTTAAGAACTCCCACTTAGATAGACATCCCTCTAATCCTCTAAGTGATCACGTGATCCAAATCAACTAAACCATGTCCGATCATCACGTGAGATGGAGTAGTTTCAATGGTGAACATCACTATGTTGATCATATCTACTATATGATTCACGCTCGACCTTTCGGTCTCCGTGTTCCGAGGCCATATCTGTTATATGCTAGGCTCGTCAAGTTAAACCTGAGTATTCCGCGTGTGCAACTGTTTTGCACCCGTTGTATTTGAACATAGAGCCTATCACACCTGATCATCACGTGGTGTCTCAGCACGAAGAACTTTCGCAACGGTGCATACTCAGGGAGAACACTTCTTGATAATTTAGTGAGAGATCATCTTATAATGCTACCGTCAATCAAAGCAAGATAAGATGCATAAAAGGATAAACATCACATGCAATCAATATAAGTGATATGATATGGCCATCATCATCTTGTGCTTGTGATCTCCATCTTCGAAGCACCGTCATGATCACCATCGTCACCGGCGCGACACCTTGATCTTCATCGCAGCATCGTGGTCGTCTCGCCAATCTTATGCTTCCACGACTATCACTACTGCTTAGTAATAAAGTAAAACATTACATCGCGATTGCATTGCATACAATAAAGCGACAACCATATGGCTCCTGCCAGTTGCCGATAACTCGGTTACAAAACATGATCATCTCATACAATAAAATTTTAGCATCATGTCTTGACCATATCACATCACAACATGCCCTGCAAAAACAAGTTAGACGTCCTCTACTTTGTTGTTGCAAGTTTTACGTGGCTGCTACGGGCTTAAGCAAGAACTCATCTTACCTACGCATCAAAACCACAACGATAGTTTGTCAAATAGACTCCGTTTTAACCTTCTCAAGGACCGGGCGTAGCCACACTCAGTTCAACTAAAGTTGGAGAGACAGTCTTCCGCAAGCCATCTATGTGCAAAGCACGTCGAGGGAACCGGTCTCGCGTAAGCGTACGCGTAAGGTTGGTCCGGATCGTCTCGTCCAACAATACCGCTGAACCAAAGTATGACATGCTGGTAGGCAGTATGACTTGTATTGTCCACAACTCACTTGTGTTCTACTCGTGCAAATAACATCAAACCATAAAAACCTAGGCTCGGATGCCACTGTTGGGGAACGTAGTAATTTCAAAAAAATTCCTACGCACACGCAAGATCATGTTGATGCATAGCAACGAGAGGGGAGAGTGTTGTCTACGTACCCTCGTAGACTGAAGCGGAAGCGTTGACACAACATAGAGGAAGTAGTCGTACGTTCTCCTCGCGATCCAACCGATCACAGCACCGTTACTCCGGCACCTCCGAGTTCTTGGCACACGTTCAGCTCGATGACGATCCTCGGGCTCCGATCCAGAAAAGCGTCGAGGAAGAGTTCCGTCAGCACGACGGCGTGGTGACGATCTTGATGTGTTACCGGCGCAGGGCTTCGCCTAAGCACTGCAACGATATGATCGAGGTGGAATTTGGTGGAAGGGGGCACCGCACACGGCTAAGGAAAGATCTCAATGATCAATTGTGTGTCTCTGGGGTGCCCCCTGCCCCCGTATATAAAGGAGCCAAGGGGGAGGGGCTGGCCGGCCAAGCCAGGCGCGCCAGGAGAGTCCTACTCCCTCTGGGAGTAGGATTCCCCCCCCCCCCAATCCTAGTTGGACTAGGATTCTCCAAGGGGGAGAGAGAGAGAGAGGGGGCGCCCACCTCTCCTAGTCCTAATAGGACTAGGGGAAGGGGGGAGGCGCGCAGCCCATGAGGGCAGCCCTCTCACCTCTCCTCCAAGGCCCATGTTGGCCCATTATGCCCCCGGGGGGTTCCGGTAACCCTCCCGGTATTCCGGTAAAATCCTGATTTCACCTGGAATGCATCCGATGTCCAAACATAGGCTTCCAATATATAATTCTTTATGTCTCGACCATTTCGAGACTCCTCGTCACGTCCGTGATCACATCTGGGACTCTGAACTCCTTCGGTACATCAAAATGCATAAACTCATAATAACTGTCATCGTAACGTTAAGCGTGCGGACCCTACGGTTCGAGAACAATGTAGACATGACCTAGACACGTCTCCGGTCAATAACCAATAGCGGGACCTGGATGCCCATATTGGCTCCTACATATTCTACGAAGATCTTTATCGGTCAGACCGCATAACAACATACGTTGTTCCCTTTGTCATCGGTATGTTACTTGCCCGAGATTCGATCGTCGGTATCCAATACCTAGTTCAATCTCGTTACCGGAAAGTCTCTTTACTCGTTCCGTAATACATCATCTCACAACTAACACATTAGTTGCAATGCTTGCAAGGCTTTATGTGATGTGCATTACCGAGAAGGCCCTGAGATACCTCTCCGACAATCGGAGTGACAAATCCTAATCTCGAAATACGCCAACCCAATATGTACCTTCGGAGACACCTGTAGAGCACCTTTATAATCACCCAGTTACGTTGTGACGTTTGGTAGCACACAAAGTGTTCCTACGGTAAATGGGAGTTGCATAATCTCATAGTTTAAAGGAACATGTATAAGTCATGGATAAAAGCAATAGCAACATACTAAACGATCGGGTGCTATGCTAATGGAATGGGTCATGTCAATCAGATCATTCAACTAATGATGTGATCTCGTTAATCAAATAACAAATCTTTGTTCATGGCTAGGAAACATAACCATCTTTGATTAATGAGCTAGTCAAGTAGAGGCATACTAGTGACACTCTGTTTGTCTATGTATTCACACATGTATTATGTTTCCAGTTAATACAATTCTAGCATGAATAATAAACATTTATCATGATATAAGGAAATAAATAATAACTTTATTATTGCCTCTAGGGCATATTTCCTTCAATTGTACCTTCTACCTTATTGGAAAGTAGTTCGTCACAGAAATCTGTTCTTGTGATTACTACACCAATTAGTAAGGAAGCTAATGATAATGATCATGTAACTTCAAGATCAAGTTACTACCGAATCTCGTAGGTAAACCAGAGTAAGGTCCGCACCAGAGTGGTACGGTAATCCTGTTCTGGAAATCATGTTACTAGACCATGACGAACTTGCGAACTATGAGGAAGCGATGATGAGCCCAGATTCCGCAAAATGGCTTAAAGCCATGAAATCTGAGATGGGATCCATGTATGAGAACAAAGTATGGACTTTGATGGATTTGCCCGATGATCGGCAAGCCATAGAAAATAAATGGATCTTCAAGAGGAAGACAAAAGCTGATAGTAGTGTTACTATCTACAAAGCTAGAATTGTCGCAAAAGGTTTTCGACAAGTTCAAGGTGTTGACTACGATGAGAGTTTCTCACTCGTATCCATGCTTAAGTCTGTCTGAATCATGTTAGCAATTGCCGCATTTTATGAAATCTGGCAAACGGATAAAACAAAACTGCATTCCTTAATGGATTTATTAAAGAAGAGTTGTATATGATGCAACCAGAAGGTTTTGTCAATCCTAAAGGTGCTAACAAAATGTGCAAGCTCCAGCGATCCATCTATGGACTGGTGCAAGCATCTCGGAGTTGGAATATACGCTTTGATGAGTTGATCAAAGCATATAGTTTTATACAGACTTGCGGTGAAGCCTGTATTTACAAGAAAGTGAGTGGGAGCACTACAGCATTTCTGATAAGTATATGTAAATGACATATTGTTGATCGGAAATAATGTAGAATTATTCTGCAAAGCATAAAGGAGTGTTTGAAAGAAGTTTTTCGAAGAAGGACCTTGGTAAAGCTGCTTACATATTGAACATCAAGATCTATAGAGATAGATCAAGACGCTTGATAAGTTTTCAATGAGTGCATACCTTGACAAGATTTTGAAGTAGTTCAAAATGGAACAGACAAAGAAAGAGTTCTTTCCTGTGTTACAAGGTATGAAGTTGAGTAAGACTCAAAACTCGACCACGGCAGAAGATAGAAAGAGAATGAAAGTCATTCCCTATGCCTTGGCCATAGGTTCTATAAAGTATGCCATGCTGTGTACCAGATCTATTGTATACCCTACACTGAGTTTGGCAAGGGAGTACAATAGTGATCTAGGAGTAGATCACTGGACAGCGGTCAAAATTATCCTTAGTGGAATAAGGATATGTTTCTCGATTATGGAAGTGACAAAAGGTTCATCGTAAAGGGTTACGTCGATGCAAGTTTTGACACCGATCTGGATGACTCTAAGTCTCGATCTAGATACATATTGAAAGTGGGAGCAATTAGCTAGAGTAGCTCCGTGCAGAGCATTGTAGACATAGAAAATTGCAAAATAAATAATGGATCTGAATGTGGCAGACCCGTTGACTAAACTTCTCTCACAAGCAAAACATGATCACACCGTAGTACTCTTTGGATGTTAATCACATAGCGATGTGAACTAGATTACTGAATCTAGCAAACCCTTTGGGTGTTGGTCACATGGCGATGTGAACTATGGGTGTTAATCACATGATGATGTGAACTATCGAGTTAATCACATGGTGATGTGAGTTAATCACATGGTGATGTGACCTAGATTATTGACTCTAGTGCAAGTGGGAGACTGAAGGAAATATGCCCTAGAGGCAATAATAAAGTTATTATTTATTTCCTTACATATCATGATAAATGTTTATTATTCATGCTAGAATTGTATTAACTGGAAACATAATACATGTGTGGATACATAGACAAACAGAGTGTCACTAGTATGCCTCTACTTGACTAGCTTGTTAATCAAAGATGGTTAAGTTTCCTAACCATGGACAAAGGAGTTGTCATTTTATTAACAAGGTCACATCATTAGTTGAATGATCTGATTGACATCACCCATTCCATTAGCATAGCACCCGATCGTTTAGTATGTTGCTGTTGCTTTTATCCATGACTTATACATGTTCCTTTGACTATGAGATTATGCAACTCCCGTTTGCCGGAGGAACACTTTGGGTGCTACCAAACGTCACAACGTAACTGGGTGATTATAAAGGAGTACTACAGGTGTCACCAAAGGTAGATGTTGGGTTGGCGTATTTCGAGATTAGGATTTGTCACCCCAATTGTGGGAGAGGTATCTCTGGGCCCTCTCGGTAATGCACATCACTTAAGCCTTGCAAGCATTGCAACTAATGAGTTAGTTGCGGGATGATGTATTACGGAACGAGTAAAGAGACTTGCCGGTAACGAGATTGAACTAGGTATTGGATACCGACGATCGAATCTCGGGCAAGTAACATACCGATGGACAAAGGGAACAACGTATGTTGTTATGCGGTCTGACCGATAAAGATCTTCGTAGAATATGTAGGAGCCAATATGGGCATCCAGGTCCCGCTATTGGTTATTGACCAGAGATGTGTCTCGGTCATGTCTACATTGTTCTCGAACCGTAGGGTCCGCACGCTTAAGGTTACGATGACAGTTATTATGAGTTTATGAGTTTTGATGTACCGAAGGAGTTCGGAGTCCCGGATGAGATCGGGGACATGACGAGGAGTCTCAAAATGGTCGAGACGTAAAGATCGATATATTGGACGACTATATTCGAACATCGGAAAGGTTCTGAGTGGTTCGGGTATTTATCGGAGTACCGGAGAGTTACGGGAATTCGTATTGGGCCTTATTGGGCCATACGGGAAAGGAGAGAAAGGGCCAAAAGGGTGGCCGCACCCCTCCCCTTGGACTAGTCCGAATTGGACTAGGGAGGGGGGGCGCCCCCCTCCTTCCTTCTCCTTCTCTCTTCCCTTTCCTTCTCTCCTACTCCCCCTACAAGGAAGAACTCCTAGTTGGACTAGGAAAGGGGGAATCCTACTCCCGGTGGGAGTAGGACTCCCCTTGGCGCGCCGAACATAGGGCCGGCCTCCTCCCTCCCTTGCTCCTTTATATACGGGGGCAGGGGCACCCCATGGACACACAAGTTGATCTTCGTGATCGTTCCTTAGCCGTGTGCGGTGCCCCTTCCACCATATTCCACCTCGAATATATCGTTGCAGTGCTTAGGCGAAGCCCTGCGCCGGTAGAACATCAAGATTGTCACCACGCCGTCGTGCTGACGGAACTCCTCCCCGAAGCTTAGCTGGATCGGAGCTAGGGGTGCGTCATCGAGCTGAACGTGTGCCAAGAACTCGGAGGTGCCGGAGTAACGGTGCTTGGATCGGTCGGATCGGGAAAACGTACGACTACTTCCTCTACGTTGCGTCAACGCTTCCGCTTCGGTCTACGAGGGTACGTAGACAACACTCTCCCCTCTCGTTGCTATGCATCACCATGATCTTGCGTGTGCGTAGGAAAATTTTGAAATTACTACGTTCCCCAACAAAAAGCAACCGTGAGTACTCATCCAAAGTACTCACAAGCAAGGAGCTACACTACATATGCATGGATATATGTGTAAAGGGCCATATCAGTGGACTGAACTGCAGAATGCCAGAATAAGGGGGGGATAGCTAGTCCTATCGAAGACTACGCTTCTGGTCGCCTCCGTCTTGCAGCAGGTAGAAGAGAGTAGACTGAAGTCCTCCAAGTAGCATCGCATAGCATAATCCTACCCGGCGATCCCCTCCTCGATGCCCTGTTAGAGAGCGATCACCGGGTTGTATCTGGCACTTGGAAGGGTGTGTTTTATTAAGTATCCGGTTCTAGTTGTCATAAGGTCAAGGTACAACTCCAAGCCGTCCTGTTACCAAAGATCACGGCTATTCAAATAGATTAACTTCCCTGCAGGGGTGCACCACATAACCCAACACGCTTGATCCCATTTGGCCGGACACACTTTCCTGGGTCATGCCCGGCCTCGGAAGATCAACACGTCGCAGCCCCACCTAGGCACAACAGAGCGGTCAGCACGCCGGTCTAAACCTAAGCGCGCAGGGGTCTGGGCCCATCGCCCTGAGCACACCTGCACGTTGCGAACGCGGCCGGAAGCAGACCTAGCCTAGTGGCGTTCCAGTCCAATCCGGCGCGCGCCACTCAGTCGCTGACGTCAAGAAGTGCTTCGGCTGATACCACGACGCCAAGTGCCCATATCTTTCCCGCGTAGTTGGTTAGTGCGTATAGGCCAGTAGCCAGACTCAGATCAAATACCCAGATCTCGTTAAGCGTGTTAAGTATCCGCGAACGCCGACAGGGCCAGGCTCACCTCTCACCCAGGTAGCCCCGAACTGCCCTGCCGCTCCGCCACAAAGATCCACACAAAGGGCCGTCGGGACAAAGGTCCTTTCAGCCCCCAATCCGTGAATCACTCGCGGGTACTCCTCGAGCCAACCCGACTTTGGTCACCACATGTATCATGTTTAAAGTATAGTATATACCCGTGATCACCTCCCAAGTGATCACGGCCCGATAGTATAGCACAGCTGACGGACAAGAATGTAGGGCCACTGATGGTAAACTAGCATCCTAAACTAAGCATGTAGGAGAGCAGGTAAAGGTAACAACAGTAGTAACAAGGACAGGCTATGCATCAGGATAGGATAACGGAAAGCAGTAACATACTATACTACTCTAATGCAAGCAGTATAGAAGAGAGTAGGCGATGTCTGGTGATCAAGGGGGGGGCTTGCCTGGTTGCTCAGACAAGAGGGAGGGATCGTCAACTCCGTAGTCGAACGGGGCAGCAGCAGCGTCGGTCTCGGTGTCTAGCGAGAGAAGAGGGGGGAGAAACAATAAATATTTAAGCAAGCAGATGCATAGTGATGCATGACATGACAAGTAACGGCGTTAGAGGTGCCCTAACGCGGTATGAGGTGATACCGGTGAAGGGGGAAACATCCGGGAAAGTTTTCCCGGTGTTTCGCGTTTCGAGTAGAGGAGCCGGAGGGGGGAAAGTTGAGAGTTTGATATGTTAGGAATGTGTAGTGGACGAACGGGCTGCGTATCTGGGTTCGTCTCGTCGTTCTGAGCAACTTTCATGTAGAAAGTTTTTTCATCTGAGTTACGGTTTATTTTATATTAATTTTAAAAGATTTAAATCATTTTTAGGATTAACTTAAATATTTTAATTCAACATTATCCAGAACAGTGTTTGCTGACACAATCATGACGTCAGCATGACGTCAACAGTCAACAGAGGAGTTGACTGGACAAACTGACATGTGGGTCCAGTGGGACCCACCTGTCATACACTGTTTAGGCTTAATTAGGGTTTAGGCTTAATTAGTTAACTAAAATGAATAGGTTAAACTAATACATAATTAATTAGGTTAATTAGTTCTTTAATTAATTGATTAATTGTTATCTTAATTATTATTTTAATACTTATTATTATTATTATTATTATTATTATTATTATTATTATTATTTAAAAAAATTCCTTTCTCTTTTTTTTATAAAAATCATTTTGGAGGTGGGGGCCCTCCTGTCATTGGCCCTAGGGGCCCTAGTGGGTTCGTACGCTAGCGGGTGCGGGCGTACAGCGTAGGCGCCCAGCCCGTTTGGGCGTTGCAAGCGCTGCGGGCGTAGGCGCTGCCCAGATGCAGGGGCACGCGAGGCGCCGATGTGTTGGCAGCCGACGTGGGCGATGGCCGGTGGCGGCGTCCGGAGGCGGAGCCGGGGGGCGCTAGGCGAGGCCGTGGCCTTGCAGGGGCGACGGCGCGCGGTAGTAGAGGCCGATGCGGTTCGGCCCGTGGGAAGGCACTGCGGCGCGAGGCGGGAACCTGCGAGGTGCGCGCACGACGAGGCAGCAGGCGGCGAGGCAATATGCAGAGGGAGGGGTCGGCGGCAGCGTGAGCGAAGGGTAGGAGACAACGGCAGCATCGGCAGTTGTGGGTCGCGGCGCGCAGCAGTGGGGTGCTCGGCGCGGACGGGGATGTGCAAGGCAGTAGCAGAGGAGGCCACGGGCACGGCGAGCGCATGCGCACGAGGCGGCAGTGGCTGTAGGCGGGAGGGCGCGGCCACGCATGAGCGGGCGAGCGCCGAGCCGCGCGAGCGCTGGCTGGTTGCGGCGGACACGGCCGGCGTAGGCTGCGATGCGCGCGGTCACATGGGGCCGGCAGCAGAAGGGAGAAGCGAGGGGTTGGGGGTTCTCACGGTCGAGTAGAGACCAGGGGCGACGAGGCTCGAGGGAGGCCGCCGGGGAGGAGGACGGGGACGCGTGCGTCGTCGGAGTCGAGGCGGAGGAGCTCCGGTGGCGGCGAGAAGCGACAGCGGGGTCGTCCTCGGGCGCTGGGGACAGCGGCAGGCGACGGTTCCTCGGGCGCGGTCGCGCGGGCGAGGTGAGGCTCCGGCGCGGGGTGTTCGGTGATGATGGAGAACGAGAGGGAGTGGGGGTTGTGCGGGGCGACGGGGGTGGGCGTCGTGGGTTCGTATCCCCGATCCAGATCTGGGTCGGGGAGGGGGAGAGAGCGACGTGGGGAGGGAGAGTGGGGAGTGAGTGGGTAGGGATTAGGGTTTCGGGGGGGAATGGATAAGGGGAGGGGGTGGCCGGTTGGGCCTGCGCCCGAATGGGCCGGCCAACTGGGCCAGTAGGCCGTGGGAGGGGGTTCCCTTTTTGTTTTGTTTTGTTAGTTTCTGTTTTTTTTTGTTTTTTTATCTTATTTCTTTACTGTTTTAATTCCTTTTAAATATCTAGGCCTTTTATAAAAACGCGGTTCCTTCACCATAATTACCTAGGCATTTATTTACACACGCCGAACATTTTCTTTTTAATGTTTGAAAATTTTTGATGTTGGCAAAGATTCAAATTTGAATCTGGATCGGTTCTGAACTAATGCGAGATTAGCAACAGAAACCGGGGTGACGTGGCATCGTTAACGTGGGATTAACGTAGCCTGATTATTCGGGCGTCACAGCCCCGAACCTATGATCGATTCAAAACATCACCAAAACCACCAGAGTGTTGAGCTTTGCAAGTAGTACTATAAAATAGGTGCTAGAAGAACCTAACGTGGCATCCATGTTTCCCATACTATTACAAAACGCAGCATATGCGTATCGTCGTATGCTTGTGTAGCACAAAAGACCAGTAGGGCTTGCTGCTGATAAACTTAACACAGTCACAACCCAATGTATGATGTCACCTCGTTCCAATGACAAAGATTTTTAACTTCCATTCACACTTCTATCGGCTTCTTTACAGCATAAACTAGGTACAATAATGCATGAATATGCCAAGAATAAACACTGCTGTCTGTGTGTGATTGCTCAAAACTTTATGCAGTATGTTCCCAAAAATATAGCCATCTTTTGCAAAGAAGCAAATATAGTTTTGCATCGGTGATATGCAAAAAATTCCTCATGCAGATGCAACTAAGATAACTGAAACGCGGGCTCTGAATTGTCTGGGCTTGGAACATAACTGGAGCAAAAATGGCACTCTTTTTCTCTGCTTCGACCGCTATTAACCCACTGTCCATCCACGTTGTGCAAGCACTTCACGAACCCGTGCAGCCACATCAATGGCATCGTTCAGAGGAGGGTAGCTCCAGCTGTCTGACATCTACAATGGAGGAAAGGGTCATGTAGACATGCCATGAATTTGCTCTTGAGAAATGTGTGGCCAGAAAGGGGAAAAGGAACACTCTCATTCCTCACAATATGGTAAAATTGTAACATAAGTACACGATTTGGTCTTGACAAGGAGTAACTAGAGAGATGTGAACTGAGAAGGGATAGCAAACTTACATCTTCCGATCCAGTTAAAGGACGAACAGCCCCTCGTTTCTGCAGAGTGTTGTGAAAATCTGAGAATTTCCACCTGCAATGCTCAGTTCCAACGACATAGACCGGCTTCCTGAAAGAGAGGTAATAGGAAGCTTAGCTACTTACCATCCTAAACAGGAACTACGAGTATAAGTATACAGCATTAACTCACCCAGTGCTGCACGCCTCACTTAGCATACTTATCGAGTCTGCTGTTATGATGAAAGCATCGGCCCATGCAAGATGCCCTAGGTGTGGGTTAGGTTCTGCAGCATATGAAAATTCGGATCAGCATAAATTCTGCATTGCGTAGAAAAATCAAAACATCTGACAAATGCCATTTTTTTTTATCTAGTACTATCTACCTTCACCACCCCAAATGTAGAACTTTGGATGTGTGCTGAACTCTCTCAATATAAGATCGGACACCTGCCAAAAAAAGGGTTCCAAAAAATTAACTGTGCACAACTCATAAAACAAGATATGAGCAACCAATGGTCCTACCTTTTGTGGCGTTCTCCTGGAAAATGAAATTCTGACACTTCCACAGGTCTCTGAAACATTGTGCAGTGAGCTTACCAACTGCTTGGCAAGATCTACACCATAATTACAGTTTCCTGAGAATTGAAATGCCATGCATTAGATCTATATATATCAGCGCGTAAGCAGAAACTGCTCAAACTGTGGTCTCAAAATTCTAAAAGTACGAAGCAAGTGATTGCATAAAAATGCTTGTATTTTGTTAGCAACAGCAACTTGGCAAATTTGAACAAGATAAATAGAGTAGTAATAATACCCCCGCCCCAACTCACACTCCAATCTAAATAATCATACAGATATCGTTGGCCAGATATTTAAAAGTTTCACTGCACACATCCCAAGACGCCACTCCTGTGTATGGAGGGAGTAAGATGAAGAGAAAACATGTGGAATGCAAGAGTTTACACAAATGAGAAAAATGGAAGGCGTGGCTTTGAAATTTATTTACCATGTCCTGTTTCTATGAGCATACAGTCTAACTTAAATTCCACAATTAAATTGTGCGATACATGATCAGATGCAAATAAAAATAACTTGTCCTGCTTGGTTTCATGATTTTGTAAGAAGAAAAACACAGTATAATAATGGAATTCCTGATAAAGTGCAAATTTGGGATTAAGGCATTCAGAAAATGCACGTACTCCATCTCAGTTCGGAAGGTTTATCTTCATGATACAAAAAACTTTGTTTCAGGTGATGTATAGTAGACTTGAGTGTTTGCAATCAGTAACAAAACCTTATTTAAGTTGGCAACCCTGTCTATTAAATTAACCCAACAAGGCAACAACCCCGTCTTTCAAGATGTAAAATGTATTATATTTATACCTATTATTGTATTAAAGCATACTACAGCGAAAGACATCAAATTTATTCAACTGGCATATTCTAACACAAATGGTTTTCTAATCCAGAGTGCATGAAATATCGGCTACTGAATAACGTGAGATTGTTCTTACTCAATAACATGCGTACCAAACCCAAACAAAAAGGAAAGGGCAGGATAAATCAGTAGGTCAAGATATAAATTGGTTCTCTTGCCACAGTCAAATAAGTCATCTGTTTTGTAGTTATGTGTAGTGTGTCACAGATGGTGGGGCAGCCAACCATTCCATGAGCTACTCCAACTGGCGTGCAGAAATGATGGGGGGTTACATAGACATTGCTAATAGGGTGAGATAGGGGGCATGTGCATGAGGCCCCAGCCTTCAATAGAAAATCCAGAACATGAGCTTCACACTCGTGTACTGCACTAAATGATATGGAGGACATCGATTTGGCAACGCAGTGGCTTGTTCAATGGCATGTCGTGAAACAGGGATACGACAGATTTTCTCTAACATGTAGGCAGGAAGGGAAGGAGGTGTTTACTTGTTGGTCCTCCAATATTTACTACTACCAATGGCTTTGGCAAGGGAGCAAGTTCATCATGCCAGTTTGTAGCAGCAATGCGTAGTGCAGCAGAATCTGCTTGGTGAAGTGCTCCAGACGTCAGGACCTAGCTTTCCAACGTTCAAAGTTCAGAACTAGAACAGCTGGATGAAGACATATGAAGATTTGCAAGGGAAAAAAAAAGCAGCATACCACATTCGGACCGGGTGGTTCTCGTGGAGTAATCCATCTCCGGAAAAGCCACGGTACTTCTTGTTGTCCCTTTGCAGTTAAAGCATAGTAATCATGGCGAGGAGTCACCACCAAATCAAACCTATCAAGGCAATACCTGGGGTGTTGTATCTGACATAGAAAATACAGTATAATTAAACTCAGTTCAAATTTGGATGGCACGCAGCACAATGGTTCATATCCCTAGCTGAGTAACAACTGCAAAATTATCAAATAAGCCACTGTTATTGGTTTCAGTATCCTACCTGAATGACAAAGACATTATCTGGAGCTAAACACCTTACAGAGCTTGCATATGGTATGGTATCACGGCCACAAGCAACAACTATCGCCAGGCCTTCCCTGAAAGCAAATCAAACTTTGAGGAAATAGAGCAGAAAAACTATATGCGAGGAACGTTTGAATACTTGTGGCGCAAACATACTAAAGAATGTTTAGGCTAGCCTACATTTTTCATATGAAAGTGACCAATCAGAAGTATGTTTTAATAGGTTGCCTATTTCAAATTCATGAAAGAACACATTCTCTTTCAAATGTTCTTCCTGGAAGTATGGTACAAGTATTCAAGGATATGACATGTTCGACATAGTGGTATGTCATTATAGTGATACTGATATGACATATTCTTACAGGTTCCATCGCCAAGAAGAGAAATGAAAATGAATTATATGATTCTACTATATCTTCCTGATATACCAACACAAGCTCAGCCCTAAGCAGTCAGTGTGGTGATTATAATGATTCTACTATATCTTCCTGATATACCAACACAAGCTCAGCCATGAGCAGTCAGTGTGGTGATTATAACTTATAATCAAGTCATAAAGTTGTTAGACCAGGTAATAAAGTAATCAACGAACATAAGCAACAATATAAGAATGTGAACCATACTTCTCGAAGGTATCACGGACCATTGTCACTATCCTTTTGGAATCTGCTTCTAGTATAGAAGACAATCCAAGAGATTGAACATTACTGACAGGATAAGGTGCTGACAGTTTTCCTTGAAACAGTGTTGTGAATGTTGTGTTAGACAGTATATGTCTGAGTACTTGGTCCACCATTTTATGCAAGGAGATAGGGAGAAAGTGCAGCCACTTGTTGATTCCTCCGGTTGGCCTGATAATACGCTGCATGACCAAACATATTTCAACAAAAAAGTTAATAATGAGAGTACTCAAGATCCATAAGAATGGCAAAAAAAAAGCATACTGAAGAGGTCAGTGACATAGTTATATAATTGGACCTAAGAAAAATACCAAGAAAGATAAAGATAGCGAATATCAATAAGAATTTGCATTATATTAAGTTCCTATTTATATTGTTAAACGAACTAATATGCATATGAGTAACTACAGACTAGACAGAAATGACAAACATTATGTTAACTTTTCACTGGCATGGTTTTCTTATTTATGTTGTTAACTGAGCCCATGCAGGACTATAAGTAACAGCACTCCAGAAAGAAATGACAATCTATTTAGAGTATTTGAAGGTAGAACCATTCACAGATTCAAATCAGTACGTCACAACCCAAAATTCAATCCATGGACACCACATAACAAAGAGAGCACTAAGGCACTACATGCTGCTGAAACCCCATGAATGCACAGAGCAAAGGCCAGGCCAAGAATTAAGCGGTACCAAATCCAAAAATCGCCATCTGAGAATTAAGTGGATGAGACGTTTCAATTAACTTGACAGGGTGACAATAATGTTTACCCCCCTAATTTGAAGCAACAGACTATAACACTGACATGGTAAATGTTTTAAAATAAGAGACTGTAGTAACAATTAACGAACCCCTCTAAAAGCTAGAAGCAATCCTCTTACACTACTTACTGAGGACAAGGTTATGTTATGCTTAAACCATGATTACACCTCCAAAATCAAGCCTTGAACATCTTGCTCTTACTCTCTAGCAGCTTGCTGACTAGTTACCATATAAGAGCAACTCTAGCAGAGTCGCCATATCGGCTCGATCCTTAACCGCCTGTTTGGCGATTTTGACCGGAAAGTCTGCTCTAGCAGAGTCGTCATCCTGCCCTGGATCGCCATAATTTATGGAGGGCGCTCCAAATCAAGCCCCCGAGCCTCCATATTTGGAGGCTGTGGGGCGTTGCTTTGGAGCGCGCTCCATCACTAACCGCCCGCGCGGGAGGAAAGTTTCACCTCTCTCCTCATCCTCCTGTGCGGCCCATCTTCCTTCCATGCCAATGGTGCGGACAGCAGAAGCTCATCTCAGCGGGAAACAGGCCAATTAATGGCGGACGCCGCATGCCCAACTGCCCGTGCAATTTGCCGCCATGTTTTCCCGGTGCCTGGTCCTATAAAAAGGCCGTCACCACCCCGTGTTGGCCCAGAGCTCCACTTCCTCTTCGCCTCCACTTCCCTCTCCACTTTCACCATGCCGCTTCCCCTTCAGCTGGACTGGGTTCCGCTCTTGGAGGAGGAACGGATGCTCGACGAGGAAGTGGAGGAAGAGAGGAGATGGAGCGCCGCGACGCGTTGGAGGCTGCGCAGGAGGGATCTCGCCACAATAAAATCTTCGAGGAGACCGTCGTCAGGCAGGCGTTGGCGGCGGGGAGGGACCACGCTGTCTAGCTCGAGTACGAGAAGGCATCGGCAGATTTCGTGGTGGAGAGGAAGCATGGCAGATGGCGCAAACTCAACAGAGGCGGTCAGATTCGGATGAATCACGCCATATTGGGCCTTGCCCCCGCTTATAAAGCCATCCCTGACCTCGACGACCGCACTGGACAGGAATGGGACGAATACGAGGTCACCCAATTCCGCCGCTCCGGCCTGAACCGCGTCGGACTGTCACACCGCCTCGCCTAGACTCGCCACATATGCATGTGCCCCCGTGCATGGCATTTACCATCGACATGGGGCTCAAAATCAAGCTATAGTCACTAAATATATGTAAAAGAGACAAGTTTTGAACACATATGATATAAAAATGCCATTAATCGACTTTTCTCCCCCCATGTAACAACTTTGTAACGCAATGTTTAGTCAAGTATTCAATCCCTCAAATTGAGTGTATGAGTATTGAGGTGATGCAATAAAAAAAGAAAATAATATGGAGGCTGCAAGATGGCGCATTTGAGTTTGCGCGTCGCCTCGGCAACCTCCATGATGTTATGGAGCGTGCTCCATACATGTTTTGGAGGCTGCCAATATGGTTTCTCTGCTAGAGTTGCTCTAATATAGTATCTAACAACAGCCATGTCAAGGTAGTATAATGTTACAACAAAAATATAAGATGATCAAATCAACCTCTTATCAAAGCTGAGTGCAAAAGAAGAGCTAACAAAACGCCACATCATCTGAAATGCTTTGTGGCGTCTGATAAGCATCCAAGAAGCCAAATACATATTTAGAGCCTCTTCTAGAGAATTCACTTTCAGGGAATACCTGAATAGGCTCAACTGGATAATTCTAGAATCCACTACTTTTGATCCTCTTCTAGAGAATTCACTTTTAGATAGGCTCCTGGTATATGTACTTCAAACAAAACATAATTCCAGTAACTAAATTATACACATCTGCCTAATCTTCTCCATTGCAAGTAAATTGGTTGCAAGCAACGGGCTTTATTCTAGTAAAATTTACTAGCAAATAATTAAATCGCAATACGCGATGCCACGCTAAGCTGACGACATGATTAACAAGGGCACTAACAACGATCCTATCACACAGTCCTAGCAGGGCGAGAGGAAACGAGAGGGGCGGCGCTCTGCTTACGTAGAGCGTGAGGCGGTCGGCCAGGCCGAGGGCGCGGACGAGGCCGAGGCACTGGTTCTCGGCGCCGGCGCAGCCGTTCCCGATGACGACTGCGCGGCGCACCGCGGCCACGCCACCCGCGAAGATCTCCGGCGCCCGATCCACCTCGCCCGGCGGCTCCGGCAGCAACAGCGGCCGAATCGACATGGCTAGCTCGCCGGCTGTGAAATCGGAGCGGGAAGAGCTGGGCGTGGGGGCCTGTGGGCTGTGGCTTGGGAAGCAGGACGCGAAGGGATCAGTGAGGGGCGACTCGAAGGGCGATGCGATTTGGTGCGAGCCAGTCTTGCGGGAGAAGTTTGGTTTTTCATCCCTTTTTGCGTCTGCCGAGAGACGGAGGGAGTGGGGAGCGGAGGGTGGAAAGGGAGGAGGCGACCAACATAATTACGAGTAAGTTTTTTTTGACAAACGATACTCCCTCCGTCTATCAGGATGGGAATGGGCTGGGTCGGCCCACCGGGTCGCTGACCCGACCCAAAAAATCGAGGCCAATGGGCCGTGTGGGTCGGCCTCGAACCATAATTGGGTCAGTGGAGCCGGCACCGACTGACCCAATGGGTCGGTAGGGTCGACCCACTTCCGAGGCGTGAGTTAGCAGCTACTCCTTCCGTTCGAAATTACTTGTCGCAGAAATGGATGAATCTAGACGTATTTTAGTTCTAGATACATTCATTTTTGAGACAAGTAATTCGAAACGGAGGGAGTACTTACTTGGGCATGCATGTGTTTTGTTGCAGAGGAGTCGTTAGTTCGTTAGTGCCAGTGGGCGTAGCTAGCTAATTCCTTTGAACGTGTAACATGCATCGTGCGCGCGGACATGGTCGGGCCAGGCGGATCACAGCGCGCGCAGCAGGCGCGTGTGAGCGCAGCCTTGCATATGCATGCACCCGTAGCTGCAACATATCTGATCACCTTTTTTTTAATCGACATATTTGATTACCTGCGATACTAGATAACAACCAGAACTTGGGCTGACCCGAGATACCCATCGGGCCAGCAAGGCCGCTGGCATTTTAAAAATGGGTCGACTCGTGGCCTCATAAATTGGCCTTGAGACCATGAGGGCCAGGGCCGGTTCGGCCTGTTCCCATGTTGATCCGTCTATGTGTGTAAGTCATCTTACGAAAACCAAATAATCCCAAAACACTAAGGCGCGGTACATTAACTTCTACCTCGTTTCTTATTTCTTGACATATCAACCAATAAAAGATGTGAGTGTGCATGTTTTTAATGACTTGAGACTACCAAACACGACATGCAGTGGTTAGTTCATTGCATGCAATACTATTAATTAGCAAATAAACATTAAGATCTCTCGTTTTCCCCTCCTCCTTGGTCACAGTGCACAATCTAAGATGACTTACTCACCTAGACGGAGGGAGTACTTTATTTATGAACCCTGATAAGTGCCACACATGTATACCTGGGCATATCTCGGGTCGGGCCGGGCCAAAAAAGCCCGGTGCTAAAAACTGCTACCTCTTGAGCACCGCGTTGCTTTTCCTTGAAGAGAAAAGGGTGATGCAGTAAAGTAGCGTAAGTATTTCCCTTAATTTTTAACGAGGTAACAGTACCTGCTCCCTTATTGGAAAATAGTTCATCACAGAAACCGGTTCCTGTGACGTCTACACCAATTAGTGAGGAAGTTAATGATGATGATCATGAAACTTCACATCAAGTTGTTACTGAACCTCGTAGGTCAACCAGAGTAAGATCCGCAACAGAGTGGTACGGTAATCCTGTTCTGGAAGGTTATGTTACTAGACCATGACGAACCTACGAACTATGAAGAAGCGATGGTGAGCCCGGATTCCGCAAAATGGCTTGAGGCCATGAAATCCTAGATGGGATCCATATATGAGAACAAAGTATGGATTTTGGTTGACTTGCCCGATGATCGGCAAGCCGTCGAGAATAAATGGATTTTTAAGAAGAAGACTGACGCTGACGGTAATGTTACTGTCTATAAAGCTCGACTTGTTGTAAAAGGTTTTCGACAAGTTCAAGGGATTGACTATGATGAGACCTTCTGAACCGTAGCGATGCTTAAGTCTGTTCGAATCATGTTAGCAATTGCCGCATTTTATGATTATGAAATTTGGCAAATGGATGTCAAAACTGCATTCCTGAATGGATTTCTGGAAGAAGAGTTATATATGATGCAACCGGAAGGTTTTGTCGATCCAAAGGGAGCTAACAAAGTGTGCAAGCTCCAGCGATCCATTTATGGACTGGTGCAAGCCTCTCGGAGTAGGAATAAACGTTTTGATAGTGTGATCAATGCATATGGTTTTATACAGACTTTTGGAGAAGCATGTATTTACAAGAAAGTGACTGGGAGCTCTGTAGCATTTCTGATATTATATGTGGATGACATATTGTTGATTGGAAATGATATAGAATTTCTGGATAGCATAAAAGGATATTTGAATAAGAGTTTTTCAATGAAGGACCTCGGTGAAGCTACTTATATATTGGGCATCAAGATCTATAGAGATAGATCGAGACGCTTAATTGGACTTTCACAAAGCACATACCTTGACAAAGTTTTGAAGAAGTTCAAAATGGATCAAGCAAAGAAAGGGTTCTTGCCTGTGTTACAAGGTGTGAAGTTGAGTAAGACTCAACCCAACCACTACAGAAGATAGAGAGAAAATTAAAGATGTTCCCTATGCTTCAGCCATAGGCTCTATCATGTATGCAATGTTGTGTACCAGGCCTGATGTGTGCCTTGCTATTCGTTTAGCAGGGATGTATCAAAGTAATCCAGGAGTGGATCACTGGAAAACAGTCAAGAACATTCTGAAATACCTGAAAAGGACTAAGGATATGTTTCTCGTTTATGGAGGTGACAAAGAACTCGTTGTAAATGGTTACGTTGATGCAAGCTTTGACACTGATCCGGATGATTCTAAATCGCAAACCGGATACGTGTTTTTGCTGAACGGTGGAGCTGTCAGTTGGTGCAGTTCTAAACAAAGCGTCGTAGCGGGATCTACATGTGAAGCGGAGTACATAGCTGCTTCGGAAGCAGCAAATGAAGGAGTCTGGATGAAGGAGTTCATATCCGATCTAGGTGTCATACCTAGTTCATCGGGTCCAATGAAAATCTTTTGTGACAATACTGGTGCAATTGCTTTGGCAAAGGAATCCAGATTTCACAAGAGAAACAAGCACATCAAGAGACGCTTCAACTCCATCCGTGATCAAGTCCAGGTGGGAGACATAGAGATTTGCAAAATACATACAGATCTAAACGTTGCAGACCCGTTGACTAAGCCTCTTCCAGGAGAAAAACATGATCAGCACCAAGGCTCCATGGGTGTTGGAATCATTACTGTGTAATCTAGATTATTGACTCTAGTGCAAGTAGGAGACTGAAGGAAATATGCCCTAGAGGCAATAATAAAGTTATTATTTATTTCCTCATATGATGATAAATGTTTATTATTCATGCTAGAATTGTATTAACCGGAAACATGATACATGTGTGAATACATAGACAAACAGAGTGTCACTAGTATGCCTCTACTTGACTAACTCATTGATCAAAGATGGTTATGTTTCCTAGCCATAGAGAAAGAGTTGTCATTTGATTAACGGGATCACATCATTAGGAGAATGATGTGAATGACTTGACCCATTCCGTTAGCTTAGCATTTGATTGTTTAGTATGTTGTTATTGCTTTTGTTCATGACGTATACATGTTCCTATGACTATGAGATTATGCAACTCCCGTTTACTAAAGGAATACTTTGTGTGCTACCAAAAGTCACAACGTAACTGGGTGATTATAAAGGTGATCTACAGGTGTCTCCGAAGGTACTTGTTGGGTTGGCGTATTTTGAGATTTGGATTTGTCACTCCGATTATCGGAGAGGTATCCCTGGGCCCACTCGGTAATGCACAACACTATAAGCCTTTCAAGCAATGCAACTAATGAGTTAGTTGCGGGATGATGTATTACGAAACGAGTAAAGAGACTTGCGGGTAACGAGATTGAACTAGGTATTGAGATACCGACGATCAAATATCGGGCAAGTAACATACCGATGACAAAGGGAACAATGTATGTTGTTATGCGGTTTGACTGATAAAGAACTTCGTAGAATTTGTGGTAGCCAATATGAGCATCCAGGTTCCGCTATTGGTTATTGACCGGAGACATGTCTCGGTCATGTCTACATAGTTCTCGAACCCGTAGGGTCCGCACGCTTAAAGTTCGATGACGGTTATATTATGAGTTTATGTGTTTTGATGTACCGAAGGTAGTTCGGAGTCCCGGATGTGATCACGGACATGACGAGGAGTCTCGAAATGGTCGAGACATAAAGATTGATATATTGGACGACTATGTTCGGACACCGGAATGGTTTCGGGGAGTATCGGGCATATACCGGAGTACCGGGGGGTTACCGGAACCCCCCGGGGAGACTAATGGGCCTATTGGGCCCTAGTGGAGAAGAGGAGGGCAGCCGCACGCCCCCTTCCCCCCAGTCCGAATTGGACAAGGAGGGGGGCGCCCCCCTTTCCTTTCCACCCCTCTCTCCTTCCCTCTCCTCTCCTACTCCCACATGGAAGGAGGGAGTCCTACTCCCGGTGGGAGTAGGACTCCTCATGGGGCGCGCCAAGGGTGGACGGCCCCCTCCCCCTCCTTCACTCCTTTATATACGGGGAGGGAGGCACCCCTTGGAGACACAACAATTGATCCCTTGGATCTCTTAGCCGTGTGCGGTGCCCCCCTCCACCATAATCCACCTCGATGATATCGTAGCGGTGCTTAGGCGAAGCCCTGCGTCGGTAGAACATCATCATCGTCACCACGTCGTCGTGTTGACGAAACTCTCCCTCAAGGCTCGGCCGGATCGGAGTTCGAGGGACATCATCGAGTTGAACGTGTGCTGAACTCGGAGGTGATGTGCGTTCGGTACTTGATCGGTCGGATCGTGAAGACGTACGACTACATCAACCACGTTGTGCTAACGCTTCCGCTTTTGGTCTACGGGGGTACGTGGACACACTCTCTCCTCTCATTGCTATGCATCACCATAATCTTGCGTGTGCGTAGGAAATTGTTTGAAATTACTACGTTCCCCAACAGTGGTATCAGAGCCAGGTTTTATGCGTTGATGTTATATGCACGAGTAGAACACAAGTGAGTTATGGGCGATACAAGTCATACTGCTTACCAGCATGTCACACTTTAGTTCGGCGGTATTGTTGGATGAAGCGGCCCAGACCGACATTACGCGTACGCTTACGCGAGACTGGTTCTACCGACGTGCTTTGCACACAGGTGGCTGGCGGGTGTCAATTTCTCCAACTTTAGTTGAACCGAGTGGCTACGCCCGGTCCTTGAGAAGGTTAAAACAACACTAACTTGACGAACTATCGTTCTGGTTTTGATGCGTAGGTAAGAACAGTTCTTGCTCAGCCCGTAGCAGCCACGTAAAATTTGCAACAACAAAGTAGAGGACGTCTAACTTGTTTTTGCAGGGCATGTTGTGATGTGATATGGTCAAGACATGATGCTATATTTTATTGTATGAGATAATCATGTTTTGTAACCGAGTTATCGGCAACTGGCAGAAGCCATATGGTTGTCTCTTTATTGTATGCAATGCAATCGTCCTGTAATTGCTTTACTTTATCACTAAGCGGTAGCGATAGTCGTAGATGCAATAGTTGGCGAGATGACAACGATGCTACTATGGAGATCAATGTGTCGCGCCGGTGACAATGGTGATCATGACGGTGCTTCGGAGATGGAGATCACAAGCACAAGATGATGATGGCCATATCATATCACTTATATTGATTGCATGTGATGTTTATCTTTTATGCATCTTATTTTGCTTTGATTGACGGTAGAATTATAAGATGATTTCTCACTAAATTTCAAGACAAAAGTGTTCTCCCTGTGTATGCACCATTGCCAAAGTTCGTCGTGCCCAGACACCACGTGATGATCGGGTGTGATAAGCTCTACGTCCATCTACAACGGGTGCAAGCCAGTTTTGCACACGCATAATACTCAGGTTAAACTTGACGAGCCTAGCATATGCAGATATGGCCTCGGAACACTGAGACCGAAAGGTCGAGCGTGAATCATATAGTAGATATGATCAACATAGTGATGTTCACCATTGAAAACTACTCCATTTCACGTGATGATCGGTTATGGTTTAGTTGATTTGGATCACGTGATCACTTAGATGATTAGAGGGATGTCTATCTAAGTGGGAGTTCTTAAGTAATATGATTAATTGAACTTAAATTTATCATGAACTTAGTACTGATGACCCACAAGTATAGGGGATCTATAGTAGTCCTTTTGATAAGTAAGAGTGTCGAACCCAACGAGGAGCAGAAGGAAATGATAAGTGGTTTTCAGCAAGGTATTCTCTGCAAGCAGTGAAATTATAGGTAACAGATAGTTTTGTGATAGGATAATTTGTAACGAGCAACAAGTAACAAAAGTAAATAAAGTGCAGCAAGGTGGCCCAATCCTTTTTGTAGCAAAGAACAAGCCTAGACAAACTCTTATATAGAGAAAAGCGCTCCCGAGGACACATGGGAATTATCGTCAAGCTAGTTTTCATCACGTTCATATGATTCGCGTTCGGTACTTTGATAATTTGATATATGGGTGGACCGGTGCTTGGGTGCTGCCCTTACTTGGACAAGCATCCCGCTTATGATTAACCCCTATTGCAAGCATCCGCAACTACAAAAGAAGTATTACGGTAAACCTAACCATAGCATGAAACATGTGGATCCAAATCAGACCCTTAAGAAGCAACACATAAACTAGGGTTTAAGCTTTTGTCACTCTAGCAACCCATCATCTACTTATTACTTCCCAATGCCTTCCTCCAGGCCCAAACAATGAAGTGTCATGTAGTCGACGTTCACATAACACCACTAGAGGAAACACAACATACATCTCATCAAAATATCGAACGAATACCAAATTCACATGACTACTAATAGCAAGACTTCTCCCATGTCCTCAGGAACAAACGTAACTACTCACAAAGCATATTCTTGTTCATGATCAGAGGAGTATTAATATGCATAAAGGATCTGAACATATGATCTTCCACCAAATAAACCAACTAGCATCAACTACAAGGAGTAATCAACACTACTAGCAACCTACGGGTACCAATCCCAGACTTAGAGACAAGAATTGGATACAAGAGATGAACTAGGGTTTGAGATGAGATGGTGCTGGTGAAGATGTTGATGGAGATTGCCCTCTCCCGATGAGAGGAGCGTTGGTGATGACGATGGCGATGATTTCCCCCTCCCGGAGGGAAGTGTCCCCGGCAGAATAGCTCTGCTAGAGCCCTAGATTGGTTCCGCCAAGGTTCCACCTCGTGGCGGCGGAGTCTCGTCCCGAAAGCTTGCTTACGATTTTTGTTCGGACGAAAGACTTCATATAGAAGAAGATGGGCATCGGAGGGCCAACAGGGGGCCCACGAGGCAGGGGCGCGCCTAGGGAGGTAGGGCGCGCCCCCACCCTCGTGGCCAGGGTGTGGACCCCCTCTGGTATTTCTTTCGCCCAATATTTTTTATTATTTCCAAAAATGACTTTCGTGGAGTTTCAGGACTTTTGGAGTTGCGCAGAATAGGTCTCTAATATTTGCTCCTTTTCCAGCCCAGAATTCCAGCTGCCGGCATTCTCCCTCTTCATGTAAACCTTGTAAAATAAGAGAGAATAGGCATAAGTATTGTGACATAATGTGTAATAACAGCCCATAATGCAATAAATATTGATATAAAAGCATGATGCAAAATGGACGTATCAACTCCCCCAAGCTTAGACCTCGCTTGTCCTCAAGCGGAAGCCGATAACGAAAAATATGTCCACATGTTTAGAGCTAGAGGTGTCGATAAAATAAAATACGAACATGCAGGCATCATGATTATTCTTATAACAACAACATATAAGGATATTGTCAAATGATTTCTTATGCTCAAGTAATAATCTATTCACAATGCAAAGTATGAATCAGAAACTTTATTGAGAACTAACAAACTATAATCTCAGTCACTGAAGCAATTGCAATTTATCATAACATCAGAAAGAGTCAATGTCAGAGATTTTTATCAAGTCCACATACTCAACTATCATTTAGTCTTTCACAATTGCTAACACTCACGCAATACTTGTGGTTACGAAGTTTTAATCGGACACAAAGAATGATAGGGGCTTATAGTTTCACCTCCCAACCTTTTACCTCAAGGGTAATGTCAACAATAATAGCTCATGTTAACCCACATCCAATTAGATATATCTATCAGGATCTTTCCAACACACTGTGCTTGCCAAAGGATAAAACGTAAAAAGAGAAGGTGAAGATCACCATGACTCTTGCATAAGGAAGAAGATAATAATAAAAGATAGGCCCTTCGCAGAGGGAAGCAGAGGTTGCCATGCGCTTTTATGGTTGGATGCACAAAATCTCAATGCGAAAGAACGTCACTTTATATTGCCACTTGTGATATGAACCTTTATTATGCAGTCCGTCGCTTTTACTTCTTCCACATCACAAGATCGTATAAAGCTTATTTCCTCCTCACCAATCAATCATACATATTTAGAGAGCAATTTTTATTACTTGCACCGATGACAACTTACTTGAAGGATCTTACTCAATTCATAGGTTGATATGGTGGACTCTCATGGCAAAACTGGTTTAAGGGTATTTGGAAGCACAAGTAGTATCTCTACTTGGTGCAAAGAATTTGGCTAGCATGAGGGGGAAAGGCAAGCTCAACATGTTGGATGATCCATGACAATATACTTTATCTCAGATATAAGAGAACATTACCCATTACGTTGTCTTCCTTGTCCAACATCAACTCTTTAGCATGTCATATTTTAATGAGTGCTCCCAATCATAAAAGATGTCCAAGATAGTATATTTATATGTGAAACCTCTCTTTCTTTATTACTTCCTATTAATTGCAACGATGACCAAAGCTATGTTTGTCAACTCCCAACAATTTTTATCATCATACTCTTTCTATGTGAAGTCATTACTCTCCATAAGATCAATATGATCTCTTTGTTTCTTTTTATTCTTTTCTCTTTTCTTTTATTCACTCAAGATCATGGAAAAATAATCAAGCCCTTGACTCAACACTAATCTTTATTATATAGCTCACGGACTCGATTACATAGAAGGATCATAGAGCAAAACTCAAAACTAAATCATACCAAAAACTTTATTTTACTAGATCAAGATACTACTAAAAGGATCGAACTAAGAAAAATGTAAAGATAGAGATGTGATGGTGATACGATACCGGGGCACCTCTCCCAAGCTTGGCAGTTGCCAAGGGGAGTGCCCATACCCATGTGATTATGTCTCCTTCTTCGGAGGTGGTGATGATGGAGTTGTTGGTGATGACAGTTGTATCTTTAGCTTCTTTATACTGTAATTGAGAAGAGCAATTTCCTCCTTTAAATCATCGACCTCCGACTCCAGCTTCAAGATCTTGTCGCATAAATCTCCTTTGCTTTTCTGCCGAAAACGAGGAGGAATAGATCAGTTGTTAGATAGTTTAGCCCTCTTAGGGAGACTAGATTTCTTGAACTTCACGTGGGTATCCCCAGGTTGAGGTAGAGGGACATTCTCCTCCTCCGAACTTGAATCATTGATCCTCATTAGATGAGCATCCTCCTCATCATCCGTAGTTCGACCACAAGGAGATAGATCCCCGTAGGTCTTTGGGTCAGCAATGAGGTGTGAGACATAGCTCTCCCCGTTGGAATCCTGAGATGACATCTTGCCCCAAATATGCTACAGAAACAGCTCAAAACAAAAGCAGAGGATATTTGCGTGATACAGGAGTCAAAACCTTCAGGAGATTATATAATGAATTTTTACCGACCAAAATACGTATCGTGCAAGAAAACGGAGTCCGGAGAGCACACGAGGTGCCCACGAGGTAGGGGGCGCGCCCAGGGGGGTAGGGCGCGCCCTCCACCCTCGTGGGGCCCTTGTGTCCTTCCCGGACTGCTTCTTATTTTTCTATTTTTCTAAATAATCCAAAACGGAGAAAAATTGCCTTTAGAACTGCTTTGGAGTCGGTTTACTTACCGTACCACATACCTATTCCTTTTCGGAGTCTGAAACATTCCCGAAAGTGTCCCTTATGTATTCCTCCGGGGTTACGGTTTCAATAACATTGGTTTCAACATTTATGGGATTACCTGAGATATAATGTTTGATTCTTTGACCGTTCACCACCTTTGGATTTGTGCCTTCGAATTTGTTGATTTTTATGGCACCGGAATGATAGACCTCCTCAATAACGTATGGACCTTCCCATTTAGAGAGAAGCTTTCCTGCAAAAAATCTCAAACGAGAGTTGTATAGCAATGCATAATCACCTACATTAAACTCACGCTTTTGTATTCTTTTGTCATGCCATCTTTTAACTTTTTCTTTAAACAACTTGGCATTCTCATAGGCTTGGGTTCTCCATTCATCAAGTGAGCTAATGTCAAATAACCTCTTCTCATCGGCAAGTTTGAAATCATAATTGAGTTCTTTAATAGCCCAATAAGCCGTATGTTCTAATTCAAGAGGTAAGTGACATGCTTTTCCATAAACCATTTTATACGGAGACATTCCCATAGGATTTTTATATGCAGTTCTATAAGCCCATAATGCATCATCAAGTTTCTTGGACCAATTCTTTCTAAATCTATTAACAGTCTTTTGCAAAATTAATTTGAGCTCTCTGTTACTCAATTCTACTTGACCACTAGACTGTGGGTGATATGGGGATGCAATTCTATGATTAACATCATACTTAGCAAGCATTTTACAGAAAGCACCATGAATAAAGTGTGAACCACCATCAGTCATTAAATATCTAGGGACTCCAAACCTTGGAAAAATAACTTCTTTAAGCATCTTAATAGAGGTGTTGTGATCAACACTACTAGTTGGAATAGCTTCTACCCACTTAGTAACGTAATCAACAGCAACTAAAATATGTGTGTATCCATTAGAGGCAGGAAAAGGTCCCATATAATCAAAGCCCCAAACATCAAATGGTTCAATAACAAGTGAATAATTCATAGGCATTTCTTGACGTCTACTAATATTACCAATTCTTTGACATTCATCACAAGATAGGACAAACTTACGGGCATCCTTGAAGAGAGTAGGCCAATAAAAACCGGATTGCAATACCTTATGTGCAGTTCTATCTCCAGCGTGGTGCCCTCCATAAGCCTCAGAGTGACACTTGCGTAGGATTTGTTCTTGTTCATGCTCAGGTATACAACGTCTAATAACACCATCTACTCCTTCTTTATAGAGATGTGGATCATCCCAGAAGTAATGTCTCAAATCATAGAAAAACTTTTTCTTTTGTTGGTATGTGAAACTAGGTGGTATAAATTTAGCAACAATGTAATTAGCATAATCATCATACCATGGAGCAGTACGAGAAGCATTTATGACATTTAATTGTTCATCAGGAAAGCTATCATCAATAGGTAGTGGGTCATCAAGAACATTTTCTAACCTAGACAAGTTGTCTGCAACGGGGTTCTCAGCTCCCTTTCTATCAATAATATGCAAATCAAATTCTTGTAGCAAGAGAACCCATCTAATAAGTCTAGGTTTAGCATCCTTCTTTTCCATAAGGTATTTAATAGCAGCATGATCAGTGTGAATAGTTACTTTAGAATCAACAATATAAGGTCTGAACTTATCACAAGCAAATACAACTGCTAAGAATTCTTTTTCAGTAGTAGCATAATTTCTCTGGGCATTGTCTAGAGTTTTACTAGCATATTGAATAACATTTAATTTCTTATCAACTCTTTGCCCTAGAACAGCACCTACAACATAATCACTAGCATCACACATAATTTCAAAGGGTAAATTCCAATCAGGTGGCTGAACGATAGGTGCAGTGATCAATGCTTCCTTAAGTATTTCAAATGCTTCTACACAATCATCATCAAAGACAAAGGGTATAGCTTTTTGTAATAAATTAGTCAGAGGCCGAGAAATTTTTGAGAAGTCCTTAATGAACCTCCTATAAAAACCGGCATGACCTAGGAAACTTCTTATACCTTTGATGTCCTTGGGACATGACATCTTCTCAATAGCATCAACCTTGGCTTTATCAACTTCAATACCTCTTTCAGAAACTTTATGCCCCAAGACAATACCTTCATTAACCATAAAGTGGCACTTCTCCCAATTCAAGACAAGGTTAGTTTCTTCACATCTCTGCAAAAATCGATCAAGATTGCTTAAGCAATCATCAAAAGAGGATCCAGACGGAGAAATCGTCCATGAAAACCTCACAAATCTTTTCACAAAAGTCAGAGAATATAGCCATCATGCATCTTTGAAAGGTAGCAGGTGCATTACATAAACCAAAAGGCATATGTCTATAAGCAAAAGTACCGAAAGGGCAAGTAAAAGTGGTCTTTGATTGATCATCGGCTGACACAGGTATTTGCGAGAAACTAGAATAACCATCTAGAAAGAAAAAATGTGTATGTTTGGATAATCTTTCTAGCATTTGATCAATAAAAGGTAAGGGCTAATGATATTTTTTAGTAGCTTTATTTAATTTGCGGAAATCAATTACCATCCTATAACCTGTAATAATTCTTTGCGGAATCAATCCATCTTTATCATTAGGAACGACAGTAATAGCTCCCTTCTTAGGGACACAATGGACAGGACTTACCCACTGACTATCAGCAACGGGATAAATTATACCTGCCCCAAGGAGCTTTAGTATTTCCTTTCTTACCACTTCTTTCATCTTAGGATTTAGCCGTCGCTGGTGATCACGAACTGGTTTGGCATCTTTCTCCAAATTTATTTTGTGTTGACATAGAGTGGGACTAATGCCCTTAAGATCATCAAGAGTATATCCAATAGCAGCGCGGTGCTTCTTCAGAGTTTTCAATAATCTCTCTTCTTCATGCTCTGAAAGGTTAGCACTAATAATAACAGGATATATCTTCTTTTCATCAAGATAAGCATATTTAAGAGTATCAGGCAATGGTTTAAGCTCGAACACGGGATCACCCTTGGGTGGAGGAGGATTCCCTAGGATTTCAACAGGCAAATTGTGTTTTAGGATGGGTTCCTGTTTAAAGAATACTTCATCTATTTCCCTTCTTTCATTCATAAACATATCATTTTCATGGTCTAGCAAATATTTTTCTAAAGGATCACTAGGAGGTACGGCAATAGAAGCAAGACCAATAATTTCATCTTTACTAGGCAATTCCTCTTCACGATGTTGTCTACGAAATTTAGAGGAATTAAACTCATGAGACATATCACCCAAACCAATGATAACAACATCCTTTTCGCAGTCTATCTTAGCATTAACAGTGTTTAAGAAGAGTCTACCAAATATAATGGGGCAAAAGCTATCTTGTGGGGAACCAAGAACAAGAAAATCAGCAGGATACTTAATTTTCCCACACAAGACTTCAACATCTCTAATAATTCCCATTGGTGATATAGTATCTCTATTGGCAAGTTTAATTATGACATCAATATCTTCTAACTCAGCAGGTGCAATATCATGCATAATTTCTTTGTATAAGTCAAAAGGTGTTGCACTAGCACTAGCACCCATATCACATAAGCCATGATAACAATGATCTCCTATTTTAACAGAAATAATAGGCATGCCTACCACAAGTCTATGTTTATCTTTAGCACAAGGTTTAGCAATTCTAGCAGTTTCATCACAGAAGTAAATAACATGCCCATCAATATTATCAGCCAAGAGATTTTTAACAATAGCAATATTAGGTTCAACTTTAACTTGCTCAGGAGGTGTATAAGTTCTAATATTGCTTTTACGAACCACAGTTGAAGCTTTAGCATGATCTTTTATCCTAACAGCAAAAGGTGGTTTGTCAACATATGAAGTAGGAACAATAGGATCATTATAAGTGATAGTATTTTCTTCAAATTTAATAGGTGCAGCTACTTTTACTTCTATGGGAGGATGATATTTAAACCACTTCTCCTTAGGGAGATCAACGTGAGCAGCAAAAGATTCACAGAAAGAAGCTACTATTTCAGAGTCAAGTCCATATTTAGTGCTAAATTTACGGAAAACATCGGTATACATAAAAGATTTAACACAATCAAACTTAGGTGTCATACCTGACTCCTTACCTTCGTCGAGGTCCCAATCTTCAGAATTGCATTTAATTCTTTCCAATAAATCCCATTTGAATTCAATAGTCTTCTTCATAAAAGACCCATCACAAGAAGTATCGAGCATGGTGCGATTGTTATCAGAAAGCCGAGCATAAAAATTTTGAATAATTATTTCTCTTGGGAGCTCATGATTGGGGCATGAATATAACATTGATTTAAGCCTCCCCCAAGCTTGAGCGATGCTTTCTCCTTTGCGAGGCCAAAAATTATATATATAATTGCGATCACGATGAACAAGATGCATAGGATAAAACTTCTGATGAAATTCCAATTTCAATCGTTTGTAGTTCCATGATACCATATCATCACATAGCCTATACCATGTCAATGCATCCCCCTTCAAATATAAAGGGGAGACCTTCTTATTAATAACATCATCGGGCACACCTGCAAGCTTAATTAATCCAAAAACTTCATCCACATATATTAGGTGCTCATCAGGATGCATTGTTCCATCTCCTGCAAAAGGATTAGCTAGCAGTTTTTCTATCATACCTGAAGGAATCTCAAAGTAGACATTTTCATTTTCAGTAGGTTTAGTAGGTCGAGGAGCAACTCTTTGCTCTACTGGTCGGGGTGAAGATACCCCGAACAAGCCCCTCAGAGGATTACTTTCCATAGTAACAAGTGACAGTAAATTTCAGCACACTATATAAAATTTTCCTTACCAAATTCCACCTACCAAAGGCGCTTCACTCCCTGGCAACGGCGCCGGAAAAGAGTCTTGATGACCCACAAGTATAAGGGATCTATCGTAGTCCTTTCGATAAGTAAGAGTGTCGAACCCAACGAGGAGCAGAAGGAAATGATAAGCGGTTTTCAGCAAGGTATTCTCTGCAAGCACTGAAATTATAGGTAACAGATAGTTTTGTGATAGGATAATTTGTAATGAGCAACAAGTAACAAAAGTAAATAAAGTGCAGCAAGGTGGCCCAATCCTTTTTGTAGCAAAGGACAAGCCTAGACAAAGTCTTATATAGATAAAAGCGCTTCCGAGGACACATGAGAATTATCGTCAAGCTAGTTTTCATCACGTTCATATGATTCGCGTTCGGTACTTTGATAATTTGATATATGGGTGGACCAGTGCTTGGGTGCTGCCCTTACTTGGACAAGCATCCCACTTATGATTAACCCCTATTGCAAGCATCCGCAACTACAAAAGAAGTATTAAGGTAAACCTAACCATAGCATGAAACATGTG
Organism: Aegilops umbellulata; assembly: GCA_032464435.1. Classification (NCBI taxonomy): domain Eukaryota; kingdom Viridiplantae; phylum Streptophyta; class Magnoliopsida; order Poales; family Poaceae; genus Aegilops; species Aegilops umbellulata. The sequence goes on along the minus strand of CP136055.1, from coordinate 315,406,469 downwards.
GATCCAAATCAGCCCCTTACGAAGCAACGCATAAACTAGGGTTTAAGCTTCTGTCACTCTAGCAACCCATCATCTACTTATTACTTCTCAATGCCTTCCTCTAGGCCCAAACAATGGTGAAGTGTTATGTAGTCGACGTTCACATAAAAACACTAGAGGAGAGACAACATACATCTCATCAAAATATCGAACGAATACCAAATTCACATCACTACTAATAGCAAGACTTCTCCCATGTCCTCAGGAACAAACGTAACTACTCACAAAGCATATTCTTGTTCATGATCAGAGGAGTATTAATATGCATAAAGGATCTGAACATATGATCTTCCACCAAATAAACCAACTAGCATCAACTACAAGGAGTAATCAACACTACTAGCAACCTACATGTACCAATCCCAGACTTAGAGACAAGAATTGGATACAAGAGATGAACTAGGGTTTGAGATGAGATGGTGCTGGTGAAGATGTTGATGGACATTGCCCTCTCCCGATGAGAGGAGCGTTGGTGATGACGATGGCGATGGTTTCCCCCTCTCGGAGGGAAGTCTCCCCGGCAGAACAGCTCTGCTAGAGCCCTAGATTGGTTCCGCCAAGGTTCCGCCTCGTGGCGGCGGAGTCTCGTCCCGAAAGCTTGCTTATGATTTTTCTTCGGACGAAAGACTTCATATAGAAGAAGATGGGCACCAGAGGGCCAACAGGGGGCCCACGAGGCAGGGGGCGCGCCCAGGGGGTAGGGCGCGCCCCACCCTCATGGACAGGGTGTGGGCCCCTATGGTATTTCTTTCGCCCAATATTTTTTATTATTTCCAAAAGTGACTTTCGTTGAGTTTCAGGACTTTTGGAGTTGCGCAGAATAGGTCTCTAATATTTGCTCCTTTTCCAGCCCAGAATTCTAGCTGCCGGCATTCTCCCTCTTCATGTAAACCTTGTAAAATAAGAGAGAATGGGCATAAGTATTGTGACATAATGTGTAATAACAGCCCATAATGCAATAAATATCGATATAAAAGCATGATGCAAAATGGACGGATCAAGTACCTGATAGTATTTTGCATGTCTATGTTTGTTGTAGATAGATGGCTCGTGTTGTTGTTCCGTTGAATTTTAACGCGTTCCTTGAGAAAGCAAAGTTGAAAGATGGTGGTAGCAATTACACGGACTGGGTCCGTAACTTGAGGATTATCCTCATTGCTGCACAGAAGAATTACGTCCTGGAAGCACCACTAGGTGCCAAACCTGCTGCAGGAGCAACACCAGATGTTATGAACGTTTGGCAGAGCAAAGCTGATAACTACTCGATAGTTCAGTGTGCCATGCTTTACGGCTTAGAACCGGGACTTCAATGACGTTTTGAACATCATGGAGCATATGAGATGTTCCAGGAGTTGAAGTTAATATTTCAAGCAAATGCCCGGATTGAGAGATATGAAGTCTCCAATAAGTTCTCCAGCTGCAAAATGGAGGAGAATAGTTCTGTTAGTGAGCATATACTCAAAATGTCTGGGTATAACAATCACTTGATTCAACTGGGAGTTAATCTTCCGGATGATAGCGTCATTGACAGAATTCTTCAATCACTGCCACCAAGCTACAAGAGCTTCGTGATGAACTATAACATGCAAGGGATGGATAAGACGATTCCCGAGCTCTTCGCAATGCTAAAGGCTGCGGAGGTAGAAATCAAGAAGGAGCATCAAGTGTTGATGGTTAATAAGACCACCAGTTTCAAGAAAAAGGGCAAAGGGAAAAAGAAGGGGAACTTCAAGAAGAATAGCAAACAAGTTGTTGCTCAAGAGAAGAAACCCAAGTCTGGACCTAAGCCTGAGACTGAGTGCTTCTACTGCAAGCAGACTGGTCACTGGAAGCGGAACTGCCCCAAGTATTTGGCGGATAAGAAGGATGGCAAGGTGAACAAAGGTATATGTGATATACATGTTATTAATGTGTACCTTACCAAAGCTCGCAGTAGCACCTGGGTGTTTGATACTGGTTCTGTTGCTAATATTTGCAACTCAAAACAGGGACTACGGATTAAGCGAACATTGGCTAAGGACGAGGTGACGATGCGCGTGGGAAATGGTTCCAAAGTCGATGTGATCACCGTCGGCATGCTACCTCTGCATCTACCTTCGGGATTAGTTTTAGACCTAAATCAATGTTATTTGGTGTCAGCGTTGAGCATGAACATTATATCTTGACCTTGTTTGATGCGAGACGGTTATTCATTTAAATCTGATAATAGTGAAACTCCATACTGATGGACTTTTGGAATCGCTTGATTATAAATCATTGGTACTTGCGAACCATGCCTCATGGAAAAGATGACTAAAACGTTCTCCGGAACTATGGAGTGATACGTCTCCGTCGTGTCTATAATTTTTGATTGTTTCATGCCAATATTCTACAACTTCCATATACTTTTTGGCAACTTTTTATACTATTTTTGGGACTAACATATTGATCCAGTGCCCAGTGCCAGTTCCTGTTTGTTGCATGTTTTTTGTTTCGCAGAAACTCAATATCAAACGGAGTCCAAACGGGATAAAAACGGACGGAGAATTATTTTGGAATATTTATGATTTTTGGGAAGTGGAATCATCGCGAGACGGTGTCCGAGGGGGGCACGAGGTAGGGGGGCGCGCCCCAGGGTGTCAGGCGTGCCCCTGACCCTCGTGGCCACCCCGTAAGGCGGTTGACGCTCTTCTTTTTCTGCAAGAAAGATAATTTTACGAGAAAGATCTGGGTGAAAGATTCACCCCAATCGGAGTTACAGATCTCCGGATATTTAAGAAACGGTGAAGGGCCAGAAAACAGAACGCAAAAACAGAGAGAGACAGAGAGACAGATCCAATCTCGGAGGGGCTCTCGCCCCTCCCACGCCATGGGAGCCAAGGACCAGAGGGGAAACCCTTCTCCCATCTAGGGAGGAGGTCAAGGAAGAAGAAGAAGAAGGGGGCCCCTCTCCCCTTGCTTCCGGTGGCGCCGGAGTGCTGCCGGGGCCATCATCATCACCGCCATCTTCACCAACAACTTCACCGCCATCATCACCAACTCTTCCCCCCTCTATGCAGCAGTGTAACCTCTCTCTTACCCGCTGTAATCTCTACTTAAACATGGTGCTCAACGCTATATATTATTTCCCAATGATGTATGGCTATCCTATGATGTTTGAGTAGATCTATTTTGTCCTAATGGCTCTTTGATGATCAAGATTGGTTTGAGTTGTATGTTTTATTATTGGTGCTGTCCTATGGTGCTCTCCATGTCGCGCAAGCGTGAGGGATTCCCGCTGTAGGGTTTGCAATATGTTTATGATTTGCTTATAGTGGGTGGCGTGAGTGACAGAAGTACAGACCCGAGTAAGTAGGTTGTTTTCGTATGGGATAAAGGGGACTTGACACTTTAATGCTATGGTTGGGTTTTACCTTAATGAATCTTTAGTAGTTGTGGATGCTTGCTAGAGTTCCAATGATAAGTGCATATGATCCAACTAGAGAAAGTATGTTAGCTTATGCCTCTCCCTCAAATAAAATTGCAATAATGATTATTGGTCTAGTTATCGATTGCCTATGGACAAATAACTTTCTTGTTGACAAAAGCACTCTACTAAAACTAATTTAGTTGTGTCTTCATCTAAACAGCCCCTAGCTTTTATTTATGTGCTCTTTACTATCTTGCAAGCTTACCCAAAAACACCTACAAAGTACTTCTAGTTTCATACTTGTTCTAGGTAAAGCAAACGTCAAGCGTGTGTAGAGTTGTATCGGTGGTCGATAGAACTTGAGGGAATATTTGTTCTACCTTTAGCTCCTCGTTGGGTTCGACACTCTTACTTATCAAAAGAGGCTACAATTGATCCCCTATACTTGTGGGTTATCAAGACCTTTTTCTGGCGCCGTTGCCGGGGAGCAATAGCGTGGGGTGAATATTCTCGTGTGTGCTTGTTTGCTTTATCACTAAGTAATTTTTATTTGCTGTTCTTAGTTGTCCTTTATCTTTAGTTATGGATATGGAACACGAAAAACCAAAAAAAATAGGTGTACTTTCTGCTCATGGAGATGGGGAACCTCCTAAAACCCTCGATGCTCAATATGTGAAAAATATTATGTACCACTTTGATAATCCTGAGAAAACCTCATTCAATTTGGTAATGGGAGTAACGTTGGATCAACGTTAATACTTTAGGGATTATCGCTTGACACAAAAAGGGAAACTATTATGGGATCAAATTTATATATTGAAGTGGTATGCTAGACAACTATGCTCGGAATATGATTATACTTGTTGCTCTAGGATGAATTCTCCACACCTCCCCTTTTCATGCAAATTTAATGATAATGAAACCTTGGCTTCTTATGCTAGAGGTATATATGATTACTATGATGTGGAACAAATAGAAGAATTTGTTGCTTTTATGGGTGCTTATGAAATTGAATCTATGTTTAAAGAGTTTGATGATATTGATGATGCTTGTTATAGATCTGAAAATTTAGCTATCCTCAAATATTGCTATGAGAATTATATATACAATTATGAAATTAATGCACTTATTAAGGAAGTCTCCGCTGTCCAAGAAGAGACTAATATTTTGCAGGAGTCTACGGAAGAAGAAATTGATGAAACTGTGAGCCCATTGGATGAAAAAGATGACGAGGAGAGCGAAGAACAAAAGGAGGAAGAGCGGATTGATCACCTGTGCCCACCTTCTAATGAGAGTTAATCTTCAACTCATACATTGTTTAATTGCCCTTCGTGCTTACCGAAGGATGATTGCTATGATGACTATTATGATCCCTATGATTCTTTTGAAATATCCCTTTTTGATGATGCTTGCTATGCTTGTGGCCAAGATGCCAATATGAATTATGCTTATGGAGATGAACTTGCTATAGTTCCTTATGTTAAACATGAAATTGTTGCTATTGCACCCACACATGATAGTCCTATTATCTTTTTGAATTCTCCCGACTACACTATATCGGAGAAGTTTGCCCTTATTAAGGATTATATTGATGGGTTGCCTTTTACCGTTACACATGATGATTTTGATGAATATAATATGCATGTGCTTGCTTCTCCTACTTGCAATTATTATGAGAGAGGAACTATATCTCCACCTCTCTATGTTTCCCACACGATAAAATTGCAAGAAACTATTTATACTATGCATTGGCCTTTACTAGGTGTGCATGAATTGTTCTTTTATGACATGCCAATGCATACGAAGAGAGTTAGACTTCGTCATTGCTTGATATATGTTACTTTGTGCTCACTACTAAATACCAAATCATTGTTAATTAAAATTGGCTTTGATATACCTTGGGATCCTGGTGGATTCACTACTTGAGCACTATATGCCTAGCTTAATGGCTTTACAGAAAGCGCTGCCAGGGAGACAACCCGGACGTTTTAGAGAGTCATTTATTTCTGTTGATTGCTTTCATATAGTTTAAAAACAACAAAAATAAAGAGGGGAACCCAAAAAAATTTCAAAAAGGAAAGTGAAAGTGAGAAAGACAAGCATTGTTGAAGTGGGAGAGCTCCTTGAACTTTGTTCATGCTCACGACAGCTTTGTGAATCTTGATTACAGAAACTTTTCAACAAAATAATTATCCCCTTGTACAATTCCACTGTATTATAAAAATAATGTGACAAGGTTTGCCTTTAGGTTGTTTACGATGCTTGTTGGTTTGTGCGGTGCAGGACAGAAACTTTGGCTGTAGTGCATGAATTTAAATTTTTACTGGAGTCAAATGGTTCTGATTCTTTTTGCACTGTCTTACTGTACAAATTGTTTATTTTTCTAATTTTGGCAGAATTTTTAATGTATCAGAAGTATGGTGAATGTTCAGATTGCTACAGGCTGTTCTGTTTTAGACAGATTCTATTTTTGATGCATAGTTTGCTTGTTTTGATGAAACTATCAATTTATATCAGTGGATTAAGCCATGAAAAAGTTATATTACAGTATACACAATGCAAAAATAAAATATGAATTGGTTTGCAATAGTACTTAGAGTAGTGATTTGCTTTATTAGACTAACGGATCTTACCGAGTTTTCTGTTGAAGTTTTGTGTGGATGAAGTGTTCAATGATCGAGAAGCTCTCGATGTGAGAAGAAGGAAGAGAGGCAAGAGCTCAAGCTTGGGGATGACCGAGGCACCCCAAGTAAATATTCAAGGAGACTCAAGCGTCTAAGCTTGGGGATGCTGGGGAGGCATCCCCTCTTTCTTCAACAAATATCGGTATGTTTTTAGATTCGTTTCGTTTATGCGATATGTGCGATCTTGGAGCGTCTTTTGCTTTAGGTTTTTCTTTTTCTTTTTTGCACCATGCTGGTATGAGATAGTCCTTGGTTGATTTATAGAATGCTCTTTGCACTTCACTCATATATTTTGAGTATGGCTTTATAGAATGCTTCATGTGCTTCACTTATATCATTTGAAGCTTGGGTTGCCTGTTTCTCTTTACATAGACAACCGCCATTTGTAGAATGCTCTTTTGCTTCACTTATACTTGTTAGAGCATGGGCATATCTTTTGTAGAAAGAATTAAACTCTCTTGCTTCACTTAAATCTATTTAGAGAGATGACAGGAACTGGTCATTCACATGGTTAGTCATAAAATCCTACATAAAACTTGTAGATCGCTGAATATGATATGTTTGATTCCTTGCAATAGTTTTGCGATATAAAGGTAGTGATATTAGAGTCGTGCTAGTTGAGTAATTGTGAAATTGAGAAATACTTGTGTTGAGGTTTGCAAGTCCCGTAGCATGCACGTATGGTGAACCGTTATGTAACGAAGTCGGAGCATGAGGTGTTTATTGATTATCTTCCTTATGAGTGGCGGTCAGGGACGAGCGATGGTTTTTTCCTACCAATCTATCCCCCTAGGAGCATGCGCGTAGTACTTTGTTTCGATGACTAATAGATTTTTGCAATAAGTATGTGAGTTCTTTATGACTAATATTGAGTCCATGGATTATACGCCTCTCACCCTTCCATCATTGCTAGCCTCTTCGGTACCGTGCATTGCCCTTTCTCACCTCGAGAGTTGGTGCAAACTTCGCCGGTGCATCCAAACCCCATGATACGATACGCTCTATCACACATAAACCTCCTTATGTCTTCCTCAAAACAGCCACCATACCTACCTATCATGGCATTTCCATAGCCATTCCGAGATATATTGCCATGCAACTTCCATCATCATCATATACATGACTTGAGCATTAATTGTCATATTGCTTTGCATGATCGTAAGATAGCTAGCATGATGTTTTCATGGCTTGTCCATTTTTTGATGTCATTGCTACGCTAGATCATTGCACATCCTGGTACACCGTCGGATGCATTCATATAGTCATATCTTTGTTCTAGATATCGAGTTGTAATATTGAGTTGTAAGTAAATAAAAGTGTGACGATCATCATTATTAGAGCACTGCCCCAGTGAGGAAAGGATGATGGAGACTATAGTTCCCCCACAAGTCGGGGTGAGACTCCGGACGAAAAAAAGAAAGAAAGAGAAAGGCCAAAAAAAAGAGAAGGCCCCCAAAAAAAGGAAACAAAAAAAAGAGAGAAAACGAGAGAAGGGGCAATGTTACTATCCTTTTACCACACTTGTGCTTCAAAGTAGCACCATGTTATTCATATAGAGAGTCTCTTGAGTTATCACTTTCATATACTAGTGGGAATTTTCATTATAGAACTTGGCTTGTATATTCCAACGATGGGCTTCCTCAAATGCCCTAGGTCTTCATGAGCAAGCAAGTTGGATGCACACCCACTTAGTTTCAGTTTGAGCTTTCATACACTTATAGCTCTAGTGCATCCGTTGCATGGCAATCCCTACTCCTCACATTGACATCAATTGATGGGCATCTCCATAGCCCATTGATTGGCCGCGTCGATGTGAGACTTTCTCCTTTTTTGTCTTCCCCACATAACCCCCATCATCATATTCTATTCCACCTATAGTGCTATGTCCATGGCTCACGCTCATGTATTGCGTGAAAGTTGAAAAGGTTTGAGAACGTCAAAAGTATGAAACAATTGCTTGGCTTGTCATCGGGGTTGTACATGATGTGAATGCTTTGTGTGGTGAAGATGGAGCATAGCCAGACTATATGATTTTATAGGGATGAGCTTTCTTTGGCTATGTTATTTCAATAAGACATAATTGCTTGGTTGGTATGCTTGAAGTATTATTGTCTTAAATGTCAAATGATAGACTATTGCTTTGAATCACTTGTGTCTTAATATTCATGCCATGATTAGACATATGATCAAGATTATGCTAGGTAGCATTCCACATCAAAAATTATCTTTTTTATCATTTACCTACTCGAGGACGAGCAGGAATTAAGCTTGGGGATGCTGATACGTCTCCATCGTATCTATAATTTTTTATTGTTCCATGCCAATATTCTACAACTTCCATATACTTTTTGGCAACTTTTTATACTATTTTTGGGACTAACATATTGATCCAGTGCCCTGTGCCAGTTCCTGTTTGTTGCATGTTTTTTGTTTCGCAGAAACCCAATATCAAACGAAGTCCAAACGGGATAAAAACGGACGGAGAATTATTTTGGAATATTTATGATTTTCGGGAAGTGGAATCATCGCGAGACGGTGTCCGAGGGGAGCACGAGGTAGGGGGGTGTGCCCCAGGGTGTCAGGCGTGCCCCTGACCCTCGTGGCCACCCCGTAAGGCGGTTGACGCTCTTCTTTTGCCGCAAGAAAGATAATTTTACGGGAAATATCTGGGCGAAAGATTCACCCCAATCGGAGTTACGGATCTCCGGATATTTAAGAAACGATGAAGGGCCAGAAAACAGAACACAGAAACAGAGAGAGACAGAGAGACAGATCCAATCTCGGAGGGGCTCTCGCCCCTCCCACGCCATGGGAGCCAAGGACCAGAGGGGAAACCCTTCTCCCATCTAGGGAGGAGGTCAAGGAAGAAGAAGAAGAAGAAGAAGAGGAAGAAGGGGCCCCCTCTCCCCCTTGCTTCCGGTGGCGCCGGAGCACTGCCGGGGCCATCACCATCACCGCCATCTTCACCAACAACTTCACCACCATCATCACCAACTCTTCCCCCCTCTACGCAGCGGTGTAACCTCTCTCTTACCCGCTGTAATATCTACTTAAACATGGTGCTCAACGCTATATATTGTTTCCCAATGATGTATGGCTATCCTATGATGTTTGAGTAGATCTGTTTTGTCCTAATGGCTATTTGATGATCAAGATTGGTTTGAGTTGTATGTTTTATTATTGGTGTTGTCCTATGGTGCTCTCCGTGTCGCGTAAGCGTGAGGGATTCCCGCTATAGGGTTTGCAATATGTTTATGATTTGCTTATAGTGGGTGGCGTGAGTGACAGAAGCACAGACCCGAGTAAGTAGGTTGTTTGCGTATGGGATAAAGGGGACTTGATACTTTAATGCTATGGTTGGGTTTTACCTTAATGAATCTTTAGTAGTTGCGGATGCTTGCTAGAGTTCTAATCATAAGTGCATATGATCCAAGTAGGGAAAGTATGTTAGCTTATGCCTCTGGGTCAAATAAAATTGCAATAATGATTACCGGTCTAGTTATAGATTGCCTAGGGACAAATAACTTTCTTGTTGACAAAAGCTCTCTACTAAAACTAATTTAGTTGTGTCTTCATCTAAACAGCCCCTAGCTTTTATTTACGTGCTCTTTACTTTCTTGCAAGCTTACCCAAAAACACCTACAAAGTACTTCTAGTTTCATACTTGTTCTAGGTAAAGCGAACGTCAAGCGTGCGTAGAGTTGTATCGGTGGTCGATAGAACTTGAGGGAATATTTGTTCTACCTTTAGCTCCTCATTGGTTTCGACACTCTTACTTATCGAAAGAGGCTACAATTGATCCCCTATACTTGTGGGTTATCATGGAGCGAGCAACTGATTTGTTGGAGATCATACATAATGATGTATGTGGTCCAATGAATGTTGAGGCTCGCGGCGGGTATCGTTATTTCTCACCTTCGCAGATGATTTAAGCAGATATGGGTATATCTACTTAATGAAACATAAGTCTGAAACATTTGAAAAGTTCAAAGAATTTCAGAGTGAAGTTGAAAATCATCGTAACAAGAAAATAAAGTTTCTACGATCTGACCGTGGAGGAGAATATTTGAGTTATGAGTTTGGTCTACATTTGAAACAATGCAGAATAGTTTCACAACTCACGCCACCCGGAACACCACAGTGTAATGGTGTGTCCGAACGTCGTAATCGTACTTTACTAGATATGGTGCGATCTAAGATGTCTCTTGCTGATTTACCGCTATCGTTTTGGGGTTATGCTTTAGAGACGGCCGCATTCACGTTAAATAGGGCACCATCAAAATCCATTGAGACGACGCCTTATGAACTGTGGTTTGGCAAGAAACCAAAGTTGTCGTTTCTTAAAGTTTGGGGCTGCGATGCTTATGTGAAAAAGCTTCAACCTGATAAGCTCGAACCCAAATCGAAGAAATGTGTCTTCACAGGATACCCAAAGGAAACTGTTGGGTACACCTTCTATCACAGATCCGAAGGCAAGACATTCGTTGCCAAGAATGGATCCTTTCTAGAGAAGGAGTTTCTCTCGAAAGAAGTGAGTGGGAGGAAAGTAGAAATTGATGAGGTAACAGTACATGCTCCCTTATTGGAAAATAGTTCATCACAGAAACCGGTTCCTATGACATCTACACCAATTAGTGAGGAAGTTAATGATGATGATCATGAAACTTCACATCAAGTTGTTACTGAACCTCGTAGGTCAACCAGAGTAAGATCCGCACCAGAGTGGTACGGTAATCCTGTTCTAGAGGTTATGTTACTAGACCATGACGAACCTACGAACTATGAAGAAGCGATGGCGTGCCTAGATTCCGCAAAATGGCTTGAGGCCATGAAATCCGAGATGGGATCCATGTATGAGAACAAAGTATGGACTTTGGTTGACTTGCCCGATGATCGGCAAGCCATCGAGAATAAATGGATCTTCAAGAAGAAGACTGACGCTGACGGTAATGTTACTGTCCATAAAGCTCGACTTGTTGCAAAAGGTTTTCGACAAGTTCAAGGGATTGACTACGATGAGACCTTCTCACCCGTAGTGATGCTTAAGTCTGTCTGAATCATGTTAGCAATTGCCGCATTTTATGATTATGAAATTTGGCAAATGGATGTCAAAATTGCATTCCTGAATGGATTTCTGGAAGAAGAGTTGTATATGATGCAACCGGAAGGTTTTGTCGATCCAAAGGGAGCTAACAAAGTGTGCAAGCTCCAGCGATCCATTTATGGACTGGTGCAAGCCTCTCGGAGTTGGAATAAATGTTTTGATAGTGTGATCAAAGCATATGGTTTTATACAGACTTTTGGAGAAGCCTGTATTTATAAGAAAGTGAGTGGGAGCTTTGTAGCATTTCTGATATTATATGTGGATGACATATTGTTGATTGGAAATGATATAGAATTTCTGGATAGCCTAAAAGGATATTTGAATAAGAGTTTTTCAATGAAGGACCTCGGTGAAGCTGCTTATATATTGGGCATCAAGATCTATAGAGATAGATCGAGACGCTTAATTGGACTTTCACAAAGCACATACCTTGACAAAGTTTTGAAGAAGTTCAAAATGGATCAAGCAAAGAAAGGGTTCTTGCCTGTGTTACAAGGTGTGAAGTTGAGTAAGACTCAATGCCCTACCACTGCAGAAGATAGAGAGAAAATGAAAGATGTTCCCTATGCTTCAGCCATAGGCTCTATCATGTATGCAATGCTGTGTACCAGACTTGATGTGTGCCTTGCTATTAGTTTAGCAGGGAGGTACCAAAGTAATCCAGGAGTGGATCACTGGACAGCGGTCAATAACATCCTGAAATACCTGAAAAGGACTAAGGATATGTTTCTCGTTTATAGAGGTGACAAAGAACTCGTCGTAAATGGTTACGTCGATGCAAGCTTTGACACTGATATGGACGATTCTCAATCGCAAACCGGATACGTGTTTTTGTTGAATGGTGGAGCTGTCAGTTGGTGCAGTTCTAAACAAAGCGTCGTATCAGGATCTACATGTGAAGCGGAGTACATAGCTGCTTCGGAAGCAACAAATGAAGGAGTCTGGATGAAGGAGTTCATATCCGATCTAGGTGTCATACCTAGTGCATCGGGTCCAATGAAAATCTTTTGTTAAGATATTGGTGCAATTGCTTTCGCAAAGGAATCCAGATTTCACAAGAGAAACAAGCACATCAATAGACGCTTCAACTCCATCTGGGATCAAGTCCAGGTGGGAGACATAGAGATTTGCAAAATACATACGGATCTGAATGTTGCAGACCCGTTGACTAAGCCTCTTCCATGAGCAAAACATGATCAACACCAAGGCTCCATGGGTGTTAGAATCATTACTGTGTAATCTAGATTATTGACTCTAGTGCAAGTGGGAGACTGAAGGAAATATGCCCTAGAGGCAATAATAAAGTTATTATTTATTTCCTTATATCATGATAAATGTTTATTATTCATGCTAGAATTGTATTTAACCGAAAACATGATACATGTGTGAATACATAGACAAACAGAGTGTCACTAGTATGCCTCTACTTGACTTGCTCGTTGATCAAAGATGGTTATGTTTCCCAGCCATAGACAAAGGGTTGTCATTTGATTAACGGGATCACATCATTAGGAGAATGATGTGATTGACTTGACCCATTCCGTTAGCTTAGCACTTGATCGTTCAGTATGTTGCTATTGCTTTATTCATGACTTATACATGTTCCTATGACTATGAGATTATGCAACTCCCATTTACTGGAGGAATACTTTGTGTGCTACCAAACGTCACAACGTAACTGGGTGACTATAAAGGTGCTCTACAGGTGTCTCCGAAGGTACTTGTTGGGTTGGCGTATTTCAAGATTATGATTTGTCACTCCGATTGTCGGAGAGGTATCTCTGGGCCCACTCCGTAATGCACATCACTATTAGCCTTGCAAGCAATGCAACTAATGAGTTAGTTGCGAGATGATGTATTATGGAACGAGTAAATAGACTTGCCGGTAACGAGATTGAACTAGGTATTGAGATATCCACGATCAAATCTCGGGAAAGTAATATACCGATTACAAAGGGCACAACGTATGTTGTTATGCGGTTTGACCGATAAAGATCTTCGTAGAATATGTGGGAGCCAATATGAGCATCCAGGTTCCGCTATTGGTTATTGACCAGAGACGTGTCTCGGTCATGTCTACATAGTTCTCGAACCCGTAGGGTCCGCACGCTTAAAGTTCGATGATGGTTATATTATGAGTTTATGTGTTTTGATGTACCGAAGGTAGTTCGGAGTCCCGTATGTGATCACGGACATGACGAGAAGTCTCGAAATGGTCGAGACATGAAGATTGATATATTGGACGACTATGTTCAGACACCGGAATGATTTCGGGGAGTATCGGGCATATACCGGAGTACCGGGGGGTTACCGGAACCCCCCGGGGAGACTAACGAGCCTATTGGGCCCTAGTGGAGAATAGGAGGGGTGGCCAAGGGGCAGCCGCGCGCCGCCTCCCCGCCAGTCCGAATTGGACAAGGAGGGGGGCGGCGCCCCCCTTCCTTTCCCCCCTCTCTCCTCCCCTCTCCTCTCCTACTCCCACATGGAAGGGGGGAGTCCTACTCCCGGTGGGAGTAGGACTCCTCATGGGGCGCACCAAGGGTGGACGCCCCCCTCCTCCACTCCTTTATATACGGGGAGGGAGGCACCCCTTGGAGACACAACAATTGATCCCTTGGATCTCTTAGCCGTGTGCGGTGCCCCCCTCCACCATAATCCACCTCGATAATATCGTAGCGGTGCTTAGGCGAAGCCCTGCGTCGGTAGAACATCATCATCGTCACCACACCATCGTGCTGACGGAAATCTCCCTCAAAGCTCGGCTGGATCGGAGTTCGAGGGACGTCATCGAGTTGAACGTGTGCTGAACTCGGAGGTGCCGTGCGTTCGATACTTGATCGGTCGGATCGTGAAGACGTACGACTACATCAACCGCATTGTGCTAACGTTTCCGCTTTCGGTCTACGAGGGTACGTGGACACACTCTTCCCTCTCATTGCTATGCATCACCATGATCTTGCGTGTGCGTAGGATTTTTTTTGAAATTACTACGTTCCCCAACATCTAGAGTATTAAGTTCAAAAGAATAGAGTAACGCTTTAAGCAAGATGACATGATGTAGAGGGATAAACTCATGCAATATGATATAAACCCCATCTTGATATCCTCGATGGCAACAATACAATACGTGCCTTACTGCCCCTACTGTCACTGGGAAGGGACACCGCAAGATTGAACCCAAAGCTAAGCACTTCTCCTATTGCAAGAAAGATCAATCTAGTAGGCCAAACCAAACTGATAATTCGAAGAGACTTGCAAAGATAACCAATCATACATAAAAGAATTCAGAGGAGATTCAAATATTGTTCATAGATAAACTTGATCATAAATCCAAAATTTATCTGTCTCAACAAACACACCGCAAAAGAAGATTACATCGAATAGATCTCCACGAGAATCATGGAGAACTTTGTATTGAGATCCAAAGAGAGAGAAGAAGCCATCTAGCTAATAACTATGGACCCGAAGGTCTGAGGTAAACTACTCACACATCATGGGAGAGGCTATGGTGTTGATGTAGAAACCCTCCGTGATCAATGCCCCCTCCGACAGGACGCCGAAAAACGCCCCAAGATGGGATCTCACGGGTACAGAAGGTTGCGGTGGTGGAATTAGGTTTTCGTGGATGCTTCTGTTGGTTTGCGGGTACGTAGGTATATATAGGAGGAAGAAGTACGTCGATGGAGCAACATGGGCCCCACGAGGGTGGAGGGCGCGCCCCATACCTCGTGCCCTCCTGGTTGCTTTCTTGACGTAGGGTCCAAGTCCTCTGGATCACGTTCGTTCCGAAAATCACGTCCCCGAAGGTTTCATTCCGTTCGGACTCCGTTTGATATTCTTTTTCTGCGAAACACTGAAATAGGTAAAAAACAACAATTCTGGGATAGGCCTACGGTTAATAGGTTAGTCCTAAAAATAATATAAAAGTGTATAATAAAGCCCATTAGCATCCAAAACAGAATATAATATAGCATGGAACAATAAAAAATTATAGATACGTTGAAGACGTATCAAGCATCCCCAAGCTTAATTCCTGCTCGTCCTCGAGTAGGTAAATGATAAAAACAGAATTTTTGATGTGAAATAATATTTAGCATAATTTTAATGTAATACTAAGAAGACTAGGCCCGTAAGGGTTTCATTTTTCTGGTTTTCTTGACTTTTTTTTACGGGGTCGTGGTAAAATGACGAGTGTAACTGTAACAGAACGATCTGCATAGGACACCTCCTGATTTTCTGGATCATTCCTGGTTAGTGGTGACATGCACATGCATATTTTTTTATCTTTTCCCTTAAGCGGTTGCCGCCTATCAAGTTTTCTCTAGAAAACTTTGTACAGATCATAAAACCATCCAGTCCACCTCTGCCTCTCCTCAGTCGGGAGTCGGCCCCCTCCCTCCTATGGCCGCCAAGCCCGTCCACCTCAGCCATGGAGCCGGTCTCTGCTCCACATCAGCCATGGAGTCCCGCGCCCCGCATCGCCTGATCTGGTGCCTCGCTTCCCGGCGTTGTCCCTGCCCAAGAGCTTCATGTGGAAGCAGCTTCGTCCCTCCTCCTCCCCAACGACGCCTTGCACGTCGACGTGCGGTCCCCACCGGCCAACGCTTGATGGCGTCGCCAAGAGCAAGAGCCCGCTCCCGCCCCTGGCTCCCTCCTCCGACTTCCTCAATCCTTCCGGAACATCTCCCTTGCCGCCGCCGCCTCATCGGTCAGATCTCTCTCTCTCTCTCTCTCTCTCTCTCTCTCTCTCTCTCTCTCTCTGCGTCTGGTGATGATATTGTGTGCTGCATGTGTACCACTATTGTTCAGTGATGCATGCTCCTACTTGCGCGCCGCTGATATGTGAGAGATTGGGAGAGATATTCAGAGAGAAGAGAGTATATGGCTGGGATGAGGATTACTACTATGTTGTCGTCGATCTGATTTGTGTGATGTTGTTTGGATGAAGAAGAAAAGGACAGTGTTGTTGCTTTTTTTGCGGGGTAGGACAGTGTTGTTGCTGCAAAGAGTTTTTTTTGTGACCGGAACGGCAGGAGCTCTGCCTTTTCATTATATTAGAGGGAAAGACTGTACAAGACTGCCGGAGCAGCAGCCGGAAAGGAATACATCAAGGAAGAAAAAGGGAAAAGAATGTTGAAGCCAAATGCATCAAGCCATGCCACTCTCAGGCTACTACTCCCCTGCCTCCTTAAGGAGGCCGAACGCATCTCTTGCAAGTAGCAGCACAGTAGAAGTAGAACAGGATGAGGCCTTGAAAATTTTGTTGTTTCTCTCAATCCAAAGGTGCCAAGAAATATACACTGGCGCTGTGCAATCATCAGTAGCATTGCCTCTCTTCTTGAGGCTTCTCACTTTACTCCACCAGTCTAGGATGGAAGTCGCACCCAAGGCTGCCTGAGCAGCCGCAGGGTAGGGGCCACTAACTCTGAGCCAAACCTCTTTCGCAAAAGGGCAATCAAGAATCAGGTGCTTGGTAGATTCTAAGGTTTGGTCACAAAACGAGCAAGCATCGTTGTGACCCCAATTACGTGCCCGAAGTCTGTCAGCTGTCCATAATCTGTTCTGGATCAGAGTCCAGGTAAAAAAATTGATCTTCCCCTCGGCTTTGATACTCCAAACTCGCTGAAGATGAGGCTGTGGGATGGCTGCAAAGAGTTCTATAGCCATCATATGGCCTAATTTTTCTGCTGCATGTTGCTTTTGGAATAGAAGATGTTCAACTATTCATTGACGGCATACATTAATAGTAATTTATATACTGATTTGTTCCTTTCTTTTTATTTTTTACTCTTAACAGAAATCATGCTCATGGAGAGTACATGTACAGTAGAGATTTTATGGGGATAAATAGTTCTGTGATCATAAGGTTTTGAAGGTGAAGTGTATGGTGCCATTTTCATGTGGGGCATTAGAAACTTGTTTTTCAGCAATGATTTGTCCAATGGAGAAGGTAAATGAGTTGGACCTTGACCCTTAGGACAAATATATAAAATAGATCACGTGAAGCTAACAAATCTTGCTTGACTTATTATGTAGTTGCATCCTTTAATTAGTATTGCTTCTCTCTGCTTGCTCTAGAATTGCTACTTTCTTTCTAAAAGTAACCTAAAAATGCCGACTTCATTGCGTTGCTGAAAACTTAACATTAATTCTTCATGCTTCCTTTTATTTGGCTCATGGTATAGCTACTTACAAATTCTTATGACAGTGGATTATAAGATAGAAATCTTAACAGAAGAGTTTACTTCTGAATTTTTGTTTTCGTATTCAGGTTCATCGCAACAAAATTATACCTAATGTTGTTTCTGCTCTATGTAGGTGTACACATCAAGTTCTATGATTTCTGGCTCCGCTGGTCCTCTTAATAAATATGTCAGTTTGACAGGCTAATTGTATGACATGATGACGAGTAAAGGATTTGATATAAAATGGTAGATTGCTCTTGGCTTCTGTCCACTCCCGAGTTAGTTGCAACTTTACATCATTAATTTGCACGCATCTAATTTACTGGCACGGTCATCATTGTGATTGCTCCGTTGGACTAAACACCATTCTTTCCATGTCTGAAGTGTAATAGTTCGAAGACGAAGTGCTGCAATTTTCATGTTGTATATTTTGTGTAAGTCGACAAAATGGTTGTATATGAATATGCACTTTTGGACCAAAACCAGCTCCGGAGAAAGAAATCCCACCTGAACTTTTGGTTCTCAAAGACCAGTTTGGATGTGCTCCTCCTATAGGAAGACTCTGAATGCATCATGATATGTTGTAGTTCTTGTTTTGTCCTAGAATGTGGTTTGTGGTTTGGAACTGTATCCATCTCGAAAGTTAATTAAGCAGTTTTCGAATACAAGATTCATTATTTGCATTAAGGAACATGTACTCCTCCTTAAGTAGTGTTATGATATAGAATGTGTGCCAATCATACCTCCGTCCTTTTCCCACCTAATAATGCCATCATTGACGATGCAATTTTTAACCCCATTAGAATGCATGAAATCTGTCAGGACCCCGATCCTAAGCCACATCGATCCAGCGTGTAACACGTCATATCACTTTGCGGCCTCACGCACGGTACTCCCACGGGTGCCACCTTACCTGGCCCGGGACCGTTTGCGCCTTTTGGCTCACGTATATGATAGTGTCGCTAGCATCCATATGACAGAGAACCCGGGCCGACATGGCTAGTTATGAACCCAAAGCGGCGCTAGCCTATGAGGACAGGCATACATGAATCACATCGAGCATGTCGGTCATCAACGTATCTATTCGGGCTGTAGCACTGGGCTAACAGGACTTCGGTAACCCGGGCTGTAGCAGGTTAGGCAGGACTCCGAATAACAGCGCGTGACATTTCCTCGAAGGGACATACATAGGAACGACGTGAAACACATGCCGGCCGGTCAAGTGTCCAAGCAGTAGTGCTGGGCTAGCAGGACTCCGGTGAACCGGGCTGTAGCGGACTACTATCGCTCAGAAGCACAAGACTTACATTTCCCCATATGAAAGGCTGCCAAGGATAAACAACTAGATAGTCGGATCCCACTCATACCAAGCATTTCAATCATACACACAATATGCCCGATATGAGTAAATACAACATAGCATCACAACAGTACTCTACGACTCAAGTACTTTATTTAGAAGGCTCCGAGGAGCCATACATATCATCCATACAGATAGGGGTCACATGACCCAACACTCAAGTCATACAAACATACAAGCACATGCGGAAGCAAGGTAGTCTGAGTACAGACACTAGAAAGAAAGAAGGCTTGACGAAGCCTGTCTATCTACAACGACCCTTCACAAGTCTTGGATCACCACCTGGGTGATAAGTCACTCGTCAACGTCGAGGTCTACATAGAACCCATCAGAGGGGTTTGTGCAGTCGTCTGAAAAACATGATTAAAGCATCATGAGTACGGAGGTACCCAGCAAGTCTTACAACAGGAACCTACTATATATGCACATTCTCAATAAGGTAGTGGGGTTATTGCAGCAAGCCAGCTTTGACTCTTGGCTAAGCTATCCTACGATAGACACCACTTGTAAAACATTGGTCGCACACGAGTCCACTATCACCATCACAATACTCCACCGTGGATCCTCTCTCGCCATCCTACGAGAGGGCCATCCGCGGTACTCACACTTATCTTGAGATTTTTAGTAGTATCCATTTAACTTATCTATGAACTGTATAGGTGACCAAGTAGTCCTTTACCGCGGACGCGGCTATTCGAATAGATTTATACCCTGCAGGGGTGTACTTCTTCACACACGCTCTCACCACTTATCGCCGTTTACACGACATGTACTCGGCAACCTTCAAACGGAAGCCCAGCGAGGGTGTCGGCCACGGCCTACCTAAACACTCAAGTCTCTAGTCCAGGTTTATCGCCTATTCGGGTTCCATCCGCAGGGAGTCCGGCCGAGGTTTCCACTAACGGCCCCGAACGATGTGAACAGGGTTCCCCGAGACACCAAACGGGCGAGTCGGTACACCGTGCCACGTGCCTACCGCAACACAGCCCACCCCGAGGGTCAGCGCTGCGTGCGGCCCCCAGCATGCTACAAACACCAGAAACTACTTTGCAACTCCTGGACAGAGGACAAGCGTGATCAAGAAGCCGAGAGGGTCCATTGGTTTCGGGCCCAATGCGCGGTAGTAGCTGAGTCTTAAATCACACACACAGATCTCAGTTCTTAAGGACGGTCTCAATGAAACAACCCACCATGTACTCCTACATGGCCTTCCATCGATTCCTTTACCAAATCGTGTTCAACACTTCCACACTATTGACAACGATACAACCTTTCACTCCGGATCATCATCCCGATGAGCCAGACCTGACACAACTCTAAGCATAGCAAGCATAGCATGGTAGGAACACACATACACATGTATTGGCTCAATCAACTCCTACACATGCTAGTGGGTTTCATCTAGTTACTGTGGCAATGACAGGTCATGCAAAGGAAGTGGGTTCAACTACCGCGACACACAGCAGTTTGAAACGCGTTGTCTTAATGCAGTAAACGAGAGCAGAAGCGAGAACATGGGTTTGTATTGGAATGATCAATGGTTTGCTTGCCTGATGGAGTGGTCGTGGGATACTGCCCTTCAGTTGGATACTCGGAGATATCCTCGGAGGCAGAACCTACCACGATGAACACATCGGAACACAATCAATACATGGCAATATGCAACAATATGATGCATGCTATGGCATGGCAATATGGATGTGCCCTGACCTAGTGCAAGTTAAACCAGAAGGGAATGAACCCATTTGAACCAAAGATTCAAATGGTAGCTCATTTATGAAGATCATATAGTGTATCAACTTGTAATGCCTAAACAGTAGGTTTAACTTGTTCTGACATGCATGAAACCAGTACCAATGGATAGGTTGGATTTTTCTGATAATTTTTCATATATAAAACTTTGCATTTGGAGTTATAGATAATTTTCTATGAATTTTTGAAGTTTGAACTAATTTCTGGAATTTCCTGTGCAAAAATAAATCCAGAAAATTAATTGTGGCGTCAGCATGAGGTCATGCTGACCTCAGCAGGTCAACAGACCCGGTCCAGGTCAAACCTGACGCGTGGGTCCCGCGTGTCAGGGTCATTAGTTTAAACAGATTAGATTATTCCTAATCCTGGATTAGTTAGCGGGCGGGGCCCACATGTCATAGACCCAGGGGGTCAACGGGTCAACTCCGCCGGCGTTGAGCCGCCGGCGACGTCCAGACGCGGCGGAGGAAGTGTAGATTCGTGCTCCGGCGACCAAATCAACGGCGGAGCACGTCTACGTGATGCGGGAGCTGACCCGCAACTCTTGGTGGAGTTGGTTGGGGTCGGGGTGGCCGGAGTTGGCGCCGGCGATGAGTTTGGCGGCGCCGGGGCTCGGGCGAAGGTGAAACCGGGGCTGCGGGGCACGGCGAGGCACGTGGAGTGATGCGTCGGGGCCCTGGGTGTGCGGTGAGGCTGGTGGACAGGGTGGCGCGGCCGTTGGGTGGCCGGAGCCTCGTCGGCGACGAGCTCCGCGGCGGCGCGTGCGGTTGAACTACGTGCAGTCGCTGTGGTGCACGAGAGGAGGAAAGGAGAGGATGGGAAGGTGGCTATGCTCACAGCGAACTCGCAGAGCCAGACGGCGTGGTCGGGGACGAGCTGGTGCGGCGACGGCGTTGAAGGGGATCTCCGGCGACGGTGGACTCGGGTGGGGTCGGTGCGGTGGCTTCGGGGCACGCGAGCGCTCGAGCTCGTGCTGCTCGACGAAGTCGACGACGGCGGAGAGGTTGGACACGGTCTCGTGGCACGGGGACGACGGTGGCTACGGCTATGACGGCGGAGCGGCGACGGTGGCGTCGGCCATGGCGAAGGGGAGCGAGGGAGAGAGGCAGGGGAAGTGGACGTGTCCAGGGCGTCGGGGGCACGACGTGGAGCGCGTCCAGGGCAGCAGGGCGGCGGGGAGGTGAAGCAGGGCGGCGGGGAGGTGCGTGGCGCCCGCTGGTGCCGGCGTCGAGCACCTGCGTGCCTGCCTGGCCGAGCCAAGCAGCTCGCTGGCGCGGCAGCTGGGCTGGGCCGGCAGGTGGGCCGGTTCGCAGGCGCCAGGTAAGCTTTCCCTTTTATTTTCCTTTTCTATTTCTTTTGTAACTTTGTAGACTTATTAAAAATACTAGCACAACTCCAAAAATCACCAAACTGCACCTGGTCCTTAGTTGGAATATTTCCAGCAAGAAACATTTTAGTTTGGAGATATTTGAGCATTTGAAATATTTTATAAATTTTAAATGCCCAAATTCAAATACTTATGCATTAATTCAATGACCTTCTGTTGACCTAGAAAAATGTGCACTATTTTTGCCAGAGGTTTAAGACCAAAGCAAAGATGATGAACATTTTAGAAGGGCATTTCAGGTTCATTGAAAAAGATTTTAGTAAACCCTAGTAGATTCAGGAGGGGTGCTGGGGGTTCTGGCTTCCCCATTTCAAATTTCTGTCAAAAGAAAACATGATGCACACTCTAATGCATGAACTAGGTAGGATGTGACAACTCACCCCCACTCAAAAGAATCTCGTCCCGAGATTTAGGATCTGTCGGAAAGAAGGTGGGATACTCAAGTCGAAGACGATCCTCCCTTTCCCATGTAGCTTCTTGCTCGGAATGGTGTGACCATTGAACCTTGAGAAACTTGATATTGTGGCGTCGAGTGGTACGCTCGGCTTGATCAAGGATACGAACGGGGTATTCCCGATAAGTGAGGTTATCTTGGAGATCAAGCGTTTCGTGGTCCACTCCACGGATAGGATCCGCGAAGCAACGCCTGAGTTGAGAAACGTGGAAGACATCATGGACTCTGGAGAGATGCGGAGGTAGTTCCAGTTGGTAGGCAACTTCCCCTCGTTTGGCAAGAATGCGAAAGGGTCCAATGTAACGAGGAGCCAATTTGCCTTTGATACCGAATCGATGGGTCCCCTTTAAAGGTGTAACCCGGAGGTAAGCCATCTCGCCGACTTCATAAGCCATGGGCTTATGCTTGCGGTCATACTGACTCTTTTGTCGAGACTGGGCGGTTTTCAACTTCTCACGAATAATACGAACCTGCTCTTCTGCGTCCTGGATCATGTCCGGGCCAAAGAGTTGTCTCTCGCCGGTTTCTGACCAGTTAAGAGGCGTCCGACATTTTCGTCCATAAAGAACTTCGAAAGGAGCTTTACCCAGGCTAGCTTGATAACTGTTGTTATAAGCGAACTCAGCGAATGGAAGGCACTTCTCCCAATTCATACCGAAAGAGATGACAGAAGCTCGGAGCATATCCTCCAGAATTTGATTGACTCGTTCTACTTGACCACTTGACTGAGGATGGAAGGCGGTGCTAAAGGAGAGACGAGTCCCCATAGCATTTTGGAAACTTTCCCAAATCGAGAGGTGAAAAGACTTCCACGGTCTGAATTAATTTCCAATGGAACACCATGGAGAGATACTATTCGAGAGATGTACAAATCCGCTAGCTGGCTAGCGGTTATACTCTCGCGAACAGGTAAGAAGTGGGCTACTTTGGAGAGACGATCGACAACAACGAAGATAGCATTATTCCCTCTCTTGGTTCTGGGAAACCCGGTAATGAAATCCATACCGATTTTATCCCATTTCCATTCAGGAATCTGCAATGGTTGAAGGGTGCCAGCAGGCCGTTGATGCTCTGCTTTAACACGACGACAGACGTCGCAAGTTGCAATGTATTGAGCGATTTCTCTCTTCATCCTAGTCCACCAAAACCTCTGGCGTAGGTCTTGATACATCTTAGTGCTACCGGGATGAATGGTGAGAGGGGATTCATGAGCTTCCTTAAGGATCAATCGTCTCAAGTTGCGTACCTTGGGAACCACTAGACGGTTTCCAAAGAACACAACACCTTGACCATCGATGGAGAAACAATCTGCAACTCCCTTCTTGATGTTTCTCTTGATACGGGAAATTTCCGGATCCACCTTTTGTGCCTTGATGATCTGATCCGTAAGGTTAGGTTTCGCCACCAGGGTGGAAAGGAATCCTCGAGGAACAATGTGAAGGTTAAGTTTATGAAATTCCTCGTGGAGAAGTGGTTGACTTTGTTGTAACATCAGGTTGTTACAATAAGATTTACGACTTAGTGCATCAGCCATGACATTGGCTTTGCCTGGGGTGTAAGTTATTCCTAAGTCGTAATCCGAGATCAACTCGACCCAACGACTTTGCCTGAGATTCAAATCCGGTTGGGTGAAGATATATTTCAAACTTTGGTGATCAGTGTAAATTTCGCAACGATTACCCAGAAGGTAATGTCGCCAGGTTTTGAGTGCATGGACTACTGCTGCAAGCTCTAGATCATGTGTGGGATAATTATCCTCATGTGGACGCAACTGTCGAGAAGCGTAGGCAATCACATGACGATCTTGCATGAGTATGCAACCTAGTCCTTGTCGCGAGGCGTCGCAATAGATAACAAAGTCCTTAGAGAAATCTGGTGGTACCAGTACGGGAGCAGATGTCAGGCGTCTTTTCAGTTCCTGAAAGCTGAACTCGCACTGTGGGGTCCACTCGAACTTTTTATCTTTCTTGAGGAGTTCAGTTAGAGGCTTAGCAACCTTGGAGAAATTCTCGACGAAGCGGCGGCAATAGCTCGCCAAACCAAGAAAACTCCGGACTTGCTTGACCGTTTCAGGTGGAGTCCAGTCAAGGACAGCTTGAACTCGCTCGGGATTGACAGCAATGCCCTTGCCAGAGATTACATGGCCTAGATAGGTCACTTCTGGCAACCAGAATTCGCACTTGGAGAATTTGGCATAAAGGCGATGCTCTCGGAGTTTTGTCAATACTAGCCTTAGATGTTCGGCATGTTCTTCCTCAATCTTGGAGTAGATGAGTATATCATCGAGGTATACCACGACGAATTTATCCAAGTACTCCATGAAGATTGAGTTCATTAACCGAGAGAAGGTGGCTGGAGCATTGGTTAAACCGAAGGACATGACGGTGTACTCGTATTGGCCGTAACGAGTAACGAAAGCCGTTTTGGGAATGTCCCCGTTCTTGATTTTGATTTGATGGTAGCCCAACCTCAAATCCATCTTGGAAAAGACTGAGGATCCAGCGAGCTGGTCATACAGGTCGTTGATCCTGGGGAGCGGATACTTGTTCTTGATAGTGACCAAATTGACAGGTCGGTAATCTACAACCATCCGATCCGTTCCATCCTTCTTCTTGACGAAGAGGACGGGGCAAGCCCATGGAGATGAACTAGGACGGATGAAACCCTTTTGCAAGGACTCATCGAGTTGTTTCTTAAGCTCAGCTAGTTCTAGGGGTGCCATCTTATAAGGTCTTCTAGAGATTGGAACGGTTCCTGGAACAAGGTCTATCACGAACTCGACATCTCTGTCAGGTGGAACACCTGGCAGTTCCTCTGGAAAGACATCCGGGAAGTCACGGACTACCGGAACATCTTCGAGGTCTGGAAGGGGATTGGCATTTAGAGAGTAGAGCTGACGCTCCGATACTCGGGTCAAAACATTGACTGTCTTGCCCGATGGATGGGTAAGTTGAACAGTTCTAGTTGAGCAGTCGATCTTGGCGTAATGAGCTGACATCCAGTCCATACCCAAGATGATGTTTATGTCTGAAGACTTGAGAGCTATTAGTGACGCAAGGAAGACCAATCTGTCAACAAGAATTTCATTTCCATGGCTGATTCTAGAGGTTTGCCACTTAGAACCAGGGGTTTGAATTACCATGGAGGTGGGCATGTCACTAAAGGTAGTGTTGTGCAATCGAGCATAACTCTCAGAAATAAACGAATGAGATGCTCCAGTATCAAAGAGAACAGTTGCCGGATGGCAATTAACAAGGAGCGTACCGAGAACGACGTTGGGGTCCTCTTGAGTCTCTTCAGCTGAGACGTAGTTGACATGGCCACGAGCAGTGGTGGCTGGCTTGGCGGCAAGCACCTTCGCTGTTGACTTACCACGTCCAACAGACTTTCCGAACTGGCTGGGGTTGTTCTGGGGACACTCACGGATGTAGTGGCCCGGCTCACCACACTTGAAGCAAGTTATCGAATTGGGGCGTGGAGCAGCATTGGCAGTGGGGCCACCAAAAGTCTTGGGCGGCATATATTGCTGATTGGGGCGAGGCGCCTCAAAGGATGGCCTCGGGGTATACCTGGGTGGCATAGCAGAATTTGGAATCCAGACCCGGTGCTTCTGAGATCCAGAGCCGGATGAAGATCCATAGTCACGGAAGTGCTTGCGTGAAGCTTCAAAAT
This sequence comes from Aegilops umbellulata, assembly GCA_032464435.1. Taxonomy (NCBI): domain Eukaryota; kingdom Viridiplantae; phylum Streptophyta; class Magnoliopsida; order Poales; family Poaceae; genus Aegilops; species Aegilops umbellulata. Next base: position 315,380,444 of record CP136055.1, on the reverse strand, counting down.
CATTCTGCCCTGTCTCGGCACTGATGGCCTTATTGACTAGCTTCGGAAAAGAAGTGCATTCATGCAGACGAAGGTCACGTCGGAGCTCAGGGCTAAGTCCCTTGCGGAACCTTGCCTGCTTCTTGGCATCGGTGGATACCTCTTCGGGAGCATAGCGTGCAAGCTTTCCAAACTCGCGACTGTATGCATCCACAGTCAGCTTCCCCTAGGTGAAGTTACAGAACTCCTCCCTCTTGCGATCCATGAGACCTTCCGGAATATGATGCTCACGAAAAGCGGCACTGAAATCAGCCCAAGTAGTGAGTTGGCCGACCGGACGCATAGCTTCATAATTCTCCCACCAAAGGCTGGCAGGCCCTTCAAGGTGATAGGCAGCAAAGGTGACTTTATCATCTTCAGCTACGTTGGCAGAACGTAGCTTGTGGGCGATGCTGCGGAGCCAGTCATCCGCATCGAGAGGCTCGATGGAATGATTGAACTTTGGCGGGTACAGCTTGACAAAGTCATTGATGGACACCGAATTGATCCTCTGCTGGCGTGCAGTGTTCTGCTCAATCCGCTCTAACAAGCGGTTGGTGTCGCGCCTGTTGCGCTCTGCCTCCAGCATCACTTCGGCCAGAGAAGGTGGTTGAGGCAGACTTTCCTCTCTAGGTGCACTAGCTTCTCCCTGCTCCGAAGCAGCAGGGTTGCTGCGGGTGTTGACCATCCTGGGAAACAAAACAACGATTTAAACCAGGATGGCAAAATCTGGCCAAGGAAGTGCGGAATGTAATGGGTAACAAGGAATGCAGAGATGATCATCCGCATGACATGGTAATATAGAAACTGCTATATATATACCAACGGTCATACACATCATACATAGTTTAGTACAAGCTCAAGTTGAGGTACAACTAAGACGAAAGACGTTACATCTCATCGGAGGCATTCCAAGCTCCTATACATTATTTTTCTACACCTCCGGAATTGATACACACTAAGTTATATTCCACAATCACGCAGGACGGTGGACATACAACTATTACATTACTAGCGAGCCTGCTACTAGCTCAAACGGCTCCGTAGAAGTCCTCATAGAAGTCACCACCCAGACCTGGGAGCGGAACATGGTCATCTGGGAACAGACGGTTCTGCGGTGCTTGTGGACCATAGGGACTTGGGTGCGGCCTCGGTCCAACAGATGGCGGCAGAAGAGGCCCACGAGGAGGGGTGATGCCTCCCACCTCACGCCATTCCATGAAGTCTGGCAGACTAGCCCGCACAGGGTACAAGTCTCTCGTGTCCATGTATCCGGCTTGCACAGCAGGTGCAAACCTCGTCAAGGTGGCCCAATGATCAGCACGAGCATTAAAGAGCTCCATACGCAAGGCCCGGTTTTCACGGTCCTTATCTTCCAACATCTCAGTAGTGGTGCAAAGGAGTGAGTCCTCATGGGATGCATCACTGTACATGCCCTGAAGGTAACCATGCGCCCCAGGGAGGGATGCTGGCATGTAGCGAAATTCAGTGTTGCTCAACAAGGCAGTTCTAGCTCGCATAATGGTCATCATCGAGTAGGCTGCATCTTGAACGGACATCCCAATGGTGATCCCGAGTCCATAAGAACGGTGGAGTGGTTCCGTGGCTCCGGGATAAGACGGATATATCCTGACCGTACACAGATATTGGCTCTGGTTGAAATCTCTAAACTGCTCCTCGACGGTGTATTCAGGGTACCATCGGTAACCTGCCTTAACCATCACTCGAACCAACATGGCGGTATGACCACATACACCGATGCAACGGGTCAGACGAACCACTTGGTTTTGGGGACGGGTAGCCATCTGAAAGCACAAAATAGTGCAAAGGCATTAGAATTTCTGGATGAAATTGGACAGCATAACGGCTGTAAATGCTCAGAAAAAGAATTGAGACATCCACAACAGTTTGCGAAACCACTCAACAACAACATATCAAGGTTCTGGTTCAATTGGCAACATACTAAACTTTAGTAGAACTGAACTGGGTTGTATCCAACAATCCTATAAGTTACTACGGATTTAGTAACACGTGAACCTGATAGAGAGAAGAGAGCCTAATCCTTAACCCACGTAGAATGAGAAGAGAATGACTCAGAATAGAGGGCATAAGGTAAAGAAGTAAAAGAGCCTTACGTTCCCTCCCACAATCAATTCCCCTACATATAACTAAAGCATTTCTAGACTCGACATCGACCAGTTTGGCTTAGCGAACCTACAGGCAGTCCGGCTCTGATGCCAACGCTGTCAGGACCCCGATCCTAAGCCACATCGATCCAGCGTGTAACACGTCATATCACTTTGCGGCCTCACGCACGGTACTCCCACGGGTGCCACCTTACCTGGCCCGGGACCGTTTGCGCCTTTTGGCTCACGTATATGATAGTGTCGCTAGCATCCATATGACAGAGAACCCGGGCCGACATGGCTAGTTGTGAACCCAAAGCGGCGCTAGCCTATGAGGACATGCATACATGAATCACATCGAGCATGTCGGTCATCAACGTATCTATTCGGGCTGTAGCACTGGGCTAACAGGACTCCGGTAACCCGGGCTGTAGCAGGCTAGGCAGGACTCCGAATAACAGCGCGTGACATTTCCCCGAAGGGACAGACATAGGAACGACGTGAAACACATGCCGGCCGGTCAAGTGTCCAAGCAGTAGTGCTGGGCTAGCAGGACTCCGGTGAACCGGGCTGTAGCGGACTACTATCGCTCAGAAGCACAAGACTTACATTTCCCCATATGAAAGGCTGCCAAGGATAAACAACTAGATAGTCGGATCCCACTCATACCAAGCATTTCAATCATACACACAATATGCCCGATATGAGTAAATACAACATGGCATCACAACAGTACTCTACGACTCAAGTACTTTATTTAGAAGGCTCCGAGGAGCCATACATATCATCCATACAGATAGGGGTCACATGACCCAACACTCAAGTCATACAAACATACAAGCACATGCGGAAGCAAAGTAGTCTGAGTACAGACACTAGAAAGAAAGAAGGCTTGACGAAGCCTGTCTATCTACAACGACCCTTCACAAGTCTTGGATCACCACCTGGGTGATAAGTCACTCGTCAACGTCGAGGTCTACATAGAACCCATCAGAGGGGTTTGTGCAGTCGTCTGAAAAACATGATTAAAGCATCATGAGTACGGAGGTACCCAGCAAGTCTTACAACAGGAACCTACTATATATGCACATTCTCAATAAGGTAGTGGGGTTATTGCAGCAAGCCAGCTTTGACTCTTGGCTAAGCTATCCTACGATAGACACCACTTGTAAAACATTGGTCGCACACGAGTCCACTATCACCATCACAATACTCCACCGTGGATCCTCTCTCGCCATCCTACGAGAGGGCCATCCGCGGTACTCACACTTATCTTGAGATTTTTAGTAGTATCCATTTAACTTATCTATGAACTGTATAGGTGACCAAGTAGTCCTTTACCGCGGACGCGGCTATTCGAATAGATTTATACCCTGCAGGGGTGTACTTCTTCACACACGCTCTCACCACTTATCGCCGTTTACACGACATGTACTCGGCAACCTTCAAACGGAAGCCCAGCGAGGGTGTCGGCCACGGCCTACCTAAACACTCAAGTCTCTAGTCCAGGTTTATCGCCTATTCGGGTTCCATCCGCAGGGAGTCCGGCTGAGGTTTCCACTAACGGCCCCGAACGATGTGAACAGGGTTCCCCGAGACACCAAACGGGCGAGTCGGTACACCGTGCCACGTGCCTACCGCAACACAGCCCACCCCGAGGGTCAGCGCTGCGTGCGGCCCCCAGCATGCTACAAACACCAGAAACTACTTTGCAACTCCTGGACAGAGGACAAGCGTGATCAAGAAGCCGAGAGGGTCCATTGGTTTCGGGCCCAATGCGCGGTAGTAGCTGAGTCTTAAATCACACACAGATCTCAGTTCTTAAGGACGGTCTCAATGAAACAACCCACCATGTACTCCTACATGGCCTTCCATCGATTCCTTTACCAAATCGTGTTCAACACTTCCACACTATTGACAACGATACAACCTTTCACTCCGGATCATCATCCCGATGAGCCAGACCTGACACAACTCTAAGCATAGCAAGCATAGCATGGTAGGAACACACATACACATGTATTGGCTCAATACTCTCCTACACATGCTAGTGGGTTTCATCTAGTTACTGTGGCAATGACAGGTCATGCAAAGGAAGTGGGTTCAACTACCGCGACACACAGCAGTTTGAAACGCGTTGTCTTAATGCAGTAAACGAGAGCAGAAGCGAGAACATGGGTTTGTATCGGAATGATCAATGGTTTGCTTGCCTGATGGAGTGGTCGTGGGATACTGCCCTTCAGTTGGATACTCGGAGATATCCTCGGAGGCAGAACCTACCACGATGAACACATCGGAACACAATCAATACATGGCAATATGCAACAATATGATGCATGCTATGGCATGGCAATATGGATGTGCCCTGACCTAGTGCAAGTTAAACCAGAAGGGAATGAACCCATTTGAACCAAAGATTCAAATGGTAGCTCATTTATGAAGATCATATAGTGTATCAACTTGTAATGCCTAAACAGTAGGTTTAACTTGTTCTGACATGCATGAAACCAGTACCAATGGATAGGTTGGATTTTTCTGATAATTTTTCATATATAAAACTTTGCATTTGGAGTTATAGATAATTTTCTATGAATTTTTGAAGTTTGAACTAATTTCTGGAATTTCCTGTGCAAAAATAAATCCAGAAAATTAATTGTGGCGTCAGCATGAGGTCATGCTGACCTCAGCAGGTCAACAGACCCGGTCCAGGTCAAACCTGACGCGTGGGTCCCGCGTGTCAGGGTCATTAGTTTAAACAGATTAGATTATTCCTAATCCTGGATTAGTTAGCGGGCGGGGCCCACATGTCATAGACCCAGGGGGTCAACGGGTCAACTCCGCCGGCGTTGAGCCGTCGGCGACGTCCAGACGCGGCGGAGGAAGTGTAGATTCGTGCTCCGACGACCAAATCAACGGCGGAGCACGTCTACGTGATGCGGGAGCTGACCCGCAACTCTTGGTGGAGTTGGTTGGGGTCGGGGTGGCCGGAGTTGGCGCCGGCGATGAGTTTGGCGGCGCCGGGGCTCGGGCGAAGGTGAAACCGGGGCTGCGGGGCACGGCGAGGCACGTGGAGTGATGCGTCGGGGCCCTGGGTGTGCGGTGAGGCTGGTGGACAGGGTGGCGCGGCCGTTGGGTGGCCGGAGCCTCGTCGGCGACGAGCTCCGCGGCGGCGCGTGCGGTTGAACTACGTGCAGTCGCTGTGGTGCACGAGAGGAGGAAAGGAGAGGATGGGAAGGTGGCTATGCTCACAGCGAACTCGCAGAGCCAGACGGCGTGGTCGGGGACGAGCTGGTGCGGCGACGGCGTTGAAGGGGATCTCCGGCGACGGTGGACTCGGGTGGGGTTGGTGCGGTGGCTTCGGGGCACGCGAGCGCTCGAGCTCGTGCTGCTCGACGAAGTCGACGACGGCGGAGAGGTTGGACACGGTCTCGTGGCACGGGGACGACGGTGGCTACGGCTATGACGGCGGAGCGGCGACGGTGGCGTCGGCCATGGCGAAGGGGAGCGAGGGAGAGAGGCAGGGGGAAGTGGACGTGTCCAGGGCGTCGGGGGCACGACGTGGAGCGCGTCCAGGGCAGCAGGGCGGCGGGGAGGTGAAGCAGGGCGGCGGGGAGGTGCGTGGCGCCCGCTGGTGCCGGCGTCGAGCACCTGCGTGCCTGCCTGGCCGAGCCAAGCAGCTCGCTGGCGCGGCAGCTGGGCTGGGCCGGCAGGTGGGCCGGTTCGCAGGCGCCAGGTAAGCTTTCCCTTTTATTTTCCTTTTCTATTTCTTTTGTAACTTTGTAGACTTATTAAAAATACTAGCACAACTCCAAAAATCACCAAACTGCACCTGGTCCTTAGTTGGAATATTTCCAGCAAGAAACATTTTAGTTTGGAGATATTTGAGCATTTGAAATATTTTATAAATTTTAAATGCCCAAATTCAAATACTTATGCATTAATTCAATGACCTTCTGTTGACCTAGAAAAATGTGCACTATTTTTGCCAGAGGTTTAAGACCAAAGAAAAGATGATGAACATTTTAGAAGGGCATTTCAGGTTCATTGAAAAAGATTTTAGTAAACCCTAGTAGATTCAGGAGGGGTGCTGGGGGTTCTGGCTTCCCCATTTCAAATTTCTGTCAAAAGAAAACATGATGCACACTCTAATGCATGAACTAGGTAGGATGTGACAACTCACCCCCACTCAAAAGAATCTCGTCCCGAGATTTAGGATCTGTCGGAAAGAAGGTGGGATACTCAAGTCGAAGACGATCCTCCCTTTCCCATGTAGCTTCTTGCTCGGAATGGTGTGACCATTGAACCTTGAGAAACTTGATATTGTGGCGTCGAGTGGTACGCTCGGCTTGATCAAGGATACGAACGGGGTATTCCCGATAAGTGAGGTTATCTTGGAGATCAAGCGTTTCGTGGTCCACTCCACGGATAGGATCCGCGAAGCAACGCCTGAGTTGAGAAACGTGGAAGACATCATGGACTCTGGAGAGATGCGGAGGTAGTTCCAGTTGGTAGGCAACTTCCCCTCGTTTGGCAAGAATGCGAAAGGGTCCAATGTAACGAGGAGCCAATTTGCCTTTGATACCGAATCGATGGGTCCCCTTTAAAGGTGTAACCCGGAGGTAAGCCATCTCGCCGACTTCATAAGCCATGGGCTTATGCTTGCGGTCATACTGACTCTTTTGTCGAGACTGGGCGGTTTTCAACTTCTCACGAATAATACGAACCTGCTCTTCTGCGTCCTGGATCATGTCCGGGCCAAAGAGTTGTCTCTCGCCGGTTTTATGATAAAGATGCAAAGTAAAATAAAAGGCAATAAAAATAACTAAGTGCTGGAAGATTAATATGATGGAAAATAGACCCGGGGGCCATAGGTTTCACTAGTGGCTTCTCTCAAGAGCATAAGTATTACGGTGGGTGAACAAATTACTGTTGAGCAATTGATAGAATTGAGCATAGTTATGAGAATATCTAGGTATGATCATGTATATAGGCATCACATCCGTGACAAGTAGACCGACTCCTGCCTGCATCTACTACTATTACCCCACACATCGACCGCTATCCGGCATGCATCTATAGTATTAAGTTCAAAAGAACAGAGTAACGCTTTAAGCAAGATGACATGATGTAGAGGGATAAATTCATTCAATATAATATAAACCCCATCTTGTTATCCTCGATGGCAACAATACAATACGTGCCTTGTTGTCCCTGCTGTCACTGGGAAAGGACACCGCAAGATTGAACCCAAAGCTAAGCACTTCTCCCATTGCAAGAAAGAACAATCTAGTAGGCCAAACCAAACTGATAATTCGAAGAGACTTGCAAAGATAACCAATCATACATAAAAGATTTCAGAGGAGATTCAAATATTGTTCATAGATAAACTTGATCATAAACCCACAATTCATCGATCTCAACAAACACACCGCAAAAGAAGATTACATCGAATAGATCTCCACGAGAATCATGGAGAACTTTGTATTGAGATCCAAAGAGATAGAAGAAATCTAGCTAATAACTATGGACCCGAAGGTCTGAGGTAAACTACTCACACATCATCGGAGAGGCTATGGTGTTGATGTAGAAGCCCTCCATGTTCAATGCCCCCTCTGGCAGGACGCCGGAAAAGGCCCCAAGATGGGATCTCACGGGTACAGAAGGTTGCCGTGGTGGAATTAGGTTTTCATGGATGCTTCTGTTGGTTTGGGGGTACGTAGGTATATATAGGAGGAAGAAGTACGTCCGTGGAGCAACGTGGGCCCCACGAGGATGGAGGGCGCGCCCAGGGGGTAGGCACGCCCCCCTACCTCGTGCCCTCCTGGTTGCTTTCTTGACGTAGGGTCCATGTCCTCTAGATCACATTCGTTCCGAAAATCACGTTCCCGAAAGTTTCATTCCGTTTGGACTCCGTTTGATATTCTTTTTCTGCGAAACACTGAAATAGGCAAAAAAACAGCAATTCTAGGCTGGGCCTCCGGTTAATAGGTTAGTCCCAAAAATAATATAAACATGTATAATAAATCCCATTAACATCCAAAACAGAATATAATATAGCATGGAACAATAAAAAATTATAGATACGTTGGAGACGTATCAAAAACCCAGGCCCGAGCCCGGCCATCGGGCCTAGAAAATCAGGCCCGAGCCCGCCAAAGCCTGACACAGCCCGTTTAGCCTGGTCTGACCACGGCTAAAAATATGTTTTGTGCAGGCCCGAGCTCGGCCCGACCTGCCCGTCGGGCTTAGTTTCCAGGCCCGAGCCCGGCCCGATGGCACACTTGGGCTCAGCCCGGCCCGAGATTTTCGGGTCGGGTCAGGTCGGGCCGTCTGGGCCGGGCTGCCCATGGCCAGGTCTACACACATGCAACATGAAGCAACGCAATTTCACCCTAATGATTTTTTATGGCAAGTTTAGTTACCCGTGGATAATAACTTTAGTTGTGAAGCATGTCAACTTTTTATTTGAATGGCAAGTTTCAGTTTTTTGGGATTTGCTTTTCTTTTGGATGCTAATTTTAGTTGTAAAAAATGTAAGGGCGATGTTACTTCGCACCATACATTTATCATTTGGGTTATTTATTCGTCTATGAGAACCAACGTAACAGATAAAATAAACACGACTACCTTAACTGGAGGTGACTCCATCTAGGTACCGATGGTAGGAAATCTAGTTAACTTAGCTATTTCATAGGAAACTTGATTGCTCTCTCTATTATAATGAGCGAGCAAAACATGATTAAAGTTCACCCCACCTCAAAAAGACATGATTAAAGTCCTGACTCATATAGCAGCAATCATCAAAGATAGCTCCCGCCACTAAACTCGATTTTCCTTCTTGCAAGGCCGAAATCACCTCAGCATTATCGTATTTGTAGCTCTTACTTGTTACATCCAACTTTCTAGCCAAGTTGAATGATACGTCTCCGTCGTATCCATAATTTTTGATTGTTCCATGTTAATATTCTACAACTTTTACATACTTTTGGCAACTTTTTATACTATTTTTGGGATTAACATATTGATCCAGTGCCTAGTGCCAGTTCCTGTTTGTTGCATGTTTTTTGTTTCGCAGAAAATCCATATCAAACGGAGTCCAAACGGGATAAAAACTGACGGAGTTTTTTTGGAATATATGTGAATTTTGGGAAGTGGAATCAACGTGAGACGATGCCCGAGGGGCCCACGAGGGTGAGGGGCGCGCCCCAGGGGGTCAGGCGCGCCCTGGGCCCTCGTGGCCACTCTGTAAGGCGGTTGGTGCCCTTCTTTCGCGGCAAGAAAGCCAATATCCGGATAGAAATCGTGTTCAAATTTCAGCCCAATCGGAGTTACGGATTTCCGGGAATATAAGAAACGGTGAAAGTGCAGAATCAGAAAACGCAGAAGCAGAGAGAGACAGAGAGACAAATCCAATCTCGGAGGGGCTCTCGCCCCTCCGCCGCCATGGAAGCCACGGACCAGAGGGGAAACCCATCTCCCATCTAGGAAGAAGGTCAAGGAAGAATAAGAAGAAGAAAGGGGGCTCTCTCCCCCTCTCTCCCGGCGGCGCCGGTGTTGGGGAACGTAGTAATTTCAAAAAAATTCCTACGCACACGCAAGATCATGGTGATGCATAGCAACGAGAGGGGAGAGTGTTGTCTACGTACCTGTCACGCCCTTGATGCGGCTATATCTCCCACGTGTCGAGGCACGACTTAGAGGCATAACCGCATTGAAAGCAATGTCGCAAGTGAGGTAATCTTCACACAACCCATGTAATACATAAGGGAAAGAGATACATAGTTGGCTTACAATCGCCACTTCATACAATACATAAATAAATATTCATCATCCAGATTACACTCAAGGTCCGACTACGGAACCAAAATGAAAGAAGACTACCCCAAATGCTACACAGATCCTCGAATCACCCCAACTGGGCTCCACTACTGATCATCAGGAAAAGACACATAGTAACGACCACGTTCCTCGTCGAACTCCCACTTGAGCTCGGTTGAAGCATCTGCACTGGCATCGTCGGCACCTTCAACTGTTTTGGTAGAATCTGTGAGTCACGGGGACTCAGCAATCTCACACCCGCGAGATTAAGACTATTTAAGCTTAAAGGTAGGATAGGGACGTGAGGTGGAGCTGCAGCAAGCGACTAGCATATATGGTGGCTACAACGCAAAAGAGAGCGAGAAGAGAAGCAAAGCACGGTCGTGAAGCTAGAAGTGATCAAGAAGTGATCCTGAAACTACTTACGTCAATCATAACTCCAACACCGTGTTCACTTCCCGGACCCCGCCGAGAAGAGACCATCACGGTTACACACGCGGTTGATGTGTTTCAATTAAGATCAACTTCGGGTTTTCTACAACCGACATCAACAAATTCCCATCTGCCTCATAACCGCGGGCACGGCTTTCGAAAGATAATACCCTGCAGGGGTGTCCCAACTTAGCCCATTATAAGCTCTCACGGTCAACGAAGGATATTCCTTCTACCGGGAAGACCCGATCAGTCTCGGAATCCCGGACTACAAGACATTTTGACAGTAATAAAACAAATCCAGCAAAACCGTCCGATTGTGCCGACAAATCCTGATAGGAGCTGCACATATCTTGGTCTAAGGGCACATCCGGATGAACACTCCGTACAGCTAAAACCAAGTCTCAAGTTGCCCCGAGGTGGCGCTGCAAAGGGCTCTAGTTTGGACCAGCAATCGAAGGAGGACTGGCCCGGGGGGGTTAAAATAAAGATGATCCTTGAGTCTGCAGAACCCAAGGGAAAAAAGGCTTAGGTGGCAAATGGTAAAACCAATGTTGGGCCTTGCTGGAGGAGTCTTATTCAAAGCGAACTGTCAAGGGGGTCCCATAAATCACCCAACCGTGTAAGGAACGCAAAATCAAGGAACATAACACTGGTATGACGGAAACTAGGGTGGCAAGAGTGGAACAAAACACCAGGCATAAGGCCGAGCCTTCCACCCTTTACCAAGTATATAGATGCATTAATAATATAAGAGATATTGTGATATCCCAACAAGTAAACATGTTCCAACAAGGAACAACATCTCCATGTTCCAACAAGGAATAAACTTCATCTTCACCTGCAACTAACAACGCTATAAAAGGGGCTGAGCAAAGCAGTAACATAGCCAATCAACGGTTTGCTAGGTCATGGATGGTTAGAGGCTGACATGGCAATATGGGAGGCATGATATAGCAAGTGGTAGGTATCGCAGCATAGGCATAGCAAAAGAGCGAGCATCTAGGAAGCAAAGATAGAAGTGATTTCGAGGGTATGGTCATCTTGCCTGCAAGGTCCTCAGAGTTGTCGAAAGCTTGATCCTCGTAAGCGTTCTCAACAGGTTCCTCGTTCACGTACTCGTCTCCCGGCTCTACCCAAGACAAGAACACAAGCAAAGGGGACAAACATCAACCACGATGCAATGCACAAACAACATGATGCAAAACATGGCATGATATGCGAGATGTGATATGCAATGCATATGCATGCTCCGGAAGGACAAGGATGAACAAGGCATAATCTTGGGAACCCAAGTATGCCACTGGAAAGGTGAGGTGATTTCGGTTGAAATCGATATAAAGATCACCGGAATCGGATGCACGGTTTGCAAATGGCAAGCAAAACAAGAATGACAAGATTCTGCCATTAACAGCATGATGCTACTTAGCAAGCAACAAGAAGTTAAGCTACTGCACCCAAACGTACCAGCAAAGCATATGACAGTAATATACTCAAGATGCTTGACAAAAGATGAACACTGAGCTACGGCTAAATCACACCACACCAGGTTCAAACAAGCATGGCAAAAGTGCAAAAGATAACAGGTTCACAGACGGTGAAAATAACAACATGCCAGAAATTAACATCAGGATGACATGTTTAGAGCAAGCAAACAACATGCTACAGGAACAAGACATAGCAAAATAAGGCATGGCGTGAATCTACTCAAAGCACTTAACAAAATTCTCTTACTGATCATTAGCCAAAAGGGATCAGAAAATATAATAACACCCATGTCAATTAAGCAAGTTTCGTAACAGGTTCCAGACTTAGCAGAAAACTGGACATGTCAAAAACAGATAACAAGTAGGCATGTTTACGAGCTCGATGCACTCACTACAGAGCATTGCATGATACACTAAGCATACATCCATCAAGAAGACATGACATAGAAGCTAGAAATAGCAAGAAAAACATCATAGCATGCAAGGATCAACTACACCAAGCTTGGCAAAATCGAATAACATGTAAACAATCTGCCAGTAATATTTTATAGCAAAAGTAGAGCTCGATTGACTCAAGCTATGGCACTCCATAAATACAAACAAAAGCATGGATGGATAGATCAAATCCATATGCTCAAAACACTCTTAATTATCATGCTAAAAAGGGGCATAGATCTCTCTGAAACAACATGAACACATGACATAAAAATAACAGCAGGACATGACAGTGAAAATACAGGGTCTCTGAAATCAGCAACATTGTGTACCCTAGTTTGCATGCTTGTGGTAGTCACCATAAAGATCACAAAAATACATGGCATACACCCCTGTAAAGATGGCATGGCATATTTCAAAACACATGTAGGACTCAACTTCATAGGGTGCACACGTCAATCATGGCAAAAATGACAAAAGTGCATGTTCTGATAAAAATCTGGAACTAACATCACATAGCCCTCTTATAACAGCATTTCGGGCATCAAGATTAGCAAAAATGAAAATGATGCAATGATATGAAATGATGTACTCGTCGAGGCGAACAATTTGATATGCTATACGCCCGAAACGGAGCCACGGGTGCAAAGTTATGAGGCGATGAACATGCAACAAAATATCCGTAGAATAAAATACTTGGACGAAATTCGGGGCTCGGGAAAGTCAACCTCCGGTGGATCTGGATCTGGGGTCCGCGAGTTCGCCGGAGAACGACCGGAGGGAGGTCGGGGAGGCCGGATCCGGGGCTCCTCCGGCCGGATATCGCCGGATCCAGTCCGGGCCAAGGCGGAGGAGTGACGGGGAGGCGCGGAGGTGGACCAGCGCGGCGGCGCCGGGCGCAGGACGCGCGGGACGGCGGCGGGCGCGGGCGGCGCCGGCCGGCGAGGCGGGACGAGGCTGAGACCTGGCGGCGGCGGAGGCGCGCCGGCGCGGGAGGAGGCGCGGGCGGGCGCCCGTGGGGCGGCGGCGGCGGCGACCCGGGCCGGGGAGGGCCCCGCGCGGGCCTGGGCGGGCCCCGGCGGTGGCGGGTGGCGGCGTGCCACGTGGCGGCGCGGGATAGGTGCGGGCGCGGCGGCGGGGTTTGTCCGGTGGCGGCGGACGCGTCCGGGCGCGGACAGGGAGCGGGACTAGGGTTTTGGACCCGAAAATGGAGGAGGGGGGCACATATTTATAGGTAGGAGGAGCTAGGAGGCTCCAAATGGAGAGCGGTTTTCGCCCACACGATCGTGATCGAACGACGGTGGACATGGGAGTGACTTAGATGGGTTGTTGGGATGTTTTGGAGGGGTTTTGGGCTGCAACACACACGAGGCCTTCGCGGTTACCCGGTTAACCGTTGGAGTATCAAACGACCTTCGAATGACCCGAAACTTGACAGGCGGTCTACCGGTGCTATACCAAGGCCGCTTGACAAACCTCGGTCCATTTCGAGAAGGTTTAATACCCGCTCACGGAAAAAGGTAGAAGGGGACGCCGGGGAACATAGCAGCGCCGGATTGCAAAACGGACAACGGGAAAAATGCTCGGAATCGAGAGACAAACACGTATGCAAATGCGATGCACATGATGACATGATATGAAATGCAAGAGAACAACAAAATGCAAAATAAGGAAAACCCAACCACGGAGGGAAAATCATATCACATAGCCGAAAATGGCAAGAGTTGGAGTTACAAATATGGCAAGTTACATCCGGGGTGTTACAACACTCCACCACTACGAGAGGATCTCGTCCCGAGATCTAGGACTGAAAGAACTCCGGATATTCGGAACGGAGGTGGTCCTCGCGCTCCCAGGTGGCTTCTCGGTCTGAATGGTGAGACCACTTCACTTTCAGGAATTTGATTGACTTGTTGTGAGTCTTGCGCTCCTTTTCTTCAAGAATAGCAACGGGATGCTCATGATAGGACAAATCTTCTTGAAGATCAATCTCTTCGAAGTTGATGGTGTGCTCAGGCGTCTTGAAGCACTTGCGAAGCTGTGACACGTGGAAGACATCGTGCACATTTGCAAAGTTGGGGGAAAGCTCAAGTTGATAGGCGAGATCGCCTCGTTTGCCGATGATCTTGAAAGGACCCACGTATCTAGGGGCAAGTTTCCCCTTGATACCGAAATGACGAGTTCCTTTCATTGGAGAGACGCGGAGGTAGACATGGTCTCCGATCTCAAATGCCAAATCACGGTGTTTGCTATCGTAATAGCTCTTCTGGCGCGATTGCGCGGCTTTGAGATTCTCATGAATGACCTTGCACATTGCCTCAGCCTCTGAGATCAAATCGTTGCCAAGAAGTTGACGTTCGCCCGTCTCAGACCAATTGAGAGGAGTACGGCACTTTCTGCCATAGAGAATCTCGAATGGGGCTTTGCCCGAGCTGGCTTGAAAGCTGTTGTTGTAAGAGAACTCAGCATAAGGAAGACAATCCTCCCACTTCATGCCGAAAGAGATAACACAAGACCTGAGCATATCTTCAAGAATTTGGTTGACACGCTCGATTTGTCCACTAGTTTGAGGGTGGAAAGTTGTGCTGAAGCGAATATTTGTGCTCATGGCCTTCTGAAAAGAATCCCAAAACTTGGAGGTAAAGATGCTCCCACGGTCTGAAGAAATCAATTGTGGAATGCCATGCAAGGAGACAATTCTGGATGTGTAGAGCTCTGCCAGCTGCGCTGCTGTGATAGACTCTTTGATAGGAAGAAAATGAGCCACTTTGGTGAGCTTGTCGATGACGACGAAGATAGCATCATTTCCACGCTTGGACTTAGGAAAACCAGTCACGAAGTCCATTTCGATATGATCAAACTTCCATTCTGGAATAGCAAGAGGTTGGAGTAGACCGGCTGGTCGTTGGTGTTCTGCTTTCACCCTTCGACAGACATCACATTCGTTCACGAATTGAGCAATTTCGCGCTTCATTCGAGTCCACCAATACGATTGCTTGAGGTCATGGTACATCTTCGTACTTCCAGGATGAATTGACAGAAGAGAATTGTGCGCCTCGTTCATAATGACTTTACGTAGATCACCCTTTGGAACCACGATCCGGTCCTCGAAGAAAAGAGTATCTATGTCATCAACTCGATAGCACTTGTATTTGGAAATGCCCTTGTCAATACCACGTTTCACCTTCTTCACCATGGTATCCATCAGTTGTGCCTCACGAATTTGATCTTCCAAAGTAGGAGAGACGATGAGGTTGGCAAGGAAACCTTGAGGAACAACTTGGAGATTCAACTTGCGGAAAGCTTCACAAAGATCCGGTTGAAAGGGCTTGAGGATTAAGCTATTGCAATAAGCCTTCCTGCTCAATGCGTCTGCAATCACATTAGCCTTGCCTGGAGTATATTCAATACTCGGATTATAATCTTGAATCATTTCGACCCATCGAGTTTGCCTGAGGTTGAGGTTGGGCTGAGTGAAGATGTACTTGAGACTCTTGTGATCGGTGAAAATGTCCACTTTCCTTCCCAACGAGAGATGTCTCCATGTTATCAATGCATGGACAACTGCCGCCAACTCAAGATCGTGAGTGGGGTAGTTCTTTTCATTGGGCTTCAACTGACGAGAGGTATAGGCCACAACCTTCTTCTCTTGCATTAACACAACACCGAGACCTTGAAGAGAAGCATCACATAAAACTTCATAAGGCTTGTCTTCGTCAGGAGGAGTCAGAACTGGAGCAGTGATGAGTTTCTCTTTGAGAGTGTTGAAAGCAACGTCACACTCAGAAGACCAGACATACTTCACATGCTTCTGGAGGAGGTTGGAAAGAGGCTTTGCAATCTTTGAGAAATTCTCAACGAATCTTCGGCAATAGCTTGCAAGTCCAAGAAAACTGCGAAGCTGCTTGACATTCTGAGGAGGTTCCCAATTCACGACTGCAGACACCTTCTCAGGATTAACAACAATGCCCTTGGCAGAGATGATATGCCCAAGGTAAAGAACTTCATCAAGCCAAAATTCACATTTGGAGAACTTCGCATGTAATTGATACTCTCTGAGCTTGTCGAGCACCAATCGCAAATGTTTGGCATGATCCTTCTTATTCTTGGAGAAGACCAAAATATCATCGAGATAGACCAAGACAAATTCATTGGTGTAGGGGTTGAAGATGAAATTCATCAAGCGAGTGAATGTTGGAGGAGCATTGACAAGGCCGAATGACATGACAGTATATTCATAAGAACCAAAACTTGTTATGAATGCTGTCTTGGGAATATCTTCTTCACGAATGCGAATTTGATGATAACCCATATGAAGGTCAAGCTTGGAGAACACTTTAGCACCTTTGAGTTGCTCGAATAGCTCATTGATGTTGGGAAGTGGGTAATTGTTCTTGATTGTCTTCTTGTTCAATGGACGGTAATCGACGCAAAGTCGGTCCATGCCATCCTTCTTCTGGACAAAAAGAACACCACAACCCCATGGAGAAGAACTCGGTCTGATCAAACCCAGACGCTCTTGTTCATCGAGCTGTTTCTTCAATTCCTTCAACTCTTTTGGCCCAAGCTTGTATGGACGCTTGCAAACGGGTTCCGTCCCAGGCTCAAGATCAATAACGAACTCAACTGGCCGGTGAGGAGGCATACCCGAAAGCTCTTCTGGAAAGACATCTTGGTACTCACAAACTACTGGAATTTGAGAGATAGGATCCAATTCGCCCTTCTCATTGAGAGAAAACAACCGAATGGTATCATCACGAGTGGCATAAATGATCACATCGTCAGAAGAGTGAGTCAATTGAATTTCCCTGGCAGCACATGTTGGGGAACGTAGTAATTTCAAAAAAATTCCTACGCACACGCAAGATCATGGTGATGCATAGCAACGAGAGGGGAGAGTATTGTCTACGTACCCTCGTAGACCGAAGGGGAAGCGTTGACACAACATAGAGGAAGTAGTCGTACGTCCTCCTCGTGATCCGACCGATCCAAGCGTCGTTACTCCGGCGCCTTCGAGTTCTTGACACACGTACAACTCGATGACGTCCCCGGGTTTCGATCCAGCAAAACCTCCGGGGATGAGTTCCGTCAGCACGACGGCGTGGTGACGATCTTGATGAACTACCGACGCAGAGCTTTGCCTAAACACTGTGACAATATGACCGAGGTGGAATATGGTGGAGGGGGGCACCGCACACGGCTAAGGAACGATCTCAAGGATCAACTTGTGTGTCTTGGGGTGCCCCCTGCCCCCGTATATAAAGGAGCAAGGGGGGAGGGCCAGCCGGCCTAGAGGCGCGCCAAGGGAGGGGGGAGTCCTCCTCCTAGTAGGAGTAGGACTCCCCTTTCCTAGTCCAACTAGGAGGGAGGAAGGGGGAAGGAAAGAGAGGGAGAGGGAAAGGGGGGCCGCGCCCCCCTCCTTGTCCAATTCGGACTGCCCATGGGGGGGGGGCGCGCCACCTCCTGGCGCGGCCCTCTCTCTCCCCTCGCGGCCCAATAAGGCCCATACTTCCCCGGGGGGTTCCGGTAACCCCTTCGGCACTCCGGCATTATTCGAAACCACTCGGAACCATTCCGATGTCCGAACATAGCCGTACAATATATCAATCTTTACGTCTCGACCATTCTGAGACTCCTCGTCATGTCCGCGATCACATCCGGGACTCTGAACTCCTTCGGTACATCAAAATGCATAAACTCATAATAACTGTCATCGTAACCTTAAGCGTGCGGACCCTACGGTTCGAGAACAATGTAGACATGACCGAGACACGTCTCCGGTCAATAACCAATAGCGGGACCTGGATGCCCATATTGGTTCCTACATATTCTACGAAGATCTTTATCGGTCAGACCGCATAACAACATACGTCGTTCCCTTTGTCCATCGGTATGTTACTTGCCCGAGATTCGATCGTCGGTATCCAATACCTAGTTCAATCTCGTTACCGGCAAGTCTCTTTACTCGTTCCGTAATACATCATCCCGCAACTAACTCATTAGTTGCAATGCTTGCAAGGCTTATGTGATGTGCATTACCGAGAAGGCCCTGAGATACCTTTCCGACATTCGGAGTGACAAATCCCAATCTTGAAATACGCCAACCCAACAAATACTTTCGGAGACACCTGTAGAGCACCTTTATAATCACCCAGTTACGTTGTGACGTTTGGTAGCACACAAAGTGTTCCTATGGTAAACGGGAGTTGCATAATCTCATAGTCATAGGAACATGTATAAGTCATGGATAAAAGCAATAGCAGCATACTAAACGATCGGGTGCTAAGCTAATGGAATGGGTCATGTCAATCAGATCATTCAACTAATGATGTGACCTTGTTAATCAAATGACAACTTCTTTGTCTATGGTTAGGAAACTTAACCATCTTTGATTAACAAGCTAGTCAAGTAGAGGCATACCAGTGACACTCTGTTTGTCTATGTATCCACACATGTATTATGTTTCCGGTTAATACAATTCTAGCATGAATAATAAACATTTATCATGATATGTAAGGAAATAAATAATAACTTTATTATTGCCTCTAGGGCATATTTCCTTCAGTCTCCCACTTGCACTAGAGTCAATAATCTAGATTACACAGTAATGATTCTAACACCCATGGAGTCTTGGTGCTGATCATGTTTTGCCCGTGGAAGAGGCTTAGTCAACGGGTCTGCTACATTCAGATCCGTATGTATCTTGCAAATCTCTATGTCTCCCACCTGGACCAAGTCCCGGATGGAATTGAAGCGTCTCTTGATGTGCTTTGTTCTCTTCTGAAATCTGGATTCCTTCGCCAAGGCAATTGCTCCAGTATTGTCACAAAAGATTTTCATTGGACCCGATGCACTAGGTATGACACCTAGATCGGATATGAACTCCTTCATCCAGACTCCTTCATTTGTTGCTTCCGAAGCAACTATGTACTCCGCTTCACATGTAGATCTCGCCACGACGCTTTGTTTAGAACTGCACCAACTGATAGCTCCACCGTTTAATGTAAATACGTATCCGGTTTGCGATTTCGAATCGTCCGGATCAGTGTCAAAGCTTGCATCAACGCAACCCTTTACGATGAGTTCTTTGTCACCTCCATACACGAGAAACATTTCCTTAGTCCTTTTCAGGTACTTCAGGATATTCTTGACCGCTGTCCAGTGATCCACTCCTGGATTACTTTGGTACCTCCCTGCTAAACTTATAGCAAGGCACACATCAGGTCTGGTACACAGCATTTCATACATGATAGAGCCTATGGCTGAAGCATAGGGAACATCTTTCATCTTCTCTCTATCTTCTGCATTGGTCGGGCATTGAGTCTTACTCAATTTCACACCTTGCAATACAGGCAAGAACCCTTTCTTCGCTTGATCCACTTTGAACTTCTTAAAAATCTTGTCAAGGTATGTGCTTTGTGAAAGTCCAATTAAGCGTCTTGATCTATCTCTATAGATCTTAAGGCCCAATATGTAAGCAGCTTCATCGAGGTCTTTCATTGAAAAACTCTTATTCAAGTATCCCTTTATGCTATCCAGAAATTCTATATCATTTCCAATTAGTAATATGTCATCTACATATAATATTAGAAATGCTACAGAGCTCCCACTCACTTTCTTGTAAATACAGGCTTCTCCAAAAGTCTGTGTAAACCCAAATGCTTTGATCACACTATCAAAGCGTTTATTCCAACTCCGAGATGCTTGCACCAGTCCATAAATGGATCGCTGGAGCTTGCACACTTTGTTAGCTCCCTTTGGATCGATAAAACCTTCTGGTTGCATCATATACAACTCTTCTTCCAGAAACCCATTCAGGAATGCAGTCTTTACATCCATTTGCCAAATTTCATAATCATAAAATGCGGCAATTGCTAACATGATTCGGAAAGACTTAAGCATCGCTACGGGTGAGAAGGTCTCATCGTAGTCAATCCCTTGAACTTGTCGAAACCCTTTTGCGACAAGTCGAGCTTTGTAGACAGTAACATTACCGTCGGCGCCAGTCTTCTTCTTATAGATCCACTTGTTCTCTATTGCTTGCCGACCCTCGGGCAAGTCAACCAAAGTCCACACTTTGTTTTCATACATGGATCCCATCTCAGATTTCATGCCTTCCAGCCATTTTGCGGAATCTGGGCTCACCATCACTTCTTCATAGTTCGTAGGTTCGTCATGATCTAGTAGCATGATTTCCAGAACAGGATTGCCGTACCACTCTGGTGCGGATCTCACTCTGGTTGATCTACGAGGTTCTGTAGTAACTTGATCTGAAGTTTCATGATCAACATCATTAGCTTCCTCACAAATTGGTTTAGGTGCTACAGAAACAGATTTCTGTGATGTACTACTTTCCAATAAGGGAGCAGGTACAGTTACCTCATCAAGTTCTACTTTCCTCCCACTCACTTCTTTCGCGAGAAACTCCTTCTCTAGAAAGGATCCATTTTTAGCAACAAATGTCTTGCCTTCAGATCT
Organism: Aegilops umbellulata; assembly: GCA_032464435.1. Classification (NCBI taxonomy): domain Eukaryota; kingdom Viridiplantae; phylum Streptophyta; class Magnoliopsida; order Poales; family Poaceae; genus Aegilops; species Aegilops umbellulata. The sequence goes on along the minus strand of CP136055.1, from coordinate 315,359,650 downwards.
GTGATAGAAGGTGTACCCAACAGTTTCCTTTGGGTATCCTATGAAGACACATTTCTCCGATTTGGGCTCGAGCTTATCAGGTTGAAGCTTTTTCACATAAGCATCGCAGCCCCAAACTTTAAGAAACGACAACTTTGGTTTCTTGCTAAACCATAGTTCATTAAGGCGTCGTCTCAACGGATTTTGATGGTGTCCTGTTTAATGTGAATGCGGCCGTCTCTAGAGCATAACCCCAAAACGACAGCGGTAAATCTGTAAGGGACATCATAGATCGTACCATATCAAGTAAAGTGCGATTACGACGTTCGGACACACCATTGCATTGTGGTGTTCCGGGCGGTGTGAGTTGCGGAACTATTCCGCATTGTTTCAAATGTAGACCAAACTCATAACTCAAATATTCTCCTCCACGATCAGATTGTAGAAACTTTATTTTCTTGTTACGATGATTTTCAACTTCACTCTGAAATTCTTTGAACTTTTCAAATGTTTCAGACTTGTGTTTCCTTAAGTAGATATACCCATATCTGCTTAAATCATCTGTGAAGGTGAGAAAATAACGATATCCGCCACGAGCCTCAACATTCATCGGACCACATACATCTGTATGTATGATTTCCAACAAATCTGTTGCTCTCTCCATAGTACCAGAGAACGGTGTTTTAGTCATCTTGCCCATGAGGCACGGTTCGCAAGTGCCAAGTGATTCATAATCAAGTGACTCCAAAAGTCCATCAACATGGAGTTTCTTCATGCGCTTTATACCGATATGACCTAAACGGCAGTGCCACAAATAAGTTGCACTATCATTATCAACTCTGCATCTTTTGGCTTCAACATTATGAATATGTGTATCACTACTATCGAGATTCATCAAAAATAGACCACTCTTCAAGGGTGCATGACCATAAAAGATATTACTCATATAAATAGAACAACCATTATTCTCTGTTTTAAATGAATAACCGTCTCGCATCAAACAAGATCCAGATATAATGTTCATGCTCAACGCTGGCACCAAATAACAATTATTTAGGTCTAATACTAATCCCGAAGGTAGATGTAGAGGTAGCGTGCCGACTGCGATCACATCGACTATGGAACCGTTTCCCACGCGCATCGTCACCTCGTCCTTTGCCAGTGTTCGCTTTATCCGTAGTCCCTGTTTCGAGTTGCAAATATTAGCAACAGAACCAGTATCGAATACCCAGGTGCTACTGCGAGCTCTAGCAAGGTACACATCAATAACATGTATATCACATATACCTTTGTTCACCTTGCCATCCTTCTTGTCCGCCAAATACTTGGGGCAATTCCGTTTCCAGTGACCAGTCTGCTTGCAGTAGAAGCACTCAGTTTCAGGCTTAGGTCCAGACTTGGGTTTCTTCTCTTGAGCAGCAACTTGTTTGCTGTTCTTTTTGAAGTTCCCCTTCTTCTTCCCTTTGCCCTTTTTCTTGAAACTAGTGGTCTTATTGACCATCAACACTTGATGCTCCTTCTTGATTTCTACCTCCGCGGCCTTTAGCATTGCGAAGAGCTCGGTGATAGACTTATCTATCCCTTGCATATTATAGTTCATCACGAAGCCTTTGTAGCTTGGTGGCAGTGATTGGAGAGTTCTGTCAATGACGCAATCATCCGGAAGATTGACTCCCAGCTAATTCAAGTGATTATAATACCCAGACATCTTGAGTATATGCTCACTGACAGAACCATTCTCTTCCATCTTGCAGCTATAGAACTTATTGGAGACCTCATATCTCTCAATCCGGGCATTCTGTTTGAATATCAACTTCAACTCCTGGAACATCTCATATGCTCCATGGTTTTCAAACCGACGCTAAAGTCACGGTTCTAAGCCGTAAAGCATGGCACACTGAACTATCGAGTAGTCATCAGTTTTGCTCTGCCAGACGTTCATAACATCTGGCGTTGCTCCAGCAGCAGGTCTGGCACCCAGCGATGCTTCCAGGACGTAACTCTTATGAGCAGCAATGAGGATAATCCTCAAGTTACGGACCCAGTCCGTGTAATTGCTACCATCATCTTTCAACTTTGCTTTCTCAAGGAACGCATTAAAATTCAACGGAACAACAGCACGAGCCATCTATCTACAATTAACATAAACAAGCAAGATACTATCAGGGACTATGTTCATGACAAATTTAAGTTCAATTAATCATATTACTTAAGAACTCCCACTTAGATAGATATCCCTCTAATCTTCTAAGTGATCACGTGATCCAAATCAAAACTAATCCATAACCGATCATCACGTGAAATGGATTATTTCTCAATGGTGAACATCATCATGTTGATCATATCTACTATATGATTCACGATCGACCTTTTGGTCTCCGTGTTCCGAGGCCATATCTGCATATGCTAGGCTCGTCAAGTATAACCCGAGTATTCTGCATGTGCAAAACTGGCTTGCACCCGTTGTAGACGGACGTAGAGCTTATCACACCCGATCATCACGTGGTGTCTGGGCACGACGAACTTTGGCAACGGTGCATACTCGGGGAGAACACTTCTTGATAATTTTAGTGAGAGATCATCTTATAATGCTACCGTCAATCAAAGCAAGATAAGATGCATAAAAAGATAAACATCACATGCAATTAAATATAAGTGATATGATATGGTCATCATCATCTTGTGCTTGTGATCTCCATCTCCGCAGCACCATCATGATCACCATCGTCACCGGCGCGACACCTTGATCTCCATCGTAGCATCGTTGTCGTCTCGCCAATCTTATGCTTCTACGACTATCGCTACCGCTTAGTGATAAAGTAAAGCATTATAGGGCGATTGCATTGCATACAGTAAAGCGACAACCATACGGCTCCTGCCGGTTGCCGATAACTCGGTTACAAAACATGATCATATCATACAATAAAATATAGCATCATGTGTTGACCATATCACATCACAACATGCCCTGCAAAAACAAGTTAGACGTCCTCTACTTTGTTTGTTGCAAATTTTACGTGGCTGCTACGGGCTTAAGCAAGAACCAATCTCACCTACGCATCAAAACCACAACGATAGTTTGTCAAATAGACTCCGTTTTAACCTTCTCAAGGACCGGGCGTAGCCATACTCGGTTCAAATAAAGTTGGAGGAACTGACACCCGCCAGCCACCTGTGTGCAAAGCACGGCGGTAGAACCAGTCTCGCGTAAGCGTACGCGTAATGTCGGTCCGGGCCGCTTCATCCAACAATACCGCCGAACCAAAGTATGACATGCTGGTAGGCAGTATGACTTGTATAGTCCACAACTCACTTGTGTTCTACTCGTGCAAAACATCAAACCATAAAAAAACCGGCTCGGATGCCACTGTTGGGGAACGTAGTAATTTCAAAAAAATTCCTACGCACACGCAAGATCATCGTGATGCATAGCAACGAGAGGGCAGAGTATTGTCTACGTACCCTCGTAGACCGAAGCGGAAGCGTTGACACAACGTAGAGGAAGTAGTCGTACGTCCTCCTCGCGATCCGACCGATCCAAGCGCCGTTACTCCGGCGCCTCCGAGTTCTTGACACACGTACAGCTCGATGACGTCCCCGGGTTTCGATCCAGCAAAACCTCCGGGGATGAGTTCCGTCAGCACGACGGCGTGGTGACGATCTTGATGAACTACCGACGCAGGGCTTCGCCTAAACACTGCGACAATATGACCGAGGTGGAATATGGTAGAGGGGGCACCGCACACGGCTAAGGAACGATCTCAAGAATCAACTTGTGTGTCTTGGGGTGCCCCCTGCCCCCGTATATAAAGGAGCAAGGGGGGAGGGCCGGCCGGCCTAGAGGCGCGCCAAGGGAGGGGGAGTCCTCCTCCTAGTAGGAGTAGGACTCCCCTTTCCTAGTTCAACTAGGAGGAAGGAAGGGGGAAGGAAAGAGAGGGAGAGGGAGAGGGAAAGGGGGGCCGCGCCCCCCTCCTTGTCCAATTTGGACTGCCCATGGGGGGGCGCGTGCCACCTCCTGGCGCAGCCCTCTCTCTCCCCTCACGGACCAATAAGGCCCATACTTCCCCGGGGGGTTCCGGTAACCCCTCCGGCACTCCGGTATTATCCGGAACCACTCGGAACCATTCCGATGTCCAAACATAGCCGTCCAATATATCAATCTTTATGTCTCGACCATTCTGAGACTCCTCGTCATGTCCGCGATCACATCCGGGACTCCGAACTCCTTCGGTACATCAAAATGCATAAACTCATAATAACTGTCATCGTAACCTTAAGCGTGCGGACCCTACGGTTCGAGAACAATGTAGACATGACCGAGACACGTCTCCGGTCAATAACCAATAGCGGGACCTGGATGCCCATATTGGTTCCTACATATTCTACGAAGATCTTTATCGGTCAGACCGCATAACAACATACGTCGTTCCCTTTGTCCATCGGTATGTTACTTGCCCGAGATTCGATCGTCGGTATCCAATACCTAGTTCAATCTCGTTACCGGCAAGTCTCTTTACTCGTTCCGTAATACATCATCCCGCAACTAACTAATTAGTTGCAATGCTTGCAAGGCTTATGTGATGTGCATTACCGAGAAGGCCCTGAGATAACTTTCCGACATTCGGAGTGACAAATCCCAATCTTGAAATACGCCAACCCAAAAAATACTTTTGGAGACACCTGTAGAGCACCTTTATAATCACCCAGTTATGTTGTGATGTTTGGTAGCACACAAAGTGTTCCTACGGTAAACGGGAGTTGCATAATCTCATAGTCATAGGAACATGTATAAGTCATGGATAAAAGCAATAGCAGCATACTAAACGATCGGGTGCTAAGCTAATGGAATGAGTCATGTCAATCAGATCATTCAACTAATGATGTGACCTTGTTAATCAAATGACAACTTCTTTGTCTATGGTTAGGAAACTTAACCATCTTTGATTAACAAGCTAGTCAAGTAGAGGCATACTAGTGACACTCTGTTTGTCTATGTATCCACACATGTATTATGTTTCCGGTTAATACAATTCTAGCATGAATAATAAACATTTATCATGATATGTAAGGAAATAAATAATAACTTTATTATTGCCTCTAGGGCATATTTCCTTCAGCCCAATCAAGCTGAGCCTTGTGCTTATAGAGCCAATCCATCCCGAGAATAAGATCAATATCAGAGTCACCAAGAACAATTGGTTTAGCCAGAAATCTATAGTCGCCCATCTTGATAGAAACATCCGGGACACAAACATTAGATGTCATTTGCTTGCCCGGGGACACAACAGACAAAGGTCTCGGCAAAACTTGAGTACCCAAATCATGCATAGCCACAAAAGGTCTTGAAATGAAAGAATGCGATGCTCCAGTGTTAAATAAGACTTTTGCAGGAATATCATTAACTGAGAGATTACCCATGATCACTTCTGAAGAATCCTCCGCATGAGCTGCATTCATCATGTTCACCTTTGCAGACTAGGAATTATGCTTGACCACTGCATTGCTTGAAGATTTCACAGGAGGAGGAGGCGGAAGGCGCCTTTGGTTGAAGCACTTGTTCGCATAGTGACCCTTTTGCTGACATTTCTTGCAAGTCACCTCTGAGAGCGGACGATAGTAAGGAGCATTTGGCCTTGGAGCTTGGTTCTAAGACTTGTTCTGATAGCCAGGGTTGGGTGGGTGGGAAGATCCATGACCACCTGAGTTCTTCTGCTGATAAGGCTGACGGAACGGAGGAGGAGGAGGCAACCAGAACTACTGTTGCTTAGCTGCCACAAGTGAGGAAGAAGAAGACTGAACTGCGTCTCTGACTCTCTTCCTAGATGCCTCACACTTAAGCTGAGCAGCTTCTTGTTTCAGTGCCATGTTGTAGAATTCATCATACTTTAACGGCTCAAAAAGCACGAGAGCTAGTTGCAGATCTTCTCTAAGACCACGCCTGAATTGGTAGATCATGCTCTTCTCATCAGGGATGTCTTGCTTCACAAAACGAGAGAGCTTCTGGAACTGAGTGTTGTATTGATACACAGACATGTTGCCTTGCTTGAGATTGCGGAATTCCTCACGCTTACTCTCAACAACACTTTCTGGAATGTGGTGAGCTTTGAAGTCACGGCGGAAATCATCCCAGGTAATCACACGACCTCCTCTGGAATCTTTGTATTGTTGGAACCACTCAGCAGCTTGATCTTTGAGTTGAAAAGAGGCAAACTTGACAAAGTCCTCAGGTCTGACATTGCTACATTCGAAGTGCTTGTTGATGTCCACGAGCCAATCATCGACGTCTGTGGCCTCGACACAGTAGCTGAAAGTCTTTGGCTGATTTGCAAGGAACTGATTGAGGGTAGCAAAATGCGGCTGATTGTTGCCTTGGCCCTGATTTTCTTGATTACCTTGCCCTTGGTTGCGATCTTGCAAGAGCTGAATCAGAATCTGAGCATTGGCATTGGTGGCTGTCATCAAGGCTTGCCATGCCTCCGGAGGCGGAGGTGGTGGCGGAGGGTTAGCCTGACTTCCTTCATTGCGTTCCGGATTCTGACGCGTTGGCGGAGCCATCCTGAAGAGGGTGACATCCATTAGCATCTTGAAAGACATATATTCAAGCTGAATCAAAGGATCGAAATTGCAACATATAGTCTTCACAATAAACATTCGAACGAGAATGAACGAATGAATTCCAAAGTAAATCATCACACTTCCATAAGCTGAGAAGCCATTTAGATAAAGGTATGGAAGAAAATCAACAAGGTATGGATGTGAACAAATACTTGGTAAGGATTACCCAATCACGAACCAAATATCTGCGGGAAGAAATACTAGAGCTACATGAATTCCCACTTATAAACTCCCGAAACTTTCTGGTTATGCAATCAGGTGTTGGGGATACAGGGGACACAAAATATATCACCCAGACTAACAATACCTAGATCCAGCTGTATCCATCCTTCAACACATAACCAAGAAACCTTCGGAAATCGTCTACCTCAACCTTCGAAAAGCATCCGTTATACGAGTTATGGCAATACTCCCGCACTCGCCTCAGTACTGGGCTATCAGGGTTATCTCACCAACAACTGTACAAAAGAGATTTTCGATGTCGGCGTACTAAACTCAGGTATTCCAAAACCGCAACGATAAAATTATGACGACAACACCTCGGAGCTCAACTCCACGGGACACCTCCACTAAACCCCTGCTGACAGGAGGCACCAAGACAATGTTGTCATCATAAAACCATCGGAACGATTCTAAGATACCCGCGTGATCCTAAATTTTTTTTTTAGTGAAATTTGAGAAGAGAAGAGTCAAAACTCTACGTCAGGATGCCTTACCAGAGCGATGAGGAGACTGGGAAGTAAAAAGAATTCCTAAACTCTCCGATATATATATCCTAAATCACTCAAAACATTTTTCTAGACACAACTCGGCCGCTAAAAACGATCAATCAGTGGGGTCTCCTAAGGTCGGGGAAGGCTCTAATACCAACTTGTCACGCCCTCAATGCGGCTATATCTCCCACGTGTCGAGGCACGACTTAGAGGCATAACCGCATTGAAAGCAATGTCGCAAGTGAGGTAATCTTCACACAACCCATGTAATACATAAGGGAAAGAGATACATAGTTGGCTTACAATCGCCACTTCACACAATACATAAATAAATATTCATCATCCAGATTACACTCAAGGTCCGACTATGGAACCAAAATGAAAGAAGACTACCCCAAATGCTACACAGATCCTCGAATCACCCCAACTGGGTTCCACTACTGATCATCAGGAAAAGACACATAGTAACGACCACGTTCCTCGTCGAACTCCCACTTGAGCTCGGTTGAAGCATCTGCACTGGCATCGTCGGCACCTGCAACTGTTTTGGTAGAATCTGTGAGTCACGGGGACTCAGCAATCTCACACCCGCGAGATCAAGACTATTTAAGCTTAAAGGTAGGATAGGGACGTGAGGTGGAGCTGCAGCAAGCGACTAGCATATATGGTGGCTACAACGCAAAAGAGAGCGAGAAGAGAAGCAAAGCACGGTCGTGAAGCTAGAAGTGATCAAGAACTGATCCTGAAACTACTTACGTCAATCATAACTCCAACACCGTGTTCACTTCCCGGACCCCGCCGAGAAGAGACCATCATGGTTACACACGCGGTTGATGTGTTTTAATTAAGATCAACTTCGGGTTTTCTATAACCGGACATCAACAAATTCCCATCTGCCTCATAACCGCGGGCACGACTTTCGAAAGATAATACCCTGCAGGGGTGTCCCAACTTAGCCCATTATAAGCTCTCACGGTCAACGAAGGATATTCCTTCTACCGGGAAGACCCGGTCAGTCTCGGAATCCCGGACTACAAGACATTTTGACAGTAATAAAACAAATCCAGCAAAACCGCCCGATTGTGCCGACAAATCCTGATAGGAGCTGCACATATCTCGGTCTCAGGGCACATCCGGATGAACACTCCGTACAGCTAAAACCAAGTCTCAAGTTGCCCCGAGGTGGCGCTGCAAAGGGCTCTAGTTTGGACCAGCAATCGAAGGAGGACTGGCCCGGGGGGGTTAAAATAAAGATGACCCTTGAGTCTGCAGAACCCAAGGGAAAAAAGGCTTAGGTGGCAAATGGTAAAACCAATGTTGGGCCTTGCTGGAGGAGTCTTATTCAAAGCGAACTGTCAAGGGGGTCCCATAAATCACCCAACCGTGTAAGGGACGCAAAATCAAGGAACATAACACCGGTATGACGGAAACTAGGGTGGCAAGAGTGGAACAAAACACCAGGCATAAGGCCGAGCCTTCCACCCTTTACCAAGTATATAGATGCATTAATAATATAAGAGATATTGTGATATCCCAACAAGTAAACATGTTCCAACGAGGAACAACATCTCCATGTTCCAACAAGGAACAAACTTCATCTTCACCTGCAACTAACAACGCTATAAGAGGGGCTGAGCAAAGCAGTAACATAGCCAATCAACGGTTTGCTAGGACATGGATGGTTAGAGGCTGACATGGCAATATGGGAGGCATGATATAGCAAGTGGTAGGTATCGCAGCATAGGCATAGCAAAAGAGCGAGCATCTAGCAAGCAAAGATAGAAGTGATTTCGAGGGTATGGTCATCTTGCCTGCAAGGTCCTCAGAGTTGTCGAAAGCTTGATCCTCGTAAGCGTTCTCAACAGGTTCCTCGTTCACGTACTCGTCTCCCGGCTCTACCCAAGACAAGAACACAAGCAAAGGGGACAAACATCAACCACGATGCAATGCACAAACAACATGATGCAAAACATGGCATGATATGCGAGATGTGATATGCAATGCATATGCATGCTCCGGAAGGACAAGGATGAATAAGGCATAATCTTGGGAACCCAAGTATGCCACTGGAAAGGTGAGGTGATTTCGGTTGAAATTGATATAAAGATCACCGGAGTCGGATGCACGGTTTGCAAATGGCAAGCAAAACAAGAATGACAAGATTCTGCCATTAACAGCATGATGCTACTTAGCAAGCAACAAGAAATTAAGCTACAGCACCCAAACGTACCAGCAATGCATATGACAGTAATCTACTCAAGATGCTTGACAAAAGATGAACACTGAGCTATGGCTAAATCACAACACAACAGGTTCAAACAAGCATGGCAAAAGTGCAAAAGATAACAGGTTCACAGACTTGGTGAAAATAACATGCCAGAAATTAACATCAGGATGACATGTTTAGAGCAAGCAAATAACATGCTACAGGAACAGGACATAGCAAAATAAGTCATGGAATGAATCCACTCAAAGCACTTAACAAAAGTCCCTTACTGACCATTATCCAAAAGGGATCAGAAAATATAATAACACCCATGTCAATTAAGCAAGTTTCGTAACAGGTTTCAGACTTAGCAGAAAACTGGACATGTCAAAAACATATAACAAGTAGGCAGGTTTACGAGCTAGATGCACTCACTACAGAGCATTTCATGATAAACTAAGCATACATATATCAAGAAGACATGGCATAGAAGATAGACATGGCAAGAACAACATCATAGCATGCAAGGATCAACTACAACAAGCTTGGCAAAATCGAATAACATGTAAACAATCTGCCAGTAATATTTTATAGCAAAAGTAGAGCTCGATTGACTCAAGCTATGGCACTCCATAAATACAAACAAAAGCATGGTTGGATAGAGAAAATCCATATGCTCAAAACACTCTTACTGATCATGCTCAAAAGAGGCATAGATCTCTCTGAAACAATATGAACACATGACGTAAAAATAACAGCAGGACGTGACAGTGAAAATACAGGGTCTCTGAAATCAGCAACATTGTGTACCCTAGTTTGCATGCTTGTGCTAGTCACCAGAAAGATCACAAAAATACATGGCATACACCCCTGTAAAGATGGCATGGCATATTTCAAAACACATGTAGGACTCAACTTCATAGGGTGCACACGTCAATCATGGCAAAAATGACAAAAGTGCATGTTCTGATAAAAATCTGGAACTAACATCACATAACCCTCTTCTAACAGCATTTCGGGCATCAAGATGAGCTCAAATGAAAATGGTGCAATGAGATGAAATGATGTACTCGTCGATTCGAACAATATGATATGCTATATGCCCGAAACGGAGCCACGGGTGCAAAGTTATGAGGCGATGAACATGCAACAAAATATCCGCAGAATAAAATACTTAGACGAAATTCGGGGCTCGGGAAAGTCAACCTCCGGTGGATCTGGATCTGGGGTCCGCGAGTTCGCCGGAGAACGACCGGAGGGAGGTCGGGGAGGCCGGATCCGGGGCTCCTCCGGCCGGATCTCGCCGGATCCGGTCCGGGGCGAGGCGGAGGAGCGACGGGGAGCCGCGGAGGCGGACCGGCGCGGCGGCGGCCGGGCGTGGGACGGCGGCGGGCGCGGGCGGCGCCGGCCAGCGAGGCAGGACGAGGCGGCGACCTAGCGGCGGCGGAGGCGCGCCGACGCGGGAGGAGGCGCGGGCGGGCGCCCGCGGGGCGGCGGCGGCGACGACCCGGGCCGGGGAGGGCCCCGCGCGGGCCTGGGCTGGCCCCGGCGGCGGCGGGTGGCGGCGTGCCACGTGGCGGCGCGGGATAGGTGCGGGCGCGGCGGCGGGGTTTGTCCGGTGGCGGCGGACGCGTCCGGGCGCGGAGAGGGAGCGGGACTAGGGTTTTGGACCCGAAAATGGAGGAGGGGGCACATATTTATAGGTAGGAGGAGCTAGGAGGCTCCAAATGGAGAGCGGTTTTCGCCCACACGATCGTGGTCGAACGGCGGTGGACATGGGAGTGACTTAGATGGGTTGTTGGGCTGTTTTGGAGGGGTTTTGGGCTGCAACACACACGAAGCCTTCGCGGTTACCCGACTAACTGTTGGAGTATCAAACGACCTCCGAATGACCCGAAACTTGACAGGAGGTCTACCGGTGCTATACCAAGGCCACTTGACAAACCTTGGTCCATTCCGAGAAGGTTTAATACCCGCTCACGGAAAAAGGTAGAAGGGGACGCCGGGGAACATAGCAGCGCCGGATTGCAAAACGGACAACGGGAAAAATGCTCGGAATCGAGAGACGAACGCATATGCAAATGCGATGCACATGATGACATGATATGAAATGCAAGACAACAACAAAATGCAAAATAAGGAAAACCCAACCACAGAGGGAAAATCATATCACATGGCCGAAAATCGCAAGAGTTGGAGTTACAAATATGGCAAGTTACATCCGGGGTGTTACAGTACCCTCGTAGACCTAAGCGGAAGCGTTGACGCAACGTAGAGGAAGTAGTCGTACGTCTTCCCGATCCGACCGATCCAAGCACCGTTACTCCGGCACCTCCGAGTTCTTGACACACGTACAGCTCGATGACGCACCCCGGGCTCCGATCCAGCAAAGCTTCGGGGAGGAGTTCCGTCAGCACGACGACGTGATGACGATCTTGATGTTCAACTGTCGCAGGGCTTCGCCTAAGCACCGCTACAATATGACCGAGGTGTAATATCGTGGAGGGGGGCACCGCACACGGCTAAGGAACGATCACGAAGATCAACTTGTGTGTCCTAGGGTGCCCCCCTGCCCCGGTATATAAAGGAGGGGAGGGGGAGGCGCGGCCGGCCCCCAAGGGGTGCGCCAGGAGGAGTCCTACTCCCACCGGGAGTAGGACTCCTCTCCCTTGCCTTGTAGGAGAAGGAAGGAGAGAGGGGGAAAGGAAAAAGGGGGGCGCCGCCCCCCCTTCCTTGTCCTATTCGCACTAGGGGGGGAGGGGCGCGCGGCCTGCCCTGGCCGCCCCTCCTCTTTTCCCTTAAGGCCCATATGGGCCCATTAACCCCCGGGGGGGTTCCGGTAACCCCCCCCCCCCCCCGGTACTCCAATAAAATGCCGATTTCACTCGGAACCATTCCGATGTCCAAATATAGGCTTCTAATATATCAATCTTTATGTCTCGACCATTTCGAGACTCCTCGTTATGTCCGTGATCACATCCGGGACTCCGAACTGACTTCGGTACATCAAAATGCATAAACTCATAATAACTGTCATCGTAACTTTAAGCGTGCGGACCCTACGGTTCGAGAACAATGTAGACATGACCGAGATACGTTTCCGGTCAATAACCAATAGTGGGACCTGGATGCCCATATTGGCTCCTACATATTCTACGAAGATCTTTATCGGTCAGACCGCATAACAACATACGTTGTTCCCTTTGTCATCGGTATGTTACTTGCCCGAGATTCGATCGTCGGTATCCAATACCTAGTTCAATCTCGTTGCCGACAAGTCTCTTTACTCGTTCTGTAATACATCATCTCACAACTAACACAATAGTTGCAATGCTTGCAAGGCTTATGTGATGTGCATTACCGAGAGGGCCCAGAGATACCTCTCCGACTATCGGAGTGACAAATCCTAGTCTCGAAATACGACAACCCAACAAGTACTTTCGGAGACACATGTAGAGCACCTTTATAACCACCCAGTTACGTTGTGACGTTTGGTGGCACACAAAGTGTTCCTACGGTAAACGGGAGTTGCATAATCTCATAGTCATAGGAACATGTATAAGTCATGAAGAAAGCAATAGCAACATACTAAACGATCGGGTGCTAAGCTAATGGAACGGGTCATGTCAATCAGATCATTGAACTAATGATGTGACCTCGTTAATCAAATAACAACTCTTTGCCCATGGTTAGGAAACATAACCATCTTTGATTAACGAGCTAGTCAGGTAGAGGATACTAGTGACGTTCTGTTTGTTTATATATTCACACATGTATTATGTTTCCGGCTAATACAATTCTAGCATGAATAATAAACATTTATCATGATATATGAGAAATAAATAATAAATTTATTATTGCCTCTAGGGCATATTTCCTTCAGTCTCCCACTTGCACTAGAGTCAATAATCTAGATTACGCAGTAATGGTTCTAACACCCATGGAGTCTTGGTGCTGATCATGTTTTGCTCGTGGAAGAGGCTTAGTCAACGGGTCTGCTACATTCAGATCCGTATGTATCTTGCAAATCTCTATGTCTCCCACCTGGACTAGATCCCGGATGGAATTGAAGCGTCTCTTGATGTGCTTGGTTCTCTTGTGAAATCTGGATTCCTTTGCCAAGGCAATTGCACCAGTATAGTCACAAAAGATTTTCATTGGACCCGATGCACTAGGTATGACACCTAGATCATATATGAACTCCTTCATCCAGACTCCTTCATTTGTCGCTTCTGAAGCAGCTATGTACTCCGCTTCACATGTAGATCCCGCCACGACGCTTTGTTTAGAACTGCACCAACTGACAGCTCCACCGTTTAATGTAAACTTGTATCCGGTTTGCGATTTAGAATCGTCCGGATCAGTGTCAAAGCTTGCATCAACGTAACCGTTTACGATGAGCACTTTGTCACCTCCATATATGAGAAACATATCCTTTGTTCTTTTCAGGTACTTCAGGATGTTCTTGACCGCTGTCCAGTGATCCATTCCTGGATTACTTTGGTACCTCCCTGCTAAACTTATAGCAAGACACACATCAGGTCTGGTACACATCATTGCATACATGATAGAGCCTATGGCTGAAGCATAGGGAACATCTTTCATTTTCTCTCTATCTTCTGCAGTGGTCGGGCATTGAGTCTTACTCAACTTTACACCTTGTAGTACAGGCAAGAATCCTTTCTTTGCTTGATCCATTTTGAACTTCTTCAAAACTTTGTCAAGGTATGTGCTTTGTGAAAGTCCAATTAAGCGTCTTGATCTATCTCTATAGATCTTGATGCCTAATATTTAAGCAGCTTCACCGAGGTCTTTCATTGAAAAATTCTTATTCAAGTATCCCTTTATGCTATCCAGAAATTCTATATCATTTCCGATTAGTAATATGTCATCGACATATAATATCAGAAATGCTACAGAGCTCCCACTCACTTTCTTGTAAATATAGGCTTCTCCAAAAGTCGGTACAAACCCAAATGCTTTGATCACACTATCAAAGCGTTTATTCCAACTCTGAGAGGCCTGCACCAGTCCATAAATGGATCGCTGGAGCTTGCACACTTTGTTAGCTCCCTTTGGATCGATAAAACCTTCTGGTTGCATCATATACAACTCTTCTTCCAGAAATCCATTCAGGAATGCAGTTTTTACATCCATCTGCCAAATTTCATAATCATAAAATGCGGCAATTGCTAACATGATTCGGACAGACTTAAGCATCGCTACAGGTGAGAAGGTCTCATCGTAGTCAATCCCTTGAACTTGTCGAAAACCTTTTGCGACAAGTCGAGCTTTGTAAACAGTAACATTACCGTCAGCATCATTCTTCTTCTTGAAGATCCATTTATTCTCAATTGCTTGCCGACCATCGGGCAAGTCAACCAAAGTCCACACCTTGTTTTCATACATGGATCCCATCTCAGATTTCATGGCTTCAAGCCATTTTGCGGAATCTGGGCTCACCATTGCTTCTTCATAGTTCGTAGGTTCACCATGATCTAGTAGCATGATTTCCAGAATAGGATTGCCGTACCACTCTGGTGTGGATCTTACTCTGGTTGATCTACGAGGTTCTGTAGTAACTTGATCTGAAGTTGTATGATCATCATCATTAACTTCCTCACCAATTTGTTTAGACGTCGCAGAAACCGGTTCCTGTGATGTGCTATTTCCCAATAGGGGAGCAGGTACAGTTACCTCATCAAGTTCTACTTTCCTCCCACTCACTTCTTTCGAGAGAAACTCCTTCTCTAGAAAGTTTCCGAATTTAGCAACAAAAGTCTTGCCTTCGGATTTGTGATAGAAGGTGTATCCAATAGTTTACTTTGGATATCCTATGAATACACATTTTTCTGATTTGGGTTCGAGCTTATCAGGTTGAAGCTTTTTGACATAAGCATCGCAGCCCCAAACTTTTAGAAACGACAACTTTGGTTTCTTGCCAAACCATAGTTCATAAGGCGTCGTCTCAACGGATTTCGATGGTGCTCTATTTAACGTGAATGCAGCCGTCTCTAAAGCATAACCCCAAAATGATAACGGTAAATCTGTAAGAGACATCATAGATCGCACCATATCAAGTAAAGTACGATTACGACGTTCGGACACACCATTACGTTGTGGTGTTTCAGGTGGCGTGAGTTGCGAAACTATTCCGCATTGTTTCAAATGTAGACCAAACTCGTAACTCAAATATTCTCCTCCACGATCAGACCGTAGAAACTTTATTTTCTTGTTACGATGATTTTCCACCTCACTCTGAAATTTTTTGAACTTTTCAAATGTTTCAGACTTGTGTTTCATTAAGTAGATATACCCATATCTGCTTAAATCATCTGTGAAGGTGAGAAAATAACGATATCCGCCACGATCTTCAATATTCATCGGACCACATACATCTGTATGTATGATTTCCAACAAATCTGTTGCTCTCTCCATAGTACCGGAGAACGGTGTTTTAGTCATCTTGCCCATGAGGCACGGTTCGCAAGTACCAAGTGATTCATAATCAAGTGGTTCCAAAAGTCCATCAGTATGGAGTTTCTTCATGCGCTTTACACCGATATGACCTAAACGGCAGTGCCACAAATAAGTTGCACTATCATTATCAACTCTGCATCTTTTGGCTTCAATATTATGAATATGTGTGTCACTACTATCGAGATTCAATAAGAATAGACCATTCCTTAAGGGTGCATGACCATAAAAGATATTACTCATATAAATAGAACAACCATTATTCTCGGATTTAAAAGAATAACCGTCTCGCATTAAACAAGATCCAGATATAATGTTCATGCTCAACGCTGGACCAAATAACAATTATTTAGGTCTAAAACTAATCCCCAAGGTAGATGTAGAGGTAGCGTGCCGACCGCGATCACATCGACTTTGGAACCATTTCCCACGCGCATCGTCACCTCGTCCTTAGCCAATCTTCGCTTAAACCGTAGTCCCTGTTTCGAGTTGCAAATATTAGCAACAGAACCAGTATCAAATACCCAGGTACTACTGCGAGTATTAGTAAGGTACACATCAATAACATGTATATCACATATACCTTTGTTCACCTTGCCATCCTTCTTGTCCGCCAAATACTTGGGGCAATTCCGTTTCCAGTGACCAGTCTGCTTGCAGTAGAAGCACTCTGTTTCAGGCTTAGGTCCAGACTTGGGTTTCTTCTCTTGAGCAGCAACTTGCTTGCTGTTCTTCTTGAAGTTCCCCTTCTTTTTCCCTTTGCCCTTTTTCTTGAAACTAGTGGTCTTGTTGACCATCAACACTTGATGCTCCTTCTTGATTTCTACCTCTGCAGCTTTTAGCATTGCGAAGAGCTCGGGAATCGTCTTATCCATCCCTTGCATATTATAGTTCATCACAAAGCCTTTGTAGCTTGGTGGAAGTGATTGGAGAATTCTGTCAATGACGCAATCATCCGGAAGATTAACTCCCAGTTGAATCAAGTGATTACAATACCCACACATTTTGAGTATATGCTCACTAACAGAACTATTCTCCTCCATCTTGCAGCTATAGAACTTATTGGAGACTTCATATCTCTCAATCCGGGCATTCTGTTGGAATATTAACTTCAACTCTTGAAACATCTCATATTCCCCATGACGTTCAAAACGTCGTTGAAGTCCCGGTTCTAAGCCGTAAAGCATGGCACATTGAACTATTGAGTAGTCATCAGCTTTGCTCTGCCAGACGTTCTTAACGTCGTCAGTTGCATCAGCAGCAGGCCTGGAACCCAGCGGTGCTTCCAGGACATAACTCTTCTATGCAGCAATGAGGATAATCCTCAAGTTACGGACCCAGTCCGTGTAATTGCTACCATCATCTTTCAACTTTGCTTTCTCAAGGAACGCATTAAATTTCAACGGAACAACAACACGGGCCATCTATCTACAATCAACATAAACAAGCAAGATACTACCAGGGACTAAGTTCATGATAAATTTAAGTTCAATTAATCATATTACTTAAGAACTCCCACTTAGATAGACATCCCTCTATTCTTCTAAGTGATCACGTGATCCACATCAACTAAACCATGTCCGATCATCACGTGAGATGGAGTAGTTTCAATGGTGAACATCATTATGTTGATCATATCTACTATATGATTCACACTCGACCTTTCGGTCTCCGTGTTCCGAGGACATATCTGTATATGCTTGGCTCGTCAAGTATAACCTGAGTATTCCACGTGTGCAACTGTTTTGCACCCGTTGTATTTGAACGTAGAGCCTATCACACCCGATCATCACGTGGTGTCTCAGCATGAAGAACTTTCGCAACGGTGCATACTCTGGGAGAACACTTCTTGATAATTAGTGAGAAATCATCTTAAAATGCTACCGTCAATCAAAGCAAGATAAGATGCATAAAAGATAAACATCACATGCAATCAATATAAGTGATATGATATGGCCATGATCATCTTGTGCTTGTGATCTCCATCTTCGAAGCACCATCATGATCACCATCGTCACCGGCGTGACACCTTGATCTCCATCGTAGCATCGTTGTCGTCTCGCCTATCTTATGCTTCTACGACTATCGCTACCGCTTAGTGATAAAGTAAAGCATTACAGGGCAATTGCATTGCATACAATAAAGCGACAACCATATGGCTCCTGCCAGTTACCGATAACTCGGTTACAAAACATGATCATCTCATACAATAAAATTTAGCATCATGTCTTGACCATATCACATCACAACATGCCCTGCAAAAACAAGTTAGACGTCCTCTACTTTGTTTGTTGCAAGTTTTACGTGGCTGCTACGGGCTTAAGCAAGAACCAATCTCACCTACGCATCAAAACCACAACGATAGTTTGTCAAATAGACTCCGTTTTAACCTTCGCAAGGACCGGGCGTAGCCATACTCGGTTCAACTAAAGTTGGAGAAACTGACACCCGCCAGCCACCTGTGTGCAAAGCACGACGGTAGAACCAGTCTCGCGTAAGCGTACGCGTAATGTCGGTCCGGGCCGCTTCATCCAACAATACCGCCGAACCAAAGTATGACATGCTGGTAGGCAGTATGACTTATATCGTCCACAACTCACTTGTGTTTTACTCGTGCATATAACATCAAACCATAAAAACCTAGGCTCTGATGCCACTGTTGGGGAACGTAGTAATTTCAAAAAAATTCCTACGCACACGCAAGATCATGGTGATGCATAGC
The DNA here is from genome assembly GCA_032464435.1 of Aegilops umbellulata. Taxonomy (NCBI): domain Eukaryota; kingdom Viridiplantae; phylum Streptophyta; class Magnoliopsida; order Poales; family Poaceae; genus Aegilops; species Aegilops umbellulata. Next base: position 315,340,938 of record CP136055.1, on the reverse strand, counting down.
AATGAGAGGGGAGAGTGTTGTCTACGTACCCTCATAGACCGAAGCGGAAGCGTTGACGCAACGTAGAGGAAGTAGTCGTACGTCTTCCCGATCCGACCGATCCAAGCACCTTTACTCCGGCACCTCCGAGTTCTTGACACACGTACAGCTCGATGACGCACCCCGGGCTCCGATCCAGCAAAGCTTCGGGGAGGAGTTCCGTCAGCACGACGGCGTGATGATGATCTTGATGTTCAACCGCCACAGGGCTTCGCCTAAGCACCGCTACAATATGACCGAGGTGTAATATCGTGGAGGGGGGCACCGCACATGGCTAAGGAATGATCACGAAGATCAACTTGTGTGTCCTAGGGTGCCCCCCTGCCCCCGTATATAAAGGAGGGGAGGGGGAGGCACGGCCGACCCCCAAGGGGTGCGCCAGGAGGAGTCCTACTCCCACCGGGAGTAGGACTCCTCTCCCTTGCCTTGTAGGAGAAGGAAGGAGAGAGGGGGAAAGGAAAAAGGGGGGCGCCGCCCCCCCCCTTCCTTGTCCTATTCGGACTAGGGGGGGAGGGGGCGCGCGGCCTGCCCTGGCCGCCCCTCCTCTTTTCCCTTAAGGCCCATATGGGCCCATTAACCCTCGGGGGGTTCCGGTAACCCCCCGGTACTCCAGTAAAATGCCGATTTCACTCGAAACCATTCCGATGTCCAAATATAGGCTTCTAATATATCAATCTTTATGTCTCGACCATTTCGAGACTCCTCGTTATGTCCGTGGTCACATCCGGGACTCCGAACTGACTTCGGTACATCAAAATGCATAAACTCATAATAACTGTCATCGTAACTTTAAGCGTGCGGACCCTATGGTTCGAGAACAATGTAGACATGACCGAGATACGTTTCCGGTCAATAACCAATAGCGGGACCTGGATGCCCATATTGGCTCCTACATATTCTACGAAGATCTTTATCGGTCAGACCGCATAACAACATACGTTGTTCCCTTTGTCATCGGTATGTTACTTGCCCGAGATTCGATCGTCGGTATCCAATACCTAGTTCAATCTCGTTGCCGGCAAGTCTCTTTACTCGTTCTATAATACATCATCTCACAACTAACACATTAGTTGCAAGGCTTGCAAGGCTTATGTGATGTGCATTACCGAGAGGGCCCAGAGATACCTCTCCGACTATCGGAGTGACAAATCCTAATCTCGAAATACGCCAACCCAACAAGTACTTTTGGAGACACCTGTAGAGAACCTTTATAATCACCCAGTTATGTTGTGACGTTTGGTGGCACACAAAGTGTTCCTACGGTAAACGGGAGTTGCATAATCTCATAGTCATAGGAACATGTATAAGTCATGAAGAAAGCAATAGCAACATACTAAACGATCGGGTGCTAAGCTAATGGAACGGGTCATGTCAATCAGATCATTCAACTAATGATGTGACCTCGTTAATCAAATAACAACTCTTTGCCCATGGTTAGGAAACATAACCATCTTTGATTAACGAGCTAGTCAGGTAGAGGCATACTAGTGACGTTCTGTTTGTTTATATATTCACACATGTATTATGTTTCCGGCTAATACAATTCTAGCATGAATAATAAACATTTATCATGATATATGAGAAATAAATAATAACTTTATTATTGCCTCTAGGGCATATTTCCTTCAGCCGGAACACCGCCGGGGCCATCATCGTCACCGCAATGTACACCAACACCTCTGTCATCTTCACCAACATCTTCATCACCTTCCCCCATCTATCTACAACGGTCCACTCTCCCGCAACCCGCTGTACCCTCTACTTGAACATGGTGCTTTATGCTTCATATTATTATCCAATGATGTCTGAGTAGATTTTCGTTTTCCTACCAGTAATTGGTGAATTGCTATGATTGGTTTAATTTGCTTGTGGTTATGTTGCTATCCTTTGGTGCCCATCATATGAGCGCGCGCGTGGATCACACCATAGGGTTAGTTGTATGTTGGTAGGACTATGTATTGGAGGGCAAGAGTGACAGAAGCTTCAACCCGGCATAGAGATTGATGCATACGGGTTTGAAGGGGGACCAATATATCTTAATGCTATGGTTGGGTTTTACCTTAATGAACGTTAGTAGTTGCGGATGCTTGCTAATAGTTCCAATCATAAGTGCATAGAATTCCAAGTCAGGGATGACATGCTAGCAGTGGCCTCTCCCACATAAAACTTGCTATCGGTCTAGTAAAGTAGTCAATTGCTTAGAGACAATTTCGCAACTCCTACCACCACTTTTCCACACTCGCTATATTAATTTTATTGTTTCTTTATCTAAACAACCCCTACTTTTTATTTACGTGCTCTTTATTATCTTGCAAACCTATCCAAAAACACCTACAAAGTACTTCTAGTTTTATACTTGTTCTAGGTAAAGCGAACGTCAAGCGTGTGTAGAGTTGTATCGATGGTCGATAAAACTTGAGGGAATATTTTTTCTACCTTTAGTTGCTCATTGGGTTCGACACTCTTACTTATCGAAAGAGGCTACAATTGATCCCCTATACTTGTGGGTTATCATTGAGTCCAAATCTAACCGTTGTCACCTCAGAAGTGAAAGCATCTAAATAGAAGCTCATCTTCTCATTGGTTGCTGCTATAAATTTCACATTATGATCACGGATAATAGCACAAACAGTCCCTTCTAGTTGATCCTCATCAAAGCCGGCATCAATATTCAATTTCATATAACCTGTCCTAGGTTCTGTCCAAGCTATTTTGCGTATTTTTTCTTTTGGACTGCATGTGATAATAAAGTTTGCGGCCAACCCTCTGATCACTAGGTGGATTTGCGCTGCATTTTGTGTTTGTTCACCGTGGGAAGTTTTCGTCGTTCATACCACAAGTACCAAGCAGCAGTCGTCATGGTTTCTCACAAGGTTTACAAACCTAGGACATGCACGTCCTGTTCAGGGAGACACAACAAATGATCCAAAATTGTTTCTCGGCTAGATATTCTTTGCATGCTTTTTTAATAATATCATGAATCCTTTGCAAAAAACGATGGACAGTTTAGGGAATCTGCCGCTAAAACCGTCCGCAAACGTCTAGACCGATGCGTCCGGGCTTTTTGCCATTCAACACGGTGTTGTCCACATGTTCGAATTTTCACAGGCCGGATGGAAAGATAGGGTAGGTTTGTGGGAGTCCAGTCCTTCGCCATGTAGAACTGCGACAACCTTGGCTCGCCCAAAACTCTACTTGGAGCACACACATTTGGTCAGATCCGCATTGTTTCTGTGCAAAAGCCCGAGCATCCCAACCTCTCCAGTCGATCGCCGCCGCCGTCCACCCATGTTCTTGCCCTTTTCATCAATCGTCGCCGCATGGATCCATTTGTACCATTACCGGAGCTGGAGAAGGAGTACCCATTGGTGATGGCCGCCCGAAAGTTCAACTCGGCGACCCATAACACGCACTGTCGCGCCCAAAGGGGCAAGAGGAAAGCGGCTATGTCTATCAGCCACCCACCACCTCCTGAGAAGGGTGGCGGGCCGAGATAGGGGCGAGGGGCCGGGCAGGGACGACACTGGCCTTCCCGTGCATGCACATTGTATGTGGACATGGAGAATAAGAACTTCATACTCATGCATTGTTGATTGAAGTTGAATGGGTAACCGAAGTGGTTCCTATCCATTGCCCATATAATCAAGACCGTTGACCTCCGCAATGAAGACGAAGATGGTGATCAAACTGACCCAACAAAAGTAGAGTCAGCCAAGAAGGTCAAAAGGAGGGTCCGGGGGAGGAAGGGGTAAGGAGAAGGAGAAGCGAGAAGGAGTGGCGGACAAGATGACAGAGAAGTTAGAGGGCATCATGGACAAGAAGGAGGAGGCTTGTGTCAAGAACCATGACATCAAGGAGGAACAGAAGGTGACGAGGTTTCACATCTTCATGGGGGCAACGAAGAAGAAGACCAACCTCGAAGAACAAAATACCAAGCTCGAAGAAGAGAAGACCAAGCTGGGAGAGAGGAGGCTTGGGCTCGTAGCTGCTTCCAAGGAAACCAAGATATTGACCATGAAGATGGACGAGTTGGATTCCTGCAGTGAAGATCGTGCAAGCCATCTGTGCAAAGATGTTGAAGCGCTTGGCAGCAGAGATGGTGGATGCGGAAGCTGCGTACGAGCCGGCGACCGAGTGATGACGGACAAGGCACAAACAGCTGGACTAGGAGGGCATAATTTGTATGGGTTGTCGGACTGAAGCAGTTGTGATCAGGGGCATGTAAAAACTAATGAATATCTGTTTTTATTGGCTGTGAAGAATATGTATGCACTTTTACTTGCTCATTAAATTGTTACTGATCATTATTTGCACTTCAAATGTATCTGGATGGGGTCGGACCTTGGCAGACATTCCAAGGACGATGTTGGATTGCCGCCTCCCATATCCAACTCCGATTTGGGGGACATCACTCACTAGTGATGCCCTTAGACGTGTAGAGCTTCGGTTCACGGTGAATAGCGAGTGTGTCAGCTCAACTGTAAGGTGAAGTTACCATGTTACGTGATTATACCTTCTGCGTTGGGTGTTCAATGGGCGAGTCTTCTTTGAATTGTCAAAATCCGCTTGGTGGAATAGTTAACTCTATTGTCCTGCCTCTCGTTATCATTAACAATGACCAGCCCAACAATTAAGGTAGTTAGATCGAACCAACATTTCAATCATCGTGACTTTCTGTTCTTCTCATATTGTCTTCACACCTTGTTGATACAAACACCTGTCATTTGTAGGTCATGGATTCACTAAACAATATGTTCTTAACTATGTAAGTGTTTTGATCATGTTGTGTGGCCCATAAATTAGACAACAAGCATTACGTTCAACACAAATAATCAACTCATCAATCAATCATAAAAGTAATATCAACATATGTATTAGGCACAAACGAATCTCACCAATCACCTATGTTGGTGCAACTAGTGCCCCTTGAGTGTTTTGGAGTTTGTTGGACAAAACAGTTGATGGACTAATGTATTTACTAGTGCATGATGGCTCCATATTTTGTCACTTTTATAAGAGGATTTTGATGTGGTTTTCAAAGGTTTTTCAATATTTATTGCGTCTTTCTAACGCCAATCCTTCGCGAAAGAAGAAAACTTGTTCTTTCTATTAACGTGTAGGAATAAACATATTTGGAAGGAAATCAATCAACATCTATCAAGCGATGCCATTTGGAACAACTTTCCTTTTGGCAAAAGTTCATTGGAGCAAACCGAGGCAAGACGGGGCATGGTACGGCGCACCCGCTCATACTAGCGGTGGTACCACGCAATGTTAGCACCACCTCGTCAACACAAGCAACTTTTGTGAAGGCATCAACATCAGAATACAGAGAGAGACATCGCTGCCATGTCCAGAATAGAGAAAGAAGAGATCTGGAGAAGAACCACTAGAGATCCACTCCTTCTCTTTCGCCCATCTCCATTTTCATTCATCGCAACATCACCATACAAAGAGGAATTCAAATATGTAAGATTAGGGTTTGTAACTCCATTCATACTCATCTCGAGACCGAGACTTGTTTAATCATTCATCTTTTTGCGGATGTTTGTGATATTATTGAGATGATCTCCCTTTGTTTGATCTCCAAGATGATATAGCATGACAACAGATAGTATTTCCCCCGGTTAAGAACCAAGGTTTATTGAACCGGTAGGATTCACTAAGCTAACAACGTTAGCCGTACCTGCACACATTAAAAATTGCTTGCACCAACAGTAGCAAGGAGGTTGTCAACCCCCTTGTTCATGCTAGTTATTACAAGATTAAAAGCAAATAGTGATAGGGCAAAGCGGAAAATAGTAAAGAGCAAATTGTAGCAACTTCTGTATTAATGGAGAATAGACCCGGAGGCCATAGGTTCTCACCACTGGCATCTCACTCGTAAGCATGTAGTGACATGGTTAGACAAATTACTATTGGGCAACTGACAGAATAACACAAGTTATAACTATGATCATTCATGGCATAATTTCACATAGGCATTACGTCCGTGATAAGTACATTGTTAAACTTACTGACGTCTACAACTATTACTCTACCCCAAGACCGCTATCCAGCATGTATCTCAAAGTATTAAGTTTGCAAGAAACTGAAAGTAACGTAATAAGCAAGATGACATAATGTAGACAGAAGAAAACCTAGCAATAAGATTAACCCCCTATCGTTTTACCCTTACTGACAGCAACACAATACGCGCCTTCCTCCCTTTTGTCACTAGACATGATCACTTCAAGATTGAACCCTCCTTTGAAGAACTACTGATTGCCAAAGAAGACTCATAGACCGGAAAGCATAAATATCTATAAATTAATATAAATCAATGGATAATCTGATCATAAATCCACAAGTCATCGGATCCTAACAAACACACCACAACAATTACATCGGATTGATCTCAGAGAAAATAATCGTAACGAAGAGAGAGAGAGAGAGAGAGAGAGAGAGAGAGAGAGAGAGAGCGCCTTATAGCTACTATTATGGACCGTAGGTTCTAAGAGCATCTACAGTCGGGCGCCTCAAACCCTCATCAAATGCCCGGGCGGGCCGCCCGGTCACTAACCGGTCACGATTTTTCAACCTAAACAGACGCCTCAAATGGGTCTCAAACGACCGGGCTGACCAGCACCCCTCATATCCAACCCAAAAATGGGGCGGATATGGGGGCGCCCGAGGACGCCCGCCACGTCGGACTGATGAAGGGGTCCCAACCGGAAACGCCATGAAACCCGATGGTCCGAAATTCATCTCCTCTGTCGAACCGATGGCGCCACGTGGCGCAGCTCCGACGGGCCGCGTAGTGCCTAGCCCGACTATTTAAGTCGACAGGCGGCACCGAAACCCTACCATCCATCCACATTTTCCCTCCGATGCAGTGGATCCAGAGGAGGAGGATGTGGGGGACGCTGGCGATGCAGATATGCAGGCGAAGCAACAAGCCATCCTCGATTCCCTCCGATCGAAGTCGGCTCCGGAGGCTAGACGCCGTCGCCGACAGGAGATGGAGGCGCAGCAGGCCGTGGAGGAGGCGGAGATGCTCGCCTACATGGATGAGGTCGAGTAGGAGGCGGGATGAGTCGGAGCCCTCCTACCCGCCCGTCCAGCCGGCGCCCGGCACCATCATCATGGACATCTTCGACGACAAAGAATAACTAGGGTAGAACGTAGTATGTAGTAGGCATGATTTATTTTGCATGCTTCGTATGGATCTAGGGGATGAAATATGAGAGAGACGGATGCAAAGTGGCTGATTTGAGACGTGACCAGCCACTGTCTGCGGACGCGCCCGGTCGTGTCTGCTGGCGTTTGAGGGACCTGATTTACAAAGTCCGGTTGTAGATGCTCTAATAAACTACTCAGGTGGAAGAGGGGGATTCACCAAATCTCTGAAATCCCCACTCACTCTGGTGCTGGAAAACCTCCTCTACCAAAGGGGATTTGAGGGGATTGGGTGAAAGAGGTGATCCACCAAATCTCTGATATCCCCACCCCCTTTGGTGGTGCTGGAAAAACCCCTCTACCAAACGAAGCATGAGGTTTGGGTGTAGGAGCGGAGCTTGGAGTTGTACATATTCCGACTTGTGTTGTCCCTTGTAACCTTTCTTGTACACATCTCTATCCTTCTATAAAGTTATTGGACGCGATGTGTACTCTTGAAAAAAAAAATCAACCCATTTGAAGAGCATTTGTATAGTACCAGCGGTTTGAATAGTTACTCAATATGCGTTTTGACTGGATATTTGGTGCCACATAAGCATAAGTAAATATAAATATGTCTCGGAAACTTATACACTGACCATATTGGACAACTTAAGCAACCTCCATGACCGTATTTAGGGCATTTCCAAGTTCAGTGACCACCTCGGAGGCTCGGAGCAGCTTAGCAACAGAGCATACAGAGGTACTCCAGCAGCCGGCCGCCGTTCCTCCAGGATGCTATAAATGATTAGTAAAGCCCTCTTGAGATGATAGCAAATGTGCAGTGTAGTGCAGGGGAGTTAGTTCTCGATTCTCATTGAATGGAGCCAGACAGTGAACTTATTCTCAGCAACAGCCCACCACAGACCCACAGAAAAAGAGTGGCACCACAAATTACACAAATGGTGTGATCCTTCAATTGGCTGGCAAGGAGAATAGGGTCCAGCTCCAGCCAGCAATTGACTAAGAAAAGCACAGCACCCAAATGTGGAATCCACAATGGGAAGAGGAGCACAGAGGAATAAAGCAAGATCCGGCTAGAAAAGGGCAGCAGCAGAACAAACTTCCCCATCAAAGGAGCACCGGAAGTGGAAGAAAGTGATTGACTCACAGTCTAAACTTTATCTATCCTAATCTTCTGGGCAGACCACAATCGACAGAAAGCACCAGGCTTGGCTATCATTTTGCTTTCGGTTACTTGAGTGCTGAACGCAAAACATCAAGCATGAGGACTGCTCAACAGAACTCAAAGTGGCACCGGACACTATAATAAGAGAACCATCTTCATATTTACTCCCTCCTTCCCATAATATAAGAACGTTTTTCAAGCTAACATGGTTTGAAAAACGTTCTTATATTATGGGACAGAGGAAGTAGCTTACAAGTTTTGAGCTCTCTGATGTATGTAGCAGGTTAAGGGGGGAAAATTACATGGTTCAGGGTCCCTAAATACACAGCGGTCCATCAGATGAGCATGTCAGCCTAAGGTAAGCAGAAAATAGAATACATTAAAGCATTTAACAAGATCATGCGATCTTATGGCAGGAATACAACTACAGTTTTCAGCAGTGTATGTCACAGCGAAGCATAAGTATTGACAGGGAAAAAAAGGAAAATCATTGAATGGTTCAAAGAAGTTGGTGGTGTTTATCTCTTTTGCTGGATAAGACCAGATGGTTGCCACTAGAATACTACACCTAAACATAGCAATCAGTTTCGTTTTGAAAAGAATGGGCGTAGCAATCAGTCATTGTGCCACCAATCCAAACTACTCCCCCCGTCCCATAATATAAGAACGTTTTTGGCACTACACTAGTGTAAAAAACGTTCTTATATTATGGGACAGAGGTAGTTCGTAGTAAATCTTTTGTAAGATTATAAATTCAAGTGTAGAGAAGTACTACTAAGCAAAGTTCACCTAATAAGACCATACACTAGAATACCCTATGACTGGATAACACTGGCAACAGCAACCAAGGCACCAACCAAAGTTCTTCGACGACATAAGCGGCAATGCTTTCCAACAAAGCAAAATTGGTTCATGAGTTTGATACATTGCTTGCAGTTCGTATGACATAATGAACTCTGAATTCGAAAACATAAGCAGATTCTGCGTGGGATCATACTGTTGATACAATGAACTCTGAAATTCTCTAGGAAGTTAGGCAAACATGGTTGAACAGCATATCAATTACGATTAGAGAATGCACATACGGCAAGAAACAAACATGAAAAATCAACCTTACCACAATAAAATGCCATTGTGTGATATCACGAGATAAAGAAACAAAACCGAAATACCATATGGATTCGAGTGGACAAAAATAAACCTTGAGAACTGTCGAGATAAACTCAACAGCGTTGACAATATTGCCCTTCCTCCTGAATTACAGAAAACTCCCAATTTACAAATACATGACACAAGTTCTTATTACTGTTGAAACTTCAGTAATAACAGACACGTCCTTCCAATTCACTGAGATCAAAATTGCAAGCAGTTGCACACACAAAAACTCAACCTGTTACCTTACTTTCTCATCTTCCCACCCGATCTACAACGCCACAAGAATTATATCCTAATGTAACCAATCTATGACTCTAAGCTGAATAGAAGTCCAGAGCCACATCACCTCGCCGGATTCAGTCGAGCCACCCGGTTTGCCGAAGCACAGCGTCGCGTACCCGTCGAAGATCCCGGCCCTTGAGCGTGCGACCGGCGCCCTCCAGCATCGAGAAGGGGGCGGCCGGCCCGGCGCCACCAGCAGACGCGCGCGCGACCATCTCGTGCGGGGGCAGCATGGCGGCATCCCCGTGCCGGAGCTCGTCATCGTCGTCCAGTTCGTCCCACTTGTCCATTGCCGGCTTCGGGGGCGGGCGGACGGGAACCTTAACTGGAGCCGACTGGTGATACTGCGGGGCCGGTGCGCGGTTCTTGGGCCTCGGGTTCGCCGGGATAGCCCACGCGGCGGAGGCAGGGGACTGGGTGGGCGACAGCGAACCACCAGATGCCGAAGTGGCAGCCGCGATGGTGGCCTTGCGCCGGAGCAGCGTGGCCGGGGTGGCCGCGACAGCCGACGCCGCTGCCCCGCTCCCGCCCCCGGCGCGGCGAACAAGGAGCCTTTTGTCCCCCTCGTGCAGCGCGGCGAGGAGACCGAGGTGGCTATGCGGAACCCGGGTCGGGCTCCCTGGCCCGTCGGGCCGCGCGTCCGAGGCGGCGACTGGGGCGGATGAGAACATGAAGTCGTCCTCGTGGAACTCATCCCCAGCGACGAACGACGACTCCGTCGGCGACGAGGAGGGCGACGAGAACAACCCGACGAACCGCTCGGTAGCCGGCGACCGGCGCGGCCGGTACTCGTCCATGGGCGCGCGCTCGGCCGCTCCGGCGAGGGGGTCAGGGCTCAGAGGGGAGGCGCGCGCGCGTGCGGGTGGGGGTTGAGGGCCCCGTGGGCTCGGGGTCCCAGCGGTGGGCGGCCGGGCGACGTGATGGGGATGGGGAAGGGGGGAGAAGGCAAGGAGGTCTGGTGGGTTTCACTTTTTATGGGCGCGGCTGCGACCCACCGGAAGGGTCACCCCGCCCGGCTTTGTTGCTCGCCTCGGTTATATGGGGCGCGAGACGTGATGGATAGGCTGCAACAAAGGTTCGACTCAAAAAGAAATTAGAGTATGAACATTTTATTTAGATTGATCCAGAAACGAGCTGATTTTAAGCCAAACTCGATTTTAGCTTGATATCGTATAATTATATTAATAATCTTCACATATAAGATTAAAAAAAATCTTCACATATAAGATAAAAAGAAACGCGATAACTTACTACTCCCTCCGTTCCTAGATATAAGTCTTTGTAGAGATTTCACTAGGTGAACTACATACGGAGCAAAATGAATGAATCTACACTTAAAATGCATCTATATACATCCGTATGTGGTTCATAGTGAAATCTCTACAAAGACTTACATTTAGGAACGGAGGGAGTATCATATATGTCGTGAATGTTTTTTTTTCATTTTACCTACTTTCAAACATGAAGCTTAATTAAGCGCAGAGAAAATTTAGTTTCAATATGATACATGATTAGTCATGTATTATCTCGGTCTCAAATTTGTTGTCTTATATATTTGGCTAGATACGGATGTATCTAACACAACAACATGTCTAGATACATTGGTATCTAGATGTATCTAGACAAGTCCGAGTCAGCTAATTTGGAATGGAACGGAGGGAGTATTAAATATCCTGTTATTTGACTAAAGTTTGAGTGCACACACATATTTGTTTTTTTTCTTTTGCTAGTTCATTCATGATCTCGTGCCAGAGACTATCCGTATCTAGAGAAATCTAAAACAGGCATAATTCGAGGCGGAGTGAGTACTAGTCTTCAGTTGAGAGAGAATAAGTCAAATTTATACTTATGTTGTGTTGTGGTCTATTTTGTTCAGAAAAATGTCTTAGATTATCAAAGAAATCATCTTATTTAGTTCGAAAGAGACCGACTCGAGATCATTGCAAGTTAAAACGGGTCACTTTTTCCAGCTAAACTTTGAGTTTCGCTCAGTTTGAAAGCTCAAACTTTTGTACAAACTGAGTTGCCTCTGATCCAACTCGTTCAGACTCGACTCATTTTGCAGTACTAGGTGGATACTGGATAGAAAAAAAGGCCAAAAATCGATGCAATCAGGTACTCAAAAAAAGGCCAAAGATCGATGCCGCCTCACCATCTTTGCAAGCTCTCCTCCGGAAAAATTGAGGTGAAGAAAGAACATGAAAACAAACAAAGATCATCAAGGGAGAGGTAAAAAGCCTTCAGGCTCTATCAATGTGGATTATTGCGAGGAGTTAGATTATCTTAGGCAATGTAGGTGGAGTTGGTGTTGCATGTTTCATGTAAGATGTAATATATATGTACTCGCTAATATGGAGGGGTTCTCTACCCCGTCCTTTTTTTTTAATATATAGTGCATTTGTTTATGCATATTCGAGAAAAAGATACTTCAAAATTAGGATGCTCCAGGCTACGCCACTTTAGCGATTTTTACATCTTTTCATTTCTTTGAGAAAGAAGCATTATAACCTTCAACTGAACGAGTCACAATGTGCCCTTAAGCCACTTGACGCTTACGTGAGTTCAATTCACAACTTAGTAAATTAAAAATTACCAATCATGATCTCAGAAATAAAAAAATTCTGTCTCACAAGACTGTCAAACCTAGGAAAATAGATTCATAGAAAAGATTCTTTCATAGGCATATACCCTCCCGAAAAGGCTACTTAACGTTTTATTTTGGCAGAGCATCTACAACCGGATCTAGCAAATCCGATGTCTGCGAACGTGTCTGGACACGTTCACGGATAGTGACCGATCACCTCTCAAATGTTTGGGTCCACAATCATATGCCTCATTCACAAATCCACAAAATTATAGGTCTAGTCTTCGTTGGTTGTACCTGACAGTGGCAGTTTATAACGGAGTTATGGATTTTGTCCGGAATTTCAGATTTTCCTCCAAAATTCGCTCATGCCGTCCAGGCCCGCTATAAATACAAGCCGGCCAAAATTTTCGGCCCTTTTAGAATTTCCAGCCCAGCCCCATAGTCCATGTACGCCCGCAGATGTGAGTCGATGGTATAAAACTCCCTACTGAAGCCTCTCAACCCTAACCTTGCGTCCCTCGCTTCTCTTTACAGAGCGGCGGCGGCTGCCACCTGCCGCCTACTGGCGATGCAAGCCAAGGCCCTCGCCTCCTCCCATCCTTCTCCACCGGCAGTCCACATCCTCCTCCTCCTTTTCCTACTTCCAATCCACTTCTTCCATGGGGCGCGGAGACCGGGTTAACGGCGGAGAAAGTTCACCGACAGCTATCAAACTACCAAAAACTATATGAACATGTTGTGCTAGACACTACTCCATCCACGTAACTAGTACTATATGAACTTTTTAAATATAACTATGACTATCCATGGCATAATCAATATATGAACATCACGTCCCAATATCTATGTACAGTTATCCAACTACATCTATAGCTTCTGAGGAGCACCGACATTGGCCAATATGCACCCAAGGGCCCCACGTGCCTCCCCCACGTGCCATAGGGGGCACATCCCCCTGCCGCGTGGCCCTTCTGAACCTCTAATTCACCGCCTCTCGGTCCTTGTGCCATTATATACCTCTGAAAACTCGCCCGGATTTTTCGGCCGCCGCACACCTCTGTTTCTTCGCAATCCAATCTAGAGGCCTTTCTTTGTACACTACCGACGAGAGAAATCATCTCAGTGGCCACCCTCCATCAACTTGAAGGCCATCAAGATCACTCGTGAGTAGTTTCCTTTGGACCATGGGTCTGTAGCAGTGATGGTTCTCTCTCTATCCAAGTACTAGAATGAGAAGATTTAATATCTCTAGCTAGATGGTTCTCTTTCTATGGGTATGTAATAGTGACACACCTTTATTACTCCCTCCGTTTCTAAATATAAGCCTTTTTAAAGATTTCAATACAGATTAAATACTGATGTATATAGACGTATTCTAGAGTGTAGATTCACTCATTTTGCTCCGTATGTGATTTATATTGGAATCTCTAAAAGGGCTTATATTTAGAAAGGGAGGGAGTAGATAGTAATCAAAGTTGCATCACGAGCATAGAGGGGTGATGGCACTAGGGGCCTCATGTACTACAAAGACTTATAAGTCTTTGGAGAGATTCCACTATGAACCATATACGGATGTATGTAGATGCATTTTAGAGTGTAGATTCATCCATTTCACTCCGTATGTAGCCCATAGTGAAATCTCTACAAAGACTTATATTTCGGAACGGAGGAAGTATATTTTTTTAGAAAGAAAGGGCCACGCCCTTGTTCCATTTCATAAAAGAAACGAAACAACACATCCAGAGTATATTACATCACGAGAGCTCACGACGGACAGCAGGCACGCTGCCATAGTAAAGCGTCACAAATCTATGGCAACGCAAAGCCAGAAACTAGAACTAGCAAAGTAAGAATCCGGCAGCGCTATAGCACTTTTAAACAAAGAGAAGCTACAGGCTCATAAGCCAAAAGAAACAGGTCTAAAAGGAATTTCCCTGCCTCAGCCAGGATCTGGCCACAACAACAGATGAGGGCTTCTCGCTTTCGTCTCCAACTTTTCCACAACCCACTCCAGCTTGCCCCTGGCATCTCCTGAGGAAAGGCACTCCTTATGTAGACGGATTTGATGTTGTTCTCCTCCATATAGCCTGCAAACCAGGCCAACAAACGTTATTGAAAACAATGTCGTTGCGAGTTTTCCAGATCGCCCATAGCCCAGCCGCATGGACCGTGTTAATGGCAGCGAACTTATCTCCCCTAAGCCAGTACGAGGAGATGGACATCATAGTTATGTCTTCACTCACTCAGTAATGGCACAGATGGCTTTATAGAACTCAGCAGCAACAACACAAGCACTGAATAAGTGGGAACAAGATTCTTGCTCAGAGCAAAACACGCAAGTGGGATCACCCACCTCTTGTCTTTTGCTCAAATTATCTCTGGTCAGTAGTTTATTATTAACCAAAAGCCAGGGAAAAATCTGAATCCTAGGGAGAATTTTAAGTTTCCAAACAGCAAAAGAAGTAGCAGGCAAGACCCCCCTGAAATTAATGAACTTATAGAAGGAATTAACTGTATAAACCTCTTTAGAATTCAGATTCCAAACAGGGGAGTCATCCTCCTCTACCAAACGAATGAAACTAGCAATTTCTACAAGTTCAAACCAAAGAGCTATCTGCTCTTGAGTAAAACATCTTCTAAAAGTAAGCTTCAGGTTATGGCCATCCCAAATTGTATCAATAGTGGCATGTTCATTAGCTAAGTTGTACATATCCCAATATTGGGTAGCCAAAGTAGCATTGCTTGGTAGAGGAGTATATGACAATGCTTGAGTAGGAATGTAGGATATGGGGAAATTCACGAGACATGCAGCTGCAAACCCTGAGAAATTCTCACCTTCTTGCATCGCATAAATGTCGTCAGTGTTGTTTGAGTTTATGATCAGCCTTGTGTGGTTCGAGCTAGATTCAAGCCGAACCGAAGCGCCAAGGCTTCCGCCGTAAGGACTCAACACAATCGCCTTATTTCTACCGCCAGAAACCTGCCTAGGCTATCCCGCAACACTGCACCCACCAATCCTGTAGCGTATACCGATCATAAGCCGCGTCAATGTTGAGTTTTACATAGCCACTGATTGGGCATGTCCAGCCAGTTCTTTTCACCTTTGCATTTGAAGAGACGACAACGAAATTTGACAGAAGAGCTCAAATCGCTAGTATAATCTGTGTCGATTGCTGTTTCTGCTCATCGTGTACAAGTTTTCTTCTCTCTCGTCACATGTACCAAGGTGCAACTGCCACAATATGTGGTCTGTTCTTCCGTGCCCAAGAAGTCAGTCCAGGCTTCATTTGAAGGGAGGCATAACAGACATTCCAACACAGATTCGCTAGCACGGTATGCCCATTGTCTGGACTTGCTACACTGTATACGTCACCAATAAGTTTTTTTTATAATCTAAACAAAGAAAGAAAATACGATAGCCTTTTCATTCTTTGACAAGCGTGGCTAGTAGTTATAATGCACTGTGCACCTGCTCCCTATCTTTGGCGCATGTTCGTTTCTGTCACTAAACCAAAAGAGGTTTCAGATGTACCAGTTCTTGATTATGCCGGATTAAGTCCATGTATTACATAACTAATAAGATGGGCGCATGACTGTATCAGATTCAATTGGTGCTCCATGGGATCCGAATTTCCTTGTACAACCAGATTCTGCTGTCTGAAGTACGACGTGCCCCCTAAATGGATGTTATCTAAGTACCTCTGAGCAATTCCATTTGAATATATAAATTAATAATCTAAAATATGCATCAATGACAGTTTGGCCGAGTGGTCTAAGGCGCCAGATTTAGGCTCTGGTCCGAAAGGGCGTGGGTTCAAATCCCACAGCTGTCAATTTTCATGTTTTGTTTTGTTTTGTTTTTCGATCGCGCAGCGATATATGGCTAACACGTCCCAGATTCACTTTTTGGCCCACCACATACCCTTGGCCCATCACGACTGTTTCTTTTTCTCATTCTCTTCAATGCGTCGTCCTCTACTTTCTATTATCTTTTTCCCGCATGAGGAGGCACCCCATGTTGTCTTCAAGCTCCATCTCCATCGCCGCTCATGAAGCTTCGACGACGAAGCTGCATCCATGGAATCCCCATCGGCGAGCTGCGTCCGTGGTGGCCGCACGTTGGAACCAGCGCCGCAGCATGTTGGAACCATCGATTTTTTTTGCTACATCCATTCATGGCGGAGCTACGTCCGGCGATGACGAAGATGACCTTTTGCTACAATCGTCGTCAGTTTTTGCTACAACCAGCAAGAAATTTTGCTAAACCCATTCATGGAAAGATGCGACCCGAGACAGCGGCGAGGATGATTTTTGCTGCAGACGCAATTGTTTTTTTGCTACTACCGGCGAGGTTTTTTGCTACATCCATTCATGGCGGAGATGCAACCCGGGACGGCAGTGGCGATGATTTTTGCTGCACCCGTAATTGGTTTTTGCTACTAGCGGCGAGGTTTTTTGCTACATCCATTCATGGCAGAGATGCGACCCAGGATGGCGGCGACGATGATTTTTTCTGCACCCGTAATTGGTTTTTGCTACTAGCGGCAAGGTTTTTTTTACTACATCCATTCATGGTGGAGATGCGACCTGGGATAGCAGCGGCGATGATTTTTGTTGCACCCGTAATTGTTGTTTGCTACGACCGGCTAGGTTTTTTGCTACATCCATTCATGGCGAAGATGTGACTCGGGACGGCGACGACGATGATTTTTACTGCAACCCTCGTTGTTTTTTGCTACGACCGGCGAAGTTTTTTGCTATATCTATTAAATGGCGTTGACTGGCTACTGTCGCTCGTGCAACCCCATGCAGCGAGCATCGACGGTGGGGGGCGGCGGCGGCATACCGGTGGTGCTTCAACCAATTTACTTTTTGGAAGTATTTAGTGATTATTGCTTGCAAACAAGTTAGGAATCTGCTTTAAAGATATTCTCCACGGGAGACTTTTTCGTGTTGGAAATTGTTATCATTTTTTTTTGCTGGAATCGGTGATAATTTTTGTTGCAAACAACTTATGAATCTACTCCAAAGAAATTTCTCATGGGGATTTTTAAATGTTTGGATGTTATTGTTTCTTGATGGAATGCTACATTAGTGCTTTTTTAGATGTAAAAATATGGGAAATATGCTGGAAACATACACCAATTTTGCTTTCATAGTTTTTATTGTTTATGCTACAATGCTACATGCAACTTTTTTGCTTTGGTTTGTAGGTTTTGTTGTGAAGTATTGCCGACATAGGTGATACACTTTAACAACAAATGCAGGCTCCACGGACGTAACAACAAAGGGAAACACTTCTTATCTGTATTCTGGTGATAAGCCAACGCCAAACCATACCATATCCGTCGATTCCAGTTTAATCCCACGGTGGGGACATCAATCACTATACCTTGGTTTTATAGAATAATAATAAATGTTAATTCCTCTCAACCGGTGCTAATTAACCACCCGTATGTCACGCATGCATCAGTGCATATCCCTTATATTTCTCGTCTGATCCGTCCCTCCCGTTCCTCTCTCCCTCATTTCTTCCGCATGCGTCTCCATCTGAGCACGCCGTCAACATTGCCGCCTCTATCCTCCGCGACTTCTTGGCCTAGATTGAATCTGCTGCACCCCATGCTTCCTTCCCACCTCGTTGCCGGCCACAGTATCCAGCGCACGGCTCAGATCCAAATCGAAACCCATGAGCGACCTGCTCCACGATGCGGCCCCGACGACCTTGTCGGTGTGGCATCCCTGCAGGAGGTGGTTGTGCCCACCATCTCCACCGCAGCATCACCAGGTTGCATGGAGGCTGTGGGGTGTGCCCACCGTCTCCACCACCCCTCGGCTTGTGAACAAGCAGTTGTCTCTGATATGTTCTTCCTTTTTTGTTCTTTGATTTGAATACAAATTCACTTATTGATGGTAATTTGTTTTAATTGAGTCCATGTTTTTATCATGCTCTGCCTCATTTTTTTGTGGCAGAAAAATAGAAACAATCAATTTGGATAGAATTTTTTTTCATATTACAATGATGCACCTGTGTGTTTGCAATAATTATTGTCAATTTCTAGTTTCTATTTTTATGCTTCCATTGGGCATGACTTATGTTGAGATAGCATGAAATTGACGCTTCCAGATATCCATGCTTCTTAATTTGATGTATGTTTCTTCAGTTTAGTTAATTTACCACAATATAACCATGCTTTGAAATATTTATTCTTAAGCATCCAACGTTTCGGTACATGTATTTTGAACCTTCTTTCTAGTACTAGTTGTTACTTCCCACCTTCTATTGTTATGCATCATGCCTAAAGTTTTTATGCTTCAAAGGTGCTTAAAGGTTGCCGACGCCAGCCGAGTGACAAGCTAGCCAACGGGCCCGAGGAGCTCAAGGATAAGCGGCACCAGTGGCATGGTTGGCAAGCAGACAAATCGGTAATGCTAATTGGTGCAATGGAGACTTCTGGGACCATAAACACCTAGCTCAAGAAGATGGGACTGCTTGCTTCCAAACACAAGGAAATAACAAGCCACATGGAAAGGTATTGCATTGCATGAATCGCCCGCCGGTCCGTCATCATCTGTCTCCATGCACTGATTATTCCCAATTTGATGTTTCAGTTATCCATGGTAAATAAGCATCATATATGTCTTTGGCATTCCAGTTTGTTTGCATGGATGGAAGAAATTTGTCTGTATTAGATCACAAAATGATTGATTCACATTTGTACACAAATGTTGTCATTGCTAGTTTCTAGTCACAATACTTATGCTTCTTCTAGGTATGAGTTATGTTGAGATGACAAATAATGGATGCTTCCTAACTTTACTATATGTCTTCTTCAGCCGACATAGTTTGCTGCAATAGAAACATACTGCTACTTTTTATATACTTTTTCTTACAATGTCAAGAACATTGTTTCCATTTAAAAACTATCATCATGCTTCACATATTTCATATATTTGTTGTACGCTTCAAGCAGTTGGGCGCCACTGGGGACATATATGGAAGCGACGGATGCATGCACCTAGAAGTGTGAGACACCTGGATCTTCCCTACAATGAAGACACCACACACGAAGAGAAGCAAGTCTACAATGTATACGAAACATATGATATTAACTTAGAAGCAGTGTATGTACTATTGGGGACTTGGAAGAAAATAACTTCGTATCATGCCTTGAACTTAGTTTATGAACGAATGACGCAGGAAAAAACTTATGTTCTGTTGGAGACAAATTGTTTTTACCGTGGAAACACATGCATTTGATGGAAGCAAAAAAAAGCATTTAGAAGCAAAGTTTTCGTTGTGCTGGAAACAAATACTTACATGATTTTTTTTTCATGGAAGCAAAGTGCTTCAACACAAATTTTTGTTACCTGAAAACAGTATTAAATTTCGTATCATGGAAGCAAAAATATGTTGCATTGGAAACAAGATAAAATGTTACACGTGATGTATTTTAATTACATCAAAAAAAAGTTGAATAAATTTCCCCAAAATTAACCCGTATATGAAGCATCACCCTTTTTTTTGCGAAAAATATGAAGCATCACCCAACTATGTATGATGCACAAAAAATGTGTACAGAACACCTAGTTTTGCTGCGTTGAAAACAACCAATTTAATTTTTTTAATAAAATTTCTATCTCAAAAAATGGAAGCAAATTATTCTAGCCATGGAAACATTTTTGGAATTGTTTGGATTGTTTACCACATGTGTCACGTGGTTCTAGCCACAGAAACATAGTTTGTTGCGATGGAAGCAAAACCATTATTACATTTCACATAGATTCTCCTTCCCATTTTATTTTTTTGACAGCAATTCTCCTTCCCAGTTACCCTTGTTGCCAAGGAAAAAGAAAAAAAATAGGAAGCATGGACGTGGATGGAGGAAGAAGTGTATGGCGGATCACACGTGATTGACGGAAGCAGATATAGGAAGCAACAATTAGGGAGATGCATGCATCATGCATGTAAGGTAACAACGCAGGACGGCCGCCCCGGAGACAATCATGCATGCAGATATAGGAAGCATTAATTAGGAGCAATCAATTAACGAAGCTCCGGAGCAATCCATGCATCATGCATACTAACTAATGGGCCCTTAACTAATACATCGGACGTTCATCATGCATTTGATCGGACGGCCAACCACTAGTCTGATAAAAACCAAACATCAGTAGTCTGATACCTAGTGATACCCAACAACAAATGCAGGCTCCCTATGTAGATAGCAGTGAGAAGTGTAGCATCATTGGGGTGGGCTCCACGGACGTAACAACATGCGGCATGCATGGCATGGCGCTGAAGCATTGGGGTGATGCAAGCGACGCGATTTCCAAGCATGCAGGTGGACGAGCGTACATGAGCAAAGAAAGGAACGACCTGGACTACTTTCTATCTGAACACTTTAATCAGACGGGAATAAAATAGTCAAATCGTATGTATGCGGTGCCACTTCGGCCGGTCGACCGGCGCCTATCAGTGGCCTTTTGTTTAAGTGTATAAATTGTTTCTAAACATCCTGGTATTGTTGTGTAATTGCCTTTTGTTTTCTCCCAATACGAAAAAGGATGAACCAATTTAATAATTCTCAATTTATATATTTTTATTTTGCTTTGTAATATTATATACTACTTCCTCCGTTCTCAAATATTTGTCTTTCTAAAGATTTCAACAAGTGACTACATACAAAGCAAAATGAGTGAATCTACACTCTAAAATATGTCTACATACATCCGTATGTTGCAGTCCATTTAAAATGTCTAGAAAGACAAATATTTAAAAACGGAGGGAGTATTAAAGGCAATGGGGTTCGACTAGTACGTCACATGTTCACGCTTAGAGCATCAAAGCATGCCTAACTAGCACATCTGAAGGGTCGCCACGAGGCTTGCATCACATAGTCATGGACATCGAGCTATAGTTGTTGTAGACACAAAATCAGAAATAATCGGTACTAGCTAGCAAGCTATCGTGTCTGTCTGTGACACAAACTACTTACGTCAAACATAACTCCAACACCGTGTTCACTTCCCGAACTCCGCCGAGAAGAGACCATCACGATTACACACGCGGTTGATGTATTTTAATTAAGATCAACTTCGGGTTTTCTACAACCGGACATTAACAAATTTCCATCTGCCACATAACCGCGGGCACGGCTTTCGAAAGTTCAAACCCTGCAGGGGTGTCCCAACTTAGCCCATGATAAGCTCTCCCGATCACCGAAGGATATTCCTTCTCCCCGGGAAGACCCGATCAGTCTCGGAATCCCGGCTACAAGACATTTCGACAGTAATAAAACAAGACCAGCAAAGCCGCCCGATGCGCCGACAAATCCCGATAGGAGCTGCACATATCTCGTTCTCAGGGCACACCGGATGAGCAAGACGTCGGGTTGGCATAGACCCTGATTGCGCAGGGGGCGCCGGACATCGCTCGGTTTGGACCAGCACTTAGAGAAGCACTGGTCCGGGGGGGCTAAAATAAAGATGACCCTCGGGCTGGCCGACTCAAGGGAAAGGGATAGGTGGTGGTGAGGCAAATGGTAAAACCAATGTTGGGCCTTGCTGGAGGAGTCTTATTCAAAGCGAACTGTCAAGGGGGTCCCATAAATCACCCGACCGCGTTAGGGACGCAAAATCCAGAAATATAACACCGGTATGACGGAAACTAGGGCGGCAAGAGTGGAACAAAACACCAGGCATAAGGCCGAGCCTTCCACCCTTTACCAAGTATATAGATGCGTTAATAATATAAGAGGTATTGTGATATCCCAACAAGTAAACATGTTCCAACAAGGAACAACATCTCCATGTTCCAACAAGGAACAAACTTCATCTTCACCTGCAACTAACAACGCTATAAGAGGGGCTGAGCAAAGCGGTAACATAGCCAAACAAGGGTTTGCTAGGACAAGGTGGGTTAGGGGCTTGGTTTGACAATATGGAAGGCACGATAAGCAAGTGGTAGGTATCGCAGCATAGGCATAGCAAAAGAGCGAGCAGCTAGCAAGCAAAGATAGAAGTGATTTCGAGGGTATGGTCATCTTGCCTGCAAAGTTCTCAGGGTTGTCGAAGGCTTGATCCTCGTAAGTGTTCTCAACAGGTTCCTCGTTCACGTACTCGTCTCCCGGCTCTACCCAAGGCAAGAACACAAGCAAAGGGGACAAACATCAACCACGATGCAATGCGCAAGCAACATGATGCAAAACATGGCATGATATGCGAGATGTGGTATGCAATGCATATGCGTGCTCCGGAAGGAAAAAGATGAACAAGGAATAATCTTGGCAAACCAAGTATTCCACTGGAAAGGTGAGGTGATTTCGGTTGAAATCGATATAAAGATCACCGGAATCGGATGCACGATTTGCAAATGACAAGCAAAACAAGAATGACATATTTCTGCGTTAAACAGCATGATGCCACTTAGCATGCAACAAGAAATTAAGCTACTGCATCCAAACATACCAACAAAGCATATGACAGTGATCTACTCAAGATGCTCGACAAAAGATGATCACTGAGCTACGGCTAAATCACACCACAACAGGTTCAAACAAGCATGACAAAAGTGCAAAAGATAACAGGTTCACAGACTTGGTGAAAAAATACTATCATACCAGAAATTAACATCAGGATGACATGTTTAGAGCAAGGAAACAACCTGCTACAGGAACATGACATAGCAAAATATGACATGAATCTACTCAAAGCATAGAACAAAAATCCCTTACTGACCATGAGCCAAAAAGGACCAGAAAATATAATAGCACCCATGTCAATTAAGCAAGTTTCGTTACAGTTTTCAGACTTAGCAGAAAACTGGACATGTCAAAAACAGATAACAAGTAGGCATATTTACGAGCTCGATGCACTCACTACAGAGCATTACATGATAAAATAAGCATACACCCACCAAGAAGACATGGCATAGAAGCTAGACATGGCAAGAACAACATCATAGCATGCACGGATCAACTACAACAAGCTTGGCAAAATCGAATAACATGTAAACAATCTGCCAATAATATTTTATAACAAAAGTAGAGCTCGATTGACTCAAGCTATGGCACTCCATAATTACAAAAAAAGGCATGGATGGATAGGTCAAACCCATATGTTCAGAACACCCTTACTGATCATGCTCAAAAGAGCCATAGATCTCTCTGAAACAACATGAACACATGGCATAAAAATAACAGCAGGGAATGACTTAGTGAAATTACTAAGTCCCTGAAACCAGCAACAATATGACCCCTAGTTTGCATGCTTGTGCTAGTCACCACAGAGATCGCAAAAATACATGGCATACACCCCTGTAAAGATGGCATGGGATATTACAAAACACATGTAGGACTCCAGTTCATAGGATGCACACATCAATCATGGCAAAAATGGCAAAAGTGCATCTACTGAAACAGATCTGAAACTAACATCACATAGCCCTCTTCTAACAGCATTTCGGGCATCAAGATGAACTCAAATGAAAATGATGCAATGAGATGAAGTGATGTACTCATCGAGGCGAACAATTTGACATACTACACGCCCAGAACGGAACAGTACGCAGCAAGTTATGATGCGATGAACATGGCATGATAATGCAAAATAACAGGGACTTGGTGATGAAAACGACCTCGGGGAATCGGGACGGAGCGGTGCAGGACGAGGAGATCCGGGGACGGGGCGGCCGTTTGGTTGGGCGGGCTGGTGGATCTGGTCCAGCCCGACCGGATCCTGGATGAGGCAACTCTGGCGACGGCGTGCGGCGACCGAAGGCGATCGGCGGGCACGGGGAGGCGCAACCGGCGAGGTCGGGCACAGGAGCCCGGGGTGGCGGCGGCGCACGCCGGGACGCGGGGCAGACGGCGGCGGGGCGGAGGGGCCGAGGCGCGCGGCAGCGGCGCCATGGCTGTGGCGGCGGGACCACGCCGCCGGCGGTCGGAGCGGAGGCGAGGTCGGCGGAGGGCGGAGGTGACGCACGGGCGTGGCCAGGAGCGCCGGCGAGCGGGCGCGGGGCTCGGGGCGCGGGAGGCGGCGATGGGCTGGGCGGGCCCGCTGCGGGCTCGCCGGGCCGCGGCGGCGGGTGGCGGCGGAGGCGCCACGTGGCGCGCGGCCACTAGCTGCGGGGCGGCGGCGCGATTTGTCGGGCGGGCGCGGACATGTCCGGGCGCGTCGGGGCGATTTGATCTAGGGTTTGGGGATTCATCCGCGAAAATGGAGGGGGAGGCACCTATTTATAGCTAGGAGGAGGTAGGAGACTCCAAATGGAGTGCGGTTTGCGGCCACACGATCGTGATCGAACGGCGATGGACATGGGAGTGACTTAGTTGGGTTTTAGGCCACTTTGAAGGGGTGTTGGGCTGCACACAAAAGAGGCTTTACGGCTACCCGGTTAACCGTTGGAGTATCAAACGGTCTCTGAATGACCCGAAACTTGACAGGCGGTCTACCGGTGCTATACCAAGGCCGCTTGGCAAACCTCGGTCCATCCCGAGAAAGTTTAATACCCACACACGAAAAAAAGGCAAAAGGGGGCGCCGGGGGACATAGGAGCGCCGGATTGCAAAACGGACAACGGGGAAAATGCTCGAATTCATGAAACGAACACGTATGCGAATGCGATGCACATGATGACATGATATGAAATGCATGACAAGGACAAAATGCAAAAGAAGGAAAACCCAACCACGGAGGGAATATCATATCACATTGCCGAAAATGGGAAGAGTTGGAGTTACAAATATGGCAAGTTACATCCGGGGTGTTACATAGAGCATCGAAGCATGTCTAACTAGCACGTCTGAAGGGTCGCCTCGACACTTGCATCACACAGTCATGGACATCAAGCTATCGTTGTTGTACAATAAATCAGAAATAATCAATACGCTATCGTATCTGTCTGTCCTATATACGTTTATTATGCAGGCTAAACTTGGCCAATTGCTCATAGTCCAGGGTAGAAATAGGTCTCGCAAAAAGAAAAGGAAGAACCTGAGGGAACATATATTTCGTTTGGACAGAAGAGAATCTCTCGGAGGTGCTCATAAGGGTAGACTCTGTCCCCCGAGCTCAAGGGTCGAGTCAACGACAAGTGGTGAAGTAACAGCAGGTCCCGCCCCCGCGTCGTCTCCATCGAGGCGACTCGGGGGAAACCCTAAACCGCCGCCGCCGCACCCCTCCTCCCCCTCCCCTCCCCCTCCGCCGCCGCCAGAGGTGTGCGCCGGCGTGCGCTCGACACCGATGAAGGTGGTGGCGGGGGATCTGGCGGCTCCACATCGCGTGGAGGGCTCGGGCGGCGGGCCACTCCGGCCGGAGCTGGTGAGGCACCTTCCTCGGTCTCGCGGGGGACGAGGAGGCGCCGGTCCATGGTCGCTGGTGTGCGGCCTCCCTTGCGTGGTTGCCGTCGCCAGATGCATCTCACCCTCTCCGCCCAGATCTGCTCCTTCCATCGCCGGATCCGGGTCCTCCCGGGCGTCGGCAGCGCGGATCTCGTCGAGGGGGGTTGGTTCCGGGGGAAACCCCTGGCCGGCGCAGCCACATCGCAGGCGACGCCCTGGGCGCCGTACTCCTCCCTGGAGGCTGTGCCCGGGGATAGCAGGGGCGGCGAGAGAGTCGGGTTGCGGGTGTGATAGTGGCGGGTGGCAGCTTGGCTCGGCGCTTCACTGCCTTTTCCTCGGTGGCTCATCGCTGTTGCCCTTGTTGCTGCGTCTGTGGCCGACGGCTCTAGCCCTTCGGTGTGGCTTAACCGCGGACGACGACGGTGCTCGGAATGGTGTGCTCTGATTTAGCAGGTCTGCTCCTAGTTCTTATGCGTAGCTTGGACGTCTTCCTCTGGGTTCTAGGGTGAACCGAGCTGCCGCCTGCTGGTGCGGCATCCTTCGAGCCAGGATGAGAGGGCAGGGGCCCTTTGCAGCGGCAGCTCCAGAGGAGTGTCGGTGCTGTCTTCGAGTTTGGCTACGATCACGAAGCTTGCACGGTGGTGCATCCTCTCAAGTCCGTAGCTTGTCCGGTTGGTGTAGGTCGTCCTGTAGGGTGTTGGCGGCAGCATGACGTTCTTGCTATCGCTACTGCCTTTGAGTCTGTTTCGCTTTGCTCCTTGTATCAGCCACTTGTTTCTTTTCTTGCTTTCCTTGTAAGTTGGTGTTCTTGTATTCCTGGCCGGTTGATGGCTTTGTTAATTCAAAGCCGGGCTCTTCTTGAGCCTTCGTTCTAAAAAAAAGGGTAGACTCAGTGTGCATGCGTTCATAAGGTTGAGTATGCTCGTGTATGTGAGCGACTTTTACTGTAACTGCATTATGACCAAAACATGTCCAGACACAATTGATTAATTATTGATAGCTATAGGCATAGGCAAACGAGCCAAGAATGACTGTGATTACTTGGGGACAAGCAGATCCATGAGGTCGGCGGTGACACCTCAACGCTCCGTCATCTGCTACCGGTCACGGGGGACTAGTTGATCATCTTGAACGCGTTCTCACATGCATCACCGGCACCTTTCACGAGTGACACAGCCTTTGAGGCACCAGCATAGTCTGCATACTCGAAGGCAACGTGGGCTTGTAGGTCGAGGTCGTTGTCTGCGTCAAGGTAGGCATTATGGCAAACAAGTAGCGCGTCCTCCTCCGGTGTGCCCTTTTTTCCCCAGGTCAACTCAGCGATGACCCCGTTGTTGGTGTAGACGGTGAAGATTGCGATCTCCAGTGCGATGCTGGCGGGGTCATGCTCGGTGGTGGCATAGGCACTCTTTGGATCAACGCTCAGCATAGCTAAGCAGACTGTGGCGTTATTTGTCTTCTTTTATGTGCTGGAAATAAAGTCGGCGTCGGCATGGGCGGTGGGGAGGGCATCGGAGGGCATGGCGGCGAGAACAATGAGAGCCATAGCTGTGTATGTTGTGGCCCTCCTCATTGTTGTTTGCACTTTGCACCTAGCTAGACGTTTTTGTGTTGGTGTAGTACACGACGACTGTTCTTTTATACTCCACTAGTAGATGGATATCGTGCAATGCAAGTCCATATCATGTAGGATATTAATCAAGAGTTACAAAAAGGTAAGATATTAATTGCATGATGACATTAGGGAGGATAATATTTTTTTAGGAAGGTGGATAATACTTGCACATTAATTATGTGATTAGTGCTGACATTAATATTTGATATGAAATTGATTGCCCGCTAAACATGTTGAGCGTTCATCATTGGAGCAATTTAGGTCCTTGGATGCACATGGTTTGATGGCCAAGATTAGTTGGATCCCTTTGAGTCTTTTTATACTGATATAGATATAGGTGTAAGATATCACGCAAGAGAAAATGCTGCCTTACCTATGCTATATATCTCTCTTATGTGTAATAGCAAATGTAATAAAAATGAAAGGTGTAAAGGGTAAAGTAGTACTCGTTTGGCCACCGACAAAAAAGCCGAGAGCAAGGTAGTCTAGTAACTGCACCCATTCTTTAAAAAAGTAGTAACTGCACTGCACCATTAATTTGGGCATTAATCTCCATAGTTATTTGCTCATATATCCCTTTCGCATGTCATTTATTGTAAGTGTAGAAGTAGTGGTTGATAAGGCAGTCTTATATAAGTCTGCCACGAAAATCATGTATAATGGGTTATCTCTTAGCCTTACTAGATGACTCATTGCGCCAATTGGCGCAGAGACGAACTCCAACCTGCAAGTTAAGCGAACTATATGATACTTAGAATGAAAGACAAGTGAACTATTTGAAGAGACCAAGAACAGAAGCAACTAAAACAACCAAACATTTAGGTGAATTGTTTGTTGGGGGTTTGTAGCTGCATTGCACATGCTCATCGAACTATAGTTGTTCCGACGTGCCATTGGGCAACCGAGAAGGACCTCAGCGCCCCTCTGGAAGGGCTTCCTCTCTTGGAACCCCGAGAGCATCACTTGGGGGAGGAGGAGGAGTTTCCATGACAGGTGGACCGGGGGCTTTGTCGAGACAACTATTATGTGGCGGCTTCGTCCGTGCGCGCGTGATGTTTCTCATGCTCACCCGCACGAGATGGCTAGTCAGACCCGCATGCTCATTTGTTGTGTATATATTTACATGCATGAGCCCGGTATGATGGTATTGCATGCCCGGTCTAGTAGCATGGGGCTGTGGGTGGCTGATGACCCACAAGTATAGGGGATTATTCCTTTCTATAAGTAAGAGTGTCGAACCCAACGAGGAGGAGAAGTAACTGATAAGCAGGTTCAACAAGGTATTCTCTGCATGTGTTGTAAAGTAGTAGTAACAAATAGTTGAATAACAAGATAATTGGTAGCAAGTAACAAGTAACCAAAGTAATAAGGTGCAACAAAGTGGCCCAGTTCTTTTATTGCAAAGGACAAGCCGGAAGTACTTCTTATATTAAGGAAAACATTCTTGAGGACACATGGGAATTTTGTCTAGTTACATTCATCATGTTTAGTTGATTCACGTCCACTACTATGATAAATTGTTATGTAGGTGGACCCGTGCTAAGGTGGCGTTCTTACTCAAACAAGTAACCCACTTGTGATTACCCCCTCTCACAAGCATCCTCAACTACGAAATAAGAATTAGATAATCTAACCATAGCATGAAACATATGGATCCAAATCACCCCCTTACGAAATAGCGCATAAACTAGGGTTTAAGCTTTTGTCACTCTCACAAACCATCATCTACTTACCACTCCATATTGCCTTCCCCTAAGCCCAAACATGGTAATGTGTCATGTAGTCGACATTCACATGACACCACTAGAGGAAGAACAACATACACTTCATCAAAATATTTAACGGATATCAACTTCACATGATTACTTATAACAAGACTTCTCCCATGTCCACAAGAACAAACGAAACTACTCACAAATCATATTCATGTTCATGATCAAAGGAGAATAATATGTGATTAACAATCTGAACATATGATCTTTCACCAAATAAACCAACTAGTATCAACTACAAGATGTAATCAACACTACCAGCAACCCACATGTACCAATCCGTGGCTTTGAGACAAAGATTAAATACAAGAGATGAATTAGGGTTTGAGATGAGATGGTGTTGGTGAAGGTGTTGATGGAGATAATTCCTCCCACAATGAGAGGAACGTTGGTGATGACCAAGGCTTTGATTTCCCCCTCCCAAAGGGAGGTATCCCTGGCGGAATCGCTCCGCCGGAGAGCAAAAGTGCTCCTGCCCAGGTTCCGCCTCGAGACAGCAGTGCTTCATCTCGAAAGTCTTCTCTTGAGTTTTTCTAGGGAAAATGATTTCATATATGATAAGGGGGGCCACGGAGGCCCGCTGATGGGCCCATAATCTCACATGGCGCTGCCCAGGGGGGCACCACTTGAGCTTGTGGCTCATTGCTGGGGCCCCTCCTCGTGATTCTTCTTCCAGTATTTTTTATTTATTCCAAAACAAATCTCCATAATTTTTCAGGTCATTTGGAGCTCCGAAGAAATGTTGTCTTCGCTGTAGCTCTTATCAGGTCCAGAATTCCAGCTGTCGGCAATTTCCTTCCATGTATATCTTGCATAGTAAGAGAGAAAATGCATTAGAATTGCATCATAAAGTGAAATATTGATATAAAACATTATAAATAACAGTACGAAAACATGATGCAAAATGGACGTATCAGGTCCCCAAGCTTAGACCTCGCTTGTCCTCAAGTGAATGCCAAACTCGATAACCATTACCACATGTTTATGGAGAGAGGCATCGATAAAATAAAATACGAACATGCCAGCATCATGATCATTATTATAACAACAATTAGTCATCATAAAACTTCTCATGATCAAGTAACAATTCATCCACAAGCCAAAGTATAAACAATAAACTTTCTTGAAAACTAACAAATTATGTTCTCAGTCATTGAAGTAATTACAATTCATCATATTTCAGGAATAGTCTATGTAAGATCTTTGGGTTTAGCAAATTCCACATACTCAACTATCATATAGTCTTCCATGATTGCTGGCACTCAAAGCATATTTTTAATACAACTGATTTCCATCAGACATAGAGGAAGATGGGGTTTTAATCTTTCACCACCCAACACATTTATCTCAGGGATAATGTCAACAATAATAACTCATGATTACCTACCACTTATATGTGTGTGTGTGTGTGTGTGTGGATCTTTCCCTACCACATAATGCTTGCCAAGTGGAGAATAATTAAGGTTGGAATAGGGATGAATACTTTGACTCTTGTATAAAAGTAAAGACTGAAAAGTAAAAGATAGGCCCTTCGTAGAGGGAAGCAGAGGTTGTCATTCACTTTTGAATTTGATGTGCAAGCTATTAATGCAAAGGAACATCACTTCATATTGCCCCTTATGATAGCAACCTTCATTATGTAGTCCACCGCTTTTATTGTGTTACCATCACAAGTTCGCACAAAGCTTATTTTTCATTATAATAAAATATTGTATATATTTAGGAGCAATTTTTACTGCTTTTGCACCAATGACAATCTATTTGAAGGATCTTATTCAATCCATATGTAGATATGGTGGACTCTCATGACAAGAAACTGGGTTTAAGGATATTTGGATGCATAGGTAGTATGTATACTCAGTACAGAATTTTGTCTAGCAAAAGATTATAAGCAACCACTACATGTTAGAGGATCCATGACAATATAACTTCTATGTGAATATAAGAAAACATAACTCATTACGATGTATTCATTGTCCGACATCAACTACTTGATTAGAAATAATTAATGGGGGTTCGCAATCATAAAAGATGTCCAGCATAGTATATTTATATGTGAAACTTCTCTTCCTTTACTATTCTTTCATGAATTGCATCAATGACCAATGCTATGTTTGTTAATTTTCAATAAATTTTATCAATTATACTTCTTTATGTGAAGTCATCACTCCTCATGGGATTAGCATATGAACCTTTTATTATCATTGTTGTGACCTATGCAAAAGAATAAAAGTAAAGAAACACTCACACTCACACTACTCTTTATTACAACTTTTAAGCACGATTACGTCGTTAGCACTCGAATGAAACAAGCACTAAAACTATTTCATACTAACACTTTTTATTCTAAATAACGGAATAACTAAGGATCGAACTAAGATATATGAAAATAAAAGTGATGGTGATACGATACCGGGGCACCTCCCCAAGCTCGGAATAAGCCAAGGGTGGTGCCCATATGTAACACCCCGGATGTCATGCTACAGTAAACTCACACTAATGTGCCATGTCATCATGATCATTTTAATTAAATTGCATTTAGGAATTAATACAATAGTCAAATTCAAAATAAAAATGCAAGTCAAATTATTATTTCTTCAAACTGTGAAACAAAAATCTTCGTTGGGTTGCAAATATTTGCTAAGTATTTGTCATGTAGAAAACAACAATAATTGGAATATTAAAATGCCACTATGATCATTTAAACTGAACCATCGGTGTTTAAATTGACTATTTCAAGATAAAAATGTTTATGCCTTTCCAAATATTTGCAAAGCTTGTATGTGGTCTTCATTCATTGTCTAGTATTTATGTGTGGAATTTCAAGTTCAACAAAAATCGTTTGGATGGTCAACTAAATAGAAAACATAGAAGGAATAAAGGAAATAAAAAAAGGAAAAAGAAAATAGAAAACTGCACTGTGCACTTGCATCCCGATGCTACAATGCACATCCCAGCCTACCGAGGGGGTCTTCCTCCTCCTCCCTCCGTGGAAGCTCACCAGTGCCTGCGCCCGCGATGCGCCGTGGGATGGACGACACGGTGATCCCCCTATAGCCCTGGACGCTAAGGTCGCCCTCGACCCCGTCGATGAACCCTAGCCCTCCCTTTGACCCTCTTCTTCTCTCTCTTGCTCGATCCTAAGCCCCACAGCAAGCACAAACGCCGCCGCCTCGCCATTGTCCTGCACTGGAGCAGCTCGGGTCGCGCGGAGTTGTCTAGCAGGAGCGTTGTCGTCATCTTCGTCTGCTACATCAACAGATTGAATCGGACCGCCACCGTATCATCGCCATCGCCGCCATCATCCACCTCGTTGATCTGCTCGCCCTTGAACCTCCCCGGCCCCATAGACCCCTATGCGACCTCCCCTGTGAGCTCCCCGTTGACCCCCTCTACTCCCCCTCGAATCCCCACTTGTAGTAGGCCGCCACACCCCCTTGATTGCTTGTATCTACATTGGTATTTACCTGAAGAGGAGAGGATCATGCACCGGAGCAACGGTAAGTATTTCCCTAAGTTACGAAACCAAGATTATCAATCCAGTAGGAGGATCCACCCACCCTATGTAAACAACACCTACACACAAATAACAAATACTTGCAACCCAGCGTGTAAGAGGGGTTGTTAATCCCTCCTCGGTATTGAGATAGATTAAATTGTATGAGATCGGATAAATAGATATAACAAAAACACAAAATAAAATAAAGAAATAAAAATTGCAGCAAGGTATTTTTGGGTTTTGATATGATAGGAAATAGACACGGGGGCCGTAGATTTCACTAGAGGCTTCTCTCGAGAAAATAGCATACGATGGATAAACAAAATACTATTGGGCAATTGATAGAAAAAACAAATAATTATGATGATATCCAAGGCAATGATTATGTATATAGGCATCACGTCCAAGATTAGTAGACCGACTCCTGCCTGCATCTACTACTATTACTCCACACATCGACCGCTATCCAGCATGCATCTAGTGTATTAAGTTCATGAAAAAATGGAGTAATGCAATAAGAACGATGACATGATGTAGACAAGATCTATTCATGAGGAATAGACCCATCCTTAATGGCAACAATACATGCGTGTCATGTCTCCTTCTATCACTGAGATTGAGCACCACAAGATCGAACCCATCACAAAACCTCTTCCCATGGCAAGGAAAATCAATCTAGTTGGCCAAACCAAACCAAAGTTTCAGAGAAGAAACACGAGGCTATAACAATCATGCATAGAAGAGCTCAACAAAGATTCAAATAATATTCATAGATAGATCTGATCATAAACTCACAATTCATCAGATCCCAACAAACACACTACAAAAAGTCATTACATCAAATAGATCTCCAAGAACATCGAGAAGAACATTGTATTGAAGATCAAAAAGAGAGAAGAAACCATCTAGCTACTACCTACAGACCCGTAGGTCCGTGGTAAACTACTCACGCATCATCGGAAGGGAAAGGGTGATGATGAAGAACTGCTTCGTGATCGTTGACCCCTCTGGCAGAGTGTCAGAGAAGGCCTCTAGATTGGATCTCGTGGTTCTGGAACTTGCGGCGACAGAAACTGTTTTCTCTCGACTCCCCTAGGGTTTTTGGGATTTAGAGTTTTTATAGAGCTGATAGTTGGTGGAGGGGGTGCATGTGGGCTCCACTACCAACCAGGCCACGCATGGGGCCTCTGGCGCGCCCTGGTGCCTAGTGGGCCCCATAGCCCCCCTGGTGCACTTCTTGGGCCTTCTGGGTGTCTTCTGGCAGAAAAAATTCTCCAAAAAGTTTCATGACATTTAGACTCTGTTTTAGTATTGATATTTTGTGAAGTAAAGAACAACAACTGGCACTGGGCACTATGTCGATAGGTTAGTCCTAAAAAATGATATGAAGTTGCTATAAATTGAAGATAAAACATCCAACATTGAAAATATAACAACATGGAACAAACAAAAATTATAGATACGTTGGACATGTACCAGCATCCCAAGCTTAATTCTTGCTTGTCCTCGAGTAGGTAAATGATAAAAACATAATTTTTTATGTGGAATGTTGCATAGCATGTTCATCACATATTCTTTTCTTTTGTAGCATGGACATTTGGATTTTTCGATGATTCAAAGCAATAGTCTATAATTGACATGAGGACATCAATACTCAAGCATATCAACAAGCAACCATGTCTTTCAAAATATCAACACTAAAGACAGGTATCCATAACCCATTATGCTCAATCATTGATCCATTCATGAAACACACTCAAATATTAACTATGCCCAATGCACAAGTATGATAATAGTGTTCCCTAGTTGTTGCTTTATAAGACAAGATGGAGACTCAATAAAAAAATAAAAATTGCATAAAAGTAAATAGATAGGCGCTTCACAGAGGGAAGCAGAGATTTGTAGACGTGCCAGAGCTCAAAGCTTAAATTGAGAGATAAAATTGTTTTGAGAGGCATGCTTTTCCCATCAACGAGAACGACCGAGAATTCCCAATACTTTCCATGCATGCTAGATAAATCATAGGCGGTTCCCAAATAGAAAATAAAGTTTATTCCTTTTTCCACCATTCTTTCACAATCCATGGCTAGCCATATCCACGGGTGCCTTCCATACCAACACTTTTCAAGGAATTTATTATTTGACAACATAAAATATATATTTTCATTTCCCCTTTTACCTTGCCACACTCTTGTGCAATTACAAGTTAATAAACACTCATCTTGAGAATAAAATATATAGCATGGAAAATATTGGCCACCCCGTGCCGCTTCATGAGCGGTACGGGCACACAAAAAGGAAATTCATTTTGAAAATTAGAGTTGGCACATACAAATTTACTTGGAACAACATGGAAATACCATATATAGGTAGGTATGGTGGACTTATTTGGCACAACTTTGGGTTTAAGGAGTTGGATGCACAAGCAATATTCCCGCTTAGTACAAATGAAGGCTAGCAAATAGATTGAGAAGCAACCGACCAAAAAATGAAAACTCTGATAAACGAGCATTAAACATAACTAACACCGAATAATGCACCACAAGTAGGATGTAACTTCATTGCATAACTATTGACTTTCGTGATTGCATAGGGAATCACAAACCTTAACACCAATATTCTTACTAAAGCATAATTACGCACCAACATGACTCACATATTACTATCTCCATATCTCAAAACTATTCGAAGGAATCAAGTTTATAATATCCAATGGTCTTCATGAAAGTTTTTATTATGTACCTCTTGAATATCTACCACTTTGGGACTAATTTCATATACTACCATTGCTACTAACAAAGCTCTCAAATAAATTTAAGTGAATCATGAGAGTACATATTTCTTCAAAACAATTTTCATCTTTCAAAATAATATAAGTGAAGCATTGAGAGGATATTTCTTTAAAACTTTACGAACTCTCAAAATAATCTAAGTGAAGCATGAGAGTATTTCTTCAAAATTAAAGCACCACCATGCTCAAAAAGATATAAATGAAGCACTAGAGCAATTCGATCGCTCAAAAAATTTAAGTGAAGCACACAGAGCAATTCTAACAAATCATAGCATCATTATGGATCTCTCAAATAGGTGTGTCCAGCAATGATGATTGTGACGAACTAGAAAACAAAGCAAGCAAAGACTCATATAATACAAGACGCTCCAAGCAAAACTCATGATATGTGACGAATAAAGTATAGCTCCAAGTAAAATTACAGATGGTCATTAGAAGAAAGAGAGGATGCCTCCCGGGGCATCCCCAAGCCTAGTTGCTTGGTACTCCTTGAATATTACCTTAGGGTGCCATGGGCATCCCCAAGCTTAGGATATTTTCACTCCTTATTCCTTCATCCATCCTGATCTCACCCAAAACTTGAAAACTTGAATCACACAAAACTTAACAAAAACCTTCGTGAGATCCGTTAGTATAATAAAGCAAATCGCCACTTTAAGTATTGTTGCAAACCCATTCATATTTTAATATTGCATTATACCTATTGTATTTTAAATTTACCATTGCTTATACCCCCCGATATAGTCCATAGATTCATCAAAATAAGCACACAATGTAGCGAAAATAGAATCTATCAAAAACAAAACAATTTGTAGTAATTTGTACTTTAACCATACTTATGTAAATCCAAAAATTCTGAAAAATTAGGACAACGCAAGAAATTTGTATATCAAACTTTTGTAAAAAAATCAGAATTGTTCGTCACATATGTGATTTTTAAAAATTCTGCTACTGGACGCAAAAGTTTTTATTTTTCAACAGGATCAAATCAACTATCACCAAACATGATCCTAAAGGCTTAACATGGCACAAACACTAATTAAAACATAAAACACAATCATAACCGTAGAAAAATTGTGTAAACACACAAGAACAAAAAGAAAAAGAGAAAAATATATTTTATTCATTGGGTTGCCTCCCAACAAGCGCTATTGTTTTATGCCCCTAGCTAGGCATAATGCATAGATTCAAGTATTGTCATTTTTAGTTTTTGCTCCATAGGCTGCCCTCATGATTGTTTCATATGGTGGCTTAATTCTTGTTCTTGGGAAGTGTTCCATACCCTTTCTTAGTGGAAACTAAAATTTTATATTCCCTTCTTCATATCAATCACGGCACCTATAGTTCATAAAAATGGTCTACCATGTATTATCGGACAAGACAGATTGCAATCACTATCAAGCACAATAAAATCTATGGGCACATAATTCCTATTTGCAAGAATAAGAACATCATTAGTTCTTCATAATGGATTTTTAATACTAGAATCCGCCAAGTGCAAATTAAGAGAACATTTTTCAATATTGGTAAAACCAAGCACATCACATAGAGATTTCGGAATTGTGGAAACACTAGCACCTAAATCACATAAAGCATTGCACTCATAATCTTTTATCTTGACTTTAATGGTGGGTTCCCATTCATCATATAATATTCCAGGAATTGAAATCTCTAACTCCAACTTTTCTTCTAAATCTTTTAGCTGTCATCCACAATATGTTTAGTAAAAGCTTTATTTTGTCCACATGCATTGGGTGAATTTATCATGGAATGCAACAAAGAAATACACTCAATCAAAGAATAACTATCACAATTAAAGTCTTTGTAATCCAAAAGAGTGAGCACATCACTAGTTAAAGTTTTGACCTCTCCAAACCCACTTTTATCAATTTTCAACAAGATTTCCACCCTCCGAATTATGGGGACGCCGTCTAGCTAAAGTTGACTCTTCTTCAATCCCCTCATCATCAAGTTTAATATTACTAAACAAGGAATCAATAGAAGAAACACTAATCATCTTAACATCTTCATCATTATTATGAAAACAATCGGACGAAAACACTCTTTGTAAAAATTCTCTTTTAGATCTAAGCATTGCGATTCTTTTCTTACTTCCATCCATGGAAACATATACTGCTTTAATTGATTCATTGACATCAACCTTAGGTGGAAAATTTTTAATCTTGAGATTTTCTACATCATGAGTAATTCTATTAATGCTTCTAGACATATCATACATCTTATTCAACTTTTCTTCGATCGTAGTATTGAAAACCTTTTGAGCATTAATAAATTATTTAATATTACTCTCAAGATTAGAGGGCATCCTATTATTATAAGAAGAATTACCATAGGAATTGCCATAATTATTAGAGGAATTTCCAGGAAAAGGCCTAGTATTAAAATTACCTCTATAAGCATTGTTATTAAAGTTTTTCACGAGATAAAATTAACATCTAAGGGATTACTATTTCGCTAATCAAAGTAGATAAAGGCACATCATTAAGATCAACAGGAGCATTTTTACTAGCAACCAATTTCATAAGTGCGTCAACCTTTTCACTCAACGTACTAATTTCTTCAACCGAATTGACTTTTTTACTAGTGGGTGCTCTTTCGGTATGCCATTGTGAATAATTTACCATAATGTTACCAAGCAATTTAGTGGCTTCACCCAAAGTATTCCCATAAAAGTACCACCCGCGAAGGAATCTAAAAGATTTCTAGAAACAAAATTCAATCTCACATATTTTTTTTGTATAATCATCCACAAATTTAAACCATGAGTAGGACAATTTCTCGGCATTAATTTCATTCTTTCCCAAGACTGTGCAACAGGTTCATGCTCAAGTTGCTTGAAATTCATGATCTGATTTCTAAGGGAAATAATTTTAACGGGCAGAAAATACTTAGTAATAAAAGGGTCTTTGCACTTATCCCACGAATCAATACAATTGCAAGGCAAAGATGAAAACCAAAATTTTGCACGATCTCTCAAAGAGAAGGGAAATAATTTCAACTTCACAATATCATTTTCCACATATTTTTTCTTCTGCATGTCACACAATTCTAGGAAAGTGTTTAGATGGGACGCTAGATCCTCATTAGGACTACTGGAAAATTGCTCTTTCATAACAAGATTCAACAACGCGGCATTAATATCATAAGACTCCGCACTAGCGGCGGGAGGAGTAATCAGAGTATTAATAAAATCATTATTATTAATATTGGAAAGATCACACAATTTGGTATTTTCTTGAGACATCGTGACTACGCAAACAAGATTGCAAGCAAACAAGAGATCGAACGAGAAAAAGGCAGATGAAAAAGAAGGCGAATAAAAAGGCAAATATTTTTGTGTTTTTCTGAAAACATTTTAGAAGTGGGGGAGATGAAAACGAGAGGCAAATGGAAAATAAAGTAAATTTCAAGGACATGATATTCGAGATTGGGTACTTGATAGATCTAGACGTGATCCTCCCCAGCAACGACGCCAGAAATTCTTCCTGAATGCTTGTATCTGCATTGGTATTTCCTTAAAGAGGAGAGGGTGATGCAACACAACAATGGTAAGTATTTCCCTCAGTTATGAAAGCAAGGTTATCAATTGAGTAGGAGGATCCACCCACCCTATGTAAACAACACCTACACACAAATGACAAATACTTGCAACCAAACATGTAAGAGGGGTTGTCAATCCCTCGTTGGTATTGAGATAGATTAAATTGTATGTGATTGGATAAATAAATCTAACAAAAACACAAAATAAAATAAATAAATAAAAAGTGCAGCAAGGTATTTTTTGGGTTTTGATATGATAGGAAATAGACCCGGGGGCCGTAGATTTCACTGGAGGTTCTCTCGAGAAAATAGCATATGGTGGGTAAACAAATTACTGTTGGGAAATTGATAGAAAAGCAAATAATTATGACAATATCCTAGGCAATGATCATGTATATAGGCATCACGTCCAAGATTAGTAGACCGACTCCTGCCTGCATCTACTACTATTACTCCACACATCGATCGCTATCCAACATGCATCTAGTGTATTAAGTTCATG
Source organism: Aegilops umbellulata (assembly GCA_032464435.1). NCBI lineage: Eukaryota > Viridiplantae > Streptophyta > Magnoliopsida > Poales > Poaceae > Aegilops > Aegilops umbellulata. The sequence goes on along the minus strand of CP136055.1, from coordinate 315,301,466 downwards.
GAAAATCGGAGTAATGCAAAAAGAACGATGACATGATGTAGACAAGATCTATTGATGTAGGAATAGACCCCATATTTTTATCCTTAATGGCAATGATACATGCGTGTCATGTCTCGTTCTGCCACTGAGACTGAGCACTGCAAGATCGAACCCATTACAAAGCACCTCTTCCCATGGCAAGAAAATCAATCTAGTTGTCCAAACCAAAGCAAAGTTTCGGAGAAGAAATACGAGGCTATAACAATCATGCATAAAAGAGTTCAGCAAAGACTCAAATAATGTTCATAGATAGATCTGATCATAAACTCACAATTCATTGGATCCAACAAACACACCGCAAAAAATTCATTACATCAAATATATCTCGAAGAAGAGAGAAGAAGCCATCTAGCTACTACCTATGGACCCGTAGGTCTGTGGTAAACTACTCACGCATCATAGGAGGGGCAAGGGTGATGATGAAGAACCCCTCTGTGATCGTTGAATCCTCTAGCAGAGTGCCGGAGAAGGCCTCTAGATTGGACCTCATGGTTTTGGAATGTGCGGCGGTGGAAACTGTTTTCTCTCGACTCCCCTAGGGTTTTGGGGATTTTAGAGTATTTATAGAGCTAATAGTCGATGGAGAGGGTGCCTGTGGGCTCCACTGCCTACCAGGCCGCGCCTAGGGCCTCTGGCATGCCCTGGTGCCTTGTGAGCCCCACATGCCCCCTCTGGTGCACTTCTGGGCCTCCAGGGTGTCTTCTGGGCAGAAAACTTCTCCAAAAAGTTTTGAGGCATTTGGACTCCGTTTGGTATTGATATTTTGCGAAGTAAAAAACCAGCAAAATACAACAACTGTCACTGAGCACTATGTCAATAGGTTAGTCCTAAAAATGATATAAGGTTGCTATAAAATGAATATAAAACATCCAAGATTGATAATATAACAGCATGGAGCAAAAAACATTATAGATACGTTGGAGACGTATAACCCCCCCCCCCCCACGCGCCTGAGGTCCCGATGCGCATGCGGTCGTCGCATCCATTGTCGCACCCCCACGTGCTCTGGCCACACCCCTACGCCGCCGCGCATGCCTCCCGCGTGCACACACACTTCAGCGCGCATGCTCGCCTGCCCGCTGCCGCCCTCGACCGCCTCCAATCTCAACGTCGCCACCTTCTCCAGCCGCCTCAGGCCGAGCCACTGCCATTGCTGGACGCGCCGCTCTGAGGGCCCTCCAATGCCCCCTCCCGCGCGCCAAGCTATCGCCGGAGTTGTGCTCCCGAGCACCTCTGCCTCCCTCTATGTCTCGCCGGCGTGCATAACACGCACACACATGTTTAAACCAGTGGGCTGGCTCACTGACCTGTGGTCCCGCCAAGTTTAATTAAGGCATAGCTGCTATTTAACACTAACAACACCCTAATAGACACTGACATGGAGCCCCGCCACTAACTAAACTAAATTAGACAACTAATTGTCCCCGTGTCTATGATGTGTGGACCCCTACCTTCACTATTCATTTGGATAATGTTTGCTGAGTTAGCTGCTGACTCAGCAGGCTGGCCCCACATGTCAGCCTCTGCGCACAATGCTGGGTACAGTTCTCTTTGTACCCATAGCAATTAGCTATTTAATAACTTCGAATTAAATTAAATTCCAGAATTCCAGAAAACCTTTTAAACTTTGAAAATCATAGAAAATAAACCGTAACCCGAATGGAAATAATTTATATATGAAAAATGGTTAGAAAAATAAGACGATTCCGAATATGCCATCCACATACGCGTGACATGCCTCTAACACTACAAACATGGAACCTTCCCTGCTGGATCGTTTACCCTATAACTGCCTAGAGGCAGGAAAAATTTCCCAGATATTTTCCCGCTCCATCTGTAACACCTAGCACTGCGTTAGGTCACCCTAGCAGAGATATTGCCATGTCACGCATCGTGATGCATTTGTATGCTTTATATTTATTTTTTCTTCTCCCTCTTCTCTCTGATAGACCCCGAGACTGATGCTACTCCCGAGTACAACTACACTCCCGACGACCAACCCCTTTCAGCAGAGCTTCGAGGCAAGCAAAACCCCCTTGATCATTCCTATATCGCCCACTCTTTCTCTGCCATGCTTGCATTAGATTTGCTACTGTTGTTCGATAGCTCCTATTCTGATGCATAGCCTGCTTTTATAACCTGCTGTTGTTACTTTACCTGTTATCATATATGCTTAGTATAGGTTGGTTAGTGATCCTTTAGTGACCCCTCACCCTTGTCCTTGTTGCCCCACTTTGTTACCGGTAACTTGATCAATGTGATCAACGAGTAGAGACTGACACATCACCGGCACCCCCTTTAGTGGTACGACTCTGCAGAGCTACTACCGAGTGCGGAGGGTGATGCCTCATATCCCACTTACAATGATATCTTTGTAGTGTAGCACATCGAGTGTGGTTGACCGAGGGTGATTCCTCACTCACCACTCCCGATGATGTCTCTGTCGTGCATCTCCTCAAGCGTGGACCTATCGAGGGTGATTCCTCCAAGTTCACCTTGACATTTTACCTCAGGTGTGAACCTATCGAAGGTGATTCCTTTGAGTTCACCTTGATGGTAAGGACACACTGTTACCTTAAATGTTACCCCATTAACTGTTACCACGGGACTGAAGGGACAGGTGGTACCGCCCCGGTAGAGGTGGACCTAAGTTCCCGATAGTCTCTGGATAAGTCAGGTTGACCATGAGGTTACCCGTGAGATAATGACGTGGCATGACCGGGCATGCAGAGACTGCCCTAGAGAGGGATGGGCCTGGCCCTTATCATAAGTCCACGAGACGGGGCAACAGGATCACTGATCGTTTCAGCAAGCTCCCAACACACTAACGGGTTTGGATATGTGATGTGAGTAGGCCTCTGGCATTTTCGCACTAACCACCATGCGGGAATAAGTATGGCACTCGGCATCGTACGATTCTTCCGAGAGCTCTCAGACGTCAGCAGTTGAGTGGGACGCACCCGGTTGGACGGTAACCGCATGCGCTTGTATAAGGAGGTGGATCTACTCTAAGCCGCATTCACAACGCGCGAGAGTGCAAAGGACGATAGGCCCATGACCCCTTCACACTTAGGATTTAGATCGGCGTGTTGGCCTCTCTGTTGAGCCTAGGTAGGACTACGATGTGTCGATCAACCGAGGCCGGGCATGACCTGAAAAGTGTGTCCAGCCAAAGTTAATCGAGCGTGTTGGGTAAGTTGGTGCACCCCTGTAGGGAAGTATATCTATCGAATAGCCATGTCCACGGTAACAGACGCTCGGAGTTGTATCCCAATCTACTACAACTAGAACTAGATACTTGTGACACTAAACTAATATGATGGCTCCGGGATCGCTTCCTCGCAGGGTAGACGAGGAAGGATCTATGGGCGTTGTTATTATATAGTTCTTACTTTATGATATGTTACTCTACTCTCTTCTGTTGCTACAAGATGCTAGTCTTTGATAGGCTAGGCTTCCCTATATTCTGGCAATTCTGCAGTATAGTCCATAGATACAACCCCTTCCCATTGATACTGATGCATACTTAGTATAGATCCGATGTAAGTCTTGCGAGTACTTTGGATGAGTACTCTCGGTTGTTTTGCTACCTTTTTCCCCTTTACTCGATTGCTGCGATCAGATGATGGAGTGATAAGTCTCCAACGTACCTATAATTTTTGTTTGTTCCATGCTGTTATATTATCATTCTTGGATGTTTTATATTTATTTTATAGCAACTTTATATCATTTTTGGGACTAACCTATTGTCATAGTGCCCAATGCCAGTTGTTGTTTTTTGCTTGTTTTTTACTTCGCAGAATATCAGTACCAAACAAAGTCCAAATGCCACGAAACATTTTGGAGATTTTTTTCTGCCCAGAAGGGAACTTGGGAGCCAAGTACCGGAGGGGAGGCTCATGGGGCCCACAAGGCACCAGGGCACGCCAGAGGCCCCTGGCGCGCCCTAGTGGGTAGTGGGGCCCATAGGCCCCCTCTCCACTGCCTCTTAGCTCTATAAATACCCCCAATATTCTAGAAACCCTAGGGGAGTCGATGAAAAAAAATTCTAGCCGCCGCAAGTTCCTGAACCACGAGATCCAATCTAGAGCCCTATTCCGGCACCTTGCCAGAGGGGAACACGATCATGGAGGGGTTCATCATCCTCATTGGTGCTCCCCCGATGACGCGTGAGTAGTTTACCACAGACCTACGGGTCCGTAGGCAGTAGCTAGATGGCTTCTTCTCTCTTTTTGATTCTCAATACAATGTTCTCCTTGCTTGGAGATCTATTTGATGTAATGACTTAATGCGGTGTGTTTGTTGGGATCTGATGAATTGTGAGTTTATGATTAGATATATCCATGAATATTATTTGAGTCTTCTTTGATCTCTTATATGCATGATTATTATAGCCTCATATTTCTTCTCTGAAACTTTGGTTTGGTTTGGCCAACTAGATTGATTTTTCTTGTAATGGGAAGAGGTGCTTTGTGATGGGTTCGATCTTGCGGTGTCCTCACCCACTGACAGAAGGGGTAGCAAGGCACGCATGTATCATTGCTATTAAGGATAAAAGGATGGGGTATATTCCTACATGAATAGATCTTGTCTTCATCATGCCATCGTTCTTATTGCATTATTCCATTTCTCCATGAACTTAATACACTAGATGCATGCTGGATAGCGATCGATGTTTGGAGTAATAGTAGTAGATGCAGGCAGGAGTTGGTTTACTAATCTTGGACGTTATGCCTATATACATGATCATTGCCTTGGATATCGTCTTAATTATTTGCTCTTCTATCAATTGCCCAACAGTAATTTGTTTACCCACCTTATGCTATTTTCTCGAGAGAAGCCACTAGTGAAATCTACGCCCCCCGGGGTCTATTTCCTATCATATTGTTTTCAGATCTATTATTCCAAAACCCCAAAAAATACCTTGCTGCACTTTTTCTTTATTTATTTTATCTTGCATTTTTGCCAGATCTATTTATCAAATCTCATACAATTTAATCTATCTCAACACTGGTACAACGAGCTGCTATACAAAATGTTTTTAACCCCTTTCCACGACGGCATTCTGAACCGTCGCCTAGTGAGTGCGGGCGATAGGGGGGTCCTTCCCACATGACCCAGAAACCATCAGTGTTTGGCCCTCCAGTCACACATGCTGGGCAAAATGAGATCGTGTGCGGGGAGCGAGCGATCAAATACAATTATACATGGCCAATCGGTTCCAGTCATAAGTACATCCCCCACAGTCAGTCCCAGACAAACATTTCCATTTGTATGTACATTCCACACAGTCAATCCAAGGAATACGTTTTCGTTCTTATGTACATCCCACACAGTCAATCCAAGAAGTACGTTTCCGTTTGCATGTACATCCCACATAGTTAATCGAGGGAAAACGTTTCCGTTCGTATATATATCCCACACAGTTTTATGTATAGCCTCGTGTGTGACAGGTGGAACGATCACACACACTCTGCCTCGGTTAACCGTTTGCTTTTATTCAACTACATCACACACGATTTGATGAAGAAAACTGTATGGCATTGGGCTATCCATCACAACTGCTTCTACTGCTATAACCATTTGCAAAGTTTCATAACCCATTTAGCAGGTTTATTAGTTTACAATTCATAATTCCAATATTTTGCAAATTCACATTTCATATCGAACAGTTGTTTGCCAATTTAATATCAGGCACATAGATATATTTTAACATCATAGTACGATAGCTACCTGAAAATAGCACAATACATCATATAGCTTGTTCACCTTCATAAGAACAATATATTCATTTCCCTAATCGACTGATGCATGATCAGCTAGGTTCGTCTTCTCCACCTCTGCTTTCAGTTTAGTAAGAACCTGTTTTGCATGGACCAACTTGGAAAGTGCCTCCTCCTTCGCCAACACAATCTTAGCAAAGTCTAATTTAAAAAATATGAGCTCATTCTCCATCTTCCTCTTTTTTTTCGCATCTTGAAATATTCTTCAGCGTTGACAACACTTTCTCTAAGCCTATCTCTGTTCTCTTCCTCATACATTCTCTAGAGCTTTGCTAGGCACAACTTCAAAGACTATGGCCACTCTTGATCAACCCACTCCAAGTTCATCCTATAATATTTATAACTAGATCAGTAACAATTGTAGGGGAAATGGGTTTCTAGCAACATAGAAAATCAGCAAATACATATTTTGAAAAACTAAAGAAACAAGTTAATTATGACATATCTTTTGAAAAAGCAATGTGCAAATGAATTAATTGTTACTGAGACAACAACCAAATTCAGAAACATCAGAAGCTATAATTAACTGCAACAACACTACAAGTTCCTAGTCATGTACTATAAATAACAAATTGAACATTTTATGAGTAAGCTAAATATAACTGCAACAACATAGCGACAGTGTTTGGATGACATCAAATTGATACTAACAGGTGTGTACATGCACAAATTTAGTAACATAGATCTAATAGCACTAAGGTCATCCACTATGTATGCAAAAACCGGTGTCAAGACAACTGTTGCAACATTTCGCACCGGTGCCCTGCACTGGCTCGCTGATGTAGAGGGAAAAAAATCAGGGAACCAGACTCCGGAGCACCTAGTTTCCCCGATGCCCAGTTCCTTCGTGCCATAAAGTTTTTAGCATTTACCGCTTGGCTGCTCGGATGAGTGGACCAAAGTTGGCTGCACAAACTGCTGAAGCGGTGCCAAATAATTTTCTAGTGGCACCGCTGATGAGATGGCAACATTTTTTAGATACTAGGTAGAAACCGTGACACAGTCTTAATCACATCCAGAATAACATAGCACAGTGACAGTTTCTGAATCACACCTAACAAATGATTTGTAACAACGATAGTGGGGCTAACCTTCTCTGCACATGCCAGAAACTTCCTCCCACTGTCCATAGATTCAAACGCAACTAACTTCACGCATGGATATTGATGGTGACAACGAGAAGGCAGATCTTCAGCCACCCCGCTCCATTCGTTGCAACTGATGGTCCTAGGGAGCTACAAGAGGAAGAAATGACTCAAATCGATCACCGGGTTAAAATCCTTCATTCCAAATCATAACCTGAGGAGAGAAGAGACGCATACCCGGTGGTGAAAGAGTCGTCGTCGGAGGAGGAACCGCTGGAGAGGTGATTGAAGAAGACCATGCCGACCACGGCGGTCGGATGTGAGACGGCGAGAGCGAGGAAGCAAGCGAGGAAGCGGCTATAGCTTGGGAAGGAAGGAAGGAGGAAACAGGGGAAATGTGACTTGTGGTCAGGGAGAAAAGGGGGTGGGGAGGGGGTATATATTTCAGCGGTAGGCCAAAAAATTGAAAGTTGGAGGGAAACTTTGTGTGCGGTGCCGCCGGACACCATTCACTTTTTACGAATGTGTGTATCGCAAATGATTCTTCTACTTTATACGCATGCGATGAGTTTGATCATTCAAATATTGATGGAAATTTCCCTGGGTACTGTCCTCATCCATGTCATTGCATAATTTAACATAGTTTGCGAACTTGGGCACACAAAAGAGCCTATAGCACACAGACCAAAGTTACTGAATCAAGCAATTTTAGTAATTAAACAAAGCCAGTTGACGTAAACATTGCTCTAATAAAAGACCAGTGTTATAAACAAAGGCTAAGTATGCATAATTTTAACAAAACCGTCGCTGCGCCGGCCTACGCCTCGCCGGTGTAAGATGAGACGTCGATGACTTGTCCTAGCGACATGCCGCCGTTGGTGGACTCCGCGCGCCCGGTTGAAGTCGACCGCATCGTCGTCCTCGTCCTCAGCGCCGCCCTCAAGGTTGTAGTACTCATAGTAGTGGCTGCACCAGAGCTTGCGCTGGTACTCCACCACCGATTCCTCTACAGAAAGGCTCTTCTCAACCTTATCCCGAGCCACGAACAACTCCTCCTCCCAGCGCTCCTCGATCTCCACCACCTCCTACATCTCCAGCTCCTGTTCGGCGATCTCATGAGGAAGCAGGTGCTCCATGGCCTCCGGCACCTTTTTGGATGTGGGTTGCATGCTGGATTCCGAGGTGGCCTAGAATATCTTGGCGTGTGTGTCCTTGATCTTGGCGTGGATGGCCTCGACCTGGGCCACGGCGACATTGGCAGCATGGACGGTAGCTCGAGCACTCTTGGCATTTGCAGTCGCCGTCGCAGCAGCTGCAGCAGCCCTGTCGGCTGATAACCCACAAGTATAGGGGATCAATTGTAGCCTCTTTTGATAAGTAAGAGTGTCGAACCCAACGAGGAGCTAAAGGTAGAACAAATATTCCCTCAAGTTTTATCGACCACCGATACAACTCTACGCACGCTTGACGTTCACTTTACCTAGAACAAGTAGAAAACTAGAAGTACTTTGTAGGTGTAACGTGATAGGTTTGCAAGAATATAAAGAGCACATAAACAAAAACTAGGGTCTGTTTTAGGTAAAGAAGCAATAAAGTTAGTATAGCGAGTGTGGAAAAGTGGTGGTAGGAGTTGCGAAATTGTCCCTAAGCAATTGACTACTTTACTAGACCGATAGCAAGTTTTATGTGGGAGAGGCCACTGCTAGCATGTCATCCCTGACTTGGAATTCTATGCACTTATGATTGGAACTATTAGCAAGCATCCGCAACTACTAACGTTCATTAAGGTAAAACCCAACCATAGCATTAAGATATATTGGTCCCCCTTCAATCCCGTATGCATCTATTTCTATGCTAGGTTGAAGCTTCTGTCACTCTTGCCCTCCAATACATAGTCCTATCAACATACAACTAACCCTATGGTGTGATCCACGTGCGCGCTCATATGATGGGCACCAACGGACAACGACATAACCACAAGCAAATTAAACCAATCATAGCAATTCACAAATTACCGATAGGACAACGAAAATCTACTCAGACATCATAGGATGGCAACACATCATTGGATAATAATATGAAGCATAAAGCACCATGTTCACGTAGAGGGTACAATGGGTTGCGGGAGAGTGGGCCGCTGTAGATAGATGGGGGAAGGTGATGAATATTTTTGTGAAGATGACGGAGGTGTTGGTGTAGATCGTTGTCGCGATGATGGCCCCGACGCCGTTCCGGCCGGGAGAGAGGGAGAGAGAGCCCCCCTTCTTCTTCTTCTTCCTTGACCTTCCCCCTATATGGGAGAAGGGTTTACCCCTGATCCATGGACTCCATGGCGGCGGAGGGGTGAGAGCCCCTCCGAGATTGGATCTCTCTCTGTTTCCTTCTGTTTCTGCCTTCCAGATTCTAGCCTTTCACCGTTTCTTATATTCCCGGAGATCCGTAACTCCGATTGGGCTGAAATTTTAACACGATTTGTATCCGGATATTGCCTTTCTTGCGGCGAAAGAAGGGAAGCAACTGCCTTACGGGGTGGCCACGAGGGTCAGGGGCGCACCCCCCTACCTCATGGCCCCCTCGGACATCGTCTCGCGTTGATTCTTCTTCCCAAAAATCACACATATTCCAAAAAAAATCTCCATAAGTTTTTATCCCGTTTGGACTCCGTTTGATATGGACTTTCTGCGAAACAAAAAATCATGCAACAAACAGGAACTGGCACTGGATCAATATGTTAGTCCCAAAAATAATATAAAAAGTTGCCAAAAGTATATGAAAGTTGTATAATATTGGCATGGAACAATCAAAAGTTATAGATACGATAGAGACGTATCATCGGCTATCGCATACACCCTCTCAGCGGATGCAGCCACACTCAATGCGGATGCGGACGCACTCTCGGCGCAGGCGTCGGCGCTCGGGGAGGACGCAGCCGCCGTACGGGCCCTCACGAAGCGTTTCCATGGCATCATTCTTAGCAGGAAGGGGTTATGGGAATGGGGATCTAGGATTTGTGGGTTCGGGGGTGACCGACACTAGAGTGGACGAAGCCGACGAAGCTTATGGAGGAAGACTTAAGTAGACCCACGAATTTTCATTGCAAACGATCCTTACAAAAAAATGTATGTGATGTTGTTGATATTTTGTATTAGCTGTGAAAGACAAATTTGGGGTACAGTGGCAACGGATGGTGTTTTAATGTATGAGAAAAATTTAGAGTACTAATACAACTGTCATGTCAAATTTTGGAAACTTTCAGGGGTCATCTGAACTTTTTAAGACATTTAAGTGATGCTCTAGCCATTTAATTACCGCAATTCAAATTTGAACTGCGTGTATATGCAACAGCTAACCATAACAGTTTGAAAAGTCATATTTGAATGCTTGTGTGCGAGTTAATTCCATGTGCAGTAAATTGCATGGATTTTTCAAACATATTGGTGTCACGGCTTGGACACAAAGCATCGAGTGCCATGTCATTAAAATTCTAAACAAAATAAAAAATATCAGAAACACATGAAACCTTGATTGACGTATTGGTATGGCACCACGATGCTGTGGTAAAAAATGGCTTGTTTGACGAAAATTTGGACACACACCCCTCATAAACCGGAACAACTCACTAGAAGGGGCGTGGTTCCGAGAGGGCACAATGCATGTTTGATGACGAACCGGCAATAGCTTCCTCTTATGGCCTTTAAAAATTTTCTACAGTTAACATGCACTAATTCAACTATAATGTCAAAATTTGGAAAATTCCAGGGGGCATTTGACCGTTTTAAGACATTTAAGTGATTTTCTAGCCATTTAATGATCGCAATTCAAATTTGAACTACATGTACATGCAACACTAACCATAATGGTTTGGAAAATCATATTTGTGTACTTGTTGTGTGCGAGTTAATTCCATGTGCAGTAAATTGGAAGGAATTTTCAAACATATTGGTGTCATGGCCTAGACACCTGCATGGAGTGCCATGGTAACACAAAATAAGCATTCGTCCCATATATGAGGAAAGAAAATGTAAATATCTGGCTAGACAACTGGGCCCCACATGATTGGCACTCTATTTCGCGCCTCGAGGTTTGGAAGGTGAGTGGCGCGGGTTATTAATCAGATGCGGGTTTGTATTGGAAACCATCAGCTATTAAGTTCACACACGGCTTTTGCTGCGGGAATCGTGTGTAATTCAAACTATAGTACTCGTAAATTCCGGCGACTGGCGTGTGTACTATTCCCGTTGATCTAGATTCCGGCCGCCAATAAATACTAGCTTTCTCACATCGTCCCGCCTACATTCTCATCTACATCCTCCCCTCGCTCGCCCTCTCTCTGACACAAATCTCTAACATGGCGCCGTCGATCTGCCCACACGCCGACGAGGAGGCGCCGCCCCGCGAGGACATTCAGTCAAAGAGCAGCGACGAGGAAGAACCCTATGGGCCGACGGACGAGGCTGCGCTGGACCCCCCAACTTTGGAGTGGTTTTGAGACTAGTAAAATCTTTATCTGTGGAAATTGTTGTCGCCGGCTGAGAAAGCCAAGCGAGCGGCGTTCAAGAAGGAGATGGCGAAGGAGGAAGTGATAGCCCACAAGTATAGGGGATCAATTGTAGCCTCTTTTGATAAGTAAGAGTGTCGAACCCAACGAGGAACTAAAGGTAGAACAAATATTCCCTCAAGTTTTATCGACCAATGATACAACTCTACGCACGCTTGACGTTCGCTTCACCTAGAACAAGTATGAAACTAGAAGTACTTTGTAGGTGTTGTTGGATAGGTTTGCAAGATAATAAAAAGCGCATAAATAAAAAGTAGGGGCTGTTTAGGTAAAGAAGCAATAAAGTTAGTATCGCGAGTCTGGAAAAGTGGTGGTAGGAGTTGCGAAATTGTCCCTAAGCAATTGACTACTTTACTAGACCGATGTCAAGTTTTATGTGGGAGAGGACACTTCTATCATGTCATCCCTGACTTGGAATTCTATGCACTTATGATTGGAACTATTAGCAAGCATCCGCAACTACTAACATTCATTAAGGTAAAACCCAACCATAGCATTAAGATATATTGGTCCCCCTTCAATCCCGTATGCATCAATTTCTATGCTAGGTTGAAGCTTCTGTCACTCTTGCCCTCCAATACATAGTCCTATCAACATACAACTAACCCTATGGTGTGATCCACGCGCGCGCTCATGTGATGGGCACCAAAGGACAGCAACATAACCACAAGCAAATCAAACCAATCATAGCAATTCACCAATTACTGATAGGACAACGAAAATCTACTCAGACATCATAGGATAGCAACACATCACTGGATAATAATATGAAGCATAAAGGACCATGTTCAAGTAGAGGGTACAACGGGTTGCGGGAGAGTGGACCGCTATAGATAGATGGTGGAAGGTGATGAAGATGTTGGTGAAGATGACGGAGGTGTTGGTGTAGATTGCGGTGACGATGGTGGCCCCAACGGCGTTCTGGCGCGACCGGGAGAGAGAGGGAGAGGGCCCCCTCCTCCTCCTCCTCCTCCTCCTCCTCCTTCTTCTTCTTCTTCTTCTTCTTCTTCTTCTTCTTCCTCTTCCTTGGCCTTCCCCCTAAATGGGAGAAGGGTTTCCCCTCTTGTCCATGGACTCCATGGCGGCGGAGGGGTGAGAGCCCCTCCGAGATTGGATCTCTCTCTCTGTTTCCTTTTGTTTCTGCCTTCCAGATTCTAGCCTTTCACCGTTTCTTAAATTCCTGGAGATCCGTAACTCCGATTGGGTTGAAATTTGGACACTATTTTGATCCGGATATTAGCTTTCTTGCGGCGAAAGAAGGGCACCAACCGCCTTACAGAGTGGCCACGAGGGCCCAGGGCGCGCCTGACCCCCTGGGGCGCATCCCTCACCCTCGTGGGCCCCTCGGGCATCGTCTCGCGTTGATTCCACTTCCCAAAATTCAGATATATTCCAAAAAAAATCTCCGTCAGTTTTTACCCCTTTTGGACTCCGTTTGATATGGATTTTCTGCGAAACAAAAAACATGCAACAAACAGGTACTAGCTGTCGGTGTACTAAAGTAGGGGTACCTTAGTACCCCAGACTTGTGCACGGGCAGTCGTAGCACCCTGCGGCAAGGCCCGCCCCGGAAGCGCCAAGAGAAGACCAAGCATTCAAGACAAGGCCCCCGGCAAGAGGAGCTTGCCGGGCCAAGAAGACAAGACCCCGGCAAGAGGAGCTTGCCGGGACGACTGAGCCCATATAAGGCCATCCAAGAACAAAGTATAACGAGACAGAAGATCGAGCCCCCGACAAGAGGAGCTTGTCGGGAAGGCCGAACCCAGGCACCACAAGAGAAGCCCGCCGTGGCGCGCCAAGCGCCCCGGCAAGGCCTGATAGCTGGCACGCTATCAGGCACAGGAAGACGACCCCCGCGGCAAGCCACTTGCCGCGGCAAGATCGCCACCTCAATACTGCGCTCCAGCTCGCCCGCCACGCGTCGCTCCGGGGCTTCCCCCGAGGGCACGTGGCGAGGCACCGCGCAGCCTGGGGCATGCGGTGGCATGCAGCCGCCATCGTGGCGAACGGTGGCGCACCTAACGGTCCGCCTCGGTGCTGTCCGGGCGACCGTGACGGGCATTTAATGCCCTTGTCCCCTACCGTCAGAAGTAGGTATGATAACACTGTGCCGCACTGTAGCGCCACCGTTCCCGCACTATTACAGCTACCACCCCTTTTACACTTTTACCCCTTTCTCTTACGTTGACACCTGTCGGTGACCCCTTTGCGCTATAAAAGGAGGCCCGTGTGCAACGTAGAGGGGGGTTCCGGGGGTTCGGAGATTCGGCATCCAGACAGCCATACGCTCGGTGCAGCTAGCTCTCCAAGCTCCCGAGCTCCCCAGTTCAATACAACTAAGCAGGAGTAGGGTTTTACGCGTCCATCGCGGCCCGAACCTGGGTAAACCGCCCGTGTGCCCGCCTCGATCTGCTCTCTGCGCTCCCTCCGCCCCCCTCGCCGGACAACGAAAGGGGCTCCAGCCCCATAGGTGCTCGCGGGGGGACGCCCGTCCGCCCCGACATCTTTGGCGCGCCAGGTAGGGGGCGCGTCGAGGTTGTGCGGATCTGATCCAGGCGAACACTGGTAAGCTCAGGTATGAACAGGTACCTTTCCGCCCCGCTCCGCAGGGCGGAGGCATTCCTCCCTACGGAATCGTGCACGGCCCTCCTCGAGTACCCACTCACGCAGAGTTCGGGCAAGAAGCAGCTGCTCCTTGAGGAGGACCGCCTTCCGGCCGCTGGGCGAACCGATCGCTTCCAGCGAACCCTGCGCCGCTCCTGTAGCCGCAGCGGTTAGCGCCGGAGGCCGCGAAAAAGGCGACCTCGTTCTTCGGCGCGCTTCGTCCGCCAAGATCCAAACGAGTCGACGCCGACCGTGGGAGGAGTTTCGCCAGCGCGGTTGCCGGAACCCGTTCCGTCAACCAACCTCCCTGCCCAAGTCTTGCCGCAGTTGCATGTGATCCTTGGCGCAGGGGGCGGGCGCAAACCCCGCACATCAGTGAAAGCTCCTATGCTTTGCGCTTTTTGCCTTCTACATGCTCCTCTGCGTTATTTGCATGTATTATTTGGCATCCTGCGTAACACGCATGTCCAGTGAGCGTCAGCACGCCGAAAGGCCATGTGCTTGCTTCCCTCTTTATTTTCCTCGCCTCTTAAACAGAGGGAGCGTTCCTCGCGCACAAAGTTTGCCGAGGGAAGGAGATGGGAGAGGAACCAAGTGCTGGAACCAAGTGCTGTCCGAGAAAAAGAAGCCTCGTCGAGGGACGAGCGTTATGCATAAGCTAAGTTATTAGAATTTGAGCAGTTCAGATTCTTAATTTTCGGTTGTCTTCCTTGGACGGTCACGCTTTGTACGGAAAACCTGTGCGCGGAGGAACCTACCCGCGGCTAGCCGCACCCTCACCTTGTTTCGAGTACGCTCAACGATTCAAGCGAGCTGCGATGAGCGTCGCGCCCTTGTTTCGTTTCCGAGCTCACTCAACAAGCGGAGCGCGATTGCGACTGGCTGCGGCGAGGTTGCTTCCCGGTGAGGCCTTGGCCAGCAGGCTGCTATAAGCCCAAGGGCTCCTTGCCGGGAAGTTCCCCGGGAGCGTAGGGCGAAAAGCGTACAAAGTAAAGGGCCAGGACAAGGAAGATAACAATGCACTGATTGGTTCAGCTAAGGTAGAAACCTTACGTAACTTGTCACAGTGACTAATGAGCTCATAACGCCGTGTGCAGCTACAAAAAGAGATAAGATAAAGGGGGCCTAGTCTACGCGGTCGCCCTCGATCCTCTTGACCCCGGCCGCCTTCTTGACGATAGGGGCGATGAGGGCCCGGATCCCCGTCAGGTCTGCGTTCTCCGGCAAGGGCCTGAGGACGTTGGTGAGCCTGATGTCGGGATTGCGGAAAACGATCTTCACCAGCACCCTCTCGAGGGCCCCGGAGATGGCCTCCCGCATCTCGTCGGCCCGCTCCTTCGGGAGCGACGTTCGGAGGTGCTGGAGCGCCTGCACCACCCCCTGGAAGAAGGAAGTGAGCTTGGCGCTGGGCGCGACGTCCTCGTCGGTGAGGGACTGGTGGCCCTCGATCCCCAGCAGCGTCAGCTCCTTGTCGATGGTGGCGGCGATGTCGACGAGGCCCTCGGTCCACCGCTCCACTGTATCCCTGAAGGTGTTCTGGGAAACGGCGGCGCGCCTCAGCAGCTCCTCGTTGCCGTCGACCTCCTTCCGTAAAGCCGCCTCCTGCTCCTTAGCGCTGTCCAGCGCCTTGCCGAGCGCCTCCAATTTCAGTTCCAGAGTGGAGTTGGAGTTCTTGGCGGCGTCGAGCTCCCGGATCTTCTCGGCAAAGCGACCCTGGAGCTCGCCAAGGGTGAGCGCACCCTTCTCGCGCTCCTGCCGGAGCGCGGCGAGCTCCTCGCCCTTCGCCTTGAGGTCGGAATCGAGCTGCGCCACCCTCGCCTCCAGCCCCTTCTTGGTGATCTCAGCGGCTGCGGCAGCGTCCCGCGCCTTCTTCAGGTCTCCGCTGAACGCCCGCTCGCGCGCGGCGGCCTCCTCCTCGTGGTCGGCGAGGCTGGCCGTTCTCAGCACCAGCTCGCCTTCCCGCGCGGATAACTCCGCGGCGGCAAGCCTCTGCTGCTCCTCGGCCTCCCCGTCGCCCACAGGGATATCAACGCCGTCCGCCTCCTGAGCACCGGCAACGTCGTCGGCATCGCCACGCGCGCCCTCCTCGACGACGACCTCAGCCTTCGTCGGATCCGAGGCGGGCGCTGCGCTCGCCGCGGCAAGGGGATCATCGGCCGCGTCCCCCGTCGGAAGGTCCTCCCTTGCCGGGGTTCTCTCCCTTGGCGGGGTAGCAGACTCGGTCGGCACGGCGGAGGCGCCCTCTGGACACGCCCGCCGGAGCTGCTCCGCTCCTGCCCAAAAGCAACAACTTCGCATCAACAACAAGAAGAGGGAGGGCTCGCGTACGCGCCAAGCAGCAAGAGCGAGTCATGTGCTCACGCTGGGGGCTGCGTTGCGAGCTGCCCTGAGGGTCCCCTGCCGGGTCCGGAAAGGGCGCCTCCGACACGACCTCGCTTGCCGGGGGAGATTCGTCATCAAGGATGACCCACGGGATCCTCGATCTCTTCGCTCTCCTCTGAGCCAGGGTCCTGAAAAGGGGACCGGGTCAGGGGAAGGGCGAACGAGCTGTCGAACAGGACGAACCATCAGGGAAAAAGATATGAGCTCCATGGGGAACTTACCCTCCGTCCTCCTCGTCGTCGGAGCTGAGCGCAGAATAGTAGAAAGCCGGCTCGGCCCTGACGCGGGGGGGGGGGGGGGCAGGGGAGTGGGCTCCCGAGGCCGCTTGGCGGGGGCAGTAGATGACTCCGCCCCCGTCGACGCCGCGGCAAGGGGCGCAGCGGCAACCGAAGCCCCAGCCCGCGGAGACCCCGCTCCCGCTGCCGACCCGGCCCTGCGGAGGCGCCTCCTCGGCTGGGCCGGGGGCTCCGCCTGCGACGAGCCGCCCGGAGGCCGCAGGAAGGCAACGCCGACCTCCGGCAAGCCACTCGCGTCTTGGGCAGGCTCGTCCTCGCCGCCGTGCCCGGCTGGTTCCCCCTGGTCGACAAGTTCCATCGGGTCGGCGAGGCTCTCCGCCTCCGCCGCCTCCGCCTCGGCCACGGTGAACCCAGCTTCGCCCGCGGCCGCGGCGGCCGCCGCCTCCTCCATCCTGGAGGCAATGTAAGCCAGCTCCGCCGCGGTGGTGGCTCGGATGAGGCCATACTTCTCGGCGGGATCGACTGGCTCCTCCTCCAGGCCGTCGAAGAAGGCCCGCACGACATCATCCGGCGGCTCCTGCCAGGTCGCGTTGACCCCGTGCGAGTCGCACAATGGCATCATCGCAAGGATATGGCTGAGCGACGAGTTGTTGCACAAGGGAACGACGCCCGGCGGCAGCCGGAACCACTCCGGGTGGTCAGGGTCGTGCTTGAACAACTCCTTCAACATTGCGTCGTGCTCCAGCACGGTGAAGTTGAAATTGAGGCCCGGACGCAGCCTCATGATGTCCGCCGCATTCTGGAACTCCCAGGCCGGCTTCCCCCTCTCTTGCAGGGGGGCGATCCGGCGGCGAAGGAAATCCGCGCCGACGGCGCCGACGGTGAGGCCGGTGAGCCTGAGACGCAGGATCCGGGTGATGGCGATCTTCAATCTGGCATCGTCCGGAGACACCTCGCTCCAGCCATCGCCGCGCACCACCGGAGTTCGGCGCACGGCGGTGAACGGCTGCGGATGGTCCTCGACAATCAAGCACCATTCCGCCCTCCACTCCTCCCACCTGCCGCGGAGGTCCCCGCCCAAGTAGGCCTCCTTCTTGCCGGACCGGGAAACCCAGGCGATCCCACCGGACAGCGGCTCTCCTTTCTCCACCCGAGGGACAAAGAAGTGCCGGAAGAGGGCCACGTTGGGACGAATTCCGACGAAGTTCTCGCAGAGGTGCGTGAAGACCGCCATTGTGAGGACGGCATTGGGGGTAAAGTCGAGGAGATGGAGGCCATAGGTGCTCATGATTTCAGAGAAGAACTCCGAGTAAGGCGGGCAGAGCCCGCAGTAGAAGAAGACGACGAAGAAGGGATACCCGGTCGGGTACTGCTTCCGGGCTTCGGCGGGGAGCACACGCGTGCGCGGATGCGCTCGCGTCTTCGTCGACCAGAAAAGGGAGTACTTGTCCCTCAGCTCCACCGCACCGAGCTGGGGGGGGAACATCGCCGTCCCCTTCCGAAGCACTTCAAGCCGTAGCGCCTCGGCCGATTTCGCAGGCTTCCCCTTCGCCTTGTCGCTCTTCGGGGCCATGGCGGGGGCGGAGGAGGGAGATCGTCGAAGCTGACGACGACGGGCGCTCCAAGAACAGATCGCTGCTGCCTCTGGGAGAAGGAGGTGGCAGAGGTTTTAGAGAGGTGGTAACCGAGGGAAAGGCGAACCGCCCCTACTTTCCTCCGCTATAAGAGGAAGAGGTGGGGGGGGGGGACGTTTCGCCTCTCCAAATCAAGAGATCGTGCGCGACGTGACGCGCGCCTGCGCGGTTCAGCCCCGCGCACGCCACCCACGTCACGCTCGCCCCGCACGCCCCGCCCCCACGACGCCGCGGTAAAGCGCGCGCCGCCTGGGGAAGGCGCGGCGGATGCGGAGTTAAGGAGCAGCGCGACCAAGGCCATGCGTGCCCGTGCACCGTTAGGGCCTGGCCCAACAACGCTCGGCACCATGTGTGGCCCAGGCCCGGGGGCTCCTGTCGGTGTACTAAAGTAGGGGTACCTTAGTACCCCAGACTTGTGCACGGGCAGTCGTAGCACCCTGCGGCAAGGCCCGCCCCGGAAGCGCCAAGAGAAGACCAAGCATTCAAGACAAGGCCCCCGGCAAGAGGAGCTTGCCGGGCCAAGAAGACAAGACCCCGGCAAGAGGAGCTTGCCGGGACGACTGAGCCCATATAAGGCCATCCAAGAACAAAGTATAACGAGACAGAAGATCGAGCCCCCGACAAGAGGAGCTTGTCGGGAAGGCCGAACCCAGGCACCACAAGAGAAGCCCGCCGTGGCGCGCCAAGCGCCCCGGCAAGGCCTGATAGCTGGCACGCTATCAGGCACAGGAAGACGACCCCCGCGGCAAGCCACTTGCCGCGGCAAGATCGCCACCTCAAGACTGCGCTCCAGCTCGCCCGCCACGCGTCGCTCCGGGGCTTCCCCCGAGGGCACGTGGCGAGGCACCGCGCAGCCTGGGGCATGCGGTGGCATGCAGCCGCCATCGTGGCGAACGGTGGCGCACCTAATGGTCCGCCTCGGTGCTGTCCGGGCGACCGTGACGGGCATTTAATGCCCTTGTCCCCTACCGTCAGAAGTAGGTATGATAACACTGTGCCGCACTGTAGCGCCACCGTTCCCGCACTATTACAGCTACCACCCCTTTTACACTTTTACCCCTTTCTCTTACGTTGACACCTGTCGGTGACCCCTTTGCGCTATAAAAGGAGGCCCGTGTGCAACGTAGAGGGGGGTTCCGGGGGTTCGGAGATTCGGCATCCAGACAGCCATACGCTCGGTGCAGCTAGCTCTCCAAGCTCCCGAGCTCCCCAGTTCAATACAACTAAGCAGGAGTAGGGTTTTACGCGTCCATCGCGGCCCGAACCTGGGTAAACCGCCCGTGTGCCCGCCTCGATCTGCTCTCTGCGCTCCCTCCGCCCCCCTCGCCGGACAACGAAAGGGGCTCCGGCCCCATAGGTGCTCGCGGGGGGACGCCCGTCCGCCCCGACACTAGCACTGGGCAGTGGATCAATATGTTAGTCCCAAAAATAGTATAAAAAGTTGCCAAAAGTATGTAAAAGTTGTAGAATATTGGCATGGAACAATCAAAAATTATAGATACGACGGAGACGTATCAGCATCCCCAAGCTTAATTCCTGCTCGTCCTCGAGTAGGTAAATGAGAAAAAAGATAATTTTTTATGTGGGATGCCACCTAGCATAAACTTGATCATATATCTAATCATGGCATGAATATTAAGACATAAGTGATTCAAAGCAATAGTCTATAATTTGACATAAAGACATCAATACTCAGGCATCCCAACAAACAATCATGTCTTTGAAAATAGCAACGGTAAAGAAAGCTATCCCTACAAAATCATATAATCTTGTCATGTTGTGTCTTCTTAACACAGAGTATTTATCATGCACAACCACGATGACAAGCCGAGTAATTGATTCATACTTTTTAACGTGCTTCAGCTTTTTCAACCCTCACGCAATACATGAGCGCAAGCCATGGATATAGCACTATAGGTGAAATAGAGTATGATGATCGGGGTAAATATAAAGAAGACAAGAAGTAAGAAAGTCTCACACCGATGCGGCTAACCAACAGGCTATGGAGATGCCCATCAATCGATATCAATGTGAGGAGTAGGGATTGCCATGCAACGAATGCACTAAGAGCTATAAGTGTATGAAAGCTAAAACTGGAAACTAAGTGGGTGTGCATCCAACTTGCTTGCTCATGAAGACCTCGGGCATTTGAGGAAGCCCATCATCGGAATCTACAAGCCAAGTTCTATAATGAAAATCCCACTAGTATATGAAAGTGATAACTCAAGAGACTCTCTATATGAGGAACATGGTGCTACTCTAAAGCACAAGTGTGGTAAAAGGATAGTGACATTGCCCCTTCTCTCTTTTTCTCTCATTTTTTTATTTTTTGTTTTTATTTTTTGTTTTTTGGTGGGCTTCTTTGGCCTCTTTTTTTATTTGGGCTTCTTTGGCCTCTTTTTTTGTAAAGTCCGGAGACTCATCCCAACTTGCGAGGGAATCGTAGCTTCAATCATCCTTTCCTCACATGGGACAATGCTCTAATAATGATGATCATCACACTTTTGTTTACTTACAACTCAATATTACAACTCGATACTAGAACAAAAATATGACTCTATATGAATGTCTCCGGCGGTGTACCGGGATGTGCAATGATCTAGCATATCAATGACATCAAAAAAATAGACAAGCCATGAAAACATCATGCTAGCTATCTTACGATCATGCAAAGCAATATGACAATGAATGCTCAAGTCATGTATATGATGATGATGGGAGTTGCATGACAATATATCTTGGAATGGCTATGGAAATGCCATGATAGGTAGGTATGGTGGCTTTTTTGAGGAAGATATAAGGAGGCTTATGTGTGATAGAGCGTATCATATCACGAGATTTGGATGCACCGGCGAAGTTTGCACCAACTCTCGAGGTGAGAAAGGGCAATGCATGGTACCGAAGAGGCTAGCAAATTGCGAAAAGGTAAGAGTGCATATAATCCATGGACTCTCATTAGTCATAAAGAACTCATATACTTATTGCAAAAGTTTATTAGCCCTTGAAGCAAAGTACTACTAAGCATGCCCCTAGGAGGATAGATTGGTAGGAAAATACCATCGCTCATCCCCGACCGCCACTCATAAGGAGGACAATCAATAATAAATCATGCTCCAACTTCATAGCATAACGAGAGACTATACGTGCATGCTTCGGGAATCACAAACCTTAACACCAATATTCTTACTAAACACAACCATTTAATAGTACCTCCCACATATTATTATCTCTATATCGCAAAACTATTGCAAGGAATCAAACATATCATATTCAGTGATCCATAAGTTTTATGTAGGATTTTAGGACTAACCATGTGAATGACCAATTCCTGTCATCTCTATAAATAGATATAAGTGAAGCAAGAGAGTTTAATTCTTTCTACAAAATATATTCCCAGGCTCTAAAAAATACAAGTGACGCAAAAGGGCATTCTACAAATGGCGATTTTCTATGTGAAGAGAAACAGGCAATCCAAACTTCAAATGATATAAGTGAAGCACATGAAGCATTCTATAAAGCCGTACTCAAAAGATATAAGTGAAGTGCAAAGAGCATTCTATAAATCAACCATGGACTATCTCATACCAGCATGGTGCATCAAAGAAAAGTGAAAACTAAATGCAAAAGACGCTCCAAGATTTGCACATATCACATGAACGAAACGAAACCGAAAACATACCGATTCTTGTTGAAGAAAGATGGGATGCCTTCTGGGGCATCCCCAAGCTTAGAAGCTTGAGTCTCCTTGAATATTTACTTGGGGTGCCTTGGGTATCCCCAAGCTTGATCTCTTGCGTCTCCTCCTTCTCCTCATATCAAGACCTCCTCGATCTTTGATCAATTCATCCACACAAAACTCAATAGAAAACTCGATAAGATCCGTTAGTATAATAAAGCAAATCACTACTCTAAGTACTGTTGCAAACCAATTCATATTTTGTTTTTGCATTGTAGCTATTGTAATATAACTTTTCGATTGCTTAATCCACTCATAGAAATTGATAGTTTCATCAAAACAAGCAAACTATGCATCAAAAACAGAATCTATCTTAAACAGGACAGTCTGTAGTAATCTGAACATTCACCATACTTATGGTACTCCAAAAATTCTGAAAAAATAGGAAAAATAAAAAATTTGTATAGAAAGACAGTGCAAAAAGTTTCAGAACCGTCTGACGTTCCAGTAAAAAAATGTAAATTCGCGCACTACAACCAAAGTTTCTGTTTTGCACCGCACAAACCAACAAGCAATGTAAACATCCTAAAGGCAAATCTTGGCACATTATTTTTATAATACAATGGAATTGTACTTTATAAAAGCACTCACCAGAAATAAATGACTCTTAAAAACTTCCGGGTTATCTCCCTGGTAGCGCTTTCTTTAAAGCCATTAAGCTAGGCATATAGTGCTCAAGTAATGGATCCACCCGGATCCCAAGGCATATCAAAGTCAATTTTAATTATCAATGATTTGTGATTTAGTAGTGAGCACAAAGTAACATATATCATGCAACAACGAAGTCTAACTCTCTTCCTATGCATCGGCATGTCATAAAAGAACAATTCATGCACACATAGTGTCGTGGTTTTGTCACGGCAGATGTCCTGGAGAAAGGACTTAGTCGTGGAGCCATCGCGACGGGTTAGCTTGAAGGGGTTAAAGCGGACACAGGGACGCAAAGAGTTTTATACTAGTTCGGCCCCTTCGACGAAGGTAAAAGCCTACGTCTAGTTGTGATGGAAATGATGGGGTTTCGATGACTAGGGAGCAAACAAGCTTCGCCTAAGTCTCGAGTTGTTGTTGTCTGTCCCTGAACCGCCACCGGGTCGTCCCCTTATATACACGGGTGACGCCCGTCGGTCCACAGAGTCCCAACACCGGTTCATACTCGTATCCAGGTTGGTCTCTCCTTATTCCTAACTTACAATACAAGTTTACATATAAAGCCGGTTTACGGCTACAGGTCTTAAACCGACTACAGGCCTTGGGCCCTTATCTGCCTCTTTGGGCTTTAACACCTTTGAACTACTGATGAAGTTAACCCGGCCCAGGTAGGCCGGTTTACGCCTAGTAGTAATATCCCCAACATTAGGCCCCAGATTGATTTGAACGGGTTCATGTCAATCCTTAGCAAAATATCTTCGTCTTCAACATCTTCATGTAGTTGTTGAACCGCCGTGATGTCACCTTCTCTGGTTGTCGTAAACCGGCATGACGTCATCATAAAGATAACATTCATGATATGTTCTTTGTTTAATGAATCCGCAATAACCGAGGTGACAGCTCCGTCTCCAAGATTTGTGGTTCCTTGATTCACGCGCCTGACACGTGTCTCTTGCCTTATAAATAGGACCGAAGGGTCATTTCTTTTCTCCCCTTCGTACCCTTTCTCTTCGTCTTCCTCGCATCGCCAGCCTCGGAGCTCCGTCGCCGCCGTTGACCTCTGCACCGTCTTGTGCTGCTGCATCAACCTGAACGTACCAGAGCACTGCGGTAGCTTTCCGCATCTTCCTCGATTCTGGTAAGCCTTCTGTTCTTCTTAACATAGATCTGTTCTTAGGGTTTCGTGTTCTTGCCGTGTTCATCACTTGTTCATGCTCGTACCCAGACTCCTGGATAGATATGTGAAACCCTGCTCTGATTAGCAGTAGCTTTTAGCATCCGCCTGTAGTTTCATGCTTGAGTCCGTAGATCTCATCTATATATCTGCCCATTGAATCACTTCCGCTCGGCTTTACGTCTTTGAATATTTTTTCTTCTTTTCTGAACTTGCTTCAGATCCATTGCTATAATAAGACCTTGTGAAACATGTTTCTGCATACCTAGCCATCCGCAACCTCAATTGCTTTCAATGTTTAGATCAGGCGGTTTAACTTAATATAGAAAAAGTTAATAAACCAGTATATACCATTAGTCCCCTTGTTGAACCGCCAGAACTCGTTAGCCGTATGATGCCGCTTCATAGAACTCCGGTTTAGATATAGTTGCCTCCGGTTTAACATTGTTCATACCGGTGTATACTTTTACCCAACACAATCTTGAACCGGAATCACTTATTTTGTAGACTTCACCATGGCCAAACAAGTATATGAGTGCAACTGGGTTCCTTCTCGCGTCACAGAAACTCAACTGAACAACTTAGTCTTGACCGGCGCTTTAAGCAGCAAAGATACTATCCATTGGAGGGTCCCTGGTAAAGAATGTCCTCCCACACCTCAAGAGGGAGAGGTTGTCGTCTTCGCAGATCACTTAGCCCGGGGTTTTAACCCACCCGACTCTAAATTTTACCGGGATGTCTTAGCTAATTTTCATCTCCGCCCGCAAGACACTGGCCCCAACTCTGTTACCAACATATGTCACTTCCAAGTGCTCTGTGAGGCATACTTTCAAGAGGAACCCACAGTTGAGTTGTTTAGAGACTGCTTTCACCTAAACCGCCGCATAGAATTCACTGATGGTTCCAATACGGAATTGGGTGGTGTGGCGATTCAGAAAAGAAAGGAGGTCACTTACCCTCACGCCAAATTGCACAGCCACCCCAAGGAGTGGAGTCAATCATGGTTCTATTGCAAAGACACCTCCCCTGCTAATGAAAATCCTCTGCCTGGCTTTCGTCCGGAGCGGCTTAGCAATACACACCCCTTTCCACAAAGGTTGACTGCCAAGGAGAGAAGTAAATACGCTCCTCAACTATCCAAGCTCAGAGCCTTCATGGCCAACGGTTTAACAGGAATTGATCTCGCACGCTGTTGGATATCATGGAGCATATTGCCCCTCAGCCAGCGCTCCGGTTTGATGTGCGAGTATACCGGTAGTGTCGATGACCCACTCCGACATGTTAACATCTAGCTCACAGATGACGAGGTCACAGAAGCTGTGAAGAAAATGTTGAACGAACCGGAACACCTCTGCGCTCGAACCGGCCTTCTCCCCTTCTGTGCTACCAACAAACCGCCAGCTATAAGATCTTGACTGTACTTTTTACTGAACATGTCATTGCTATTTCTGTATACTCTTTAATATCAACTGTTTCTTACACAGGGCGATGATCCGTTTTGGAGCAAGAAGCTTTCTCAGGAGAAACCAGAAAAACTAGATAAACCGGAAAGACCAACCCGGCCAAAAACCAAAGTCATTAAGAGGCCTGCTCATAAGAGGAAAACCACTGCATCCTTTGATCCGCCCGCTGATGACGATGTGGGTAATCCGGACCTTGAGGTAGAACTTGATTCACTTGGCTTACTTTTCACACGCCTTATTGATGATAATATTTGTCAGGATGATGCCAAAGCTAGTCATGCTGATGCTGCAGAGATAATTACTCTCTCTTCTGATTCGAACCCTTTGCCCTCACTAAAAATCCGCCAGGCAAACCGGAAAGTTAAATTTTCTCATCCTCTTGCTTACTTGGATCCCAAATTTCTTATGAAGACCCAACAGCACGAAGCTCGCCGCACAACCCGGCACAGTGGCCAGGTAGTTACCTCCGCCGGTTTACCGAACAGTCCGGTTAGGAAACACCGTTCAGAGGTCTCTAATTTGCTTGTCAGTGCTTGTCCTAAAGCGGGCTGTTTTTGTCCATCTGACTCCGATTATCAGGTTACTTCCCACTCATCCTCTAGCGAGTCATCAGCTACTCAGCTGCCACCGCTCAAAACGGTGCTTGGGTAAGCTATACTTATCATAATATTTCTGATACGTCATTTTGGAACATATGCTGTATTTGATTTTGATTATTCCTTTTAGGGCCAAGCCTAGGCCAAGCAAGAAGGCCCGCCTGGATAAAGCGGCTGAGGAGGATGCCGTTCCTGAACCGGATAAAACACCAGATCCTGAAGCGGCCATTCGCGAAGATATACCCAACGACCCCCCACTGCAAGATGATGATGTTATTGCCGAAGAAAGGTGTGCTGATACCTCAGGCCCTGCTGACCAGCCCGGAAGCCCCATCCGGATTGAGAAATCCACCAGTCCAATCCGGCCTGCTGACACACCAACTGCCCCTGGTCAAACCGACGATACCAAGGATGATGATGTTGTGATTACCGGCATTGGCCGTACCGAACCAAGTAATCCGGTCGCCTTATCCAAGCATACTGCCAAAGAAGAATTCTCTACTATGAGCAAAGGCAAGTGGAATGTTGATCTGGCGACTTACGCTGCTCTCAATGCCCAAGATCTTCATTCCGGCTACTTGAACCGGCTGTATACCAGCCGTGACTATGAAGCCGGTCTGGTGAATATGATGAAAGAAAAACTTGAGGTAACTTCCATGTGCTTTTTCCTGCTTGGATTCTTCAATTTTGTTAACTCTCCTAGCCCCCAAGGGCCGGTTTTGCAATCCTCTTTCAAACCGGGACTTACTAATATAAATCTGAATGCTTCGAAATTCACTGATGTAGCCCCCAAGGGCCGGTTCAACTTAATGTAGTTAAACCGAGACTTAAGTAATTTAACATGGCAGCATCAGAGTTTATTTGAGCAAATAGTCATTAGCCCCCAAGTGCCAAGTTGAATACTTGTATTGAGCTTGGGATTTTGCAATCAATTGACAGATGAAGATCAAATATGCATTAGCCCCCAAGTGCCAAGTGCATAATTTGTTATGTGGTTCGTACTTCAATTCTTGTACCTTTGTTAAATCATATGACTGTCTCTATGCAGGCTGAGCTGAAGACCAAAGAAAGCCAACTCGCCGATCTTCAAGAAAATTTGAAATCCCAACAAGCTGAAACCTCAAAGGCGAAAGAGGAGTTGACCAACGCTTTAAGCGTCATGGAATAGCTTAAGGAGGGCTTCAAGAAAGAGCGGGCGGATTGGGCCACTGAGAAGGCCGCTTTGACCAAGAAAATTGGAACTGCTGAAGCTGCCCTTAAACCGGTGGTAGATGAGCTGACCAGCGTAAAGCGGCAAGTGCATGCCATGACTGCCGCCATCTTTGGTAAGCTTCCTTTGACTTCTGTAATAATTTGGCCTTCCTATGATAGGTCTGGTTTGTGAACTTTTTGTAATGTTGCAGGTACACGCATTGGTCACTTGGGGTCAGATGTTCGGATGAAATTGAAGGCCGCCTATACATTAATCGAACAGCTGTATACTGGAGCGCAACGGATTATCTCTACTGCATGACATAATAATCCGGCGCCCACTTTAATTCAAGATACTCTTAAGAGGTTGTCAATGCTTCCCGCCCGGGTTGAAGAGCTGAAGAAATCTGCTGCTCGAACCGGTGCCATCAATGCCTTAATCCGGGCAAAAGCATGGGTGCCGGATTTCGATCCTGTTGAGGCAGCTCAGGGTTATCCCAGTTTGAAGGAAGATGGTTCGGAGTTCAACGAGGATGATCTGAGAGCGATAAACTGGGCGGTGCGCCCTCTAGCTTGCCAATTGGTGGAAGAGGCAGACTTGTCGTATTATCAAGCTGAATATAACTACCAGAATAAACGAGTGGCTGCACCAATTCCTGAAGCGGAGAATCTGATCCCTCCAATTCGTAAGCATACTTACGCTTCTGATATTGAACCGTCGTCACTGATCGATGATGAAGCTGTCTTTCAAGCCTTAATGGGAATCGACTGGACCACTGTTGACTTCCAGCCACTGGGTAGGGAAGAAGAAGCTGAAGCGGCGCAGGACGACCCACAACCATCAGACCAGGGCGGTGACCAAGATTGAACCGGAGGCTGGTTTAAATGGCTGCTTTGTTATATTCCGCCAAGAAAACAATGATCTTATCTGGGCACCATGTTGCCTTGTAATAGGATAGCCAACACTCCTGCTTCTGAGATGCCTTCGTGCATAGGTACTGATACTTTTATTTGAATGGGCGAAACCTTCAATCTATATTTCCTGCAATCACAAAATCTTAAACTGCCGCGGCGGTTGTCCCGCCAGCCGGTTTATGACCTTTATATATATATGCAATGAAATTGAGGTATATGATCAAATTTTGTGATACAAAATACCTGCCATCGCTGGGCATGAAGTTGGCTTAGCCAATCTTGAAACGGAGGTTTATAAACCTATACCATCAAAGGAGAAAACAACTCCTGTGTATACAATGCCGGTTTACCATGTAAACCGTGCCGGGTTATGAAAAACACCCTGCTACTCCATAATGGGATGTTAACAGAAAAATTCAAACCGGGCAAATAATCTTTGGATTAAAAATGGACCGCGTTCCGTCGATTGACAGTTTGAACTAGTTTAAAACGTTGCCGGTTTAAAAAATGCAATAAAAATAAAGCAACATTTATTAAGAAAAATGTTGAAGCAAAGGCAATGATAAAACCGTTTGCAAAAATAGGCTTTATTGAGCCGATCAGATGGTGTTACCATGGTCGGACTCGACCAAGCTCCCGATAGGTGTAGCTATGGTTCAAGTCAGCCAGGTCCCCAAATGAAACCGTGGCATTATGCCGATCAAGAGGCGTGGCAATGGTTCGGGTTCGACCAAGCCCCCAAGTGATTCTATGGCCTTAGGCCAATCAAGAGGCGTGACTGGTTCAGACTTGACCATATCCCCAAGTGATCTGGTGGCTTTCGCCTATCAAAAGGTGTTGCATTGGTTCGGACACGACCAAGCCCCCAAGTGATGTTTATAAAACTTTCAAGGGGTAAACCGAAGGCCGCTTAAGACAGTACAACTCCGTGTAACCACACATGATGTAAAAGAAACAGATACCCCGCTTTAGCTGAGGCTCCGGTTTATTATATTAATCATAATATATACACTTGTCATAATATGTACATAAGTAGAGCCGATGGCTCAGGTATAGTAAGGCCAAAGATGAGCTATGTTCCACGGCCTGTTGGTCCCCTCCTCTGATGTACGTGAGTCTTTATGCTCTCGAATATCGATCAGATAATATGACCCGTTGTGCAGGTTCTTGCTGACCACGAAAGGTCCCTCCCAAGGTGGGGATAACTTATGCATATCAGTCTGATCTTGGATGAGCCGAAGCACCAAATCTCCTTCTTGAAAGGTTCTGGTTCTGACTCGGCGACTGTGATAATGACGAAGATCCTGTTGGTAAATAGCCGAGCGGGCAGCTGCTATGTCACGCTTCTCATCCAACAGGTCCAAAGCATCTTGTCGTGCTGTCTCGTTGTCCGCTTCAACATAAGCCGCCACACGAGGTGAGTCATGACGGATATCACTGGGAAGAACCGCCTCCGCTCCGTAGACCATGAAGAACGGTGTGTATCCTGTGGATCTGTTGGGCGTAGTATTGATACTCCATAACACAGATGGTAGCTCTTCTACCCAACAACCCGGTGTCCTCTGCAAAGGAACCATAAGCCGGGGTTTGATGCCTCTCAAGATCTCTTGATTAGCTCTTTCTGCTTGACCATTGGACTGTGGGTGGGTTACTGATGAAACGTCAAGCCGGATGTGCTCACGTTCGCAGAACTCCTTCATGCCCCCCTTGGACAAATTGGTAACATTATCTGTGATGATACTATGTGGAAAGCCAAACCGGAAAATCACCTTTTTGATGAACTGAACCGCCGTGGCCGCATCACACTTGCTAACAGGTTCTGCCTCCACCCACTTTGTAAACTTGTCAACCGCCACCAGGAGGTGGGTGTTCTTATCCTTGGACCTTTTGAAAGGCCCAACCATATCCAGCCCCCAAGTTGCAAACGGCCAAGTGATCGGAATCATCCTCAATTCTTGAGCCGACACATGAGCGCGTCTTGAAAACTTTTGGCAACCGTCACATCGTCTGACCAGATCCTCCGCATCAGCATGAGCAGTTAACCAATAAAAACCATGGCGAACGCTTTAGCCACCAAAGATTTTGAACCGGCGTGATGACCACAATCTCCTTCGTGGATCTCACGCAAAATTTCACAGCCTTCCTCAGGAGACACACAGCGTTGAAATGCCCCTGACACACTGCAATGATGCAATTCGCCATTAACAATAGTCATAGACTTGGATCGCCGGATTATCTGCCGGGCCAAGGTTTCATCCTCTGGTAGCTCGCCCCGGTTCATGTACACAAGATAAGGAAGCTTCCAATCCGGAATGACGTGTAGAGCTGCTACCAATTGAGCCTCCGGATCAGGAATAGCCAAATCCGCTTCACCAGGGAGCTTGACCGACGGGTTGTGTAGCACATCAAGAAAAACATTAGGCGGGACCGGTTTACGTTGAGAGCCCAACCAGCTTAAAGCGTCCGCCGCCTCATTCTTCCGACGGTCCACGTGGTCCACCTGATAACCCTTGAAGTGACCTGCAACAATATCCACCTCACGACGATATGCAGCCATGAGTGGGTCCTTGGAATCCCAAGTGCCGGACACCTGTTGAGCCACTAGGTCCGAGTCACCGAAGCACTTAACCCGGCTTAGATTCATCTCCTTAGCCATCCGGAGACCATGGAGCAAGGCTTCATACTCAGCTGCATTGTTAGTACAAGGGAACATTAAGCGGAGAACGTAACAGAACTTGTCACCTCGTGGGGAAGTTAATACGACTCCAGCCCCCGAGCCCTCCAATTGCCTGGATCCGTCAAAATGGATGGTCCAATATCTATGATCCGGCTTCTCTTCAGGTGCTTGCAACTCCGTCCAATCATTGATGAAATCAACAAGTGCTTGAGACTTCACCACCGTTCGGGGCACGTACTTCAACCCGTGCGGCCCAAGCTCTATAGCCCACTTGGCAATCCGGCCAGTCGCTTCCCGGTTCTGGATGATATCGCCTAAGGGAGCAGAACTGACCACTGTGATGGGGTGCCCTTGGAAATACTGCTTCAGCTTCCGGCTTGCCATGAAAACTCCATATACCAGCTTCTGCCAATGTGGATACCTTTGCTTGGATTCAATAAGTACCTCATTGATATAGTAAACCGGACGCTGAACCGGATGCTCCTTGCCTGCCTCCTTCCGCTCCACCACAATAGCCACACTGACTGCGCGAGTGTTAGCAGCAACGTACAGCAGTAGCGGCTCCTTGTCAACGGGAGCGGCAAGCACAGGCGGATTGGCCAATTGCTGCTTTAAGTCCTCAAATGCCTTATCAGCAGCGGAACTCCAGACGAACTGATCTGTCTTCTTCAACATCTGATACAAAGGAATTGCCTTCTCACCAAGGCGGCTGATAAACCGGCTCAACGCAGCAATCTGGCCAGCCAAACGTTGAACGTCATTGATACACTTCGGTTTAGCCAGGGAGGTGATGGCTGTGATCTTCTCCGGATTAGCCTCAATTCCCGTGTTAGACACCAGAAAACCAAATAACTTGCCTGCCGGTACACCAAAAACACATTTGGCCAGATTGAGCATCATCTTGTACGTCCTCAGGTTATCAAATGTTTCCTTCAAATCGTCAACCAGAGTCTCCTTCTTCCTTGACTTAACCACAATATCATCCACGTAAGCATGTACATTACGGCCAATCTGCTTGTGAAGGCAATTTTGTACACACCGTTGATAGGTTGCCTGGGCACTCTCGAGCCCAAAAGGCATAGACACATAGCAGAAGGCTCCAAAGGGAGTGATGAACGCCGTCTTCTCCTGGTCCTTAACCGCCATTTTGATATGATGATAACCAGAATATGCATCCAAAAAACTCAAACACTCGCAACCCGCCGTAGCATCAATGATTTGATCAATACGGGGGAGGGCAAAAGGATCTGCTGGACAAGCCTTATTAAGGTCTGTGTAATCCACACACATACGCCAGGTGCCGTTTTTCTTAAGGACTAGCACCGGATTAGCAAGCCACATAGGGTGAAAAACTTCAACAATAAAACCAGCTGCCAAAAGCCTGGCTACCTCTTCTCAAATAGCTTTGCGTCTTTCTTCGTTAAACCGGCGGAGGAATTGTTTTACCGGTTTGTATTTAGGATCCACATTAAGAGTGTGCTCAGAGAGTTGCCTCGGTACACCTAGCATGTCAGAAGGCTTCCATGCAAAAATGTCCCGATTCTCACGGATGAACTCGATGAGCGCGCTTTCCTATTTCGGATCCAAATTGGCACTAATGCTGAACTGCTTGGACGAATCGCCAGGCACAAAGTCAACAAGCTTAGTCTCAGCTGCCGATTTGAACTTCAGGACCGGATCATGCTCCGTAGTTGGCCTGCCAGATCAACATTGTCTTTATAAAATTTCAGCTCCTCGGTGGCACAAACTGACTCTGCGTAGGCCGCACCTCCTTCTTTGCACTCCAAAGCGACCTTACGGCTTCCGTGAACCGTTATTGTGCCCTTGTGACCCGGCATCTTGAGTCGCAAATACACATAACAGGGCCGTGCCATAAACTTGGCGTAGGCCGGTCGCCCAAACAGGGCGTGATATGGACTTTGGATTTTTACCACTTCAAACGTTAGTGTCTCCGATCTGGAATCATACTCATCTCCAAAGGCCACTTCCAGAGCTATCTTACCAACAGGATATGCTGATTTGCCAGGTACCACACCATGGAACACCGTATTGGACGGTTTGAGATTTTTATCTGTCAGTCCCATACGACGGAAGGTCTCATAGTACAAGATATTAATGCTGCTCCCTCCATCCATGAGTACCTTGGTGAACTTATAACCTCCCACCTGAGGTGCCACCACCAATGCTAGCTGACCCGGGTTATCAACCCGGGGTGGGTGATCCTCTCTGCTCCATATGATTGGCTTCTCAGACCAGCGTAAGTAACGGGGCACAGCCGGTTCAACAGAGTTGACTGCCCGCTTCTGAACCTTTCGGTCTCGCTTGTCCAAGCTAGTGGTGAAGACATGGTACTGCCCACTATTCAACTGCTTTGGGTTGCTCTGGTAACCCGACTGTTGCTGCTGCTGGTTGTAACCACCCTAGTTATTCTGATTATTTTGATTATTATGTCCGCTCGGATTACCATTAAATCCTGAACCGGAATTTCCTCCGCTGAAACCTGGCCCGGATCCTGAGCCACCGCCAGAGTCGTGATCATACCGGAAAGCATTAGAATTTTTGAACTCCTGCATAATGTAGCAATCCTTCCAAAGGTGGTTTGCTGGCACCTCCTTCGTCCCATGCTTCGGACAGGGCTGGTTCAATAGATAATTTAGGCGGTCCGGATTAGGGTTAGGTGCTCCACTGTGATTCGGCGGTTTACCCTTGCGTCGCTGTCCCTTGTCCTGCGCGTTGGTATTAGCCACGAAGTCCATGTTGCCATCCGCTTTGCGCTTGCCTCCGCCACCATTACCTGTCGAGTGATGTTGCTGACCTTTGGAGTTGCCGTTCTTCTTTCCCTTCCCTGTCTTGTCATCATCAGACTCGGGATCCTTGGTACTATCAGGTTCAGCATACTTTACCAAAGCGGCCATGAGAGTCCCTATGTCAGTGCAGTGGCGCTTCATCCGCCCTAACTTCAGCTTTAGGGGCCCAAACCGGCAATTGCCTTCCAGGGTTATAACCGCGGTGTCAGCGTTGATGCGGTCTGATGAATGCAGAACTTGCGAGACCCGGTGCACCCAATGCGTCATTGATTCTCCTTCCTCCTGGACACAGTCAGCTAGATCCACTATCGACATCGGCTGCTTACACGTGTCTTTGAAATTACTGATAAACCGGGCTCGTAACTGGGCCCATGAACTGATAGAATTGGTCGGTAAGCTTTTTAACCACGTACGGGTCGTTCCTTCAAGCATCATGGTGAAATACTTTGCACACGCCGCATCATCTACATCAAGCATCTCCATGGCCATCTCATAGCTCTCCACCCATGTCTCTGGAGGTTGATCCGCCATATCATTTGGTTCCTTGCGCGGGCCCTTGAAATCCTTGGGCAGGCGCACATTGCATAAAGCGGGGACAAGGCAAGGCACCCCCAAAGAGCTAGAGGTAACTCCAGGCTCGACCATGGTGGTCGGACGAACCGGCGTAAGCTGACGATCTTGATACTATGCCGCTAACTCGGCCTCCCTGCGCGCTCGGGCCCGGTCCACCACTTCCTGAGCATTATCGACACCACCTGCCAGGTTGTTACCACGGGGCACTCCTCGTCGTGCATTACTTGACACAGCCGGTTCATCCATATGCCTGCTATAGCTCCAGCTCGGACGAGGGGTTGAGTGGATCCGGTTGCGGCTGTACGAATATGCTTCCTGTTGGACCAAAGCTGTCCTAAGGAGCTCCTTGATCCGACACGTCTCTACCGCCTGCGGCGAATCACCTTCAATTGGAATGGCCTCCAGCCGTGCAGCAGCCGCAACAAGGTTGTCCATCGGGTTGGAGTAGTGACCCGGAGGTGTTGGCACAGCCTGAGGTACACCAGTATTATGATGGGGAAGATCTATTAAACGGGGCTGGACCGGCGCGCCCGTCCCAGGTGCTTCCACCCGGTTTACCACTGGCGGATTATTGGTTCCCGCTCCGGGGGTGTTGAAGAGGTCTCTGGCTTCGAAGACTGAAGGCAGACGAGATCGGTACTTCCTCCTCATGACTTCCTGCGACGCGTTCTAGTCCAACATGAGCCTGTAGGCCTGTGCATCTAAAGCGGCCCGCTCTACAGTCATCCTGGCATCTTCAGCTGCTAGGTCCGCCTTAGCCTGAGAGATTTGCTCCCTCACTTTTGCAATCTCCGTGTTGTGAGCGTCCTGATCCGCCGGGTTAGCCTCTGCCATGAGCACAGCCAATGCATCGACAGCCGATAAAACTTGAGCCGGCGGGCACACAGAGCCTCCTGCCCCAGCAACCGTCGCCGCTACTGAACCGGCGATCATTGCCGCATCGATTGAAGAATGAAGCGCTGCTTGCGTACCGGCCATGAATATTCCAACCCGGTTGGGCAGATCAGAGGGGTCCGGAATACTGTCACCATCGGAACAGCCCCCAATCCGGCCATCTTGTAGCTGATACAGAGATTCAGTTTCTCCGGTTGACGACTCGTCGCCGGAGTAAATGACGGTCTCGCCACCAGATTCTGATCTATCCTCATAACTTCCTCCATGGATGACTCCCACGAAGGCACGCTTCACGGCTGGTTTAACCTGGGCAGATCACGCACGCTGAGCCGTCTCGACGAGGTCGGTGCAAATGTCCGGCTCAGGGCCCGGTTCACCGATCTTGCCGATGAAAACGTGTATGCCACCAAAGGGGACCCGGTAGCTGTACTCAATTGAGCCGGCCTCGGGGCCCCAGCCTGCATCGTCGATGTAGAGCTTGCCGCGATGACTCTTAGTCATCTGGCCCACAGCGTAGCCCTCGAGTCCTTCAAAGCGACCCTCCAAGAACTTGAAACTATCGTGCGATAGCCCCACGGTGGGCACCAACTGTCGTGGTTTTGTCATGGCAGATGTCCTGGAGAAAGGACTTAGTCATGGAGCCATTGCGATGGGTTAGCTTGAAGGGGTTAAAGCGGACACAGGGACGCAGAGAGTTTTATACTAGTTCAGCCCCTTCGATGAAGGTAAAAGCCTATGTCTAGTTGTGATGGAATTGATGGGGTTTCGATGACTAGGGAGCAAACAAGCTTCGCCTAAGTCTCGAGTTGTTGTTGTCTGTCCCTGAACTGCCGCCGGGTCGTCCCCTTATATACACGGGTGACGCTCGTCGGTCCACAGAGTCCCAACACCGGTTCATACTCGTATCCGGGTTGGTCTCTCCTTATTCCTAACTTACAATACAAGTTTACATATAAATCCGATTTACGGCTATAGGTCTTAAACCGACTACAGGCCTTGGGCCCTTATCTGCCTCTTTGGGCTTTAACACCTTTGAACTACTAATGAAGTTAACCCGACCCAGGTAGGCCGGTTTACGCCTAGTAGTAATATCCCCAACACATAGTAAAGGCGAATGCATAGTATAAATAGTTTCTTGCAATTCTATCATGTTGGAAACATAAAGAGGCGGAGATGTAGTCCCTCTGTCATAATAATTGCAAGTAGGAGCAGCAAGCACATGCATATTATATTCATCAAAATCCTCATGTGTAGTAGTAAAACGCAGCCCATCAATATAATCCTTGATAAGGGCAAACTTCTCTGATATAGTGTAGTCGGGAGAATTCAAAAAGAAAATAGGACTATCATGTGTGGGTGCAATAGCAACAATTTCATGTTTAACATAAGGAACTATAGCAAGTTCATCTCCATAAGCATAATTCATATTGGCATCTTGGCCACAAGCATAGCAAGCATCATCAAAAAGGGATATTTCAAAAGAATCAACGGGATCATAACAATCATCATAGCAATCATCCTTTGGTAAATTCGTAGGGAAATTAAACAATGTATGGGATAAAAAGTTACTCTCATTATATGGTGGGAACGGGTGATCAATCCACTCTTCCTCCTTTTGTTCTTCGCTCTCCTCCTCATATTTTTCATCCAACGAGCTCACAATGTCATTAATTTCTTCTTCCATAGACTCCTGCAAAATATTAGTATCTTCTTGGACAGCGGAGGAGTACTCAATATATGGTTTAATATAGGGATTAGAAGCATAATTATCATAGAAATATTTAGGTATGGCCAAATTTTCAGATTTGTAGAGAGTAGTGTCACACTCTTGAATAAAAGAAGCAATTTCACAAGTACCCCTAAAAGCAACAAATTCTTCAATTTGTTGAACATCATAGTAATTATAAACACCCTTAGTATACGAAGATACGATTCCATTATCTCTAAACTCACATTGGTAAGGAAGGTGTTTCTTAGGGTCTTTACAACAACAAGTACAATCATATATTTCACATAAGTTCCAAGCATAACACTGCAAAGGATGAATTTGATCCAGTAAAAGCTTCCCTTTTTGAGATAAGCGGTGTCGCACATAACAAGCATGCTCATATAAATATTTGCCCTCAACTAAGCTAGTTGGAGTTTCAGCACGAGCATATAGGGATCAAAGATGATCCAAGTAAAAAGCTTCAGGAGTATAATAGATTTTGAGTGGTTCTTCAACCATTGGTTTAGTAGGTGCAACTAATTTTTTTTGGTATTTTGCATTTCCTACCCATAAATAAAGATAGAAAACAACTTATAACAGAAAATAAAAACTATTTAGTGATAAAGCAAACAAGCACACACGAAAATATTCACCCCACGCTACTGCTCCCCGGAAACGGCGCCAGAAAAATGTCTTGATAGCCCACAAGTATAGGGGATCAATTGTATCCTCTTAAGTAAGAGTGTCGAACCCAACGAGGAGCTAAAGGTAGAACAAATATTCCCTCAAGTTTTATCAACCACTGACACAACTCTACGCATGCTTGACGTTGACTTTACCTAGAACAAGTATGAAACTAGAAGTACTTTGTAGGTGTTGTTGGATAGGTTTGCAAGATAATAAAAAGCGCGTAAATAAAAAGTAGGGGCTGTTTAGGTAAAGAAGCAATAAAGTTAGTATAGCGAGTGTTGAAAAGTGGTGGTAGGAGTTGCGCAATTGTCCCTAAGCAATTGACTACTTTACTAGACCGATAACAAGTTTTATGTGGGAGAGGACACTACTACCATGTCATCCTTGACTTGGAATTCTATGCAATTATGATTGGAACTATTAGCAAGCATCCACAACTACTAACGTTCATTAAGGTAAAACCCAACCATCACATTAAGATATATTGGTCCCCCTTCAATCCCGTATGCATCAATTTCTATGCTAGGTTGAAGCTTCTGTCACTCTTGCCCTCCAATACATAGTCCTATGAACATACAACTAACCCTATGGTGTGATCCACGTGTGCTCTCATATGATGGGCACCAAAGGACAACAACATAACCACAAGCGAAACAAACCAATCATAGCAATACACCAATTACCGATAGGACAATGAAAATCTACTCAGACATCATAGGATGGCAACACATCATTGGATAATAATATGAAGCATAAAGCACCATGTTCAAGTACAGGGTACAACGGGTTGCGGGAGAGTGGACCGCTGTAGATAGATGGGGGAAGGTGATGAAGATGTTGGTGAAGATGATGGAGGTGTTGGTGTAGATTGCGGTGATGATGATGGCCCCTGCGGCGTTCCGGCGCCACCGGGAGAGAGGGGCAGAGGGGCCCCCTCCTTCTTCTTCCTCCTTGCCCTTCCCCCTAGATGGGAGAAGGGTTTCCCTTCTGGTCCATGGCCTCCATGGCGGCGGAGGGGAGGAGCCCCTCCGAGTTTGGATCTGTCTCTCTGTCTCTCTCTGTTTCTGTGTTCCCTGATTCTGCCCTTTCACCATTTCTTTAATTTCCGGAGATCCGTAACTCCGATTGGGTTGAAATTTGGACACGGTTTTTATCCGATATTAGCTTTCTTGCAGCGAAAGAAGGGCACCAACCACCTTATGGTGTGTCCACGAGAGCCCAGGGCGCGCCTGACCCCCTGGGACGCGCCCCTCACCCTCGTGGGCCCTCGGGCATCGTCTCGCGTTGGTTCCACTTTCCAAAATTCACATATATTCCAAAACAAATCTCCGTCAGTTTTTATCCCGTTTGGACTCCGTTTGATATTGTTTTTCTGCGAAACAAAAAACATGCAACAAACAGGAACTGGCACTGGGCACTGGATCAATATGTTAGTTCCAAAAATAGTATAAAAAGTTGCCAAAAGTATGTAAAAGTTGTAAAATATTGGCATGGAACAATCAATAATTATAGATACGACAGAGACGTATCTGGAAGCCAGGTACGAGGAGGCCTGTGAATCTTGTGAGTCTGCCTGGAAAAAGGAGGCGGTGGAGCTTTGGGGGTGGGTGCATCATCATGCGGAGGAGGTGTACGAAGACGGGTACCTCGCGAGGAAGGTCAAAGGTGCTAGGCGCCTCATCGCTGCGTGGAGGTGGGCCGATAAGCTCCAGCGTGCCACCGACGAGGAGCTCCGGTGGGCGCCCAACAAAATGGCACGATCGTGCGCGCTTGTCTTCCAGCAAGAGGCAGATCGGTACGTCAAGCGCTGCGAGGCAGAGGAGGCAGAGTACTGCCTCCGAGCTGGGAAGACGCCGCGCACTAGGGAGCTGCTGGTGAGGGGCTGTGGAATACTGCCCCCAGGAGGGATTATTAGGTTTAGTATTGTTCGTTTTCAATTTTATACATTGTACATGGTAGTTAAGTATCGTCATGTATAAGTGATGATATTATATATATTCTGTGATGAACTAATGAACAATAAATATATATTATGAATTCCATTTTTTATCTGTTTTCATATACTAATATGTATCTAGCTGTTATCATGCACATATACAGATTGGAAAACATATATACACACATTGAAACATAACATATAAGAACGGAAAACAGAGTACACACATTGAAACAGAGCAATATTATGATTGTTGTGAATACATAGCGCTCCATGTCAAAATGAGTCAACAAGATAAATGTGTCCATGACCAGCAGCCCTTAACTACGGTAGCTCTTGGCTCTGCCTAAACTCATGCGGGCGTTCATCCAAGCGGTCGACACTTGGGCCAAGGAGGCGGTCGAGCCTAGCGACCAGCGCGTTGGCATCAAGCGGGCCGTGTACAAGGCAAATGGCGTGGTAGGCGTCTGGTGTAAGTACGGCGCGGCCGGCCTCTGGTGCAAGTATGGCACAGACGGCCTCTGCCCACTCCTAGCGAGGAATGGGGGTACTGACGGGATGTGTACCCAGCTGCATCGCCCTGTCGACAGCAGGCAAGGGCCGATGGATCCGCTCTTGCTGTGTAGCTTGCCATGCCTCTCACTCTGCGGCGCTCCAGCGGCCTCGCTATGCGGCGAGCCGCAGCCTACCGGCGCGGACACGCCTAGCTTGCTCTGCGGCACACCATCGATCATGTTATGCGGTGAGCTGCAGCCTCTCGGCGCCGACATGCCTATCTTGATCCGCGGTGCTGAAGCACCATGCGCCAAGGGTCTGCTCAACCCTGGCAATGACGCGCATCACGACATCGTCCATCGCATTGCCCAGGAGCACCTCAGCCTTAACGGCCCATGGCGCCTTCTCGTTTTCCTCGTCGAGGAGGTTGATGGCAGAGGTGGCGCTTTGATGTGTTGGCATGCTTGGAAAAGGTGGATGTGCTAAAGGTTGTGCTTGTTGCCTCGGTGCATCGCGCGCCATCGGTTTATGAAAGTGAGTTATATCGACTAGAGGGGGTGAATAGGCGATTTTTATGAATTCTTCACTAAGGAATTTGCGGGTGAGGAAATTCCTTAGCGAAGAACTACTTGCAGCAGAATAAGTACTCAGAAGTAAACATAACAGAATACAAGCATGGTCATCATGATGAAATGAAGACAAGCACAGAGTACATAAAGCATAAACACAGGATAACACAGGATGAAGACAAACAGACTGAAGAAATTGAACTGAGGAAATTGAGAAAGTCTTCAGTCAAAGTCTTCAAACAGATATGAACAAGCACACAACAACTATGATGAGGAAATGAAAGAGTTGAGGGAATAGAACCAGTAATTTTGCTGAAGACAATGATTTGGTAGACCAGTTCCAACTGCTGTCTCAGTTGTACGTCTGGTTGAAGAGGCTAGGTATTTAAAACTGAGGACACATAGTCCCGGACACACAGTCCTCACCGTATTCTCCTTGAGCTAAGGTCACACAGACCTCGCGCAATCACTTGTGGTAAGTCTTCAGGTGAGTTTCGAACCTTCACAAACTCGGTCACTCGGCGGTCCACAATTTCCTCTTGGATGCTCTAGACCATGACGCCTAACCGTGTGGAAGAAGCACAGTCTTCAAAGGTAACAAGCGTCGGATCCACGCAGGATCAATATCTTCAGTGATGCTCAATCACTTTGGGTTTGTAGGTGTTTGGGTTTGGGTTTTCCTCACTTGATGATTTTCGCTCAAAGTCCTCGGAGGATGGGATGCTCTCAAATGACAAGTGTCAGTTTCTCTCGGAGCATCCAACCAGCTAGTGGTTGTAGGGGGCGGCTATTTATAGCCTAGGGAGCAGCCCGACATGATAAGACATAAATGCCCTTCAATGATATGACTTTTAGGTGGGTAGATATTTTGGGACAGCTGGCGCAAGGCACAGCAATGGTCGGAGATTTGAGTATCAAATTCCTCAGGGCTATCATGTTCCTCACTGTGTAGGCAATCCGTACTGGCGAATTCCTAACTCCTCAGTCAGAAAAAATTCCTCAGAGACCAGAAGAACTTCGTCTCTGTCACTGAAGAATATGACTGAACTGTATGAGATTTCCAATGGCTTCACTCGAAGGGATTGGTAGGTGTAGGATTTTGAGTTGAGCATCACATGGAAATTTTTCCTTAGTATTTCCTCGACCCCCTTTAATAGTACGGTGTTTCTTATGACTCAAGAAAGAGAAAATGAAACTACGAAAACAAAAGTCTTCACGCTTCATGTTCCTCGAATGAATACCAAGTCTTCAAGGTCACACCAATTTCTTCACTTTCAAAGTCTTCAGAAAGTCTTCAGAAAGCCAAACTCTTCAGTCGAAGAACTTCATTATTAGGGGTCGACTTTCTCTGTAAATATCAAACTCCTCATAGACTTATAGACCTGTGTACACTCGTAAACACATTAGTCCCTTAACCTATAAGTCTTCAATACACCAGAATCACTAAGGGGCACTAGATGCACTTACAATCTCCCCCTTTTTGGTGATTGATGACAATATAGGTTAAGTTTTCAACGGGGATAAACATATGAAGTGTAAATACTAAAATTGAGGAATTTGATTGCAAGATATAGAAGAACCCCCCCTGAAGATGTGTATAGTGAAGAATTTGCTTTTGAAGCAATGCACACTTGAAGAGTAGAATCATGGAGATCTCCCCCTATATCTTGTAATTCATACACACATTTAACATATGATATGAAGAATTTGAAATGCATGATGAAATATGGTGACTGATGTAATTCAGCATGCATGCACAAACATTAATGAGGAATAAGCATGTAGAAAATCACAACAAAAGTATCAGGCCACCATAGAGTTTAAGTTTACAACTCGATCCAGCAAAGTCATCAGAAGAACGAGAGTTGTAACTTAGAGAAAAAACGCCCATATAGATAGACCCGCTTGAAGACTAACTCAAATTTCTCCCCTTTTGTCATCGAATGACCAAAAGGGTTGAAAATGAGGACTACGCCCCTGAAGAATATCAAGTTGATGAAGGAGCGCCAACGTTGCTGGGGTCGTTTGTTGATGTAGGGCCTGCCGCAGTGTCGTCCAAGTCTTCATGCTCGTCGGTGTCGCGCGATGAAGAATAGGAGCTGGCCACCAAGGAAGGAACCTTGACCTTGTTGTACTTCTTCGGTGGAGGAGCAGACCAGTCAAAATCTTCCTTGAGACCCATTTTCTTCAGATCTTCTTCGCTATAAATGTGAGACAGAACAACCCAGGTACGGTTAAAGGTTTCATGGAGGTAGTAATGGTTTTTCTTCACTACATTGTGGGTAGCAGTCATGTTGTGAAAAATTGAGCCAAACTGACGCTTGACCCATTTGTGATTGTGATCAACCTTCTGGTGAAGACTAAGGAGAAGCTCATGATCAGTCATCACCCTGGGAGCTGTGCCTTGATGATTTTGCTTGGTTGTGTTGGCAGCAGAGTCATGAGTGGCAGAGTCGCCATTGGTGGAGTAGGATGCAGCCTTGCGAAATTGACCATCCAATGGATGAATGCCTTCATCTATAACAGTAGCGGCTTTGCCCTTGTCCTCAGTTGAGGAAAATGTTCGTTTGAGGACTTAATCGGGGGCAAGTAGCTGCAATGGTTTAGTGTATCAGCTTTGTAGTTGAGTGAAGACCTTTTTCTCATGATCTCATAATCCAAGGTGCGTAAGGCTTCAGCTCAAACGGTGACATTGCGACATTGGCCAAAGTCCTCATGAAGAAAACATGGAAGTTGATGGGAACGTCATGCATGATATTGAAAAGCAGATTCTTCATGATGCCAACGACTTCTTCTTCATTAGAGTCGTGGCCCTTGATTGGACTCAATGTCTTAGTTAGAATGCGATAGATAGTCCAAGGCACATATAGCAATTCCTTCACGAGGAATTTGGTCCTTGTGGCCTGGCGTGGCTTCAATGGCTTCATCAGCACTTGCATATAGTGGTCGGTAAGCTCAGGCTCTTGGTACGTGCAACGAGCAGCTTCAAGGGGAGGACTAAGAGGCAAAGCACGAAGCAATTCAGCAGCTGGTGCTTTATAGTGAGTGTTTTCAGTCATCCAGTCCAGCACCCATGAATTCACATCTTCAGAGTCTCCGGTGATGTGCAGCGTTGCATAAAATTGAAGAATCTTCATTCCAATCACAGATGTCAGTGCAGAAATTTAACAGTCCAGTGTCGTGAAGAACATTGAGGACTAGCACGAAGCACGACAGAGACTCCATATCCACGTGAGGAATATGCTCATGA
Organism: Aegilops umbellulata; assembly: GCA_032464435.1. NCBI lineage: Eukaryota > Viridiplantae > Streptophyta > Magnoliopsida > Poales > Poaceae > Aegilops > Aegilops umbellulata. The sequence goes on along the minus strand of CP136055.1, from coordinate 315,257,823 downwards.
TCGAAGACTTTGTCTTTGTTGAACAACACTAAGGAATAGAAATTTTCCTGGCTGGCAATCTAGAAATGCCTCTTCCTAATGCGAGCAGAGTCATAGGGGTTGTAATCAGTGAATAATACGTGCTCGCCGAAGAAATCATCAGTCTTGAACTTTTTCTTCCTTGACAATGGATCCTTTGGCTTGGGTTGAGGAGTGTCAGTCAGTTGCATCACAACCTCAGGAATCGCAATCTCAGGTTCTTCAGGCTGAGGAATTTCTGGTTCCTCTTCAGTGGCAGTCTGTGTCTTCAGTGATTCAGCAGCAGCAGTTTCTTCAGCACTAGCGGCTGGAATTTCTTCATGTACTGACGGAGTGGGGTGAGTTTCTTCAGAGCCCAATGAAACAGTATGTGCTGGGGACTGAGGGATTTGCTGCAATGGCGTGAACAGAGGAGAATTGGGATGCTGACTTTCCCAAAAGTCATCATTCATCAATGGAGTAGTACTCCCAATGTCCATGTCAGAGTTGTGTTCATCCAATTCCTGAATGTCGGCCTCTTCAGCTGTGATCTGAGGCATGGGTGAGGAGACAATTGGAGTTGAAGGTATTGCGTCTGCTTCAATTTCTTCATCCATCTGCTCTGAGGAAGCAGCAGAGGGAATATCTTCATCAGATCTGCTGGGGATCACATATTCTTCATCATAAGGAACAAGGTCCTTTGATGGCATGGTTGAGACAGGAACAACATCAATGGGGATTGCAAACGATCTAGTCAATGGCTTCATCTTCTTTGGGGCTGAAGAATTTGATGAAGTTGATGCCTTCCTTTTCTTCACAGCTGCACGCTCTGCAGCCTTGGTCTTCTTCACATCTGATGCAGATGGAAGGATCGGAGTTGGGGTAGGCGCAGGAGGAGCAGAGGTATTTGGTTGAATTTCTTCAGGCACAACTGATGCAGTTGCCCCGACTTCTTCATTTTCTTCAGGCGCATCACTAGTGGATGCCCTGGCAATTTCTTCAGTGGCTGGAGTACAGTCATCAGCCCTGGAACTCACATTCTTCAGCAACCTGATTTTCATCAGCGGTGCTGGCGTGCTCTTCTGTTGGTTGAGCAGATGCTTCGGCTTGAGGAATTTCTGGTTGTGATGGAGCTGCAACCTTTGAAGTGAATTTCTCAGTCAGTTTTACAAACCTGACCTTGGCTCCTTGCCAATCAGCATATAAGCACTGAAGTCATCACTGAGGCCTTTGATTTTAGCCTGAATCTTCACTAGTTCTTCAGTTGTCATAGAGACAACATTTTTCTTCAGGAAGCGCTCCTTCCTGTACTGAGCCTTCTTCAACTGTCTGGCCTTCTCGAATTTCCATTTCTCTTCTTCATGAAGGTAGTCAGAACATGACTTTGACCAGGAGTGAGGTTCATCTCCGGCAAAGGGGTGTTGGGATCTTTGTGCCAAAGATTGATGTAGTCTAGGATCAGCTTCGGATCCAAAAGCAGTGGCACATTGCTTCCTTTGACTCTAGCGGCCTTGACTTGTCTGTCTCTGATGATTTCGACTAGTTCTTCATCATCAGCCTCATTATCATCAGAGGGCACTTGGAAGGCGACCTGCTTCTTGTGAGGACTTGGTCGAGGACCTCGTCCAGCAGCAGACTTTTTCTTCAGCAGAGAGGGGCCAGCTGAGGAACTTGGAGCAGCTGAGGAACTTGCAGAAGCTCCTGAGGCAATAGATATGCCTGTGGTCCTTTGGCATGTGGCGAGATTCACAGGAGCTGAGGATTTAGTCGGAGCAGCCGAAGACTTTGGCGGAGGAGCTGAGGACTTTGAAGGAGCAGGAGCAGTTTGAGGATTTGGCCGTGAGGGCTTTGAGGAATCTGGCCGTGAGGGCATTGCTGAGGAACTTGGCCGTAAGGGCATTAAAGGTGAAGCACTTGGCTTATGCGCAGGCTTCTTTGCCATGGCCTTCTTTGGCTTGAGAGCAGATGTCATAGTCCTAGCATTGCCTTTGTTTGTCTTTGCATTTATTCTTGCATCATATGTAAATTTTATGAAAGTTGAATTGGGGAAAGCTGAAAGCCTCAGATATCATTTTAATAAAGGGGCAAGAACCCTAAAATTGTTACCAGTGAATCCAAAATACCCTAGAAATAGTTCTGAGAATTTTGGCAAGAGTTATAAATTGAGCCAAAATTTTGGAATATTTCTACGGAATTATTTGGTCTCTGATTTTAAATCAATATTTTATTTGGATTTGGATTTATATTCTTAACATATGGAATATTATTTCAAATAACTCTGAATGAGTTTGTGTGCTTTTGGATAACTCCACTATGCAACATAGAAATATTCAGGGGGTTTTTGTCACTAGTTTTGGGTTTGTTCTATTTGAAAACAGTGGCAAAAGAGTTAAAAAAACAAAAAAGAACAGATGGAAACAAAACAGACCACAAGCTTACCTGTAGCTTACCTCGGCCCAGTTACTCTGAAGCCCAGCCCACGTAGCCATCTGCCAGTCGTCCTCCTCCTCTTGACAGAAGGACGCGAGGGCGTGTGCCCACGACGCGCCATCACGCGTACGGCCACCGATGGCCACCTCCTGCTTGTCGCTTCGCCCTGGCCTTCCCTGGTGCAGCCACGCCACCCCCTCGACTTTCCCGCACCCGCAACCTCTCCCTTCCCCTCTGCTCTCTCTCAAGGCTGCCCGAACGAGCCAAAGCACGCCGTCGAAGAGCACTGCGCCCACCGCCGTCCCCTTGTCTCGTGGCTGTGACCTCTAGCCCCGCCTTGAAGATGTGAAGCTCTAAGCCGAAGAACGCGCCAGCGGATGCACTGCAGCGTCGTCACCGTCGCCATCTTCCTCGTCTGCTCCGACGAACACCTTCGCTCGATTCGCCGACCTCCGAGCGTCCCCGAGCACGCTGAGCTACTGATCGACCTCCCTGTGAGCTCCGCCGCTTTTCCCCTCTCTTCCCCCTGTCTTTGTCGCCCTGTAGCCGCCGCCGCCATTAAGGCCAAAGCTCACCTCCGCCCGAGCTCGTCGCCGACGCAGCTCCGGTGATCTTCGGGTCCCGTGAGTGTATCCGTTGGGTTCGTGAGCACCCGTGGGTTCGGCAAGTGCAAGCTGTTGCTTGTTTTGACCGCTGTAGCCCCATTTCCGTCACCTCCCAAGCTCCGGTCACCGCGGTTGTCGTCGTCGCCGTCGTTTCCGGCCTCCTCGCACCCAACCGCCTGCACCACTTGATGCGGCACACATCCAGCTCGCTGTAGAACCAAGCCGCATGCCCAGCCGACACCCACAGCGCGATTCCGATGCACCACCGCCGCGCTCGATGGCCGCCGCCGGCCAAACTTCGGCGTGCTGACGTGGCCGCGTGGTTAGTGCTAATCACTACCAGCTAACACCCCTGGCTCACTGACAGGTGGGACCCACCCCTTAATTAACCACAGGGTTATTCCCTGTTTAAATTAAGCTAATGCGTTGGCCCCACATGTCAGTTTGACCTTGCCACCTCAGCGTTGACCATGCCCCACAGGTCAGCCTCTACTGCTGACGCTGTTACACTGACGTGCGGGTCCCAACCGTCAGGTTTGACCTGGCTGGCACTGTTGACCTGCTGACGTCGCGCTGCATCATGCTGACGCAGTTAACATTTTCTGGATTTAAAATAATTCAGAAAATTGCAGAAAATATCCAAAACTTCAAAAATTCACAGTAATTCAACCGTAACTCCAAATCAAACAAAATATATATGAAAAATGATCAGAAAAATCTAATCTATCCATCTGTACTGGTTTCATGCATGTTTAAACAACTTAACCTTGCTGTTTAGATCAAAACATGATAATGCACTTTATAAGTTCTTAGTTTGAATTTGAATTTGAACCTTTGATTCAAATAAACTTAAACTCTTCTGTTCTTAGCTGCATTAGCTCAAATCACAGCATATTGACATGTCATGATCATGCATCATATTGTGCATTGCATTGATTGTGTTCTTTCTGTGTTTGCCGGTGGTTGTTCCCCCCGGTAGACGATGTTTCTGACGATGAGATCGATGGCACCGATGAAGAACTATAGTATCTTCAGAAGTGCCAGGTAAGCAAAACCCCCTTGTTTATTCCGATAAAATCCCACTCTCCCGCTTCTGCTCTCTTTTACTGCATTAGGACAACAACGATTCAAGTGTTACATGCTACGGTAGTTGAACCCCTTTCCTCTGCATGACCTGTCATTGCCACAGTAAATAGATGAAACCCACTAGTATGAGTAGGAGTTGTTTGAGCCCTGATGTGCCTAATCATTCATGCTTGTTTGTCATGCTTGCTACTGCTTAGTGTTGAGTCAGGTCTGATTCATCGGAGATGAATCGGAGGTGTGTGAACATGTCCTACTGTTCAGAGCTAAGTGTATGAACACGATTTGGTAAAGGTAGCAGTGAGAGGCCATGTAGGAGTACATGGTGGGTTGTCTCATTGAAATTGTCCTCAGGAACTGAGTTCTGTGTTTGCGATCCATGAACAGCTACTACCACAATTGGGATCCTTAATTGACTCTCTCGGCTTCTTAACCACCCTTGTCCTCTATCCAGGAGTTGCAAGTAGTTTCTGGAGTTTGTAGTATGCTGGAGGCCGTGCGCAGCACTGACCCGAGGGGTGGGCTGTGATGCGGTAGGCACGTGGCCGGGTATGCCGGGCACCCGTTTGGTGTCGCGAAACCCTGTACACATCGTGCGGGGCCGTATGTGGAAACCTCGGCCGGACTCCCTGCGGATGGAACCTGAATAGGCGATAAACCTGGACAAGAGACTTGAGTGTTTAGGTAGGCCGTGGCCGACACCCTCGTTGGGCTTCCGCTTGAAGGTTGTCGAGTACATGTCGTGTAAACGACGGTAAGTGGTGAGAGCGTGTGTGAAGAAGTACACCCCTGCAGGGTTATAAATGATCTATTCGAATAGCCTTGTCCACGGTAAAGGACTTCTGGGTTGCCTATAATAGTCCATAGACAAGAGAAAGTGGATACTCTAAAATGCGCAAGATAAGCGTGAGTGCTATGGATGGCGTTCTCGTAGGGAGACGGGAGCGGATCCATAATGGTGTATTGATATGGTGAATATGTGGACACGTGTGCGCCACCTCAAAAGAGTTACTTGCAGTCATAGTTTAGGATAGCCAATGAGTCAAAGCTGGCTTGTTGCAGTTAAACTCCACCACCCCTTTGTTGATACTAATGCATATTTAGCTACTTCTGATGTAAGTCTTGCTGGGTACATTTGTACTCACGTTTGCCTATTTTATGTTTTGCAGAGAGACGTCAGTCTCGCTAGTAGTTCCGTGTGGACTTCGACGTTTAGCTTGATACCTCAGCTACGATCTTGTGCCCTCAGCAGGATCTGGTAGATAGTCAGGCTTCTCAGCCTTTTTCATTTGTAGATGCATGTACTCAGACATGTTAAGCTTCCGCATGTGCTTTGACTTGTATGCTCTGGATGTTGGGTCATGAGACCCATGTTTGTAAGATCTAGCTCCCCGGAGCCTAGTGAATAAATACTTTGAGTCGTAGAGTCTTGTTGTGATGCCATGTTGTATTTACACATATCAAGCATATTGTGTGTATGATTGAAATGCTTGGTATGTGTGGGATCCGGCAACCTAGTTGTTTATCCTTGGTAGCCTCTCTTATGGGGAAATGTAGTCTTGTGCTTCCATGAGCCATAGTAGTCTGCTACAGCCCGGTTCACCGGAGTCCTGCTAGCCTAGCACTACTGCTTCGGAACACTTGACTGGTCGGCATGTGATTCACATCGTTCCTGTGTCTGTCCCTTCAGGGAAATGTCATGCGGTGACATCCGGAGTCCTGCCTAGCCTGCTACAGCCCGGTTCACTGGAGTCCTGTTAGCCTAGTGCTACAGCCCAAATTCGCATGCTGCTGACTGACATGCTCGATGTTGATTCATGTATGCCTGTCCCCATAAGTTAGTGCCACTTTGAGTTCATGACTAGTCATGTCGGCCCGGGTTCTTTGTCATATGGATGCTAGCGACACTATCATATACGTGAGCCAAAAGGCGCAAACGGTCCCGGGCCATGGTAAGGCGACACCCGTGGGAATACCGTGTGTGAGGCCGCAAAGTGATATGAGGTGTTACCAGCTAGATCGATGTGACTTGGAATCGGGGTCCTGACAGCTTTGGTATCAGAGCCTGACTGCTTGTAGGATTACCAAGCCAAACTGGTCGAAGTTGAGTCCAGAAATGCTTTAGTTATATAAGGGAATTGATTGTGGAAGGGAACGTAAGGCTCTTTTTACTCCTTATACCTCATGCCCTCTGATCTGAGTCATCCTCTTCCTTTCTACGGGGATTAAGAACTAGGCTTTCTCATCTATCTATCAGGATGACGAGTTACTATGATAGAGACTTATAGGATTGATAGAATTAAGCCCCAGTTCAGTTTCTACTACTTTCGTGTGTTCATAGTTGGTCTCAGAACCTTGATATTGTGCTTCTGAGTGGTCATGCCACAATTTTTTGCAGGATGTCTCAAATCTTTTGAGCATTTACAACCGTTGTGCTGTCCGAGTCATCCCATGTTTCTAAATAGTCTGATGCAGTTGCAAATCCCTTCTTTCCGTTCCCGACGTCCTTTTGGGCCAGTTCAACCACACTAATCGGTGAGTTGAGGTACTCTATTGCCTTGACATATATGTTGCAGCTATTATTATGACCCTAGGTGTCTTAGGGAGTCACCTAGTAATCTAGCAATGCTTTGTATCCCGAGTATGATGATTTTGGCCATTACTCTCGACAGCATCCCGTGATGCTACTTAGTAGTAGGTATTCTATTCTTGGGTTCTTGAACCCGAGCTTCACCCTACTTACCTCATGTTGATAGTGTTGCTAGTTCCTTTGATATTAGTAACCTTTGTGATAGTCCTCAAGGTTCGTGGTACATCCTTCTTCCACATACCATGAACTACTTATGGCAGAAGTTCCTCGTTGAACCGAACGATCACAACCAAAGCGCTCTTAATGAGTTCTCAATTCTATATTGTGACTCTGCTAGTTCTACCTTTCTGCATGGGTTATCCGGAAGAAATATGTTGAACTCGTTCGACATGCTAATCCATGCATTCCAACTTAGAAAGTTATTTGTTCCTTCGAGTTGTTCATCCCTAGTTGTTTTCTGACCTCCATCTATCAATTGATAGTCAAGAGTATGCAGGCATTCGTTCGTCGATGCCTATTATTCTTGTGGTCCGTCAAGCCGTTCTATTTCAGAATGACTAGGAGAAACAAACTCCAGTACTTCATCCTATCCAGGATTGGGTCAAAGCAGTTGTATTCCACAGATCAAAATGCAACCCAGCTTTTGATTCTGTTCTACCCTAAAGTATTGCCCTCTTGATGTCAGGAATGTCATGATAATTGCACCAACTCTTATGAATTCTTGATGCAGTGATACTTCTCGCCATCATCATTCGCTCCTCGGTTCAGTGTTGTTGCAACCGGAATGCCGACAAGTGAACTATGATGTGTGAAATCAATACTCCTAGCAACTGTGTTGCTTGGTAGTTAACGGACAATATTCTCATTCTTAGCGTGTTGGTTATTGAATCATCATCCTAAGATTGATCGTGCTACCTAGTCCTTATTTCTGATGCACTCTTCGATCAATGAGCTAGGATTGTGTCAATCCCTCACTCCTTTGACCATATCATCTTGCCCTGAAAAGCAAGGTTGTTCTCGAGCTTAGTAACATATCGGTGGTTCGTGATTTTCCGAATATCTTCTCGGAAGCATTACCAGGTTGTCCCCTGACCGTTATGTTGAGCTTGTGATCAAGTTGGTTTTCCTCTAAACCAGCCATTCTCCAAGAATTTGTGTTGGATACCCCTGAGCTAGTTGGTCAAGCTAAACAACAACTTGGAGAGTTGGAAGATAAAAGCTTTGCCTAACTTAGTTCAATTCAAGGGGGTATCTCCGCGTGTGTGTGTTCAAGAAAGATGATATCCTCATCGATTGGTCCCCGTGATCAATTGTTGGAGCTATTGTCTTATCCAGTCTTTGACTTGAGTACGGGCTATCGTCAAATCAAACCAGAACCAATGATGTTCATAATGTTGTCTTACTCGCGGTTATTCCTCGAGCATACACCGTTATATCTTTTGGTCTGACCAATGCTATGTCCTTGTTCACATAACTATGGAATTCCATTTATATGGTCATCCTGATGACTTGTTGTTGAGCCCATCAGCAACATTTTTATCTCCTCCATGAGTCGTGTTGAACATCCAACTAGTGTTGGAAACTTTTATAAGCATTATCTTCATGTTCTGTTCATGAAGCATACGTTCGGATGAGAGAAGTGACTTCCTCTAATACATGTGCATTTGATGCAAGTTGCCGCCGTGAATTCGGGAAAGTCAATGCTGCTTCCTGTAAAATCATCCCAAGTTAGTCATGCATGTGCGAAGTATTCTATGGTCTGTTAGACTGATCATATTCGTTCCATATGTATTTCCTAGCACACCAAGCCACTGATTGATCTGTTCAAGGATAAGAAGTTCATCGATAAGTATCCAAGGACTTCGATATCCTTGTTGATGGTTCCCAACCTGAACTCGGTAGTGTTTTATTATAAGACTACTATGTGGTCATGCTTGTCTAGGACAGTGTGTTCACATGGGTGTAGCAGAACCAGCTCATGTTTTGGAGCTTACTATCGTAGTTCATTTCCCGAGAATCTCGCAACATCATCTCGTCGAATTGTGTTGCAACTCTTCTTTTCAGACATGTTGAGTCTGAAGTATCTTGTTTCTAACCAGATTTGAATCTCAGGTAGATATGATGGTTTGAACATTCCCAACATTGCATTTTGTTCCCAACTTACATCCTGTCGTGCCAATTTTCCATGGGCTGCCCTCTCAGCAATTGTTGTCCAAGATCATCTTCAAAAGTGGACTTGCCATGGGTCCCATCCATTTCTGATGATAAGCAAAAATCATCCATTGCGTTGTCTTCAACAAGGTAGTCCACATCATCCATTCTAGTCTGAGTATGTCATTCTTTTGAACTCCTTCAAATGATCGATTGTGATTGCCTTAGGTTGGTATAAAGAGTCTCAATGATCTATGTATCAAAAGTAATTCTTTTTGCCACTTAAGGGAATAATCCTATGAGTCACTTTCCCTAAGGTGCCCTGTTATGGAATCATGGTGATTATTTCCTCGCTATCTTGAAACCATGCACCATCTTCCAAGCATGGAATTGTTTCCTACTAATCTGAACCTTCGTCACCTGCTTCTTTCCATCGCTCCTCATATGTGTTTTTGGTCCCTCAGCTCAAGAGATGTTTCTACGTCTCGTTCCGTGAGTTGATCCTGTGATCATTAAGATGATCCATCCCTGTGGAGTTATCTCGCTCTTCTGTCCCCGTGTTGGATGAAGTTCTCGAAAGCAAAGATGTCAAGACCAATACGATGCAATGAATCATTGTCTTCGATGAGGGCAAGTGTATCGTGAATACTATGTCAGTTCCATGTCCCTTCTATCTTCTAACCTCACGTCTTGAATCTCGGGACGAGATTCTTGTTTAGTGGGGGTGAGTTGTCACAACCCTAGCATTGCCTTTGTTTGTCTTTGCATTTATTCTTGCATCATACTTAAATTTTATGAATGTTGAATTGGGAAAAGCTGAAAACCTCAGAAATCATTTTAATAAAGGGGCAAGAATCCTAAAATTGTAACCAGTGAATCCAAAATACCCTAGAAATAGTTCTGAGAATTTTGGCAAGAGTTATAAATTGAGCCAAAATTTTGGAACATTTCTACGGAATTATTTGGTCTCTGATTTTAAATCAATATTTTATTTGGATTTGGATTTATATTCTTAACATATGGAATATAATTATAAATAACTCTGAATTAGTTTGTGTGCTTTTGGATAACTCCACTATGCAACATAGAAATAATCACGGGGTTTTTGTCACTGGTTTTGGGTTTGTTCTATTTGAAAATAGTGGCAAAAGAGATTAAAAAAACAAAAAAAAAACAGAAGGAAACAAAACTGAACACAAGCTTACCTGTAGCTTACCTCGGCCCAGTTACTCTAAAGCCCAGCCCACACAGCTATCTGCCAGTCGTCGTCCTCCTCTTGACAGAAGGACACGAGGGCGTGTGCCCGCGGCGCGCCAGCACGCGCACGACCACCGACAGCCACCTCCTGCTTGCCGCTTCGCCCTGGCCTTCCCTGGTGCAGCCACGCCACACCCTCGACTTTCTTGCACCCTCAGCCTCTCCCTTCCCCTCTTCTCTCTCTCACGGTTGCCCGAACGAGCCAAAGCACGCCGTCGCAAAGCACCGCGCCCACCGCCATCCCCTTGTCCCGTGGCTGTGACCTCTAGCCCCGCCTTGATGCCGTGAAGCTCCAAGCCGAAGAACGTGCCAGCGGATGCACTGCAGCGTCATCACCGCTGCCATCTTCCTCGTCTGCTCCGACGAATGCCTTCGCTCGATTCGCCGACATCCGAGCGTCCCCAAGCACGCTGAGCTACTCATCGACCTCCCTGTGAGCTCCGCCGCTTTTCCCCTCTCTTCCCCGCGTCTTTGTCGCCCTGTAGCCGCCGCCGCCATTAAGGCCGAAGCTCACCTCCGCCCGAGCTTCGTCGCCGACGCAGCTCCGGTGATCTTTGGGTCCCGTGCGTGTATTTGTTGGGTTCGTGAGCACCCGTGGGTTCGGCAAGTGCAAGCCGTTGCTCGTTTTGACCGTTGTAGCCCCATTTCCGTCACCTCCCGAGCTCCGGTCACCGCGGTTGTCGGCGTCGCCGTCGTTTCCGGCCTCCTCGCTCCCAACCGCCTGCACCACTGGATGCGGCACACATCCAGCTCGCTGTAGAACCAAGCCGCATGCCCAGCCGACACCCACGGCGCGATTCCGGCGCGCCTCCACCGCGCGGGATGGTCGCCGCCGACCAAACTCCGGCGTGCTGACGTGGCCGCGTGATTAGTGCTAATCACTACCAGCTAACCCCCTGGCTCACTAACAGGCGGGCCCCACCCCTTAATTAACCACAGGGTTATTCCCTGTTTAAATTAAGCTAATGCATTGCCCCCACAGGTCAGTTTGGCCTTGTCACCTCAGCGTTGACCAAGCCCCACAGGTCAGCCTTTGCTGCTGACGCTGTTACACTGACGTGCGGGTCCCGGCCGCCAGGTTTGACCTGGCTGGCGCTGTTGACCAGCTGATGTCGCGCTGTCGTCATGCTGACGCAGTTAACATTTTCTGGATTTAAAATAATTCAGAAAATTGCAGAAAATATCCAAAACTTCAAAAATTCATAGTAATTCAACCGTAATCTAATCTATCCATCTGTATTGGTTTCATGCATGTTTAAACAACTTAACCTTGCTGTTTAGATCAAAACATGATAATGCACTTTATAAGATCTTAGTTTGAATTTGAATTTGAACCTTTGGTTCAAATCAACTTAAACCCTTCTGTTCTTAGCTGCATTAGCTCAAATCACAGCATGTTGACATGTCATGATCATGCATCATATTGTGCATTGCATTGATTGTGTTCTTTCTGTGTTTGCCGGTGGTTGTTCCCCCTCGGTAGACGATGTTTCCGATGATGAGATCGATGACACCGATGAAGAACTATACTGTCTTCAGAAGTGCCAGGCAAGCAAAACCCCCTTGTTCATTCCAATACAATCCCACTCTCCGCTTCTGCTATCTTTTACTGCATTAGGACAACACCGATTCAACTGTTACATGCTACGATAGTTGAACCCCTTTCCTCTGCATGACCTGTCATTGCCACAATAAATAGATGAAACCCACTAGTATGAGTAGGAGTTGTTTGAGCCCTGATGTGCCTACTCATTCATGCTTGTTTGTCATGCTTGCTACTGCTTAGAGTTGAGTCAGGTCTGATTCATCGGAGATGAATCGGAGGTGTGTGAACATGTCCTACTGTTCAGAGCTAAGTGTATGAACACGATTTGGTAAGGGTAGCGGTGAGAGGCCATGTAGGAGTACATGGTGGGTTGTCTCATGGAAATCGTCCTCAGGAACTGAGTTCTGTGTTTGCGATCCATGAACAGCTACTACCACAATTGGGATCCTTAATTGACTCTCTCGGCTTCTTAACCACCCTTGTCCTCTATCCAGGAGTTGCAAGTAGTTTCTAGAGTTTGTAGTATGCTGGAGGCCGTGCGCAGCACTGACCCGAGGGGTGGGCTGTGATGCGGTAGGCACGTGGCCGGGTATGCCGGGCACCCGTTTGGTGTCGCGAAACCCTGTACACATCGTGCGGGGCCGTATGTGGAAACCTCGGCCGGACTCCCTGCGGATGGAACCTGAATAGGCGATAAACCTGGACAAGAGACTTGAGTGTTTAGGTAGGCCGTGGCCGACACCCTCGTTGGGCTTCCACTTGAAGGTTGTCGAGTACATGTCGTGTAAACGACGGTAAGTGGTGAGAGCGTGTGTGAAGAAGTACACCCCTGCAGGGTTATAAATGATCTATTCGAATAGCCTTGTCCACGGTAAAGGACTTCTGGGTTGCCTATAATAGTCCATAGACAAGAGAAAGTGGATACTCTAAAATGCGCAAGATAAGCGTGAGTGCTATGGATGGCGTTCTCGTAGGGAGACGGGAGCGGATCCATAATGGTGTATTGATATGGTGAATATGTGGACACGTGTGCGCCACCTCAAAAGAGTTACTTGCAGTCATAGTTTAGGATAGCCAATGAGTCAAAGCTGGCTTGTTGCAGTTAAACTCCACCACCCCCTTTGTTGATACTAATGCATATGTAGCTAGTTCTGATGTAAGTCTTGCTGGGTACATTTGTACTCACATTTTCCTATTTTATGTTTTGCAGAGAGACGCCAGTCTCATTAGTACTTCCGTGTGGACTTTGACGTTTAGCTTGATACCTCAGCTACGATCTTGTGCCCTCGGCAGGATCTGGTAGATAGTCAGGCTTCTCAGCCTTTTTCATTTGTAGATGTCTGTACTCAGACATGTTAAGCTTTCGCATGTGCTTTGACTTGTATGCTCTGAATGTTGGGTCATGAGACCCATGTTTGTAATATCTCGCTCCTCGGAGCCTAATGAATAAATACTTTGAGTCGTAGAGTCTTGTTGTGATGCCATGTTGTATTTACACATATCGAGCATATTGTGTGTATGATTGAAATGCTTGGTATCTGTGGGATCCGACAACCTAGTTGTTTATCCTTGGTAGCCTCTCTAATGGGGAAATGTAGTCTTGTGCTTCCATGAGCCATAGTAGTCCGCTACAGCTCGGTTCACCGGAGTCCTGCTAGCCCATCACTACTGCTTCGGAACACTTGACTGGCCGGAATGTGATTCACATCGTTCCTGTGTCTGTCCCTTTGGGGAAATGTCATGCAGTGACATCCGAAGTCCTGCCTAGCCTGCTACAGCCCGATTCACCGGAGTCCTGTTAGGCCAGTGCTATAGCCCAGGTTCGCAAGCTTCTGACCGACATGCTCGATGTTGATTCATGTATGCCTGTCCTCGTAAGTTAGTGCCACTTTGGGTTCACGACTAGTCATGTCGGCCCGGGTTCTCTGTCATATGGATGCTAGCAACACTATCATATACGTGAGCCAAAAGGCGCAAACGTTCCTGGGCCATGGTAAGGCGACACCCATGGGAATACCGTGCGTGAGCCTGCAAAGTGATATGAGGTGTTACCGGCTAGATCGATGTGACTTGGAATCGGGGTCCTGACAGAAGAGGCCTCAGCAGAGGCAGCAGCAGCAGCAGAGTCCTCGTTGAATTTCCTCACTGCTTCTCTGTCTTGTCTAGCTAGCTTGGCCTGGCGCTTGGCCCATTCATCAGGATAATCCTCACCACGTTTGAGGCTAGTGGGATCTGCTTCTTGGCTAGGTGCCAATGGAGGTCTTGGGCATGTAGGATTTAGAGCGAATTTCTTCATGTATTTGGGAGTAACATACCTGTACTCCCTCCACTCTCTTGCCCATCTCCTCTCTATCCTTTGGATGCGCACTTTACGCTGATTCTTGTCCTCCTTTCCAAACTTGGCCTCATCAGGAGTGCATTAATCCTTATATATGTCATCAAGGATTTCAAAAGCAGTGTTGATTTCAGGCCTCTTTCCTCCCTTCTGTGGCTTCTTTCCATCAGCCATTTTCTTCAGATGAGGAATTTGAACGATGGAATTCTCTGAAGATGTATGCAACTTTTCTTTGAGGAACGCTGCAAATGAGTTAAGTTGATGAGAACCTAGTGATTCAGCAGCGGACATGAGTACCTGTGAATAGAGTATGGTTGCGAGGAATTTGGAGACGTCATATGCATTCTCGGAAGGTTTTGTAAAAAGAACAAGTTTGAGGAATTTGACCAGATGAGTCTTGAAGAATTTCACTAAGCGTTCTTTATCTTAGGTTCCAGAGTTGTACAGATCAGAAATCCACACAATTGAGGAATCCTGAAGAAAAATATAGCTTAGAGAAATGAATCAAGAACAGATGACATGTGAGGTGTTTAGTGTGTGAAGAGTTGAATAAAAAAACACCTTTGAAGATTTTGTAGAAACCGTTTGAATCAAACAGGGCAGTGAAAGTAACTTTTAATTACCCTGGATGAAGAACACGACGAACTGGGAAGTGGAGATGTGAAGTTCGTCAGTGCATATCTTCCACGCCCTAACTTGGCTGAGGAAGATGGCTACGGGGGCGGAGGAGGGAAGAAATCCACGGCCGGCGCGAGTATAACGATGACGAGGTCGAGGCAGTGAAGCTCTTCCTCACCAGCGACGATGAAGTAGCGGCGGCGCTAGGGTTTGAGAAGCTCGAGCTGGAGTGAGGTCGAGCGGAGTAAAAGAGAAGCGAGGAAGGGGAAGGGTATTTATAGCCACGGTGAAAAACTATTTACACGAAGAATTAGGACGAACGTGCCCCTGACCCTTCTCATTTGCTTGACATGTGCCACCCACGTACTGAGAAGTGGAGATCGTGTGAGATCGTGGGTGAATAGATAAGTGTTTTCGTGGCATGCAGAACGATTTGAGTGGCAAAGCCGAAAACTTTGGATAAGATAAGTTTTAACATTGCGTTCGTAATTCTTCAGCTGACAAGGACACAGTGAAGATTTCGAATGAGTTTCAAATAGAATGCACATGAAGAATTTGTGAATAGAATGAGTTGAGTTTAGCATAGAGGGGGAAGGGTCCGATCACATTCACTTAGCAGAAATAGCAACTTGAAGAATTAGCAATAAGTGAATGCTGTAGAGGACATAAACTTTGCATAGTCAATGAAGAAAAACAGTGGAAATAGCGAAGACAATGCAAAATGAAGAACATGAACAACTGAGGAATTTCAAAAACTGAGGAAAAACTCAAATTTAAGATTTTCAACTTTTGGTGGTGGCGTGGCCCACCGTATAAGCATGATGATTTCAGACACCGCATACAATTATCGTAGGGCTCTGAGAATCAAATTCTTCGTTAATTTCTTCACACTTAGAGTGTTATTCTTCATTGATTGAAGAAGAACGTTTCTTCATGTGTTGCACATCTAAGTCATCAATTTTGTATAAGTGTTAGGATGAGTGTCCTTTTCAAAGAACATTCGAAGATTCTAAGATATTTAGCTCACACCGCAACTTGATAAATCTCTTCTCATCCAATGGCCTTTTGAAGATATCGACTAGTTGTTCTTCAGTCTTCACATGCTCAATAGAAATGTCGCCCTTCGACACATGATCACGAAGAAAATGATGACGAATCTGAATGTGCTTTGTCTTCGAGTGCTGAACTGGGTTGTGAGCAATCTTGATAGCACTCTCATTGTCACAGAAGAGAGGCACATTCTGTACGTTGACGTCGTAGTCCTTGAGAGTTTACTTCATCCACAGCAATTGAGCACAGCAAGAACCAGCAGCAATGTACTCAGCTTCAGCAGTAGACAGTGATACGTAGTTCTGTTTCTTCGAGGACCAACAGACCAAAGATCATCCGAGGAAATGACATGTGCCAGATGTTGACTTATGGTCCACACGATCACCAACATAGTCAGAGTCAGAATATCCAATGAGATCAAAAGTCGGGCCCTTGGGGTACTGTCGGTGTCAAAACCGGCGGATCTCGTGTAGGGGGTCCCGAACTGTGCATCTAGGCGGATGGTAACAGGAGACAAGGGACACATTGATTTTACCCAGGTTCGGGCCCTCTCGATGGAGGTAAAACCCTACTCCTGCTTGATTAATATTGATGATATGGGTAGTACAAGAGTAGATCTACCACGAGATCAGAGAGGCCAAACCCTAGAAGCTAGCCTATGGTATGATTGTTGGTCGTCCTACGGACTAAAACCCTCCGGTTTATATAGACACCGGAGAGGTCTAGGGTTACATAGAGTCGGTTACAATGGGAGGAGATCTACATATCTGTATCACCAAGCTTGCCTCCCACGCCACGGAAAGTCCCATCCGGACACGGGACAAAGTCTTCAATCTTGTATCTTCATAGTCCAAGAGTCTGGCCAAAGGTTATAGTCCGGTCATCCGGACACCCCCTAATCCAGGACTCCCTCAGTAGCCCCTGAACCAGGCTTCAATGACGACGAGTCCACGCGCAAATTGTCTTCGGCATTGCAAGGCGGGTTCCTCCTCCTAATACTTCATAGAAGATTTTGAACACAAGGATAGTGTCCGGCTCTGCAAAACAAGTTCCACATACCACCATAGAGAGAATAATATTTGCACAAATCTAATCTGCTGACGTATTCCGTAGTGTGACATCACACCACGGCCAAGCCTTTATTCGAATCGTTTTACTGTCCCACCTCAGCGCATTTAGCGAGGCGGTTTCCTTGGCACGTCCTATCGAAGCAGAGATCGTGTCCCCTTTATTTACGGGATTCTCATCAATACGGACGTGGGTTACCCAATCATGCCCATTGGTACGTCTCCTCGATCGAAGGTGAGTCCCAAACGGTCACGGGGAAGGCTCTTGGTATTCAACCTCTTTATAAAGAGACCAAGGCTCGACTCCTTTCTTTCAATGTTAATCGAATCCGCCTCTTGCCTCGAGTTCCAACAGCCAAAGCTCCAGATTCAGGCGCTTTAGACCTTCGATGATGTCCGGCTCTGACCTTCAAGCCTGGTGGATGCCTTCCTCCGTTACGGAAGAAGATGTGCTAAAGCTAAGAGATGCCAGGTATCTAACCTGCGAAATCTCGCATAGGCTGCCTGCTCAAGGGAAGGTTATTCCCACTCCCAAGCCCGGTGAGAGCATGGTGTTCGTGTCTCACTTCCTTCGGGGGCTAGGCTTCCCGACGGACCCCTTCGTGAGGGGGCTCATGTTTTATTATGGGCTGGAATTTCACAACTTGGCTCCGGAGTCCATCCTCCACATCTCATCGTTCGTCGTCGTGTGCGAAGCCTTCCTCCGCATTACTCCTCACTTTGGATTGTGGCTTAAGACCTTTAAAGTAGAGCCGAAGATGATCGAGGGACAGCACGCGGAGTGCGGAGGCGCTGTTATAAGCAAGAATGTTGACGCTTCATGGCCCGAGGGTTCTTTTCAAGAGGAGTTCAGCTTATGGCAACGAGAGTGATTTTATATCACAGCTCCCAGGGGCACCAAGTGGGTGGCGCCACCTGCTTTTCGCTTGGGTCCCCCACCACAGCTAGCGTCATGGGTCAATAAAGGGTTGGACTGGGGGCCGTCCAAGGATGTGCCCTTGTTGCAGGGCCGCATTCGAGATCTCCTAGAAAGAGACATCAGTCTGGTCGTAGTGATGCAGGTCATGCTGATTCGCCGAACCTCGCCCTGCAAACGTCGCCCTCTCCGCCTGTGGGAGTTCAATCCGGAGGGACCATGAGCTCTCCAACATTTTATGGGCGCGATGCCCATGGAGATGTACAAATTGTTCTTCGGATCACAAGCAATGTGTCCGGACTCGACCGAGGACGCAGGTCTGAGCTGCAATCGCCCGGATACTCAAGTAAGTAGCCCCGTACCCGGTCACGCTATCCGTATATTTATCATAAAATTGCCCTTAAAAGAGTTGTCTCTTAAACAGGAGTGGATAGCGAAGGCAAAGCTAATCAGGTGTCCGGCCCCCCTCCCTGAGACCACGCCGGATCCCGTGTTAACCAGGATGCTGGAGGTTGAGCCTTTGGAAGAAGGCAAAGGGGGGAACAAGGAAGCTACCGCCTCCCCGAAGGAGGCTATCAGGAAAGGAGGAATCGAGAATTCCTCTACCCAGGGGAAGAAGAGGACCGCCTCTGAAGACCCGGAGACCACGGTCTCAAAGCGGGGGAAGAAATCTTCGTCAGAGGGTCCTGCATCGGGGGATGCCTCGGCCGCACTGTGCCCCCAAGGGGATCAGCCCTCCACCGAGCCGTAAGTAGAGAGGGGATTTTAAAATGAGAGACATCCCTGTTCTATTTCTGAGGAAAATAACCGAAAATTTACCTTGTAGTTCGGATCTCAGCCCTTCTCAGCAGAGCTCATCTTCGGGGGATCTTCTTCCGGAGATGATGGAGAGCGGCACGCCTCCCCCTGCCGTACCGCCTTGCGAGGAGGGGGACCCTGAGGTGTCATCACGGAGGGTTTCTCCGAATCCGGCAAGGCCGGAAGGCAGTCGTATGTCCCCCCAAAGCCCTTCGTGTCTGGACTTCGAAAAAGGCCATCGGACGAGTCCGGCACTGTCTGGTGCATGGTCGGAGGAGCTGAAGGATCTGCTCGGGCGAGCGTCTATCTCAGAAGAACATCGTGCGTTGATGGGTACGATGATTGAAAGGATTTCATCCGCGGAGAGCGGGTTGCACGAGGCCGTCAGGAATTTACTGACAAGTTTTGAGGTACACGAAATGATGTACCTTTTGACAGTTCCGCATATATAAGATGCGCCCTGTATAGATAGTAGCCCCTGAGACTCTGTGCGTTGTCAAAAATGACGGTGCGCAGAGGATCATAATCCCAGGTATAATATGTCGCCTTTCCTATGCTGGTGGCGAAGTGTCCGGTGGCTAGCCAGACTGATGAATTTGCCGAGCTAAAGCGGCAACTTGATGTGGCAGATGCCGACATCGCGCTTGTCAACAAGCGGCTTGACGAGGCACAAGGTATGTAATTTCTCCAAAGAGACCTGGTAAGAGGAGCTTGATGCCCGTATCTTACAACATGTGTGCTTGATGCAGATGGTGCCGCTGCCATGGAGAACCTACGGGTGGAACTTGCCCGAGCCAAGCAGCAGGCCAGGAAAAGCGATGCAGCTACCTTAAAGGCGGTTGAAGAGCTGAAAGCCGAACAGGCTTCTCACTGCCAAAGCAAGAAGGAAATGGCCGAGATGGCTGTAAAGCTGAAGAGCGCTGTCGACCGCTGCAAGCTTCTTGAAAAAGAAGACCGGGCGGAACAGACGGACCTGGAGAAGGCCACTACCGAGGCCAAGGATGCTCGCTCTATGATGAGAGCTATGAAGGAGGAGCTACGTCAGGCCGGAGATATCGCGGCTGGAAAGTCCTTTATGCTGCGGATGAAGTTCGGGGATCCTAAATATGCTCAGTTGGACCGGTTGTGGAGTACGGCAGACACTTATCTGGATTTGGCGGCGAGTGCCGCGGATGCGGTGAGTGCCACGGACGCGGCCGAACACTTCCAAGATCAAGAGGATCGTGGAGTGGAAAAGCTCTTCTGGTCGCAGTTCCACAATCCAGAGCGTCCACTTTCATTAACCGATTGTTTGGACGAATGGGCCGAGCTGAATAGGTTATCCGGACTCGCCATGAAGTTCGTCTTGAGCCATCTGTGGCCGGAAAGGCCAGAGCCGAAAAGTTATTTTAGCTTGGTGCAGCAGCTCCTTGGTGCGGTGCCGCGGATCAATGCAATGAAGAGGTCAGCATGCATAGAGGGTGCGCGGATGGCTCTTGCCCGTGTCAAGACATACTGGGCGGAGATGAAGGCCACCGCTGTTGCATCCCAAGACTCGGACGGAAGCCGAGTACCTGCCGAGCACTATTTCCAGGAAGTTCTGCAGGGTGCTCGTTTAATAGAGATGCAGTGCTCGAAGGATATTATGTTCGAATAACATGTGTTATTGTAAAACAATGTTTTGATGGAATATAAAAGCTTTTTATACTTGTGCCTTCAAGAATTAAAATACCTCCTGTGCGGCCGTTAATGCATATGTGTATATAACCTGAAAGATGGCAGTCTTCGGCTTCAGCCCCCACGCATATAATGCGGGGGTGTTTGCAGAAGGCGCATTTTCACACTTGATGCAACGTCTTGGTCCTATTAAGGAGGTGATAGTGCAGCGAACTAGGCAACCGGACTATAATGCTTTATCAATTTCACTTAGCCATAGGAGTTTGACAGTGGGGCTACTAATATAGCCCCTGGGGGCGCCGCGCTCACCCGAAATTGGGGCGCGTGTGTGCCTGGCCGGGAAACGGCCCTTCATTAATACGGAGGAATCCTAAAGATTCTGGCGGGTCATTGAGTGGTTGACCAGTCTCACGCTATATCATGACAGTTAGTTTTCGGCTTTCTCTACTGAGGTGCTCGCCTGGCTGAACCGGGGCACAATCGCAGTAGTTCTCCTGGTGCCGCCTTAGCCGATAGAGCGAAACGTAAGGCAGCAAAACACAGGAGCCGGGCAAAACCAACATTTGACCAAAGACATGATTCGGAGCTGATGCATAATAGTCCGGCCAGGACTCTCCTGATAAAGAGAGAGACTTCAGCGAATTCAGAATGTCGCCAAAGTGCGAGTGCTGAAAGATGTCCGCGGCGGTGAACTCCATGATCGGTGCCCGATCGGATTCGATTGGCAGGGACGCGGAGAACTCGGAGTCCGGAGAGGAGTCCGGCACCTTGGAGTCACGGGCTTCGCAGAGGACAAGGATGGTGTTTGGCTCGATCGCGTAGAGATTGCAGCCCCCGCGGCGGAGTCCAGCCATCCGTCCTTGATTGGCGCAGTCGGCTCCGAGCTAAGGGTCGGAGCGGACACGGGTGCGGCCTCCAGGGCACTGTTCGGCGCCAGAGCTAGATCATGCCCATCGTGACAGTGCGACGCGCTCGGCTGTGGCTCAAATCCGTCGGAGATCAAGTCTTCACGGATGTCGGCCATGTAGTTCAAAATTCCAAATCTGACCTGATGGCCAGGGGCGTAGCTTTCGATCTACTCCAGATGGCCAAGCGAATTGGCCCGCAGTACAAAGTCATCGAATACGAAGATCTGTCCGGAGAGAAAAGTCTCACCCTGGACCGCATCGCTGTTGATGATCGGAGGAGCCATCGGGCCTAAAGATGATGACACAGAGGAACTCTCAATGAAAGCACCAATGTCGGTGTCAAAACCGGCGGATCTCGGGTAGGGGTCCCGAACTGTGCATCTAGGCGGATGGTAACAGGAGACAAGGGACACAATGTTTTTACCCAGGTTCGGGCCCTCTCGATGGAGGTAAAACCCTACTCCTGCTTGATTAATATTGATGATATGGGTAGTACAAGAGTAGATCTACCACGAGATCAGAGAGGCTAAACCCTAGAAGCTAGTCTATGGTATGATAGTTGTTCGTCCTATGGACTAAAACCCTCCGGTTTATATAGACACCGGAGAGGATTACACAGAGTCGGTTACAATGGGAGGAGATCTACATATCTGTATCGCCAAGCTTGCCTTCCACGCCAAGGAAAGTCCCATCCGGACACGGGACGAAGTCTTCAATCTTGTATCTTCATAGTCCAAGAGTCCGGCCAAAGGTTATAGTTCGGTCATCCGGACACCCCCTAATCCAGGACTCCCTCAGGTACCATAATCCAAGTGTTGGTGTGTGAGCTAGATATCAAAGAATATGCTTCACAACCTTATGGTGTGATTCCTTCGGCGTAGCTTGAAATCGGGCACACATGCAAACACTAAGCATAATATCTGGCCTAGATGCACATAAATACAATAAAGAACCAATCATGGAGCGGTATACCTTTTGATCAAAGTCAATACCATTCTCATCAGTGTATAGATGGCCATTTGTGGGCATAGGAATTTTGATGCCTTTGCAATCTTGCATGCCGAATTTCCTCAGCACATCCTTGAGGTACTTCTCGTGAGATATCAGTATGCCATTACGCTATTGACGAATTTGAAGACCTAAGAAGAATTTCAATTCTCCCATCATAGACATTTGATATTCTTCACTCATCATATAGGAAAATTCATCACTGTAACGCTGGTCAGTACAGTCAAAGATAATATCATCAACATATATTTGGCACACAAACAATTCATCATCATAAGATTTAGTGAAAATAGTAGGGTCGAGTGAACCGGGTTTGAAGCCTTTCTTCATGAGGAATTCCTTCAAAGTATCACACCACACCCGAGGGGCCTGCTTGAGGCCATAGAGGGCCTTATTGAGTCTGAAGACTTTGTTAGGATGCTTTGGGTCTTCAAAACCTGGGGCTTGAGCAATATATACCTCTTCCTCAAGCTTACCATTGAGGAATGCACTTTTCACATCCATTTCATGTAAGGTGATATCATGATGGTTAGCATAAGCAAGTAATATGCGAATAGCCTCAAGTCTAGCAATAGGTGCAAAAGTTTCATTGAAATAATTTCCTTCAACCTGTGTGTAGCCTTGAGCTACAAGCTATGCCTTATTCCTCACCACAAGGCCATTTTCATCTTGCTTGTTGCGGTAGATCCACTTTGTGCCAATGATATTGTGCTTGCGAGGATCTGGACGTTTGACCAGTTCCCAGACGTTGTTGAGCTCGAGCTGATGTAATTCTTCTTGCATGGCCTGAATCCACTCAGGCTCTAGAAACGCTTCATCTATCTTAGTGGGCTCTATGATAGAGACAAAAGCAAAGTGCCCACAAAAGTTAGATAAATGTGAAGCTCTTGAGCATGTGAGAGGACCTGGTTCTTCAATGTCATTGATGATCTTCTCAATTTGCACTTCTTTTGCAACGCGAGGATGAGATGGTTGTCGTCGAGGAATTTGATCAGTATTTTCTTCAGCACCATTTTCTTCAGGTGCCTCAGCTCGACGTTCTTCACGTTCTGGAATGAATTCTTTAGCAGATTCTTCGGTGGGAATGACATCCTCAGTAGCCTTGAACTTGATAGATGCCTCAGGTGCTGGTTCATCTATCACAGAAGGTGGGTGCTCTCTTTGCGAGCCATTAGTTTCATCGAACCACACATCTACAGTTTCAACAACCTTGTGAACAACATTGTTGAGGACTCTGTAGGTGTGCGAGTCCTTTCCGCAACCAAGCATAAAACCTTCATGTGCTTTCGGTGCAAATTTAGAGTTGTGATGAGGATCTCTAATCCAACATTTAGCACCGAAGACTTTGAAATAACTCACATTGGGTTTCTTGTCAGTGAGGAGTTCATTGCAGTCTTCTTAAAGAATTTGTGAAGATAAACTTTGTTGATGATGTGGCACGCAGTATCAATTGCCTCAATCCAGAAACGACGAGGCGTTTTGTATTCATCAAGCATAGTGTGAGCCATAGAGTCATGTTCTTGCGCTCCACGACGTCATTCTGCTGAGGAGTATAAGGAGCAGATAACTCATGAGTAATACCAAGTTCATCAAGATAGTCATCAAGACCAAAATTCTTGAACTCAGTTCCATTGTCACTTTTGATGTGCTTGATCTTCACACGAAAGTTGGTTGAAGCCCTCAAGGAAAATCGTATGAAGACTTCCTGCACTTCATGTTTGTAAGTAACAATGTGTACCCATGTGTAACAAGAGTAATCATCAATATAACAAAGGCATATTGAGATGCTTCATTTGAAACGGCATAATAATGATTAGGACCGAAGAGATCCATATGAAGCAATTCAAATGGACGAGTAGTAGTCATGATAGTCTTTGTTGGATGCTTAGCCTTTGTCATCTTTCCATCTTCACAGGCTCCACACATGTGATCCTTGAGGAATTTGACATTCTCAATGGCAATGACATGCTTCTTCTTTGCAAGCGTGTGCAAATTCCTCATGCCTGCATGACCAAGTCGTCGATGCCATATCCAGCCTTCTGAAGCTTTTGCAAGTAGGCACATGGCTGGTTGTGGTCCTGAAGAGAAATCAACAATATACAAGTCTCCTCTCCTAAAGCCTTCGAAGACTTTGGAATTGTCAGCTTCCATGATCACAACACAATGATACTTGCCAAAGACAACAACCATATCAAGATCGCAAAGCATTGAGACAGACATGAGGTTGTATCCTAAGGACTCGACAAGCATGACTTTGTCGATGTGTCGATCCTTTGAGATCGCAACCTTACCTAGACCCAGTACCTGACTTTTGCCTTTGTCAGCGAAGATGATATGCTTCAGATGCGATGGAGATAAGGGAGCATCCATCAATAGATTCTTGTCACCAGTCATGTGATTTGGACATCCACTATCGAGGACCCACTCAATGGCTTTGGGTTGATCATCCTGCAGATGAATTAGTGCAACTTACAAACTCATATACTTCATCAGTGAAGAATATGACATCAATTCATCAGATCAATTTCATCAAGCAGTAGAACAGATAAAGCAGTATGAGGACATGAGAAATGAAAGTTCATTTCTTCATGATTAGCTTGCGTCCTATCAGGCAATTTCAGGTCTCCGGCAAATTCTTCAGACGTTTGAGCACGTCTGGAGACCTGACCCTGCAGAAGAAATTAGTTCTTTTCTTCACCACCCACATCTGAAGGAGTGGCAAAGAGTTCATCACTCTGCGAGCTCCATATGAGAAAGGCGGCATAGAAGCTAGTCCATTTCGTTTCACATATGAGGAGTTAATATGCATATGAATAAGCAGAGAAATTCTTTGAAGACTTATGGACATAATGGTTAGAAGAATAATGCTCATATTCATAGCCCTTATCTCTTCCCTGCGAAACAGAGTTGTTAGCACGATGATATTCATATGAGGACTTTGATCCTTTTGAGGAATTTGATCCTTGTGAGGAATTTGGTCCGTAAGAGGACTTGGATCCATATGAAGAATTCGGTCCATATGAAGAATTTGATCTGGAGTTCCTATTCTTCACAGGTGGTGTCATGAGGACATTCACCTGAAGACTTTCAAGGCATCTTTTGGGAACCCAGATTTTCTTCATAGGAGAACCGTTGCTGCAGTTAGTGCCAACATATCTAGCAAATAGTTCACCATTCTGATTGTTGAACAGTTTATAGTTGGAGTCAAATGACTGATCAAAAGAATGAGGAGATTCACATGTAAAGCCAGATAAATTGGATGGATCAACTGGAGGTCCCTTTGCAGCAACCCATGAGGTTTTGGGGTACTGCTCAGGCTTCCAATATGTACCATCAGCACTGAGTTTCCTCTCAAAGGCAATACCCTCTTTCCTAGGGTTCCTGTTGAGGATCTTCTTTTTAAGCACATCACAAAGAGTCTGATGCCCTTTGAGGCTTTTGTACATGCCTGTCATGTACAATTCCTTCAGCCCCGCATCATCAATGATACTAGCAATGTCCTCAGATGAGGAATTAGTGATAGCAGAGACAGTTGAAGAATTTGTAGCATTAGAAGCATTTGAACATTTAGGTGAAGAGTTAGCAGATTCACGTTCAATGCCCTTCAAACATGGAGGAACAAATTCTTCCTGAGAAGCGCTGATTTGTTGAGCAAGTAATGAATCACACTCCTTCTGAAGATCTTCATAACTCATTCTTAGCTTTTCAAGATCTTGCTTTCTCTGAAGAAATTCATAGGAAAGCTTCTCATGATCAGATAAGAGAGTGTTATGATGACCTTGAAGGTTGTCAAACCTAGACTGAAGTCTCTGAAGATTTTCAGTCAAGGTTTTAGTGCGATCCATTTCTTCACCCAACATATCATCACTTTTGTCTAGCATGTTTTGAACCTTTTCAAAAGCCTTTTGTTGTTTCACAGCAATCTTAGCAAGTTTAGAGTACCTGGGCTTGAGGTTTTCATCAGATTCATTCTCACTAGATTCAGAGGAGGTATATTTCAGTACCTTGGCACCCTTTGCCATGAAGCAATAGGTGGGAGCGTAGTCATCGTTGCCTTCATCAACCTTGTTGGTGAAGCCATTTTCTTCAGAGTTGAAGATATACTTGCTGACGAATGCAGTAGCGAGGGCTAGGCTCGCCACACTGGACTCGGACTCCTCAGATGCCTCCTCTTCCTCATGTTTCAGATTCAGCCTCAGAGTCCATTTCCTTGCCAATGAATGCCCGAGCCTTCTTGGAGCTGCTCTTCTTGTGAGATGAAGATTTTGAGGATCTTGATGATGAAGACTTTGAAGATTTCTTCTTCTTCTTCTTCTTCTTCGTATCATCTAAACTGTAATCCTTTTAATTCTTCTTCTTTGATTCCTTTTCCCACCGAGGACAGTCTTGAATGTAGTGACCAGGTTTCTTGCATTTGTGGCAAAGCCTCTTCTTTTAGTCACTAGATGAGGAATCATTGCTCCTTGAGGGTTTTCCAAAGCGACCACATCTTGAGAACCTTTGGAATTTCTTCACGAGCAGTGCTAGCTCCTGGCTCAGTTCTTTAGGATCACCAAGGCTGCTGCCAGAGTCTTCATCTTCAGACTCAGAAACTGCCTTGACCTTCAGGGCACGTGATCTGCAATAGCTCAAACCATAGAGATCTCTCTTCTCAGCAAGTTGGAACTCATGAGTGTTCAACCTCTCAAGGATATCAGCGGGATAAAGTGACTTGTAATCTCCACATTCTTGTATCATTAGTGCCAGAGTATCAAATGAGGAATCAAGCGATCTCAGCAATTTCTTCACCACCTCATGGTCGGTGATGTCAGCGGCACCAAGTGCTTGAAGCTCATTTGAGATGTCAGTGAGGCGATCAAAGGTTTGTTGAACATTTTCATGATCGAGTCTTTTGAAGCAGTTGAAGAGATTGCAAAGAACATCAACTCGAGAGTCACGTTGTGTCGAGACTCCTTCATTGACTTTGGACAGCCTATCCCAGATAAGCTTAACAGTTTCGAAAGCACTCACTCTTCCATACTGTCCTTTGCTCAGATGGCCACATATGATATTCTTCGCTTGAGAATCGAGTTGCTTGAATCTCTTCACATCAGCAACATTCAGAGAAGGTGTGACTGAGGGAACACCATTTTCCACAACATACCAGAGATCGTTATCAATTGCCTTAAGGTGCATTCACATCCTATTCTTCCAGTAGGGGTAGTCCCTCCCATCGAAGGTAGGACACCCAGCAGAGACCTTGATCATACCTGCGGTCGACATAACTAAAACTCCAGGCAGTTAAACCAAAATCACACAGAACAAGGGAGTACCTTGCTCTGATACCAATTGAAAGTGCGTTATATCGACTAGAGGGGGGGGGGGGGGGTGAATAGGCAATTTTTAGTAGTTCTTCGCTAAGGAATTTCCTCACCCGCAAATTCCTCAGTGAAGAATTCATAAAAATCGCCTATTCACCCCCCTCTAGTCGATATAACGCACTTTAAGTTTATGCGCAATATCGCTGGGTGGCGTCGGGAAAACGGTGAGGAAATGGTGGGAAATAGTGGCATGTTCATAAAACACCATCAATTAATGGAAACTTAGCATATAAGGAACATCGAGCTAGCACAACGTGTGCGGGCACACTGCTCACCCAAGGCTGTGATCCATATACTTGTGTGCCCAACAGAGCACACTATTCACAATAAAGAATATTGTTCCGTTTATCCTAGTTGAGAAGTGGCGGCAAGCGTCACAAGAAGAAGTAGATGATGATCAGATGATCGGTTATCCTAGTTAATTATGCATGTAATAGTTTACTTTGGTGTGTGGAAATGTCATGTGTGTACTAGCCACCTATGTAATTGGATGTTTGCCGCGTATCACACACATCTTATTTACATGAAACATTTCTGTTCTCTTGGCTCAACACAAACAGTTTATCATAATGAATTGTATGCCCTCCATTGCACACACCTTGATCTGGCTAGACCGTTTCTGTTGCATTGCCTAATCGAAAGCAGTCCATCCGAGTGAACCGTATGCCATATATCGCACACATCTTGATTTGGCTGACCATTTACATTGTGTTCCCTAATCACAAACAGTTTATCCGAGTGAACGGTATGCCGTGTATCGCACACACCTTTATCTGGCTGACCGTTTCTGTTGTGTTGCCTCATCGCAAACAATTATTATGGATTAATCGTATGCCACGCATCGCACACGCAACTATAATCTGAAACATGTTTGATGTCTCCGCCATCGCAAATGCTTTGTATCATTTTTGACGGCTTTATTACATCACTGTTTGCGATTAATGCATCAAACCCAGTTTCGTCAAAGGGTATCTGATTGGAGTGTCGCGTTAGCGGCATCCTGCAGTAGTGGGTTGCAAGTATTTGTTATTTGTGTGCAGGTACTGTTTATATAGTGTTGCTTGGTTCTCCTACTAGATTGATAGCCTTGGTTTCATAACTTAGGGCAATACTTACTGTTGTTGTGTTGCATCATCCTCTCCTCTTCAGGGAAATACCAATGCAGATACAAGCAATCATAGAGGTTAGGAGACAGCTTGTCCCGCCGATGACTACTACTACACCAACGGAGCCTACTACTACGTGGAGACCGATGACCAGGAGTAGTTAGGAGGTCCTAGGCAGGAGGCATGTGCCTTTTCGATCTAGATGTCGTTGTTTTGCTAGCCTTCTTAAGGCAAACTTGTTTACCTTATGCATGTGCTCAGATGTTGTTGCTTCCGCTGAATTATGTATTCGAGCCTTCGTGGCCCTGGCTTGTAATATAAAGCTTTATATTTGATTTTGTGACTAGAGTTGTGTTATGATATCTTCCTGTGAGTCTCTGATCTTGATCATGAGCATTTATGTGTATGATTAGTGCATGATTAAGTCAGCGGCGTCACAAGTTGATATCAGAGCCGACTGCCTGTAGGAAGCCCCTTTCCAATTCCTTGGCCTAAGTTGAGTCAAGTATTTGAAAAACTATTTTACTAACATTGTTATGTGGCTTACGTGCCTACATCGCAAATATATGGGATTAGGATCTTTTATTCCTCTTCTTTACTCTGGGATTCTAATCTCTCTTCTTTTCGGGTTAAAGATTTTACTAACTCTAAGTCTAGGTTCTCATGACTACTTCCTCTAGGAGAGCTCCTTCATTCCAGATGATCATCTGCTTCATTAGAAGATTCTGAAGATACTCTCCGATGTTTTCCCGAGACCCTTATGCTAACCGCCTTTGCAATTCCCTACCACTGATATATCTTTATGGAAAACTACATACACTTGCCATTCATACATTCATTCCCAGTTGCTCTTGTTATTACAAGATACCTCGAAACATTTCCTATATTCCGAGAATCCATTGTGCCTGCTGCCTTCCAGCTCCATTTCCGCCTGAATACATCTACAAATAGTTCCTACACTTAATGGGGATTTGTTCATCCCCAGTTGATCCTGTGTTTCAGAAAATTCTTCGAAATACTATTTGATATTCAGAAAATCCTCTACATCATTTGCTCTTGATTCAATATGTTGTGAATGCATGCAATCATTTACCCTTAGAAACTATCTTTCCGGCTTAGACGTCATTCCGGATATGAGCTGGTCTGCAGCCAATTCAAATTATGACCGATTGTGCCTCTAAGTCTATTCAACTACTCATATTTGATCAGAGCATCTGATTCTAATACACTGATCTGGAAATCATAATTTCTTTGTATTTAAGCATCGAATTATTCAGATGTTTAAATAATCCGATGCCTTTGCATTCTTTCTTCCTCTGATTGAGTACCGATACTCACATCAGCTCCGTTGTGGACCGCCAGACCCATTGTTGGGTTATTATCTGATAGTGTCCTTCACATTCAAAAACCTTATGAGTTCTTCCCCTATTACAAATGCCTTTGGCCATGTGGTATCATTTACTTCTTGTCGTTTGTATTCTTCTTTGAGATGTTATTTGTTGCTTCTGTAAGTGTTTTGTATAGATTTGTAGAATGTCCCTATGGGTTGTGTCTATGCCTTAGCTATCTGTGTGAACCCAAAAGTCTTCACGGGCCATACCCTTCTGGTATTCCACCAATTAAATTTTCAAACTCAAAACGTTTTTGACAGAGAAGTGAATGAGAAGTTGTGCATTGGAGAAGTGGAGTCGACCTTGAACTTTGTGTTCAATGCCATGGACATGATGTATCTAGGTCTTATCATGGAGGCTTCTGTAAAAATAATTACCCCCTTGGTATAAATTCATCTTGTATTTGTGGTTTGATCATTTACAAATGTGGTTCCGACCATATTGTTCTCCTTTGATTCCATTTCTTAGACAAGTTAAGCACTCGTCTTCTGCAGATAAATACACCACTCCAACCTCTATTATGATCTGCCTTTGAGTATTACCCATTGGTATCTCAAGAATATCATGGAACTGCATTACTTATGAGTTCTCCATCAAGTATTGCTTCTCACCGATTTCAATTTTTCTTCGGGGTCAGATTTATTAGCCACTCGAGAACACCGGTAAGTGACTCGAATCCACACTGTGATTCAGTACTCCTAATACTTTGTTGCTGGGAAGTTTAGTACTCCACCATGTCATTCCTAACCCAATTGTCTGCATCATTATCATGCAAATTGTAACTATGCTACTTGGTCCTTCCTTCCGAAGCACAAATTTCACCGATGAGCTAATCTTACGTCGAGCTTCTTCATCATATCGTTTCGCCTTGAACCAGAAGATTGATTCCGAGTTTATATCATATTCATGGTTCCAATAACCTTTTGCTTCATCATCTCTTCACCAGGGGATCCCATCCCTTTAGGGGCCATCTCCTTGAAGGGGGCCATTGCCTTGACAGCAGAATACTTCTTCTAAATGGTGACTATCTCCTCAAACCCGATCTTGAGCCTCTCATAGGTGGCCATTAGAGTTTCTAGGGTAGGCACGATGATGCCCTTGCTGTTCTTCTAGCTTCCGGTGTTCAGGAGTTTGCCCGACAACGTCATCAACTCTTTGGCCAGTGCATGTTTCTTGAAGCTCTTCGTCTCCATGGGTTTGCCCGCCAACATCGCCAACTCGTTGGCCGTGTAACATCCCAATTTTCAATTTGGATGTTAATCACTAGGTCATCATTTGCATCCATGCTCTTAGCATTTTTTATTTGTTTTGTTTGGATATTTTGATCCTAGAGACCTTAAGCAACTCAAGGACCATTTGAGAGAGTTGGAGGTTTACATAAAATCCAATTTTGATTCTTTTTTTCAAAATTGGTAAATTGGATCAAAGTGATTTTTTATTCGAATTATTTTTCCAATTATTTCAAAAGAAATAAAATAATGAGAGAAGATAATATGACTTCTTCAAAACAGAGGAAATAATGGAATTTTTTTTTAAAAAAATATTTGTTTTATTTGAATTTTATTTGAGATTTTATTCGAGTAAATTAGGGAAAAATTGCATTTTTTAAAATTGCATTTTAGCCCAGAAAAATGTTCATGTTGTCCTAAATATTAGTAGAGGACCGTGAAAATTGTTTTTTTGGGATTTTAGGATTTATTTATTTATTTTATTTTGAATATTTCCATTTTGGTGATTTTTTTAAAAAAATTCTTTCGGACCGACCGGGCCGAAGGCCGAGCTGCCACCGCCTTCCCTCGCGTCGCGCCACCCTTGCCCGAGCCGGACTCCGGCAAGGAGCCGACGCCGCCCCGCCTCCATCGCCCACTCGCCCAAGCCGACCCCGCCCCTCCCCCTTTATAAGCCGTCGCACCCCTCCTCTTCCCTCACCGCCGCCGCCCGCCTCCCACAGCAGCAGCAGCCGCAACCATCGCTGCGCCGCCACCTGCCGCAGCTACCTCCGCCGCTTGCGCCGCGCCGCTCCACTGCGCCACCCCGCGCCACTCTGCCACACGCGCCGCCGGATCTGCTTCCGCCGTCGTCTGAGTTCGCCGCCGCCGACGTCTTTCCCACACCAAACCGGTAAAAAACTGAAGAGAAACAACTCGTTTTTTATTTAGTTTAGTTTATTTTTATAGATCGGTTTTATTTTTAGGGTTCATTAATTAGCGAACGTTCACCCCATCTTCTGTGTTCGCGAACGAATTCGTTCGTTAGTCTCTATTAGCGGACGTTCGTCCGATAGATTTTTCTTTTTAGTTTATTTTCGGCTAGGGACCTATCCGTAATTACTTTTATCACAGATTAGTCCCTGATCTCCAAACCTTCGCTACTTTTTGCTCGTTCGTCCAAATCCAGTGAAACCAACGCCAAAATCTTCGTCTTGTTCCCCTCTATCCAGATAATCAACTTAAACATGATTTTGGAAATTTAAAATTTTGTTTCAAGCAGATTTGATTTCGAACTTCTTTTGATCATAGTTTGAGTTTCGTAACTCCGATTTGATTGATTCATTTTGCAAATCGAAACTCTTCACTTGAACTTTCAGTTTAGATCTTTTCTTTTGGGTTTTAACTTTGCATCTTATGCTTGAGTGCTTATGTATGCTATTGTTTGTTCACGATAGAGTTTCTGGAGTGCGAGGCTTGCTACTACGAATCTCTAGGGTTTTCCGATCATCAGCAAGGCAAGTAACACTTTGATCATATCCCTTTATTACCTAGTTTTTATGCATTGGTTTCAACCCTCAAACATTGCATGAATAGGATTTGATAACATATGGGTATTGGGAAGTAGTTGATGAGGTAGAACCTATTGTCTTATATTCAAACCTTGGGTATTACTATGTTATGCTTATACCGCTATGCTATGCTCATAGACGTGGATTGGTTTGAGAGAGTTCATGAAAGATGCGAGAGTTATTGTTAACTAAGGTTTAAACTTAAGGTGGCTACTTTAATACACATCTGGGTGGATTGGTTGTGGGCACCTGGGGATATACCAGTGTTGTCCAAGGAGATCCCGGGGAACCCGTGTGATCATCCTATGGTTTGCCACCCAGGCTCAAAGGGATCATAATATTATTCATGTTGGAAACTTCTATGTGCAGCCACAAGCCATTATGGGCTCTGGCATAGTTGAGTATGTTGTGTGACCTCTTTGAGTGGTAGACTAGCAGATGTAGGGGATGTAGTTGGTACTGTCTGTCGGTGTCAAAACCGGCGGATCTCGGGTAGGGGGTCCCGAACTGCGCGTCTAAGGCGGATGGTAACATGAGGCGGGGGATACGATGTTTACCCAGGTTCGGGCACTCTCGATGGAGGTAATACCCTACTTCCTGCTTGATTGATCTTTATGATATGAGTATTACAAGAGTTGATCTACCACGAGATCGTAGAGGCTAAACCCTAGAAGCTAGCCTATGGTATGATTGTTGTTGTCCTACGGACTAAACCCTCCGGTTTATATAGACACCGGAGGGGGCTAGGGTTACACAGAGTCGGTTACGAGGGAGGAGATCTTCATATCCGTATTGCCAAGCTTGGCTTCCACGCCAAGGAAAGTCCCATCTGGACACGGGACGAAGTCTTCAATCTTGTATCTTCATAGTCCAGCAGTCCGGCTAAAGTATATAGTCCGGCTATCCGAGGACCCCCTAATCCAGGACTCCATCACTCTCTACCCATCGTAAAGAGTTAGTGCATCTGAAAGATTGTGTCGGTCATCCATTTCTCAAACATCATGTAGTGCGAGAAATTCATCGGAGGAGATCGAGTCTTGTGGGAAAAAGTGCGCAAACCTCTGTAGAGTGTATGAACTAATCGTGGTTAGCCGTGTCCCCGGTTATGGACATCTTGAGTATCTGGTACTTGAATTATTATGTTGATCTCATCACTTTACTTAATTAATTTGTCGGGTTATTAATTTTTTATTCTGGGATTGAGTTGGGGTTACCTTCTCAATATTTTCAAAAAACTTTGTAGTTAAATAAAATATATTCCTTTGTTGTAAGGAAAAACTAGCTTTATGCAAATGATAACCATAGAGCCTCCACCAGCCATATATGCATGTAGTGATAGCTGTTATTCTGTTCATTGCTCTATAGTGTTATCTTGCCAGCATATTCCATGTGCTGACCTACACAGTTGCAACATATCATGTTGCAGAATTTTCAGACGAAGAGTAAGGTGCGCTAGGTCGTTGTCGTGCACTCAGTATTGCCGTGGAGTTCGATGGACTCATTTATCTTCGATGCTTCTGCAGTTATTTATTTTAGAAGGCCTTCAACCATATTATAGTAATAAGTACTCTTTTTGAGTCACTCGATGTAATAAGTGTGTGATTGAACTCTACAATAAATTCTCGAGTACTGTGTGTGTATCGCAATACCGATCCAGGGATGACACTTAAGCACAAAGACTTGACCGTCTGAGGTCGGGTCGCTACAAGATGGTATCAGAGCACACGCTGACTGTAGGACGCGGCCACTAGGAAAAGCCACATGATACTCTTCTCTACTCATTTCTGACTCTTCTCCATTTTCTACTCTATAGATGGCGGATCCAAGGAACAAATTCACTCAATCGGATGATGACACCCCTTTCGGACGACACTTGAAGGAAGTCACCAGGTACCTGAGCATCGGCATACCAAGCTTCACCGGAACCTACACCGCCACCCTACCTGAAGAGGAGTGATGGATGATACGAGTTCATGTTCCATGAAGGACGTTCACACCAGTTACCGAGCCCATCGAGTTTTTCTTCGATGCACCAACTTGGAGTCTTGGAAAGAGCATGGCCGCCCACATCGCCATTGGACGCATAGGCGAGGTATACAACAAGGATCTTAAGGACACCATCTACCAGATATGTGGACGCCGAGATGAGCAATGGGAGATGATCTGCACCTGGAAGGACAAATCCATTGCAGCCTACATACAGGAATTAAATAAACACATTCGTCGTCAGGAGAACCAAATGTGCGCCAATATGATAGACATGAAGAAGGTGATGACCCGGAACATGGAGCTAGAAGAGGAACTACTGGAGAAGAAATACGGTATGAAAAAGAAATTGCAGTACTACTGGAGAAGAATGAAGACCTAAAGAAGAAGCTAGGAATATTCATGGGTGATCCCGCACCCGGAGAGGACATCTGTTCTGAAGACAACATCATACTAGATGACACAGACTCTGACCCTGACAACAATGATGATTATGAAGACGAAGCTGGAGCAGATATCATGGAGTTATCCGCCGACCAAAATTTCTAGTCGACCACCATATTATCAGTGGAATTCTCCCATGTATATAGTAATAGTCCGAGCATTTTGTAACGGCAGCTTAGACCGATTGTATGATCTTGTTTGAATTGAGTGGTGTGAAATGAATGTGTTTGTTTCATGTGCATATGGGTAGTGATTTCTGTTTAGGCCTCACTCTATTATGTTTCTCACCCCTCTAAACCTATCAGATGCCTCCGAGACGTGACCCCGCATTTGCTTTCCCACCGGAGCTCACCCAGTTGAGCCAACAGCAAAATGCCTTGATGCAGTTGCTAGTCTAGAACCAAGGCAACAACAACAACCCACCGCCACCACCTCTAGTGGACAACCTAGCCTGTTTTCTGAGGTTGAATCCGCCGGTGTTCTCTAGTAGCACCGAGCCGATTGTTGCAGATGACTGGCTCTGCAAGATTGGAAGGGAGCTGACCACCGCAGGTTGCACGGATGCTGAGAAGGTGCGTTTCGCCGCACATCAACTGGATGGACCCGCAGCCTCATGGTGGGAGAATTACACAGCCACTTTCCCTATGGCCAATGTCACTTGGGATCAGTTTCAGCAAGCATTCCACACTGCACATGTCTCAGCTGGAGCTATGAGTATGAAGAAGCGTGAGTTTCGCAACTTGCGCCAGGGGAACCATACTGTGGCACAGTACGTGGATGAGTTCAGCAAGTTAGCTCGCTATGCCCCAGATGATGTGGCCACAGATGCCGCAAAGCAGGAGAAGTTTATGGAGGGGTTGAATGACGAGCTGAGTATGTAGTTGATGGTGGAAACAATCGCCAACTACCAGGAGTTGGTAGATAGGGCCCTGATGATTGAAGGCAAGCAGCAGCAGATTGAGAACCGCAAACGGAAGTATGGACAAGGGAAGTACAACTCTGGAGCTCAACAGAAGCCTCGTTTTACCCCGAACTCGGGAGGACATACCCATCATAACCATGGAGGCCACACTCATAATGGAGGGAGTTCACATAACCATAGTGGCCCTAAGAATGGAAACGGGAATGGAGGAAGCAGCAGTCAGAGCCATTCCAACCCAGCAACACCCGCCAAGTAGGATCTGAGTCACGTTACCTGTTTTAAGTGCGGGAAGACTGGACATTACGCCAATGAATGCATTGAGATAAAGAATGGCAATGGAAATGGAAGCTCTGGAAAGAAGCCCAATCCCTTCACCAGAGGTCTGGTGAACCACATCAACGTGGAGGAAGTTGAAGAGCAGCCTAAGACAGTGATTGGTAAGTTTATGATTATGTCATTTACCGCTCTCATTCTTTTTGACACTGGTGCATCGCATTCATACATATAAAAGGGATTTGTGGACAAGTTTAAATTGCCAACCTTAGCCCTTAGGTCACCCATGTTAGTAAGCTCGCCAGGAGCGAAGTATATGGCCAACCGATGGTGTGATCGGTTACCATTAACCATTGGTAGCCATGTTTTTTCCTCGGACCTAATAATTTTCGAGTCACAAGGATTGGACATAATACTAGGTATGGATTGGTTATCGAAGTATGGAGGAAACATCGACTGTGCTAGTAAGTCGATACTACTCACCATCCCTGAGGGAAAAAGGATCAAATATGTTTCTAGGCATGCGCCAAGGAGGACTCAGGTGAATTCACTTTCGGGAGTTGTTCAGGAGGAAGTGCCGGTTGTGAAGGATTATCCCGACGTATTCCCGCAGGAACTACCAGGCATGCCGCCAGATCGAGATATTTTTTTTGATGGAGTTGTTGCCGGGCACCAGACCAATATCAAAGAGACTGTACTGAATGCCCACGAATGATCTGGAGGAAATTAAGAAGCAAATTAAGGAGTTATTGGAGAAAGGTTACATCCGACCAAGTTCATCACCGTGGGGAGCCCCAGTGCTCTTAGTTGAGAAGAAGGATGGATCTTTGAGGATGGTTTTGGATTATCGGGCACTGAATGAGGTGACGATCAAGAACAAGTACCCAATACCAATGATCAATGATTTGTTTGACCAGCTACAGGGAGCCAAAGTATTCTCCAAGATCGATCTTTGATTGGGATATCACCAGTTGAAGATCCGAGAACAGGATATACCTAAGACAACTTTTACCACAAGGTATTGTCTATATGAGTACAAGGTCATGTCTTTTGGATTGACTAACGCCCCTGCCTATTTTATGAATATGAAGTATAAGGTGTTCATGGAGTTCTTGGATAAGTTTGTTGTGGTGTTCATTGATGACATATTGGTGTATTTGAAGAATGAAGAGGAACACAAGGAACATTTGCGCTTAGTTCTCGAGAAACTCAGGGAACATCAGCTATACGCCAAGTTCAACAAATGTGAGTTTTGGTTGAAAGAAGATGGATTTCTTGGACATGTTATATCAGGAGAAGATATAGCAGTAGACCCTACCAAGGTTTAGTATGTCACTGAGTGGTTGGGACCCACCTCAGTGGGAGATATCCGTAGTTTTCTTGGACTCATAGGATATTATAGGAGATTCATTGAGAATTTTTTCCAAGATTGCGAAGCCCATGACAGAGTTATTGAAGGACACGAAATTCAAATGGACTGAGGAATGTGAGGCCAGTTTCCAGGAGTTGAAGAAACGTTTAGTTACAGCCCCAGTGCTAATTCTTCCGGATATATGCAAGGATTTCCAAGTTTATTGCGATGCTTCTCGCCTGGGACTTGGAGGTGTACTTATGCAAGACGGAAGAGTTGTTTCATATGCCTCACGATAGCTTCGACCTCATGAGTTGAATTATGGCACTCATGGTTTGGAGTTAGCAGCCATAGTGCATGCGCTCAAGACCTGGAGATATTTTCTTATTGGAAACCGTTGTGCTGTTTACACGGATCATAAGAGCTTGAAGTATATTTTCACGCAGAAGGAGTTGAATCTAGGCAAAGGAGATGGTTGGAGCTCATAAGGGATTATGATATGAAGCTGCATTATCATCCAGGAAAGGCCAATGTTGTAGCAGACGCTTTAAGCCGCAAAAGTTATGTTAATGCTCTCGTAACCGGAGGATTACCGTAGGAATTGGTCGACGATCTCAAGGCACTTCGTTTGGAGATAGTTCGAAGAGGTTTTGTTGCAGCTTTGGAAGTTCAGTCTATGTTATTGGGAAAGATCCGAGAAGCCCAGAAGGCTGATAAGGAGATTGTGGAGATAAAGGAGAAGATGAGTAAAGGAAAAGCCAAAGGTTTTCGTGAGGATGAACATGAAACTTTTTTGTTTGAGGACCGTATTTATGTGCCCAATGACCCAGAGATCAGGAAGTTAATACTTCAGGAGGGTCACGACTCGCCATACTCGATTCACCCCGGAAGCACCAAGATGTATTTGGATTTGAAGGAACGTTTCTGGTGGACATGTATGAAGAAGGATATTTCCAAGTATGTAGCGGTATGTGATGTATGTCAGAGAGGTAAGGCAGAACATCAGAAGCCAGCAGGATTACTTCAGCCTATGCCGATACCCGAATGGAAGTGGGATAAACTTGGCATGGATTTCATCACCGGATTACCCAAGACCCGATCAGGTTACGACTCCATCTGGATAGTTGTTGATGGCTTGACCAAAGTGGCTCACTTTATCCCCGTTAAAACCACTTATACAAGCGCGAAGTTGGCCAATGTATATGTGAACAGAATCGTATGTCTGCATGGAGTTTCGAGGACTATCGTATCAGATAGAGGAACACAGTTTACTTGAAAGTTTTGGAATCAGTTGCACCAGACTTTGGGTACCAGGCTACAGTTTAGTATAGCCTTTCATCCGCAGACAGATGGACAGACCGAGAGAGTCAATCAGATTCTGGAGGACATGGTGAGAGCTTGTGCGCTAGATTATGGATCTAGTTGGGATGATAATTTGCCTTACACAGAGTTCTCTTATAACAACAGTTACCAGGCTAGTTTGAAGATGGCCCCTTTTGAAGCCTTGTATGGAAGGAGGTGCAGGACACCATTGATGTGGGATGAAGTCAGAGACCGTCAGTTGTTCGGACCAGATTTAATCAAAGAGTCTGAAGAGAAGGTTAAGTTGATTCGTGATAGACTGAAGGTAGCTCAGTCCAAGCAAAAGAGTTATGCCGATACAAAATGCAAGGAGGTAACCTATGAAATCGGAGACATAGCATATCTTCGTGTGTCACCACTCCGAGGAGTTAAACGATTTGGAGTCAAAGGAGAGTTAGCCCCTAGATTTGTAGGACCATACCGAGTTTTGGAACATATGGGAGAAGTGGCCTACAAGTTGGAGTTACCCGAAGGATTGTAAGGAGTTCATGATGTGTTTCATGTTTCCTAGTTGAAGAAGTGTCATGCAGAGATGGCCGATATTTCTCTAAGAGATACAGTGCTCCTGGAAGCAATTCAGTTGGAGAGTGACCAAACCTACAAGGAGAAACCCGTCAAGATTCTCGAGTTTGCCAGCCGAGTTACACGCAACAAGATCATCAAATTTTGCAAAGTTCAGTGGAGCCACCATACCGAGGAACAAGCCACCTGGGAGCGAGAAGAAGACCTACGGAAAGTCCACCCACACCTATTTGCTAGCCAACCCGAATCTCGACGACGAGATTCATCTTAAGGGGGGGAGGTAAGTTTGTAACATCCCAATTTTCAATTTGGATGTTAATCATTAGGTCAACATTTGCATCCATGCTCTTTGCATTTTTTTATTTTTTTGTTTGGATATTTGATCCTAGAGACCTTAAGCAACTCAAGGACCATTTGAGAGAGTTGGAGTTTACATAAAATCCATTTTTGAATTTTTCAAAATTGGTAAGTTGGATCAAAGTGATTTTTTATTTGAAATTATTTTTCCGATTATTTTAAAATAAATAAAATAACGAGAGAAGATAATATGACTTATTCAAAATAGAGGAAATAATGGAAATTTAATTTTAATAAAAATATTTGTTTTATTTGAATTTTATTTGAGATTTTATTCGAGTAAATTAGGGAAAAATTGCATTTTAGCCCAGAAAAATGTTCATGTTGTCCTAAATATTAGTAGAGGACTGTGAAAATTGTATTTCTTTTGGGATTTTATTTATTTTGAATTTTTCCGTTTTTGCGATTTTTTTAATTCTTTCGGACCGACCGAGCCGAATGCCCAGCCGCCGCCGCCTTCCCTCGCGCCGCACCACCCGTGCCTGAGCCGGACTCCGGCAAGAAGTCCGACACCGCCCCACCTCCGTCGCCTCCTCGCCCAAGCCGACCCCGTCCCTCCCCCTTTATAAGCCGCCACACCCACTCTTCCCTCACCGCCGCCGCCCACCTTCCGCAGCAGCAGCAGCCACAGTCGCCTGCTGTCGCCGCCGCCCGCGCCGCTCCACCGCGCCACTCCGTCGCCCACACTGCCCCACCTCATAGTCGCCAGAGCCGCTTCCGCCGTCGCCGGAGTTCTCCGCCTCCGCCGCCGGTTTTGCCACACCGAACCGGTAAAAAATCAAAGAGAAACCACCCGGTTTTTTATTTAGTTCGGTTTATTTTTATAGATCGGTTTTATTTTTAGGGTTCATTAGTTAGCGAACGTTCACCCAATCTTCTCTGTTCGTGAATGAATTCATTCGTTAGTCTCTGTTAGCGGACGTTCGCCGATAGATTTTTCTTTTTAGATTTATTTTTGGCCAGGGACCTATCTGTAATTACTTTTATCACAGATTACTCTCTAATCTCCAAACCTTCGCTACTTTTTGCTCGTTTGTCCAAATCCAGTGAAACCAACGCCAAAATCTTCGTCTCGTTCCCCTCTGTCCATATAATCAACTTGAACATGATTTTGGAAAGTTAAAATTTGGTTTCAAGCAGATTTGATTTCAAACTTCTTTTGATCATAGTTTGAGTTTCGTAACTCCGATTTGATTGATTCTTTTTGCAAATCAAATCTCTTCACTTGAACTTTTAGTTTGGATCTTTTCTTTTGGGTTTTACATTTGCATATTATGCTTGAGTGCTTATGCATGCTATTGTTTGTTCATGATAGAGTTTCCAGAGTGCGAGGCTTGCTACTACAAACCTCTAGGGTTTTTCGATCGTTAGCAAGGCAAGTAACACTTTGATCATATCCCTTTATTACCCATTTTTTATGCATTAGTTTCAACCCTCAAACATTGCATGAATAGGATTCGATAACATGTGGGTATTGGGAAGTAGTTGATGAGGTAGAACCTATTGTCTTATATTCTTGGGTGTTAGTACGTTATGCTTATACCGCTATGATATGCTCGTAGACGTGGATTGGTTTGAGAGAATTCATGAAAGATGTGAGAGTTATTGTTAACTAAGGTCTAAACTTAAGGTGGCTACTTTAATACACATTTGGGTGGATTGGTTGTGGGCACCTGGGGATATACCAATGTTGTCCAAGGAGATCCCGGGGAACCCGTGTGATCATCCTATGGTTTGCCACCCAGGCTCAAAGGGATCATAATGTTATTCATGCCGGAAACTTCCGTGTGCAACCACAACCCGTTATGGGCTCTGGCATAGTTGAGAATGTTGTGTGACCTCTTTCAGTGGTAGACTAGCAGATGTAGGGGATGTAGGTGGTACTATCTACCCATCATAAAGAGTTAATGCTTCTGAAAGACTGTGTCTCGGTCATCCGTTTCTCAAACATCATGTAGTGCGAGAAATTCAACGGAGGAGATCGAGTCTTGTGGGGAAAAGCGCGCAAACGTCTGCAGAGTGTATAAACTAATCATGGTTAGCCGTGTCCCCTGTTATGGACATCTTGAGTATCTGGTAGTTGAATTATTATGCTAATCTCATCACCTTACTTAATTAATTTTTTGGGTTATTAATTTTTTATTTTGGGATCGAGTTGGGGTTACCTTCTCAATATTTTCAACAAACTTTGTAGTTAAATAAAATGTATTTCTTTATTGCAGGAAAAAACTAGCTTTATGCAAATGATAACCATAGAGCCTCCACCAGCCATATATGCATGTAGTGATAGCTGTTATTCTGTTCATTGCTCTATAGTGTTATATTGCCAGCATATTCCATGTGCTGACCTACACAGCTGCAACATATCATGTTGCAGAATTTTCAGACGAAGAGTAAGGTAAGCTAGGTCGTTGTCGTGCACTCAGTATTGCCGTGGAGTTGGATGGACTCATTTATCTTTGATGATTCTGCAGTTATTTATTTTAGATGGCCTTCAGCCATATTATTGTAATAAGTACTCTTTTGAGACACTCGATGTAATAAGTGTGTCATTGAACTCTGCAATAAATCCTCGAGTAATGTGTGCGTCAGCAATACCGATCCAGGGATGACACTTAAGCACAGAGACTTGACCGTCTGATGTCGGGTCGCTATAGGCCGAAGCTTGCTTCCTAGAGATCTCTGTCTCGAGTGGGTTGTCCTCCAGCAACTCTTTCCCAGTGCTCCAGGATCCATCAATAATCTGGCAAACAAAAAGTAATCGAAAGGAAACCATAATCACATTGAAAACGAGAAAATAATAGGCAGTGAGGATTGATCGTGCTTCGCAAAAACAAGATTATTGGAAAGAAAACAGAGTAGCATCACTAATTCGCC
Organism: Aegilops umbellulata; assembly: GCA_032464435.1. Classification (NCBI taxonomy): domain Eukaryota; kingdom Viridiplantae; phylum Streptophyta; class Magnoliopsida; order Poales; family Poaceae; genus Aegilops; species Aegilops umbellulata. Next base: position 315,215,078 of record CP136055.1, on the reverse strand, counting down.
CACCTTTCCTTCGTCTTACAGAAGAAAAATGGCAGAAGTGAGTGCTACTTGTGAGCTGCATTGGGATTTCCTTGAAGAGGAGACACTACTGCAGGATGCGCTGCTAACGCGACACTATAATCAGAGACCCTTCGACAAAACTGTGTGCGATGCAATAATCACAAATGATGGTGTAAAAAACATCAAAAAAGGTGCAAAACATTAGCGATGGCGGATGCATCAAACACGGTTCAGATTTTAGTTGCATGTGTGATGCAGGGCATACGGTTCAGTTCAATTAACTGTTTGCGTTGAGGAGGAACGAAAGAAACAGGCAGCCAGATGAAGGTGTGTGCGGTATACAACATACGGTTCACTCGGATGAACTATTTGTGATTAGGCAACACAAAATAAACGGTCAGCCAGATCAAGGTGTGTGCGATATACGACATGCGGTTCACTCAGATGAAGTGTTTGCATTGAGACAAGAGAACATAAACGGTTCAATATAAGAATATGTGTGTGATACGCGACAAACAGGTCTGTAATCAGAAATGTGTGAGAAGACCGATAATAACACAGACGATTGCTGCTAATAAGACGTGTGTGTTGTGCGATGGGATTGCATACAGAACAACAACATATATATACACACTTATAAGGACATGGTTTCATAACCAAATTAAACATCGACTTAAATAGGTGGCTTCTACAACCATGGCCTTTGCACACACCAAAGTAAACTATTACATGCATAATTACATAGGTGGCTACTACACACATGACATTTCCACACACCAAAGTAAACTATATGTTACATGCATGATTAACTAGGATAAATGATCATCTGATCATCATCTACTTCTTTTGACGCATGCTCTACTTGTGGCTCGATCTGGCCTCGTCTATTTGGGTAACGAGGCACTTCCTCATGTCAACGATCTGCCTGTGCATCTCGTAGCATGTGTACACGCTCTTGGCCGCAAACCGGAGGTGAGGTTCATCCAGTTGGCGCATCCAGGCCCTATGCCAAGATACGGAATGTGTTTTGTTGGCATCCTGCTTCATATTTTCGTAATATGGGTCGATGATGGACGAGGTGAGTTCAACCAGGGAGTCCTTGTTTGTGCTGCCCCAGACCCTGTACTGCTCAGGGATTTTGACAAGGTTCTTGCAGGCCAAGCCCGTAACCCTGAGCGCTTTTACATCGTTGGTGGTTTCCACCATAGCGAACTTGTAGTCGGTGCTGTTGACAAACCTGGCGAAACGGTCGGAAGGCTCTGTGGCCATGCAGTAGTGGTAGATGAGGACATAATGGCGCGCACACAACTGGGCAACGGCAACCTTCTGATCTATGTTGGGACGACCGACAGTGTACTGGAGGTCGATGCCGACGACCTTGTACTTGTCTCGAGCTAGCAACTGCTCAACGGTGTTGATGTAGTTGTCCACCACGGCCGGGTCGATGGTGTACACCATCGAGAGATCTGTCTCCCTTGCGTGGGTCTCCATTTTATGCTCGCCGAACTGCATTGGAGCGCCGCTAGACCTCCCCTCTCTATGTGTCGTCGTGGGTGTGCATGTTGTGTTGTGGGGCACGATCGAAAGCTTGAAGAGATTAAGGTTATAATGGCCCCGGGAATTAAAGGGGAAGTCGGACGGCCTGGAATATCGGCACACCCTGATGGCAGTTCTAATTTGTAGCGCGTAACGCCATCATGCCGCACGTAACTGCATCGCATGGCAACCCGCGCGGAACAACCGCATGCATATGGGGCCCCCGACAGGATCGTGCGCAGGCCCAACCGCTGGCAGAGCGCGCGCGGAGTGACGCGAGTAGAGCACTCTGCGGTCGCCTCAATGGTGAGCAACCATATATATGCATATAGTAGTTGAACACGTGGAAAAGCTGTCCACAAGCTGAGCGTGCCGACGGACGCGAGCAGAGCGCACCGCAACACCTAACGGCGAGCAAAGCACGCTGCGGCACCTAATGGCGAGCAGAGCTTGCCGAGGGACGTGAGCAGAGGTCGGCACAGTGATACGTGCCAAAATAAGATGAACTATGCGAGCGATGTCAGAGACATCAAGCACGAATCATATTAGAGTTGCGAGTGCGATACATGGCATACAGTTGATCCATCCGAGCTGCTTGTGATGGAATAAGCTGTGTGTGTTATGGGCAAACGCTTGCTGGTATATAACCTTAAATTTAACCAACAAAATGTTAATGCATGTTACAAAAATTATATAACTGGAAACTATGTTCAAATACGAATCCAACGATATAATCTTTGGCGACATGCATTCATATTTTATTAATTAAAACCTACTTATAAACCAGGACGGGGGTATAATAGGTAATTCAATCGCAATCGTTTTTTTATTAATCGTATGTGTACGTGTCCTTTCGTTCTCCTCTCGCATGTCTTGTCACCCCGCTGCTGCAGACGGCTTCGAGCGCAAGCTTGATCAATGCGCGGGGGCGTTCTTTTGGCCAAACAGTGGTGAGCCCGTTCCCGCGCAACCGCGCAGCTTCCCTCGCAAGCCTCCCGCCCGACTCAGCAAAATCCCCCAAAATCCCAATGCTTACCAACCTACTATATTACCCCTCACGGCCGGCGAGTCCTGCGTCAAATTTCCCCTCCCTCCCTGTAGCTTATCTCGTCTGCTTCTCCCACAATCGCCAATGGCACCGGTCCATCGTCGTCGCTTAGCCACTCCGTCGTTATTAGGGGACAACTCCAGCTGGGAGGCTACACCGCGACGACGGCGCAGTCCCCGTGTAGTGTAGTGCGCGTGGCGTCCCTATTGGATGTGTGCGGAACACCCACCACACGCTCCGCCGTCGCTGCCCGTCGGCAGCTGTTGTCGGCCGCCATTGCCACCACACCACCATCGAAAGCCAGGGCCATCGCCCACTATTCCGCCGCGGCCCAAAGGCGGGAGGCGGTCGTCGTGGCCACCACTGTTGGTGTCAAAACCGACAGATCTCGGGTAGGGGGTCCCGAACTGTGCCCTACTTCTTGCTTGATTATCTTGATATAGGTAACAGGAGACAGGGACACGATGTTTACCCAGGTTCGGGCCCTCTTGATAGAGGTAATACCCTACTTCCTGCTTGATTATCTTGGATGAATATGGGGTTTACAAGAGTTGATCTACCTCGAGATCGTAATGGCTACACCCTAGATGTCTAGCCTGTATGATTATGATTGCCTCTACGGACTAAACCCTCCGGTTTATATAGACACCGGAGGGGCATAGGATTATACAGAGTCGGTTTACAGAGAAAGGAATCTTCACATCCGAACGCAAAGCTTGCCATCCACGCAAAGGAGAGTCCCATCCGGACACGGGAGGAAGTCTTCTGTCTTGTATCTTCTCGGCCCATTAGTCCGGCCCATGCCCGAGGACCCCTTAATCCAGGACTCCCTCAGTAGCCCCTGAACCAGGCTTCAATGACTATGTGTCCGGTGCGCAGATTGTCTTCAGCATTGCAAGGCGGGTTCCTGCTTCGAATACTTCAAAGCATCTGACCCGAAGAGTTATACTCGGATTTTCATTTAATGTCATACCCTTTGGCTTGTGCGCCTCCGTTGCTTCTGCTTCCACATGTCGAGCGAATACAAAAGGTTAGAGTATTTTTTGCACATAACACCCTGACCATGTAAGAAAGACATCTATTTAAAGGGATTGGATCTCAGATGCCATTCCACACCAGGCGGAAAATCCTTCGAGTTTGCCAGGAGAAAACATTCAAACATGGCTAGCGCTCCCTGTTCTTCCTCCCGCCCTCATGGCTCCGAAAAAGGGGGATTGGGAGAGATGTTCAGTATCCCATGACCAGCTGGTTAAGCTTCAAACGCAGGGATTCCTTCCCCCCATGGATCTAGTCCCCGTTCGGGCAAGATTAACCTCTTTCACCGGCGAAGCCCTGGCGGAAAATTTCCCCAATCCAACCAGGGGGGAGCGAATGTGCTTCGTCTCCTTATTAAGAGGCGTCAGATTTCCAATCCACCCTTTCCTCCAAGGTCTCCTATAGTACTACGGCCTCCAACTGCACAATCTTACGCCGGCCTCTATCCTGCACATCGCGGGCTTTGTTGCTCTTTGAGAGCTATTCCTGGGCTGCGAGGCCCATTTTGAGTTATGGAGGAAGCTTTTCTGCCTCGTCCCTCGCACCCAAAAGGGATCTGTATTTGAGGTGGGCGGCGCCGAGGTATGGCGCATAGCCGGGACCGGATACCTGTCTGGCACACCAAAGAAGGCGCCGAAAGAGTGGCCCTCATAGTGGTTTCATATTGAAGATGTCGCTCTCCCTGACCCAGTCCGAATGGGCCTTCCCGAATTTTCTAGCGCTCCATTGAGGAAACGCCATAGCTGGCGTCCTTGGAGCCTCGAGGAGGAAGATAGCGCGGAAGTCCAACAATTAATGGGCAAGATAAGGACACTTGCCCAGTCCGGATTATCAATAATCGAGGTTATGACGACTTCCATAGCGCGAGGTGTTTAGCCACTCCAAGTCAAAGGGCTCCCTGTGTGGCACTACAATGGGGAAGATGACGCCTCATGCTGCGGACGAAAGGGTCCAGACACCCCCGCCGCCCAAGCCACAATATTGCCCGATCTGTATAAAGGGGAGAAAGAGGAGTTCACGCGTCTTAAGCACCGAGAGGGATTTTCCATGTACAATCCTCCTAAACGGGTGAGTTTTAATCCCGCCACCTTACTCAATCCTCTCCTGAGTCATGTTTAATTGACATTAACCCATCCATTTTTAATAGGAATGGTGGAAGGTTATCGCGGGGATCCATAGCCCCGCTCCACAGCCGGAGGACCATAACCGGGACCTCGATCCCGGATTCGAAGAGGATCCGGACATATTTGTAGAGCTCGAGGAGGGAGTCTTCTACCAGGCGAACTATGATGGCACAGAAGTAACCATCATGACCGATTACCCCGGCCTCCATCCTGCCTCATATGTGAGTAGTCACGAGACATCTCCTCTGAAAGAGCTTCCTCATTATGCCTCACCCATCGCACTGTCTTGTGCTCCAAAGGGGAGGCGCTTGGCGTGCCATGCTGCACCAGAGGTGCCTCGTAAGAGAGCGGCACCTGCGCCGGGCGGGTCTTCAAAGAGGAAGGCAAATGACGGCACGGCCGAGCCTTCATCAAAGAGGTGTGAATTTAAATATGCCCCATGGCAGTCACATCGAACCGTGACATTGTTCGCTGTGTTTTATCAGGAAGAGCGTTCGCCAGACTATGTCTGGGGATCCTGCCGGTCGCGCCTCCACCAATCAGGTTCCAGACCCTGCCTCTAGGGCGGGGGCTGACACAGGAGTGACGCCGGGTTGTCCTCCTTCAGAGGATTCAGATAATGTATCCGTCACGAAATCTGAAGTAGAGAGCACCATGAATCATCGGCACCGGAGGGCCGCTCTTCACGACCCCAGCTTTACTAAAGAGGCGCTCAATGCCTTCAGCTCGGTTGATTTGTACATCCGAGCTGCTCGGGATGGGCTTGCCAGAGCCACTGACCAGCATTTGAAAGATATGCGGGTAAGTACACATTGTATATATCTAGTAATCATATACCAGTAGCCCCTGAGACTTGAAGTAGTTGAAACAACTGATTTAAGGATCATTGTATAATCAGGCACTCACGGAGAAGAATAACATGCTGTCTCATGAGCTGGAAAAGTGTCGGACCCAGCTAGCTGTTGTTACCGCCGAACTGGAGAAATCCAAGGAGGCACCGCCTGGTAATGTTCTCCTCCATCCAGAAAAATATAATCATATACCAGTAATGTTAATACTGTTGTATTTCCCATGGCAGGATCGTTAGATCAACTGAAAGAGGAACTGAAGGTCGCGCAGGCGGGTAAACATCAGGCCGAAAAGCAACTGGCTGCTGGCGAACATGTGTTGACAGGGACCAGGGATCATAAAAACAAGTTGCAGGATTCCAACACCCTGTTGGACGAAGAGCTAAAAGACGTGCGCGCCCAGCTAGTGGACGCCGTAAAAGAGAACAGGAGGCTACGGGGCGGCATATTCAGTATGCTTGCGAACTTACCTTCATGTAGGGCGGTAAAGAAATGAGTTTGACAGATTTATGTCTGCAGGTATGCTGACTGGCTGGCCCAAAGAGGAAATGTCCGGATCTCAAGGCGATCTGCTGCAACAGCTGTCCCAAGTGCACGATTGAGCTCGAAAAGCGATGCGGAGTGTTGACAAGGCTTTATGGCCATCTGCATCCCCTCCAGGAAGTATGGAGGAGCTTGTGAAGCTATTCAAGGGAGCTCGGCGCCGCTTTAGATTACGGAAGATATCGGCTTGCCGGGAAGGTGCGCGAGAGGCCTGGGCCATGGCGAAAACATGGTACACCGGACTTGATCCGAATCATATGGCCCGGGTCGGAGCTCGAGGGTCAGATGGACAAGAGATTCCAGTGAGCTTGGTATATGACCAAGTAAAGATAGCCGCCAAGTTTTCACAACAGGATTGTAAGCTAGATAGCCTGTTAGACGGTATAGAGGAAGAAGAAGCTTTTGAGTCCAAGTGACTATGTACTTCAATTGACAAATTTGTCCCTAGCCTAACTGTAAAATGATTGTCATGGAAGACCTTTTCGCTTCGACCTCCGGACCCGAAGGTGCGGAGTGTTTCCGAATACCGGAGCGGTGATAAATACCGGGGCATGCGTGGAAACCAGGCGTAGGGGTCATAGTTGCTTGAACAAACAAGTTGTATCCGGCTAGCTATGTTATATTACTTATTGGTTGTAAGAAACAACTTCCAGAGAGAATAGTTCCGTTAAGGGTTCATAGCCCAAACTGTGATTCAAAAAATCACAGTATACGTAATATCTGGGGATTCATAGTGCAAAAAACGTCTTTAGTCCGCCGACCGATTATTCCCTTAAGAATGCTAGCTTTCGGCTTCACCCAGTTTGAGGTACAAGTCCGGATGACCTGGCTGTAACAATCGCAGAGGTGCTCCCTTTATGCCCTAGCCGAACAAACGGGAATGTAGGGCATAAGCACAGGAGCCAGGCAACCCAGCTTGGCAAAAACTTAAGTCATAAAGGTGCATATAATGGCGAAGAAAAGGTATATATTAGAAAAGGACACATATGTGGTGAGCTTGGTGCTCGGAAAATGATAATAAGCTTCTGTAAAAGAAGCCCTCGGGTATTATGGGTGTATACATCTAAGGGTGTGTACCTCAAAAGTGTGCGGTCTAGCCGCACAAGAGCTATAAAGCTAAAGAAAAAATTTAAAGAGAGAAAAAATGGAAAAAGGAGAAAAAGAAAACGAACAATGAGTCCGGCTCTAGGCGTAGAATCTCCAGAGTCTGGCGGCACTCCACGGGTTCAGCTCTAAGCGATTATCCGATACATCACGCAGACGGTACGCACCTCCAGTGAGAACTTCATCTATAATGACGGGACCTTCCCACTTGGGCTTGTTTGTCCTTTTTCTTTTCTGGCAAGCATAGAACGAGTTCACCAACATTATAAGTCTAGCCCGCACTTCTCTGCTTTGGTATCTGCGAGCTTGTTGTTGATATAATGCGGGACGGGCTTTTGCAATGTCGCGCTCCTCCTCCAGGGCATCTAGACTGTCCTGCCGATCCAGCTTGGCTTCTCTCTCTTCGTACATGCGCACTCGAGGTGAGTCATGAATGATGTCGCAGGGCAAAACAACCTTCGCGCCGTACACCATGAATGATGGTGTGTAACCGGTAGTGCGATTGGGCGTGGTCCGCAGTCCCTAGAGTACGGAGTCAAGCTCCTCGTGCCAGTGTTTGTCTGACTCTTTTAAAGACCATACTAGTCTAGCCTTAATGCCGCTCATGATAAGATCATTAGCTTGTTTGACTTGACCGTTTGTTTGGGGGTGATAGACGGAGGCATAATTGAGCTTGATGACCAGGTTAGCACACGAGGTTTGTACTTCGCCGGCTGTAAAGTTGGAGCTGTTGTCGGTGATGATGCTGTGTGGGACACCATAACGGTGTACGACACCGGATATAAAGTCTATCACTGGTCCGGCTTTGGCCGTTTTAACTGGTTTGGCCTCTATCCACTTTGTGAATTTATCTACCATGACCAGCAGATATTTTTTCTTATGGCTTCCCCCTTTAAGGGGTCCGACCATATCAAGCCCCTAGACTGCGAAAGGCCAAGTAATGGGGACTGTTTGTAGGGTAGTAGGCGGCATATGGCTTTGATTGGCGAAAAGCTGGCATCCTACACAACGTTGGATGAGGTCCTGTGCATCTGCTCGGGTTATCGGCCAGAAGAAACCGGTACGGAAGGCTTGACTTACAAGAGTCCGAGACGCGGTGTGGTGACCGCCAAGACCGGCATGGATTTCGGCCAGGAGCTACCGTCCTTCTTCTTCGGAGATACACAACTTTGAAGTATTCTGGTAGTGCTCTTCTTGTAGAGCTCTCCTTCATGAACCTTGTAGGCTTTCGAACACCAAACGATGCATCGAGCCTCATTCTGATCCTCAGGGTGCTCTCACCTATTGAGGTAGGCTAAGAAGGGTTCGGTCCATGGGGCAATTACTGCCATTATTAGATGGGCCGATGGTGTTATTTCGGTGGCTGAGCCCCGATGGTATCGGCATTGTGTTTGGAATCTGGGGGTATAATCGGATCCAGACTAGTGTTGCCGCTCTCATCCTGCCACACCACGGATGGCTTGTGTAAGTGCATCTAGTGCCCCTTAGTGATTTTGGTGTATTGAAGACTTATAGGTTAAGTATCTAATGCGTTTATGAGTGTACACAGGTCTATAAGTCTATGAGGAGTTTGATATTTACAGAGAAAGTTGACCCCTAAAAATGAAGTTCTTCAACTGAAGACTTTGATATACTGAAGACTTTCTAAAGACTTTGAAAGTGAAGAAATTGGTGTGACCTTGAAGACTTGGTTATCATTCGAGGAATATGAAGCGTGAAGACTTTTGTTTTCGTAGTTTCAATTTCTCTTTCTTGAGTCATAGGAAACACCGTACTGTTAAAGGGGGTCGAGGAAATACTAAGGAGAAAATTTCCATGTGATGCTCATCTCAAATCCTACACCTACCAATTCCTTCAAGTGAAGCCATTGGAAATCTCATACAGTTCAGTCAATTTCTTCAGTGACAGAGACGTAGTTCTTCTGGTCACTGAGGACTTTGCTCTGACTGAGGAGTTAGGAATTCGCCAGTGCGAATTGCCTACATAGTGAGGAACATGATAGCCCTGAGGAATTTGTACCTCAAATTTCCGACCGTTGCTGTGCTACGCGCCAGCTGTCCCAAAATATCTTATCCACATAACGGTCATATCATTGAAGGGCATTTATGTCTTATCATGTCGGGCTGCTCCCTAGGCTATAAATAGCCGCCCCCTACAACCACTAGCTGGTTGGCTGCTTCGCGTGAACTTGACACTTGTCATTTGAGAGCAACCCATCCTCCGAGGACTTTGAGCGAAAATCATCAAGTGAGGAAAATCCAAACCCAAACCCAAACACCTACAAACCCAAAGTGATTGAGCATCACTGAAGAGATTGATCCTGCGTGGATCCGACGCTTGTTACCTTTGAAGACTGTGCTTCTTCCAGACGGTTAGGCGTCAAGGTCTAGAGCATCCAAGAGGAATTGTGGATCGCCGAGTGACCAAGTCTGTGTAGGTTTGGAAGTCACCTGAAGACTTACCACGAGTGATTGGGCGAGGACTGTGTGTCCTTAGCTCAAGGAGAATACGGTGAGGACTGTGTGTCCGGGACTAGGTGTCCTCGAGTTTAAATACTCAGCCGCTCCAACCAGATGTACAACTGAGACAGCAGTTGGAACTGGTCTACCAAACCATTGTCTTCACCAAGCTTACTGGTTCTATTTCCTCAACACTTTCATTTCCTCATTACTGTGTTGCATGTTTGTTCATATCTGTGTTTGAAGACTTTGACTGAAGACTTTCTCAATTTCCTCAGTTCAATTTCTTCAGTCTGTTTTGTCTTCATCTAGTGTTATCCTGTGTTTACGCTTTCTGTACTCTGTGTTTGTCTTCATTTCATCATGATGACTATGCTTGGATTCTGTTATGTTTTCATCTGAGTACTTATTCCGCTACTAGTAGTTCTTCGCTAAGTAAATTTCCTCACGAGCAAATTCCTCAGTGAAGAATTTCATAAAAATCGCCTATTCACCTCCCTCTAGTTGATATAACGCACTTTCAATAGGTATCAGAGCGAGGTACTCCCTTGTTCTGTGTGATTTTGGTTTAACCGCCTGGAGTTTTAGTTATGTCGACCGCAGGTATGATCAAGTTCTCTGCTGGGTGTCCTACCTTCGATGGGACGGACTACCCCTACTGGAAGAATAAGATGCGAATGCATCTTTAGGCAATTGATAACGATCTCTGGTACGTTGTGAAAAATGGTGTTCCCTCCGTCTCACCCTCACTGAGCGCTACCAATGTGAAGAGATTCAAGCAACTTGATTCCCAAGCGAAGAATATCATATGTGGCCACCTGAGTAAAGGATAGTATGGTAGAGTGAGTGCTTTGGAAACTGCTAAGCTTATCTGGGATAGGCTGTCCAAGGTCAATGAAGGAGTTTCAACTCAGCGTGGCTCTCGAGTTGATGTTCTTCAAAATCTCTTCAACCGCTTCAAAAGAATCGATAATGAAAATGTGCAACAAACCTTCGATCGCCTCACTGACATCTCAAATGAACTGCAAGCACTTGGTGCCACTGACATCACCGACCATGAGGTGGTGAAGAAATTGCTGAGATCGCTTGATTCCTCATTTGATACTCTGGCACTGATGATACAAGAGCGTGCTGATTACAAGTCACTTGACCCCACTGATATCCTCGAGAGGCTAAACACTCATGAGTTCCAGCTTGCTGAGAAGAGAGATCTCTATGGTTCGAGCTATGTAAGATCACGTGCACTGAAGGCCAAGGTAGTATCTGAGTCCGAAGATGAAGACTCTGGTAGCAGCCTTGGTGATCCTGAAGAACTGAGTCATGATCTAGCACTGCTTGTGAAGAAATTCCAGAAGTTCTCAAGACGTGGTCGCTTTGGAAAACCCTCAAGGAGCAATGATTCCTCATCCAGTGACTATAAGAAGAGGCTTTGTCACAAGTGCAAGAAACCAGGACATTACATTCAAGATTGTTCTCAGTGGGAAAAGGAACCAAAGAAGAAGAAATACAAGATTAAAGTTCTGATGATGCGAAGAAAAAGAAGAAGTCCTCAAAATCTTCATCATCAAAATCCTTGAAGTCTTCGTCTCACAAGAAGAGCAGTTCCAAGAAGGCTCGGGCATTCATTGGCAAGGAAATGGACTCTGAGGCTGAATCTGAAGAAAATGAACCAGAAGAGGAATCTGATGACTCTGAGTCTGGTGTGGCGAGCCTAGCCCTCGCTACTACGTTCGTCAGCAAGCCCTTCTTCACCTCTGAAGAAAGTGATCTCACCAACAAGGCTGATGAAGGCAGTGATGACTACGCTCCCACCTATTGCTTCATGGCAAAAAGTGCCAAGGTACTCAAATACGCTTCTGATAAAATTATGACGACAACACCTCTGAGCTCAACTCCCCGGGACACTTCCACTAAACCGCTGCTGATAGGAGGCACCAAGACAATGTTGTCATCACAAAACCATCGGAACGATTCTAAGATACCCGCGTGATCCTAAAATTTTATTTAGTGAAATTTGAGAAGAGAAGAGTCAAAACTCTACGTCAGGATGCCTTACCAGAGCGATGAGGAGACTGGGAAGTAAAAAGAATATCTAAACTCTCCGATACATAATTCCTAAATGACTCAAAACATTTTTCTAGACACAACTCGGCCGCTTAAAATGATCAATCAGTGGGGGCTCCTAAGGTCGGGGAAGGCTCTGATACCAACTTGAAACGCCCTCGATGCGGCTATATCTCCCACGTGTCGAAGCACGACTTAGAGGCATAACCGCATTGAAAGCAATGTCGCAAGTGAGGTAATCTTCACACAACCCATGTAATACATAAGGGAAAGAGATACATAGTTGGCTTACAATCGCCACTTCACACAATACATAAATAAACATTCATCATCCAGATTACACTCAAGGTCCGACTACGGAACCAAAATGAAAGAAGACTACCCCAAATGCTACACAGATCCCCGATCGTCCCAACTGGGCTCCACTATTGATCATCAGGAAAAGACACATAGTAACGACCACGTTCCTCGTCGAACTCCCACTTGAGCTCGGAAGCGTCACCTGCACTGGCATCGTTGGCACCTGCAACTGTTTTGGTAGAATCTGTGAGTCATGGGGACTCAGCAATCTCACACCCGCGAGATCAAGACTATTTAAGCTTAAAGGTAGGATAGGGTTGTGGGGTGGAGCTGGAGCAAGCGACTAGCATATATGGTGGCTAACAACGCAAAAGAGAGCGAGAAGAGAAGCAAAGCACGGTCGTGAAGCTAAAAGTGATCAAGAAGTGATCCTAGAACAACCTACGTCAAACATAACTCCAACACCGTGTTCACTTCCCGGACTCCGCCGAGAAGAGACCATCACGGTTACACACGCGGTTGATGTGTTTTGATTAAGGTCAACTTCGGGTTTTCTACAACCGGACATTAACAAATTTCCATCTGCCACATAACCGCGGGCACGGCTTTCGAAAGATCAAACCCTGCAGGGGTGTCCCAACTTAGCCCATGATAAGCTCTCGCGATCAACGAAGGATATTCCTTCTCCCCGGGAAGACCCGATCAGTCTCGGAATCCCGGCTACAAGACATTTCGACAGTAATAAAACAAGACCAGCAAGACCGCCCGATGCGCCGACAATCCCGATAGGAGCTGCACATATCTCGTTCTCAGGGCAACACCGGATGAGACAGGCTACGAGTAAAACCAGGCTTCGAGTTTCCCCGAGGTGGCCTCGCAGGCGGCTCGGTTCGGACCAACACTTAGACAAGCATTGGCCCCGGGGGGGGGGGGGAAGCTAAAATAAGATGACCCTCGGGCTGGCCGACCCAAGGGAAAGGGATAGGTGGTAGGCAAATGGTAAAACCAATGTTGGGCCTTGCTGGAGGAGTCTTATTCAAAGCGAACTGTCAAGGGGGTCCCATAAATCACCCAACCGCGTTAGGGACGCAAAATCCGGGAACATAACACCGGTATGACGGAAACTAGGGTGGCAAGAGTGGAACAAAACACCAGGCATAAGGCCGAGCCTTCCACCCTTCACCAAGTATATAGATGCATTAATTAAATAAGATATATTGTGATATCCCAAAAAAATCATGTTCCAACAAGGAACAAACTTCATCTTCACCTGCAACTAACAACGCTATAAGAGGGGCTGAGCAAAGCGGTAACATAGCCAAACAACGGTTTGCTAGGACAAGGATGGTTAGAGGTTTGACATGGCAATATGGGGGGTATGATATAGCAAGTGGTAGGTATCGTAGCATAGGCATAGCAAAAGAGCGAGCATCTAGCAAGCAAAGATAGAAGTGATTTCGAGGGTATGGTCATCTTGCCTGCAAGGTTCTCAGAGTTGTCGAAAGCTTGGTCCTCGTAAGCGTTCTCAACAGGTTCCTCGTTCACGTACTCGTCTCCCGGCTCTACCCAAGGCAGGAACACAAGCAAAGGAACAACTATCAACCACGATGCAATGCGCAAGCAACATGATGGAAAACATGGCATGATATGCGAGATGTGGTATGCAATGCATATGAGTGCTCCGGAAGGAAAAAGATGAACAAGGCATAATCTTGGCAAACCAAGTATGCCACTGGAAAGGTGAGGTGATTTCGGTTGAAATCGATATAAAGATCACCGGAATCGGATGCACGGTTTGCAAATGACAAGCAAAACAAGAATGACATATTTCTGCGTTTAATAGCATGGTGCCACTTAGCAAGCAACAAGTAATCAAGCTACTGCGCCCAAACGTACCAACAAAGCATATGACAGAGAACTACTCTATATGCTTGACAAAAGATGAACACTGAGCTACGGCTAAATCACAACACAACAGGTTCAAACAAGCATGGCAAAAGTGCAAAAGATAACAGGTTCATAGACTTAGTGAAATCAACATGACAGAAATTAACATCAGGATGATATGTTCAGAGCAAGGAAACAACCTGCTACAGGGACACAATGTAGCAAAACAAGGCATGGCATGAATCTACTCAAAACATAGAACAAAAGTCCCTTACTGACCATGAGCCAAAAAGGACCAGAAACTAGAATAGCACCCATGTCAATTAAGCAAGTTCCGTTACAGTTTTCAGACTTACCAGAAAACTGGACATGTCAAAAACAGATAACAAGTAGGCATGTTTACGAGCTCGATGCACTCACTACAGAGCATTGCGTGATAAACTAAGCATACAAACACCAAGAATACATGGCATAGAAGCTATACATGGCAAGAAAAACATCATAGTATGTAAGGATCAACTACAACAAGCTTGGCAAAATCGAATAACATGTAAACAATCTGATGCACCGGATGAGATAGGCTACGAGTAAAACAGAACACAAGCAAAGGAACAACTATCAACCACGATGCAATGCGCAATCAACATGATGCAAAACATGGCATGATATGCGAGATGTGGTATGCAATGCATATGCGTGCTCCGGAAGGAAAAATATGAACAAGGCATAATATTGGCAAAACAAGTATGCCACTGGAAAGGTGAGGTGATTTCGGTTGAAATCGATATAAAGATCACCGGAATCGGATGCACGGTTTGCAAATGACAAGCAAAACAAGAATGACATATTTCTGCGTTTAACAGCATGATGCCACTTAGCATGCAACAAGAAATTAAGCTACTGCAACCAAACACATCAGAAAAGCATATTGCAGTGATCTACTCAAGATGCTTGACAAAATATGAACACTGAGCTACGACTAAATCACACAATAGAAGGTTCAAACAAGCATGGCAAAAGTACAAAAGATAACAGATTCACAGACTTTGTGAAAATACTAACATGCCAGAAATTAACATCAGGATAACATGTTTATGGCAAGGAAACAACCTGCTACAGGAACACAATATAGCAAAACAAGGCATGCCATGAATCTAGTCAAAACATAGAACAAAAGTCCCTTACTGACCATGAGCCAAAAAGGACCAGAAAATATAATAGCACCCATGTCAATTAAGCAAGCTTCGTTACAGTTTTCAGACTTGGCAGAAAACTGGACATGTCAAAAACAGATAGCAAGTAGGCATGTTTACGATCTCGATGCACTCACTACAGAGCATTGCATGATAAACTAAGAATACATTCATCAAGAAGACATGGCATAGAAGCTATTCATGGCAAGAACAACATCATAGCATGCAAAGAACAACTACAACAAGCTGCTAGTAACATTTTATAGCAAAAGTAGAGCTCGATTGACTCAAGCTATGGCACTCCATAATTACAAACAAAGGCATTGGTGGATAGAGAAAATCCATATGTTCAAAACACTCTCACTGATCATGCTCAAAATGGGCATAGATCTCTCTGAAACAACATGAACACATGGCATAAAAATAACAGCAGGGAATGACTTAGTGAAATTACTAAGTCCCTGAAATCAGCAACAATATGATCCCTAGTTTGCATGTTTGTGATAGTCACCACAAAGATCACAAAAATACATGGCATACACCCCGGTAAATATGGAATGGCATATTACAAAACACCTGTAGGACTCCAGTCCATAAGATGCACACATCAATCATGGCAAAAATGACAAAAGTGCATGTTCTGAAACAGATCTGAAACTAACATCACGTAGCCCTCTTCCAACAGCATTTTGGGCATCAAGATGAGCTCAAATGAAAATGATGCAATGAGATGAAATGATGTACTCATCGAGACGAACAATAGGACATATTACACGCACAAAACGGAGCAGTATGTATGGAATTACAATGCAATGAACAGGGGCACATAATGCAAATACTTCCGGACTTGGCAGAAAAATCACCTCGCGAAATTGGTTCTAGGCTTCGAGGCACACAGCCCGAGGTTCGCCGGAGAAGTTAACGGCGACGAGGGAGATGACCGGAGGGGGACGAGGAAGTCGGGGAAGGGGCGCTCCGGGCCGGATCTGGCCGGATCCGGCCGGATCCCGGCAGGGGCAGTGCGAGGCGCGGAGGTGCGCTCGCCGGAGCTCGCGGCGCCGGACGGCGGAGGCGGCGGAGGCCGGCGCAAGCGCGCAGGCGATGTGAGACGGCGGCGCGGGGGCGCGGGATCGGCGCGGCGAGGACGCGGGGAGGCGCCGGCGAGGACGCGGGGAGGCGCCTGCGGGACGGGGCCGGCGAGCCCTGCGGCGGCGCGAGGCGCGCAGGCGGCACGGGCGCGATGGGCTGGACGGGCCCCGCGCGGGCCTGGCGGGCCGCGGGCGGCGGAGGCCTCCGGCGGGACACGTGGCAGGCGGCGATAGGCGCGGGGCGGCGGCGCGATTTGTCCGGAGGGCGGCGGACATGTCCGGCGGCGGTGGAGACGCGTCCGGTGGCACGGAGGAAGAGGAGGCTAGGGTTTCATCCACTAATTTGGGAGGGGAAGGCATATTTATAGGTAGAGGGAGCTAGGGGGATTCAAATGGAGTGCGGTTTGCGGCCATGCAATCGTGATCGAACGACGATGGACATGGGAGTGACTTAGATGGGTTATTGGGCTGATTTGGAGGGGTTTTGGGCTGCAACCCAAAAGAGGCCTTCACGGTTACCAGGTTAACCGTTGGAGTATCAAACGACCTCCGAATGACCCGAAACTTGACAGGCGGTCTACCGGTGCTATACCAAGGCCGCCTGGCAAACCTCGGTCCATTCCGAGAAAGTTTAATACACGCTCACGGAAAAAGGTAAAAGAGGACGCCGGGGAACATAGGAGCGCCGGATTGCAAAACGGACAACGGGGAAAATGCTCGGATTCATGAGACGAACACGTATGCAAATGCTATGCACATGATGACATGATAAGAAAATGCATGACACGGACAATAGCAAAACGAAGAAGAACCCAACCATGAGGGAATAACATATCACATTGCCGAAAATGGCAAGAGTTGGAGTTACAAATATGGCAAGTTACATCCGGGGTGTTACATGTTGGCACTAACTGCAAGAATGGTTCTCCTATGAAGAAAATATGGGTTCCCAAAAGGTGCCTTGAAAGTCTTCAGGTGAATGTACTCATGACACCACCTGTGAAGAAAAGGAACCCCAGATCAAATTCTTCATATGACCAAATTCTTCATATGGATCCAAGTCCTCATACGGACCAAATTCCTCAAGGGGATCAAATTCCTCACATGGATCAAAGTCCTCATATGAACATCATCGTGCTAACAACTCTGTTTCGCAGGGAAGAGCCAAGGGCTATGAATATGAGCATTATTCTTCAAATTATTATGTTCATAAGTCCTCGAAGAATTTCTCTGCTTATTCATATGCTTACCCTAATCCGTCTTATGTAAAACGTAATGGTTTGGCCGCTATGCCACCATTCTCATATGGAGCTTGCAGAGTGATGAACTCTTTGCCACCCCTTCAGATGTGGGTGGTGAAGAAAAAGAACTAATCTCTTATGCAGGGTCAGGTCTCCAGACGTACTGTAACGTCTGAAGAATTTGCTGGGGACCTCACAAATTGCCTGAAAGGACGCAGGCTAACCATGATGAAATGAACTTTCATTTCACACGTCCTCCCTCTGTTTTATCTGTCCTACTGCTTGATGAAATTGATCTGATGAATTGTGATATCATATTCTTCACTGCTGAAGTATATGAGGTCATAAGTTGCACTAATTCATCTGCAGGATGATCAACCCAAAGCCACTGAATGGGTACTTGATAGTGGATGTACAAATCACATGACTGGTGACAAGAATCTTTTGATGGATGCTCCCTTATCATCGTCACATATGAAGCATATCATCTTCGCTGACAAAAGCAAAAGTCAGGTATTGGGTCTAGGTAAAGTTGCTATCACAAAGGATCGACACATGGACAAAGTCGTGCTTGTTGAGTCCTTAGGATACAACCTTATGTCTGTCTCAATGCTTTGTGATGTTGATATGGTTGTTGTCTTTGGCAAGTATCGTTGTGTTGTGATTATGGAAGCTGACAATTCCAAAGTCTTCAAAGGCTTTAGGAGAGGAGACTTGTATATTGTTGATTTCTCTGCAGATTCACAACCAGCCGTGTGCCTACTTGCAAAAGCTTCAGAAGGATGGCTATGGCATCGACGACTTGGTCATGCAGGCATGAGGAATTTGCACACGCTTCCGAAGAAGAAGCATGTTATTGGCATTGAGAATGTCAAATTCCTCAAGGATCACTTATGCGGTGCCTGTGAAGCTGGAAAGATGACGAAGGCCAAGCATCCAGCAAAGACCATCATGACCACCACTCGTCCATTCGAATTGCTTCACATGGATCTCTTCGGTCTTAATCACTACTCCTCTGTTTCAAATGAAGCATCTCAATATGGCTTTGTTATTGTTGATGATTACTCTCGTTACACATGGGTACACCTTGTCTCTTACAAACATGAAGTGCAGGAAGTCTTCAAACGATTTTCCTCGAGGGCTTCAACCAACTTTGGTGTGAAGATTAAGCACATCAGCAGTGACAATGGCACTGAGTTCAAGAATTCGGGTCTCGATGACTATCTTGATGAACTTGGTTTTACTCATGAGTTATCTGCTCCTTATACTCCTCAACAGAATAGCGTCGTGGAGCGCAAGAACATGACTCTTGCTGAGATGGCTCGCACTATGCTCGATGAGTACAAAACCCCTCGTCGTTTCTGGGTTGATGCAATTGATACTGCATGCCATATCATCAACAGAGTATATCTTCACAAATTCTTCAAGAAGACTGCCTATGAACTCCTCACTGACAAGAAACCTAATGTGAGTTATTTCAAAGTCTTCGGTGCTAAATGCTGGATTAGAGATCCTTATCACAACTCTAAATTTGCACCGAAAGCACATGAAGGTTTTATGCTTGGTTACGGAAAGGACTCGCACACCTACAGAGTCTTCAACAATGTTCTTCACAAGATTGTTGAAACTGTAGATGTGCGGTTCGATGAAACTAATGGCTCGCAAAGAGAGCACCTACCTTCTGTGTTAGATGAACCAGCACCCGAGGATTCTATCAAACACAAGGCCACTGAAGATGCCATTCCTACTGAAGAATCTGCTAAAGAATTCATTCCAGAACGTGAAGAACATCGAGCTGATGCACCTGAAGAAAATGCTGAGGAAATTGATGCTGAAGAAAATGCTGATCAAATTCCTCAACGACAACCAGCTCGTCCTCGCGTTGCAAAAGAAGTACAAGTAGAGAAGATCATCGATGACATTAGAGCACCAGGTCCTCTCACACGCTCAAAAGCTTCACATCTATCTAAATTTTGTGGGCACTTTGCTTTTGTCTCTATCATAGAGCCGCTAAGGTAGATGAAGCATTTCTGGAGCCTGAGTGGATTCAGGCCATGCAAGAAGAATTACATCAGTTCAAGCTCAACAATGTATGGGAACTAGTCAATCGTCCCGATCCTCGCAAGCATAACATCATTGGCACAAGGTGGATCTACCGCAACAAGCAAGATGAAAATGGTGTTGTGGTGAGGAATAAGGCACGACTAGTAGCTCAAGGCTACACACAGGTTGAAGGAATTGATTTCGATGAAACTTTTGCACCTGTTGCTAGACTTGAGGCTATTCGCATATTACTTGCTTATGCTAACCATCATGATATCATCTTATATCAAATGGATGTGAAAAGTGCATTCCTCAATGGTAAGCTCGAGGAAGAAGTATATGTTGCTCAACCCCCAGGTTTTGAAGATCCAAAACATCCTGACAAAGTGTTCAGACTTAACAAGGCCCTCTATGGCCTCAAGCAGGCCCCACGGGCGTGGTATGATACGTTGAAGGAATTCTTCATGAAGAAAGGCTTCACACCCGGTTCACTCGATCCTACTCTCTTTACTAAATCTTATGATGGTGAACTGTTTGTGTGCCAAATATATGTTGATGATATCATCTTTGGCTGTACTGACCAACGTTATAGTGATGAATTTGCCTATATGATGAGTGAATAATATCAAATGTCTATGATGGGAGAGTTGAAATTCTTCTTAGGTCTTCAAATTCATCAACAGCGAAACGGCATATTCATATCTGAGGAGAAATACCTCAAGGATGTCCTGAAGAAATTCGGCATGCAGGATTGCAAAGGCATCAAAATTCCTATGCCCACAAATGGCCATTTATGCACTGATGAAAATGGTACTGACTTCGATCATAAGGTATACCACTCCATGATTGGCTCTTTATTGTACTTATGTGCATCTAGGCCAGATATAATGCTTAGTGTTTGCATGTGTGCCCGATTTCAAGCTGCACAGAAGGAATCACACCATAAGGCTGTGAAGCATATTCTTCGATATCTAGCTCACACACCAACACTAGGATTATGGTATCCCAAGGGCTCGGATTTTGATCTCATTGGATATTCTGACTCTGATTATGCTGGTGACCGTGTGGACTGCAAGTCAACATCTGGTACTTGTCATTTCCTCGGACGATCCTTGGTCTGTTGGTCCTCGAAGAAACAGAACTGCGTATCACTGTCTACTGCTGAAGCTGAGTACATTGTTGTTGGTTCTTGCTGTGCTCAACTGCTATGGATGAAGCAAACACTCAAGGACTATGGCATCAACGTGAAGAATGTGCCTCTCCTCTGTGACAATGAGAGTGCCATCAAGATTGCTCACAACCCAGTTCAGCACTCGAAGACAAAGCACATTCAGATTCGTCATCATTTTCTTCATGATCATGTGTTGAAGGGCGACATTTCTATTGAGCATGTGAAGACTGAAGAACAGCTAGCCGATATCTCCACTAAGCCCTTGGATGAGAAGAGATTTAGCAAGTTGCGGTGTGAGCTAAATATCTTAGAGTCTTCGAATGTACTTTGAAAAGGCACTCATCCTAACACTTATGCAAAATTGATGACTTAGATGTGCAACACATGAAGAAACGTTTTTCTTCAATCAATGAAGAATAACACTCTAAGTGTGAAGGAATTAATGAAGAATTTGATTCTCAGAACCCTACGACAATTGTACGCGGTGTCTGAAATCATCATTCTTATACAGTGGGTCACGCCACCACAAAAGTTGAAAATTTTCAATTTGAGTTTTTCCTCAAGTTTTGAAATTCCTCAGTTGTTCAAATTCTTCAACTTGCAAAATCTTCATTTGTGCCGTCGTTTTTCTTCATTGGCTATATATATATTTATGAGTTTATGTCCTCTACAGCATTCACTTATAGCTATTTCTTCAAGTTGGTTTTTCTGCTAAGTGAGTGTGATCGGACCCTTCCCCTCTATGCTATACTCAATCCAATCTGTTCACAAATTCTTCATGTGCGTTCTATTTGAAACTCGTTCAAAATCTTCACTGTGTCCTTGTCAGCTGAAGAAATTGCGAACGGAACGTTAAAACTAACCTTATCCAAATTTTTGGTTTTGCCGCTCAAACCGTTCCGCATCCCACGATGCATTATTTTACTCACCCACGATCTTACACGATCTCCACTACACAGTACGTGGGTGACACATGTCGTGAGAAGGAGAACGGGCAGGGGCATGTTCATCCTAAATCTTCGGACGAGCAGTTTGTCACCGTGGCTATAAATACCCATGTCCCCTTCCTCACTTCCTTTACCCCGCTCGAGCTTCCGAACCCTAGCACCGCCGCTACTCCATCGTCGCCGGTGAGGAAGAGCTTCACTGCCTCGACCTCGTCGCCGTCGTACTCGCGCCGACCACGGAAATCTTCACCTCCCCCGCCGCCGTAGTCGTCTTCCTTCGCCAAGTTAGGGCGTGGAAGATCTGCATCGATGAACTTCACTGTTTTCAACTCTTAGTTCGTCGTGTTCTTCGTTCAGGGTAATTAAAAGCTACTTTTACTGCCCTCTTTGATTCGAAACTTTTCTACAAAATCTTCAAAGGTGTTTTATTCTTCAAATCCTCACACGCAAAACACCTCACAAGTTATCTGTTCTTGACTCATTTCCCTAAGCATCATTTTCTTCTAGATTCCGCAATTGTGTGGATCTTCGATCTATACAACTTTGGAACCTAAGATAAAGCGCGCTTAGTGAAATTCTTCAAGACGCATCTGGTCAAATTCCTCAAACTTGCTCTTTATGAAAAATGCTCCGAGAACGCATATGACCTCTTCAAATTCCCCGCAACTATACTCTATTCACAGGTACACATGTCCGCTGCTGAATCATTAGGTTCTCATCAACTTAACTCATTTGCAGCGTTCCTCGAAGAAAAGTTGCACACTTCTTCAGAGAATTCGATTGTTCAAATTCCTCAACTGAAGAAAATGGCTGAAGGTAAAAGGCCTCAGAAAGGAGGAAAGAAGCCTGAGGTTATGACTGCGTTTGAAATCCCTGATGATATTTATAAAGATTACTGCACGCCTGATGAATCCAAATTTGGCAAAGAAGATAAAAATCAGCGCAAGGTGCGCATTCAGAGGATTGAACGAAGATGGGCACGTGAATGGAGGGAGTACAGATACGTCACTCCAAAGTACATGAAGAAATTCGCACTGAACCCTCCATGCCCAAAAGCCCCATTGGCACCTGGCCAAGAGGCTGATCCCACTAGCATCAAACACGGTGAGGACTTTTCTGAGGAATGGGCCAAGCGCCAAGCAAAATTGGCAAGGCAAGCCAGAGAAGCAGTGAGGAAATTTAATGAAGACTCTGCTGCTGCTGCTGCCACTGAGGCCTCTGCCAAGCCGAGGAAATCGATGCTCAAGAAGCCCGCTCGCAAGCCAAGTGCTTCCCCAGCAATGCCCTCATGGCCAAGTTCCTCTACTGTGCCCTCACGGCCAGAAACGTCAAAGTCTTCAAAGCAAATTCCTCAAGCTGCCCCTGCTCCTCCAAAGTCCTCAGCTGATCCGACAAAGTCCTCAGCACCTGCGCATCCTGCCACATGCCAAAGGACTATAGGCGTCTGTATTGCCTCTGGTGTTTCAGCTAGTTCCTCAGCTGCACCAAGTTCCTCAGCTGGACCCTCTCTGCTGAAGAAAAATGCTACTTTTGGACGCAGCACTCGCCCAAGTCCTAAGAAGAAGCAGGTAGTCTTCACTGTACCGTCTGATGATGATGAAGCTGATGAAGAAGAACTTGCTGAAATCATCAGGGGCCGCCAAGAAAGGGCTGCTAAGGCCAAAGGCACACCTATGCCCCTACTGCTGGATCCAAGGGCGATCCTCGATTACATCAATATCTGGCATAAGGATCCCAACACACCTATGCCTGACTTCAAGCTGACACCTGGCCAAAGTCACATGCTGACTCACTTCATCCAAGAGGAGAAGTGGAAATATGATAGGGCCAGGCAGATCAAGAAATCGCAGTATAGGAAAGAGAAACTGCCGAGGAAAAATGTTCTCACGATAAAGCCTGAAGAACTCATCAAGATGCAAGCTGACATCAAAGCCCTCAGTAATGACTTTGATGCATACTATGCGGACTCGAAAGGAGCAAAAGTCAGGTTTGTACAACTGACTAAGAAATTCACCAATGTTGCAGCCCCATCGCAACAAGAAGTTCCTCAAGCTGAAGCATCTGTTCAGCAAACTGAAGAACATGCCAACACCGCTGATGACTTTCAGGCTGCTGAAGAAAATGCTAGTTCCAGGACTGATGACTCCATTCCAGCCACTGAAGAAATTGCCAGGGCATCCACTAGTGGTGCGCCTGAAGAAGAAAGCACAACTGCATCAGTTGCTCCTGAGGAAAATCAACCAGATTCCTCAGCTCCACCTGCGCCTACACCAACTCCTATCCTTCCATCTGCATTAGATGTGAAGAAGACCAAGGCTGCAGAGCGAGCTGCAGTGAAGAAAAGAAAAGCATCAAGTGCTTCAGAATCTTCAGCCCCAAAGAAGATGAAGCCCATGACGAGCTCGTTTGCCAATCCAATTGATGCTGTTCCTATCTCATCCATGCCATCAAAGGACCTTGTTCCTTTTGGTGAAGACTATGAGATCCCAAGTGGATCAGATGAAGCAACTCAATCTGCTGCTTCCTCAAAGCAGATTGGTGAAGAAATTGAAGTGGATGGAATCCCTTCAACCCCAATGGTCTCCTCACCAATGCCTCAGTTTACTTCTGAAGAGGCTGGTGTTGAAGAATTAGAAGATGAAGATGTGGACATTGGAAGCACAACTCCAGTGATGAATGACGACTTTTGGGAAAGTCAGCATCCCAATTCTCCACTCTTCACTCCACTGCAGCAAATTCCTCACTCCCCTACACCAACTGTTCCGATGGGCTCTGAAGAAACTCATCCCACTACATCTGTGAATAAAGAAATTCTAGCCACTAGTGCTGAAGAAACTGCTGCTGATACTGAAAAGGTGACTGCACCTGAGGAAGAACCTGAAATTCCTCAGCCTGAAGAACCTGAGATCGAGATTCCTGAGGTAGTGATGCAACTCACTGACACTCCTCTGCCCAAGCCAAAGGATCCGTTCTCAAGGAAACAAAAGTTCAAGGATGAAGACTTCTTTGGCGAGCACGTGTTCTTCACTGAATACAACCCTTATGACTCTGCTCGCATAAGGAAGAGGCATTTCTGGACTGCCAGTCAAGCTAATTTCTATTCCTCAGTGCTTTTCGACCATGCACATATTCCTCATGTGGATATGGAGTCTATGCCGTGCTTCACGCCAGTCCTCAGTGTTCTTCACGATGCTGGGCTGCTCAATTTCTGCACTGACATATGCGATTGGAATGAAGAACTCATTCTTTAGTTCTATGCAACATTGCACATCACCGACAACTCTGAAGATGTCAATTCGTGGGTTCTGGACTGGATGACTGAGAACACCCATTATAAGGCCCCAGCATCTGAATTGCTTCGTGCCCTTCCTCTGAGTCCACTCACTAAAGATGCACGTTGTGTTTACAACGAAACTGAGCTCTCAAATCACTATATGCAAGTGCTCATGAAGCCTTTGAAGCCAGGGCAGGCCCCTCGAACCACATTCCTCATCAAGGAATTGTTGTATGTGCCTATTACTGTCTATCGCATTCTGACGAAGACAATGAGTCCCATCAAAGGTCACGACTCAAGTGATGAAGAAGTCGTTGGCATCATGAAGAATATGCTTTTCAACATCTGTCATGGCGTTCCCATCAACTTCCATGATTTCTTCATGAGGACTCTGGCCAACATTGCTATGTCACCATTTGAGCTGAAGCTTTATGCACCTTGGATTATGAGATTCATTAGGACAAGGTCTTCACTCAATTACAAAGCTGAAACTCTCAACTACTGCAGCTACTTACCTCCCATTGAAGTCCTCAAAAGGACATTTTCCTTAGCTGAAGAAAAGGGCAAAGCTACTGCTGTGATAGATGAAGGCATTCGTCCATTGGATGGTCAATTTCGCAAGGCTGCATCTTATTCCACCAATGATGACTCTGCCGCACATGACACTGCCGCCAACACTGCCAAGCCAAATGCTCAAGCCACATCACCCAGGGTGATGACTGATCGTGAGTTACTCCTCAGTCTTCATCAAAAGGTTGATCGCAATCACAAATGGGTCAAGCGTCAGTTTGTTTCTATTCTTCACAACATGACTGCAACACATAATGCAGTGAAGAAAAACCACTACTATCTCCATGAAACCTCAACCGCACCTGGGCTGTTATGTCTCAAGTCTACAGCGCTGATGATCTGAAGAAAATGGGTCTCAATGAAGAATTTGCCTGGTCTGCACCTCCTCCGAAGAAATACAAGAAGGTCCCGGTTCCTTCTTTGGTGACCAGTTCATGTTCTTCATCACGCGACACTGATGAACATGAAGACTTGGACGACACTGCGGCAGGCCCTACTTCAACGACCGACCCCAACAACGCTGGCGCTCCTTCATCAACTTGAATATCTTCTGGGGCGTTAGTCCTCAGTTTCGATCCTTTTGGTCATTTGATGACAAAGGGGGAGAAATATGAGTTAGTCTTCAAGCGGGTCTATAATAAGGGCGTTTTTTTTGCTAAGTTACAACTCTCGTTCTTCCGAAACTTTTATTGGATCGAGTTGTAATCTTAAACCTGATGGTGCGCTGATACTTTTACTACACTAGGTTCTGATACTTTTGATGCTCTATTCGGCATGCTTATTACTCGTTAATATTATTGCACGCATGCTAAATTTCATCAGGCACCATATTTCATCATGCATTTCAAATTCTTCATATTATATATCAAATGCGTGTATGAATTACAAGATATAGGGGGAGATCTCCATGATTCATCTCTTCAAGTGTGCATTGCTTCAAAAGAAAATTCCTCACTATGCACAACTTCAGGGGGAGTTCTTCTATATCTTGCAATCAAATTCCTCAATATCAGTATTTACACTCCATATATTTATCCCCGTTGAAAACTTAACCTATGTTGTCATCAATCACCAAAAAGGGGGAGATTGTAAGTGCATCTAGTGCCCCTTAGTGATTTTGGTGTATTGAAGACTTATAGGTTAAGTATCTAATGCGTTTATGAGTGTACACAGGTCTATAAGCCTATGAGGAGTTTGATATTTACAGAGAAAGTCGACCCCTAAAAATAAAGTTCTTCGACTGAAGACTTTGATATACTGAAGACTTTCTAAAGACTTTGAAAGTGAAGAAATTGGTGTGACCTTGAAGACTTGGTTATCATTCGAGGAATATGAAGCGTGAAGACTTTTGTTTTCGTAGTTTCATTTTCTCTTTCTTGAGTCATAGGAAACACCGTACTGTTAAAGGGGGTCGAGGAAATACTAAGGAGAAATTTTCCATGTGATGCTCATCTCAAATCCTACACCTACCAATCCCTTCGAGTGAAGCCATTGGAAATCTCATACAGTTCAGTCAATTTCTTCAGTGACAGAAACACAGTTCTTCTGGTCACTGAGGACTTTGCTCTGACTGAGGAGTTAGGAATTCGCCAGTGCGAATTGCCTATACAGTGAGGAACATGATAGCCCTGAGGAATTTGTACCTCAAATTTCCGACCGTTGCTGTGCTACGCGCCAGCTGTCCCAAAATATCTTATCCACATAACGGTCATATCATTGAAGGGCATTTATGTCTTATCATGTCGGTCTGCTCCCTAGGCTATAAATAGCCACCCCCTACAACCACTAGCTGGTTGGCTGCTCCGTGTGAACTTGACACTTGTCATTTGAGAGCAACCCATCCTCCGAGGACTTTGAGAGAAAATCATCAAGTGAGGAAAATCCAAACCCAAACCCAAACACCTACAAACCCAAAGTGATTGAGCATCACTGAAGAGATTGATCCTGCGTGGATCCGACGCTTGTTACCTTTGAAGACTGTGCTTCTTCCAGACGGTTAGGCGTCAAGGTCTAGAGCATCCAAGAGGAATTGTGGATCGCCGAGTGACCAAGTCTGTGAAGGTTTGGAAGTCACCTGAAGACTTACCGCGAGTGATTGGACGAGGACTGTGTGTCCTTAGCTCAAGGAGAATACGATGAGGACTGTGTGTCCGGGACTAGGTGTCCTCGAGTTTAAATACTCAGCCGCTCCAACCAGATGTACAACTGAGACAGCAGTTGGAACAGGTCTACCAAACCATTGTATTCACCAAGCTTACTGCTTCTATTTCCTCAACACTTTCATTTCCTCATTACTGTGTTGCATGTTTGTTCATATGTGTTTGAAGACTTTGACTGAAGACTTTCTCAATTTCCTCAGTTCAATTTCTTCAGTCTGTTTTGTCTTCATCTAGTGTTATCCTGTGTTTACGCTTTCTGTACTCTGTGTTTGTCTTCATTTCATCATGATGACTATGCTTGGATTCTGTTATGTTTTCATCTGAGTACTTATTCCGCTGCTAGTAGTTCTTCGCTAAGGAATTTCCTCACGAGCAAATTCCTCAGTGAAGAATTTCATAAAAATCGCCTATTCACCCCTCCTCTAGTCGATATAACGCACTTTCAGCTTGAAGAGCCTTTCCAAAAAGATGTTAGGCGGGACGGGATCATGCTTGGCGCCCATGCGAGCAAGGACATCCGCCACTTGATTACTTTCTCGAACCACATGATGAAACTCGAGTCCCTCGAACGAGCTGATATTTTGAGTACGGCGTTATGATAGGCCGCCATCTTCGGATCTTTGGCCTCGAAGTCTCCGTTTATTTGGGATATTGCGAGATTTGAATCCCCGCGCACCTCCAGCCGTTGTATTCCCATGGAGATAGCCATCCGAAGACCGTGCAATAAGGCCTCGTATTCGGCTGCGTTATTGGAGTCTGTGTATAATATTTGGAGTACGTACTGGACTGTGTCTCCTGTGGGGTACGTTAAGACAACGCCCGCTCCTAAACCGGCCAGCATTTTAGAGCCATCAAAGTGCATGACCTAGTTGGAATATGTACCGTACTCTTTAGGGAGTTCGGCCTCTGTCCATTCGGCGATGAAGTCGGCCAATACTTGGGATTTAATGGCTCAGCGTGGTATCGAATGGCAAGAGCTCAATGGCCCACTTGGCAATCGGGCCTATAGCGTCGTGGTTGTTTATTATGTCATTGAGTGGTACTTCGGAAGCCACCGTGATCGAGCACTCTTGGAAGTAGTGTCGTAGCTTCCGGGATGCCATGAAGACCGCGTATGCTATCTTTTGGTAATGAGGGTACTGGGATTTGCATGGTGTGAGGACAGTGGATACATAGTATACCAGTTTCTGAAGTGGGAATTTATGTCCGTCCTCCTCTCGTTCAACGACGAGCACCGCACTCACCACCTGGTGTGTTGCAGAGATGTATAATAAATGGGGTTCGCCAACGTTCGGCGCGGCCAGGATTGGGTTGCTTGCCAAAAGAGCTTTTATTTCTTCCAGCGACCGTTGCCGCATCCGTCCACTCGAAGTGGTTGGTGTGTCGGAGCAGGCGATATAGTGGCAATGCCTTTTCTCCTAACCTGGAGATAAAACGGCTTAAAGCTGCCACGCATTCGGCTAGTTTTTCGACCTGTTTGAGGTCTGTTGGTGTAGCCAATTGTGACAAAGCTCGGATTTTGGCTGGGTTTGCCTCAATTCCTCTATTGGAAACGATGAAGCCCAATAGTTTTCCGGCGGGGACGCCAAAAACACACTTTTCCGGATTGAACTTGATGTCCTATGTACGAAGGTTGTCGATTGTGAGACGTAGGTCGTCTACTAGTGACTCGACAAGCTTAGCTTTGATGATGACGTTATCCACATATGCTTCGACCATCTTGCCGATTTGTTTCTCCAAGCATGTTTGAATCATGTGTTGGTAGGTGGCGCCGGCGTTTTTCAGACCGAAGGGCATAGTGTTGAAGCAGAAGGGGCCGTATGGGGTAATGTATGCCGTTGTGGCTTGATCAGACTCCTTCATTTTGATTTGATGGTATCCGGACTATGCGTCGAGGAAATACGATGAGTCGTGCCCTGCAGTAGCATCAATGATCTGATCGATGCGGGGGAGGGGGAAGGGATCCTTAGGGCAGGCCTTGTTGAGGTCTTTGAAATCGACACACAGGCGCCAGGATTTATCCTTCTTTGGTACCATCACCAGTTTTGCTAGCCAGTCCGGATATTTTATTTCTCTGATGAACCCGACCTCAATTAACTTGGCTAGCTCCTCCCCCATAGCTTGTCATTTGGGTTCGGAAAAGCGCCGTAGTGTTTGCTTGACTGGCTTGTATCCTTTTAATATATTGAGGTTGTGTTTGGCCAACCTGTGTGGGATTCCTGGCATACAATAAGGGTGCCAGGCGAATATGTACCAGTTCTCGCGGAGGAACGCGCTTAATGCGGCATCGACCGTCGGGTCCAGTTGTGCCCCGATGGAAGCTATCTTCTTGGGGTCCGTCGGGTGAACTTGAAATTTGACTATTTTGTCTGCTGGTTTGAAGGAGGAGGATTTGGGGTGCTTATCGAGGGTTACGTCGTCCCTATCCACCATGGAGCGTAGTGCGGTTAATTCTTCGGCTGCAAGGGCCTCCGATAGTGCCTCGAGGGCCAGGGATGCGGTTTTGTTTTCAGCGTGGAGTGCTATGTCCAGATCACTGGCGAGAGTGATAATACCGTTGGGCCCGGGCATCTTGAGCTTCATATACCCATAATGAGGTATGGCTTGAAAGCGCGTGAATGCATCTCGCCCTAACAGGGTGTGATATCCACTGATGAAAGGGGCCACTTGGAAGGTTATCTCTTCGGACCGATAGTTCTCCGGTGTGCCGAATACCACGTCGAGCTTAATTATTCCCGCGCATCTTGCTTCCTGACTGGGAATGATTCCTTGAAAGGTTGTATTACTTTGCTCGATGTGGCTTCTGTCTATTTGCATTTTATTAAGCGTGTGCTCGTAGATGAGGTTCAGTCCGCTGCCGCCGTCCATGAGCACTTTAGTGAGCCGAAAGCCATCCACAATTGGGTTGTGGACTAAGGCGGCTGGTGTCTGGACTGAACGGAATTTTGGTTCATCATTGGCATTAAAAGTTATGGCCGTGTTGTTCCAGGGATTTATTGCTGCGACTTGGCAGACTTCGACAAGGTCATGGAGTGCCCTCTTGCGCTGATTGTTTGAAGCGAAAGTCTCGAAGACCATCAATACTCTAAGGTCGTCATCTTCCGGAGAGTGCTGCTCTGAGGTATTTTTGGTGAGGATATCCTCGCCACTCTTGGCCACTTGCCGGAGCATCCAACATGCTCTGAGGCTGTGGTTTGGTTCGGTATTCGGTGTCGTGTGTTTCTTGCATGGCTTATCAAGCCATCCCTCAAGAATGGTTCCACGTACCGTATTGGGTTTAATTTTCTTGCCTAAGGGGTCGGCTACCCCACGAGGGTGCATCCTTTTTGCCCGCCAGGGAGGTGGCGTGAAGGCCGGTGGTTCCCAGTGGGTTGTCTGAGTTTTCCAGGCGCTTTCCATTGCGCAGTACTTCTGTACTATGGTTTCCAAGTCAGCGAAGTGTAGTACGCGACGGCGGTCGGGGGCGTTGAGGATTCTTTTGTCCGTGCAATTATTGCAGAATACTGAAATCGCGTCCTCTTTGCGGCAATCTATAATCTTGTCCTTGACAAGGAGGAATCTGGCCCAAAAGTTATGGACTATTTCCTGAGACTGTTGTCGTACATACATGAGGTCGCATATATCCGGGGAACCAGAATTTCTTGGCGAATATTGCTTGTGGTGGGTGGGTGGGTGGCATTAAATCCGAACCCTGACCCAATGTGGAGTCTGGAGTTTGAAAAACTTCCAAGTTTATTAGTTCAGGCTCCGGGATGTCCAATGATTCTTTAGGCTCAACGCCCGATTCTAAGTTCGGAGGACTGGGAGTGTCCCCCCGCAGACGGGTATCCGGCTCTCCGAGCTTGGAAATCCGAACATAGCTTGTTTTCAACATAGGGGAAGAGTCGTTGTTTTCTTGGTCCTCTACGATCGCTATCTGATGGGTGATCGACGGAGATTTGATTTCTCTCTGATCGTGTTTAAGCCCGATCTGATCATAGTCTGAAGCGACCCCAGCCGGAGGGATTGGCCTGCTGCCAGGGCTCCTCCAGAAGTGATACTTTCCTTGATAGCAAGGAGAGACATCAATCCTGTCACCGACGCCACAAAGGAACTCTCAATGAAAGCACCAATGTCGGTTTCAAAACCGGCATATCTTGGGTAGGGGGTCCCGAACTATGCGTCCGATGATCGAAGGTAACAGGAGACAGGGACACGATGTTTACCCAGGCATGGGCCCTCTTGATAGAGGTAATACCCTACTTCCTGCTTGATTATCTTGGATGAATATGGGGTTTACAAGAGTTGATCTACCTCGAGATCTTAATGGCTAAACCCTAGATGTCTAGCCTGTATGATTATGATTGCCTCTAGGGACTAAACCCTCTGGTTTATATAGACATAGGAGGGGCCTAGGATTGTACAGAGTCGGTTAACAGAGAAAGGAATCTTCACATCTGAACACCCATCCACGCAAAGGAGAGTCCCAACCGGACATGGGAGGAAGTCTTCTGTCTTGTATCTTCTCGGCCCATTAATCCGGCCCATGTCCCATAGCCCGGATGCCTGAGGACTCCTTAATCTAGGACTCCCTCAGCCACCCCACTGCCGGCCACCGTGGCCATCACCCGCTCTGCCACCGCGGCCCGAAGGTGAGAGGTGCTAGTCGTGGCCGCCACCCCATCATCGATCGACGTGCCCCCAGCCCACCGTCGACCGCGGGATCATCACCCACTCCGCCACCATCACCTGAAGGAGGGAGGCGGAGGTGGAGGCCCGCACGTGCGTCAACGACCTTACGCACTACATCGAGTTCCTATGGGAGGAGGAGAGCCTCATCGAGCATGCAAAGAGCCTTGCCGCATCCGTGGCTGCAACACACGCCAACGCAAAGGCGAGGAATCAGGAGATCTACAAGCACTCCGGCCGCTTCAAGAGGGGTCATCTAGAGCGACAGAGGGCATTCGAGGTGAGGGTGGCTGAAGGTGCAGCAGCGGCAGTCACCGTATTGCAGTTGTCCAGCTTGTTGGTAGGCTCCTCCTCCTCTTCCTCTTACTGAGCGCGCTCGGTAGAGGAGAGGCTGTCGGAAGTAGTACAAAGCCCCTCCATAGTAGTAGTAGTATTTAGGGGCTATTTTGTTCAGTTCATCTGACAATAGATGTGGTGGAACTGTACAACGTACTTAAAATTAGCTAGTATATATAGTTGAACTAGCTATTTCAGTACGTGGTTGGCAACAATTGGGGAAAAGTTTGGTCGGTTCAGCTGTCGAGTTGAACTGTTTGTATAAATTAAGAACGACTGCTTAATCTATGAATGAAATCTATGCTTAATCACTGAATTTTAATTGCAAAAATTAGATAGTGCTAGTGATTTTTAGATGCATATTTTGACAAATTGCAGTGTTACAAGGATTGACAAATGGCAATGGTACTAGATCAACAAATGTCAATCTTTCCAGTTTGACAAATGGCAATATACCCAATGTGACAGATGCAAATCTTACCAAATTGTTTGTACGTGGTTGCACATGGGTCACCCGAAAAAACCATTTGTATTGAAGGAAGGTACAAATCATGCTTGCCAAATTTTCTTTTAGCTTAGCGCTAAAGTCTCGCTTTGCATGCCTTATTCAATCTGAACCGTTTGCGTTGAAGAGATGCACAAATCCCGCGTGGCGAATTTTCCCTTGGCTTACCGCGGAAGGTCATAGCTCTCACTTTGCATACCGGTGTTCTATCTAAAACCTTTGCGATGAAGAGCTGCACAAATCCTGCTCGACACATTCTCCCTTGGCTTACTGGGGAAGCTCTCGGTTTACATAGGAGTGTTCTATCTAAAATGTTTGCGATGTTAGAGTGGCAACTATTTGTTTCAAAATGCCTTTGTTGGCTGTTATTCGAGTGCGCCTTCTCTCAAAATGGACACTAAAAATACCATAGCATGTTGGGTGCAATTCCATGATAGCATGCCAAGTTTCATGAATTTCAGACGAGTTTTGGATTTACTAGAATTAAAAAACAAAGTATCTCAATGTTTTGTCGGCAATCAACAGTGCCCTGGTGTTTGAAATCCATTCCCATTTGATTTTCCAACCAATTTATATGCACTAGAGCATGTGCGTGTAGTTCAAATTTGAATTATGCACATAAATGCATCGAATACTCAGTTAATGCATAAAAATGTCCAAACTAACCCCGAAAAATCACAACAATTGACACAATACTCATGTTGTTCTATGTTAACACGAGAAATTTTTTGAAAGTAATAAGAGGCAATGGATATCGTTTCGTCCCCAAAGATGGAACGTTCCCTACCGAAACCGTCATGCTTGTTGTGAGAAGCTCTAGTTTGTGAGAAGCATATACCCAAACCTGCCCCAAATGGGACAAAAAATTTACCACGACATGTTGATGCCGCTCCATGATAGCATGCCAATTATCATGAATTTCAGACGAGTTTTGGATTTATTAGAATTTAAAAACCAGGTATCTCAATGTTTGCGGCCCAGTGACGGTGGCAGGGTGTTTGACATTCATTCTCATTTCTTGCATGGGACCTAAGCATGCAACCAAGAACACAAATTTGAATTTTCAACCAACTTATATGCATTAGAGAATGTGCATGTAGTTCAAATTTGAATTATCCACATGAATGCATTGAAAACTCAGTTAATGCATAAAAATGTCCAAACAAACCCCGAAAATTCACAAAAATTGACACAACACTCCTGTTGTTCTATGTTGACATGAGAAATTTTTTGAAAGCAATAAGAGGCAACAGATATCTTTCCGTCCCCAAAGGTGGTACGTTCACTACCGAAACCATCATGCTTGTTGTGAGAAGCTCTGGTTTGTGAGAAGCATATACCCAAACCTGCCCCAAATGGGATACAATTTTTACCACAACATGTTGATGTCGTTCCATGATCGCATGCCAAGTTTCATGAATTTCACACAAGTTTTGGATATTCTAGAATTTAAAAACAAGGTATCTCAAGTTTCCGGCCGAGTGACGGTGGTAGGGTGTTTGACATTCATTCACATTTCTTGCATGGGACCTAAGCATGCAACCTGATATGTCTCCAACATATCTATAATTTTTGATTGCTATACGCTATTATATATTCTGTTTTGGATGTTTAATGGGCTTTATTATACACTTTTATCTTATTTTTGGGACTAACCTATTAACCCAAGGCCCAGTGCAAATTGCTGTTTTTTGCCTATTTTAGTATTTCGTAGAAAAGGAATATCAAACCGAGTCCAAACGGAATGAAACCTTCGGAGCGTGATTTTTGGAACAAACGTGATCCAGAGGACTTGGAGTGGGCGTCAAGAAATCAATGAGGAGGTGAAGGAAATTATGCCCTAGAGGCAATAATAAAGTTATTATTTATTTCCTTATATCATGATAAATGTTTATTATTCATGCTAGAATTGTATTAACCGGAAACATAATACTTGTGTGAATACATAGACAAATAGAGCGTCACTAGTATGCCTCTACTTGACTAGCTCGTTGCTCAAAGATGGTTATGTTTCCTAGCCATTGACATGAGTTGTCATTTGATTAACGGGATCACAACATTAGGAGAATGATGTGATTGACTTGACCCATTCCGTTAGCTTAGCACACGATCGTTTAGTATTCTGCTATTGCTTTCTTCATGACTTATACATGTTCCTATGACTATGAGATTATGTAACTCCCATTTACTGGAGGAACACTTGGTGTGCTACCAAACGTCACAATGTAACTGGGTGATTATAAAGGTGCTCTACAGGTGTCTCCGGAGGTACTTGTTGGGTTGGCGTATTTCGAGATTAGGATTTGTCACTCCGATTGTCGGAGAGGTATCTCTGGGCCCACTCAGTAATGCACATAACTTAAGCCTTGCAAGCATTGCAACTAATGAGTTAGTTGCAGGATGATGTATTACAGAACGAGTAAAGAGACTTGCCGGTAACGAGATTGAACTAGGTATTGAGATACCGACGATCGAATCTCGGGCAAGTAACATATCGATGACAAAGGGAACAACGTATGTTGTTATGCGGTCTGACTGATAAAGATCTTCATAGAATATGTGGGAGTCAATATGAGCATCCAGGTTCCACTATTGGTTATTGGCCGAAGACGTGTCTCGGTCATGTCTACATAGTTCTCGAACCCGTAGGGTCCGCACGCTTAAAGTTTTGATGACAGTTATATTATGAGTTTATATGTTTTGATGTACCGAAGGTAGTTCGGAGTCCCGGATGTGATCATGGACATGACGAGGAGTCTCGAAATGGTCGAGACATAAAGATTGATATATTGGACGACTATATTCGGACACCGGAATGGTTCCGGGGTTTATCGGATATATACCGGAGTACCGGGGGGTTACCGGAACCCCTCGGAGGTTATTGGGCCTTATGGGCCCAATTGGTGGAAGAGGAGAGGCGGCCAAGGGGCAGTAGTGTGCCCCTCCCCCTAAGTCCGAATTGGACAAGGAGGGGGGGCGGCGCTCCCCCTTTCCTTTCCCCCTCTCTGTCCTTCCCTCTGCACTCCTAATCCAAACAAGGAAAAGGGAGGGAGTCCTACTCCCAGTGGGAGTAGGACTCCTCCTGGCGCGCCCCTCCTGGCCGGCCGCCTCTCCCCCCTTGCTCCTTTATATACGGGGGCAGGGGGCACCCTAGAGACACAATAACTGATTAATTGAACTTTTAGCCATGTGCGGTGCCCCCTCCACCATAGTCCACCTCGATAATATTGTAGCGGTGCTTAGGCGAAGCCCTGCGTCGGTAGAACACCATCATCGTCACCACGCCGTCGTGCTGACGAAACTCTCCCTCAACACTCGGCTGGATCGGAGTTCGTGGGACGTCATCGGGCTGAACGTGTGCTGAACTCGGAGGTGCCGTGCGTTCGGTAGTTGATCGGTCGGATCGTGAAGACGTACGACTACATCAACCACATTGTGCTAATGCGTACGCTTTCGGTCTACGAGGGTACGTGGACAACACTCTCCCCTCTCGTTGCTATGCATCACCATGATCTTGCGTCTGCGTAGGATTTTTTTTTAAATTACTACGTTCCCCAACAGTGGCATCTGAGCCAGGTTTTATGCGTAGACGTCATATGCACGAGTAGAACACAAGTGAGTTGTGGGCGATATAAGTCATACTGCTTACCAACATGTCATACTTTGGTTCGGCGGTATTGTTGGATGAAGCGGCCCGGACCGACATTACGCGTACGCTTACGCGAGACTGGTTCTACCAACGTGCTTTTCACACAGGTGGCTGGCGGGTGTCAGTTTCTCCAACTTTAGTTGAACCGAGTGTGGCTACGCCCGGTCCTTGCGAAGGTTAAAACAACACCAACTTGACAAACTATCGTTGTGGTTTTGATGCGTAGGTAAGAGCGGTTGTTGCTAAGCCCGTAGCAGCCACGTAAAATTTGCAACAACAAAGTAGAGGACGTCTAACTTGTTTTTGCAGGGCATGTTGTGATGTGATATGGTCAAGACATGATGCTAAATTTTATTGTATGAGATGATCATGTTTTGTAACTGAGTTATCGGCAACTGGCAGGAGCCATATGGTTGTCACTTTATTGTATGCAATGCAATCGCTCTGTAATGCTTTACTTTATCACTAAGCAGTAGCGATAGTCGTAGAAGCATAAGATTGGCGAGACGACAACGATGCTACGATGGAGATCAAGGTGTCGCGCCGGTGACGATGGTGATCATGACTGTGCTTCGGAGATGGAGATCACAAGCACAAGATGATGATGGCCATATCATAGCACTTATATTGATTGCATGTGATGTTTACCTTTTATGCATCTTATCTTGCTTTGATTGACGGTAGCATTTTAAGATGATCTCTCACTAAATTATCAAAGTATAAGTGTTCTCCCTGAGTATGCACCGTTGTGAATGTTCTTCGTGCTGAGACACCACGTGATGATCGGGTGTGATAGGCTCTACGTTCAAATACAACGGGTGCAAAACAGTTGCACACGCGGAATACTCAGGTTAAACTTGACGAGCCTAGCATATAGCAGATATGGCCTCGGAACACGGAGACCGAAAGGTCGAGCGTGAATCATATAGTAGATATGATCAACATAGTGATGTTCACCATTGATACTACTCCATCTCACGTGATGATCGGACATGGTTTAGTTGATTTGGATCACGTGATCACTTAGAGGATTAGATGGATGTCTATCTAAGTGGGAGTTCTTGAGTAATATGATTAATTAAACTTAAATTTATCATGAACTTAGTACCTGAGAGTATTTTGCTTGTCTATGTTGATTGTAGATAGATGGCCCGTGATGTTGTTCCGTTGAATTTTAATGCGTTCCTTGAGAAAGCAAAGTTGAAAGATGATGGTAGCAATTACACGGTCTGGGTCCGTAACTTGAGGATTATCCCCATTGTTGCATACAAGAATTACGTCCTGGAAGCACCGCTGGGTGCCAGACCTGCTGCAGGAGCAACACCAGATGTTATGAACGTCTGGCAGAGCAAAGCTCATGACTACTCGATAGTTCAGTGTGGCATGCTTTACGGCTTAGAACCGGGTCTTCAACGACGTTTTGAACGTCATGGAGCATATGAGATGTTCCAGGAGTTGAAGTTAATATTTCAAGCAAATGCCCAGATTGAGATATATGAAGTCTCCAATAAGTTGTACAGCTGCAAGATGGAGAAGAATAGTTCTGTCAGTGAGCATATACTCAAAATGTCTGGGTCTAACAATCACTTGATTCAACTGGGAGTTAATCTTCCGGATGGTAGCATCATTGACATAATTCTTCAATCACTACCACCAAGCTACAAGAGCTTCGTGATGAACTATAACATGCAAGGGATGGATAAGACGATTCCCGAGCTCTTCGCAATGCTAAAGGCCACGGAGGTAGAAATAAAAAAGGAGCATCAAGTGTTGATGGTCAATAAGACCACCAGTTTCAAGAAAAGAGGCTAAGGGAAGAAGAAGGGAAACTTCAAGAAGAACAACAAGCAAGTTGCTGCTCAGGATAAGAAACCCAAGTCTGGACCTAAGCCTGAGACCGAGTGCTTCTACTGCAAGCAGACTGGTCACTAGAAGCGGAACTGCCCCAAGTATTTGGTGGATAAGAAGGATGGCAAGGTGAACAAAGGTATATGTGATATACATGTTATTGATGTGTACCTTACTAATGCTCACAGTAGCACCTGGGTATTTGATACTGGTTTTGTTGCTAATATTTGCAACTCGAAACAGGGACTACCGATTAAGCAAAGATTGGCTAAGGACGAGGTGACGATGCGCGTGGCAAATGGTTCCAGAGTCGATGTGATCGCGGTCGGCACACTACCTCTACATCTACCTTCGGGATTAGTTTTAGACCTGAGTAATTGTTACTTGGTGCCAGCGTTGAGCATGAACATTATATCTGGATCTTGTTTGATGAGAGACAGTTATTCATTTAAATCAGAGAATAATGGTTCTTCTATTTATATGAGTAATATCTTTTATGGTCATGCACCCTTGAAGAGTGGTCTGTTTTTGTTGAATCTCGATAGTAGTGATACACATATTCATAAGATTGAAGCCAAAGGATGCAGAGTTGATAATGATAGTGCAACTTATTTGTGGCACTGCCGTTTAGGTCATATCGGTGTAAAGCGCATGAAGAAACTCCATACTGATGGACTTTTGGAACCACTTGATTATGAATCACTTGGTACTTGCGAACCGTGCCTCATGGGCAAGATGACTAAAACGCCATTCTCCGGAACTATGGAGCGAGCAAAAAATTTGTTGATAATCATACATACAGATGTATGTGGTCCGATGAATATTGAGGCTCAAGGCGGATATCGTTATTTTCTCACCTTCACCGATGATTTGAGCAGATATGGGTATATCTACTTAATGAAACATAAGTCTGAAACATTTGAAAAGTTCAAAGAATTTCAGACTGAAGTTGAAAATCATCGTAACAAGAAAATAAAGTTTCTATGATCTGATCGTGGAGGAGAATATTTGAGTTACGAGTTTGGTCTTCATTTGAAAAATTGCGGAATAGTTTTGCAACTCACGCCACCTAGAACACCACAGCGTAATGGTGTGTCCGAACGTCGTAATCGTACTTTACTTGATATGGTATGATCTATGATGTCTCTTACTGACTTACCGCTATCGTTTTGGGGTTATGCTTTAGAGACGGCTGCATTCACATTAAATAGGACACCATCGAAATCCATTGAGACGAAGCCTTATGAACTATGGTTTAGCAAGAAACCAAAGTTGTCGTTTCTTAAAGTTTGGGGCTGCGATGCTTATGTGAAAAAGCTTCAACTTGATAAGCTCGAACCCAAATCAGAAAAATGTGTCTTCATAGGATACCCAAAACAGACTGTTGGGTACACCTTCTATCACAGATCCGAAGGCAAAACTTATGTTTCTAAATTCGGAATCTTTCTAAAGAAGGAGTTTCTGTCGAAAGAAGTGAGTGGGAGGAAAGTAGAACTTGATGAGGTAACTATACCTGCTCCCTTATTGGAAAGTAGTTCATCACAGAAATCGGTTTCTGCGACACCTACACCAATTAGTGAGGAAGTTAATGATGATGATCATGAAACTTCAGATCAAGTTGATACTGAACCTCGTAGGTCAACCAGAGTAAGATCCGCACCAGAGTGGTACGGTAATCCTGTTCTGGAAGTTACGTTGCTAGACCATGACGAACCTACGAACTATGAAGAAGCGATGGTGAGCCCAGATTCCGCAAAATGGCTTGAGGCCATGAAATCTGAGATGGGATCCATGTATGAGAACAAAGTGTGGACTTTGGTTGACTTGCCCGATGATCGGCAAGCCATTGAGAATAAATGGATCTTCAAGAAGAAGACTGACGCTGACGGTAATGTTACTGTCTATAAAGCTCGAATTGTATTATTTATTTATTTATATCATGATAAATGGTTATTATTCATGCTAGAATTGTATTAACTGGAAACATAATACTTGTGTGAATACATAGACAAACAGAGTGTCACTAGAATGCCTCTACTTGACTAGTTCGTTGATCAAAGATGGTTATGTTTCCTAGCCATTGACATGAGTTGTCATTTGATTAACGGGATCACATCATTAGGAGAATGATGTGATTGACTTGACCCATTCCGTTAGCATAGCACACGATCGTTTAGTATTCTGTTATTGCTTTCTTCATGACTTATACATGTTCCTATGACTATGAGATTATGCAACTCCCGTTTACCAGAGCAACACTTTGTGTGCTACCAAACGT
The DNA here is from genome assembly GCA_032464435.1 of Aegilops umbellulata. Lineage (NCBI taxonomy): Eukaryota > Viridiplantae > Streptophyta > Magnoliopsida > Poales > Poaceae > Aegilops > Aegilops umbellulata. The sequence goes on along the minus strand of CP136055.1, from coordinate 315,174,160 downwards.
CACAACGTAACTGGGTGATTATAAAGGTGCTCTACAGGTGTCTCCAAAGATACTTGTTGGGTTGGCATATTTCGAGATTAGGATTTGTCACTCCGATTGTCGGAGAGGTATCTCTGGGCCCACTCGGTAATGCACATCACTTAAGCCTTGCAAGCATTGCAACTAATGAGTTAGTTGTGGGATGATGTATTACAGGACGAGTAAAGAGACTTGCCGGTAACGAGATTGAACTAGGTATTGAGATACCGACGATCGAATCTCGGGCAAGTAACATACCGATGACAAAAGGAACAACGTATGTTGTTATGCGATCTGACCGATAAAGATCTTCGTTGAATATGTGGGAGCCAATATGAGCATCCAGGTTCCGCTATTGGTTATTGGTCGGAGACATGTCTCGGTCATGTCTACATAGTTCTCGAACCCGTAGGGTCCGCACGCTTAAAGTTTCGATGACAGTTATATTATGAGTTTATATGTTTTGATGTACCGAAGGTAGTTCGGAGTCCTGGATGTGATCACGGACATGACGAGGAGTCTCGAAATGGTCGAGACATAAAGATTGATATATTGGACGACTATATTCGGACACCGAAATGGTTCCGGGGGTTATCGGATACATACCGGAGTACTGGGGGTTACTGGCCTCATGGGCCCAATTGGTGGAAGAGGAGAGGCGGCCAAGGGGCAGCCGCGCGCCCCTCCCCCCCCCAAGTCCGAATTGGACAAGGAGGGGGCGGCGCCCCCCCCTTTCCTTTCCCCCTCTCTCTCCTTCCCTCTCCACTCCTAATCCAAACAAGGAAAAGGGAGGGAGTCCTACTCCTGGTGGGAGTAGGACTCCTCCTAGTGCGCCCCTCCTGGCCGGCCGCCTCTCCCCCTTGCTCCTTTATATACGGGGGCAGGGGGCACCCTAGAGACACAACAATTGATCTGTTGATCTTTTAGCTGTGTGTAGTGCCCCCCTCCACCATAGTCCACCTCGATAATACGGTAGCGGTGCTTAGGCGAAGCCGTGCGTCCGTAGAACATGATCATCGTCACCACACCGCCGTGCTGATGAAACTCTCCATCAACACTCGGCTGGATTGGAGTTCGAGGGACGTCATCGATCTGAACGTGTGCTGAACTCGGAGGTGCCGTGCGTTCGGTACTTGATCGGTCGGATCGTGAAGACGTACGACTACATCAACCGCGTTGTGCTAACGCTTCCGCTTTTCGTCTACGAGGGTACGTGGACAACACTCTCCCCTCTCGTTGCTACGCATCACCATGATCTTGCGTGTGCGTAGGAATTTTTTGAAATTACTACGTTCCCCAATAGGAGGCCACGAGGCAGGGAGGTGCGCCTGCCCCCCTGGGCGCGCCCCCACCCTCGTGGCTCCACCGACCTACTTCTTCCTCCTATATATACCTACGTACCCCAAAACCATCCAGGAGCACCATGAAACCATATTTCCACCGCCGCAACCTTCTGTACCCGTGAGATCCCATCTTGGGCCCTTTTCCGGCGCTCCGCTGGAGGGGGAATCGATCAGGTAGGGCTTCTACATCAATACCATAGCCTCTCCGATGATGTGTGAGTAGTTTACCATAGACCTTCGGGACTATAGTTATTAGCTAGATGGCTTCTTCTCTCTCTTTGGATCTCAATACAAAGTTCTCCTTGATCTTCTTGAGGTTCTATTTGATGTAACTCTTTTTGCGGCGTGTTTGTCGAGATCCTATGAATTGTGGGTTTATGATCAAGATTATCTATGAACAATATTTGAATCTTCTCTGAATTCTTTTATGTATGATTGGTTATCTTTGCAAGTCTCTTCGAATTATCAGTTTGGTTTGCCCTACTAGACTGATCTTTCTTGCAGTGGGAGAAGTGCTTAGATTTGGGTTCAATCATGCGGTGATCGATCCCTGTGACAGTAGGGGAAATGACACGTATTGTATTGTTGCCATCGAGGATAAAAAGATGGGGTTTATATCATATTGCTTGAGTTTATCCCTCTACATCATGTCATATTGCCTAATGCGTTACTCTGTTCTTATGAACTTAATACTCTAGATGCATGCTGGATAGCGGTCGATGTGTGGAGTAATAGTAGTAGACGCAGGCAGGAGTCGGTCTACTTGTTGCGGACGTGATGCCTATATACATGATCATGCCTAGATATTCTCATGACTATGCACTTTTCTATCAATTTCTCGATAGTAATTTGTTCGCCCACCGTAATACTTATGCTATCTTGAGAGAAGCCACTAGTGAAACCTATGGCCCCCGGGTCTATTCTCCATCATATAAGTTTACATCTATTTTACTTTGTGTTCTTTACTTTCACTCTTTATCATAAAAATACCAAAAATATTATCTTACCATCTCTATCAGATCCCACTTTTGCAAGTGGCCGTGAAGGGATTGACAACCCCTTTATCGCATTGGTTGCAAGGTTCTTATTTGTTTGTGTACGTACGAGGGACTTGCGTGTGGCCTCCTACTAGATTGATACCTTGGTTCTCAAAAACTGAGGGAAATACTTACGCTACTTTGCTGCATCACCCTTTCCTCTTCAAGGGAAAAACCAACACATGCTCAAGAGGTAGCAAGAAGGATTTCTGGCGCCGTTGCCGGGGAGTCTACGCACAAGTCAAGACATACCAAGTACCCATCACAAACTCTTATCCCTCGCATTACATTATTTGCCATTTGCCTCTTGTTTTCCTCTCCCCCACTTCACCCTTGCCGTTTTATTTGCTCTCTCTTTTCGTTCGCCTCTTTTTCGCTCGCTTCTTTTTCGCTCGCTTCTTGTTTGCTTGTGTGTTGGATTGCTTGCTTGCCATGATGGCTCAAGATAATACTAAATTGTGTGACTTTGCCAATACCAACAACAATGATTTCCTTAGCACTCCGATTGCTCCTCTTACCGATGCTGAATCTTGTGAAATTAATGCCGCTTTGCTGAATCTTGTCATGAAAGATCAGTTCGCTGGCCTTCCTAGTGAAGATGCCGCTACCCATTTAAATAGCTTTGTTGATTTGTTTGATATGCAAAAGAAGAAAGATGTGGACAATGATATTGTCAAATTGAAGCTATTTCCTTTTTCGCTTAGAGATCGTGCTAAAACTAGGTTTTCGTCGTTGCCTAAAAATAGTATTGTTTCATGGAATAAGTGCAAAGATGCTTTTATCTCTAAGTATTTTCCTCCCGCTAAGATCATCTCTCTTACAAACGATATTATGAATTTTAAGCAACTTAATCATGAACATGTTGCACAAGCTTGGGAGAGGATGAAATTAATGATACGTAATTGCCCTACACATGGTTTGAATTTATGGATGATTATACAAAAAAATTATGCCGGATTGAATTTTGCTTCTAGAAATCTTTTAGATTCGGCCGCGGGAGGCACTTTTATGGAAATCACTTTAGGAGAAGCTACTAAACTCCTAGATAATATTATGGTTAATTATTCTCAATGGCACACTGAAAGATCTACTAGTAAAAAGGTGCATGCAATTGAAGAGATTAATGTTTTGAGTGGAAAGATGGATGAACTTATGAAATTATTTGCTAAAAAGAGTGTTCCTTCTGATCCCAATGATATGCCTTTGTCTACCTTGATTAAGAATAATAATGAATCTACGGATGTGAATTTTGTTGGTAGGAATAATTTTGGTAACAACGCTTATAGAGGAAATTTTAATCCTAGGCCGTATCCTAGTAATTCCTCTAATAATTATGGTAATTCCTACAACAACTATTATGGAAATTTTAATAAGATTCCCTCTGATTTTGAGACTAGTGTTAAAGAATTTATGATTTCTCAAAAGAATTTCAATGCCTTGCTTGAAGAAAAATTGCCTAAGATTGATGAGTTGGCTAGGAACATGGATAGAATTTCTCTTGATGTTGATTCTTTGAAACTTAGATCTATTCCACCTAAGCATGATATCAATGTGTCTCTCAAAGCCATGAGAATTTCCATTGATGAGTGCAAAGAAAGAACCGCTAGGATGCGTGCTAAGAAAGATTGCTTTATGAAAGCGTGTTCTTCTAGTTTTCATGATAATAAGGATGAAGATCTAAAAGTTATTGATGTGTCCCCTATTAAATCTTTGTTTTGTAATATGAATCTTGATAATGATGAGACTGGAGATGAGTCAACTTTAGTTAAAATGCGTCCCAATGATTCGGAGTTTTTAGGTCTTGATGCAAAAATTGGTAAAAGTGGGATGGAAGAGGTCAAAACTTTACATAGAAATGAACCCACTATTTTGGATTTCAAGGAATTCAATTATGATAATTGTTCTTTAATTTGTATTTCCTTGTTGCAATCCATGCTAAATTCTCCACATGCTTATAGTCAAAATAAGGCTTTTACTAAACATATTGTTGATGCTTTAATGCAATCTTATGAAGAAAATCTTGAATTGTAAGTTTCTATCCCTCGAAAACTTTATGATGAGTGGGAACCTACTATTAAAATCAAAATTAAAGATCATGAATGCTATGCTTTGTGTGATTTGGGTGCTAGTGTTTCCATGATTCCAAAAACTTTGTGTGATATGTTAGGTTTTCACGAATTTGATGATTGTTCTTCAAAATTGCACCTTGCAGATTCCACCGTTAAGAAACCTATGGGAAGAATTAATGATGCTCTTATTGTTGCAAATAGGAATTATGTGTCCGTATATTTCATTGTCCTTGATATAGATTGCAATCCTTCATGTCCTATTATTCTTGGTAGACCTTTCCTTAGAACCTTGGTGCAATTATTGATATGAAAGAAGGGAATATTAGATTCCAATTTCCATTAAGGAAAGGCATGGAACACTTTCCTAGAAAGAAAATTAAATTACCTTATGAATCTATTATGACAGCAACTTATGGATTGCCTACCAAAGATGGCAATACCTAGATCTATCCTTGTTTTTATGCCTAGCTAGGGGCGTTAAACTATAGCACTTGTTGGGAGGCAACCCAATTTTTTTTTGTTTTTTGTTTTTTTGGTTCTGTTTAGTAATAAATCTTTGATCTAGACTCTGGTTAGATTTGTTTTTGTATTTTAATTAGTTTTTGTGCCAAGTAGAACCAATAGGATCTTCTTGGGTGATAATTATTTGATCTTGCTGAAAAAGACAAAAACTTTGCGCTCACGAATATAATTGTTTAAACTTACCAGAACGTGATAAAATTCCTATTATTTTTGCAGTAGATCACTACACAAATAGTCCAGGTTGTCCTAGTTTTTCAGGATTTTTGGAGTACCAGAAGTTTCTGAACAAATCTGATTACTATAGACTGTTATGTTTTTGACAGATTCTGTTTTTCGTGTGTTGTTTGCTTATTTTGATGAATCTATGGCTAGTAATGGAGTTTATGAACCATATAGAAGTTGGAATACAGTAGGTTTAACACCAATATAAATAAAGAATGAGTTAATTACAGTACCTTGAAGTGGTATTTTGTTTTCTTTCGCTAACGGAGCTCACGAGATTTTCTGTTAAGTTTTGTGTTGTGAAGTTTTCAAGTTTTGGGTAAAGATTTGATGGATTATGGAACAAGGAGTGGCAAAAGCCTAAGCTTGGGGATTCCCAAGGCACCCCAAGGTAAAATCCAAGGACACCAAACTCCTAAGCTTGGGGATGCCCCGGAAGGCATCCCCTCTTTTGTCTTCACCCATCGGTAACTTTACTTGGAGCTATATTTTTATTCACCACACGATATGTGTTTTGCTTGGAGCGTCTTGCATGAATTGAGTCTTTGCTTTTTGGTTTACCACAATCATCCTTGCTGTACACACCTTTTGGGAGAGACACACATTATTCGGAATTTATTAGAATACTCTTTATGCCTCACTTATATCTTTTGAGTTAAACAATTTTGCTCTAGTGCTTCACTTATATCTTTTAGAGAACGGCGGTGGTTCTATTTTATAGAAATAATTGATCTCTCAGGCTTCACTTATATTATTTTGAGAGCCCTTTAGAACAGCATGATAATTTGCTTTGGTTATAAAATTAGTCCTAATATGATAGGCATCCAAGATAAAAACTTTAGAGTGCGTTGAATACTAAGAGAAATTTGATACTTGATGATTGTTTTGAGATATGGAGATAGTGATATTAAATTTGTGCTAGTTGAGTAGTTGTGAATTTGAGAAATAGTTGTGTTGAAGTTTGCAAGTCCCTTAGCATGCACGTATGGTAAATGTTGTGTAACAAATTTGAAACATGAGGTGTTCTTTGATTGTCATCCTTATGAGTGGCGGTCGGGGACGAGTGATGGTCTTTTCCTACCAATCTATCCCGCTAGGAGCATGCACGTAGTGCTTGGTTTTTTATGACTTGTAGATTTTTGCAACAAGTATGTGAGTTCTTTATGACTAATGTTGAGTCCATGGATTATACGCACTCACAACCTTCCATCTTTGCTAGCCTCTTCGGTACCGTGCATTGCCCTTTCTCACCTTGAGAGTTGGTGCAAACTTCGCCGGTGCATCCAAACCCCGTGATACGATGCACTCTATCACACATAAACCTCCTTATATCTTCCTCAAAACAGCCACCATACCTACCTATTATGGCATTTCCAAAGCAATTCCGAGATATATTGCCATGCAACTTTCCACCGTTCCGTTTATTATGACACACTTCATCATTGTCATATTGCCTTGCATGATCATGTAGTTGACATCGTACTTGTGGCAAAGCCACCATGCATATTCTTTCATACACGTCACTCTTGATTCATTGCCCATCCCGGTACACCGCCGGAGGCATTTATAGAGTCATATTTTGTTCTAGTATCGAGTTGTAATCATTGAGCTATAAATAAATAGAAGTGTGATGAGCATCATTAATAGAGCATTGTCCCAAATAAATAAATAAAAAGAGAAATGCCAAAAAAAGAAAAAAATACAAAAGGAAAATAAAAGGGACAATGCTACTATCCTTTTCCACACTTGTGCTTCAAAGTAGCACCATGATCTTTATGACAGAGGGTCTCTTGTTTTGTCACTTTCATATACTAGTGGGAATTTTTCATTATAGAACTTGTCTTGTATATTCAACCAATGGGCTTGCTCAAATGCCCTAGGTCTTCGTGAGCAAGCAAGTTGGATGCACACCCACTTAGTTTCTTTTGTTGAGCTTTCATACATTTGTAGCTCTAGTGCATCCGTTGCATGGCAATCTCTACTCCTTGCATTGACATCAACTGATGGGCATCTCCCTAGCCCGTTGATTAGCCGCATCAATGTGAGACTTTCTCATTTTTTGTCTTCTCCACACAACCCCCATCATCATATTCTATTCCACCCATAGTGCTATATCCATGGCTCACGCTCATGTATTGCGTGAAAGTTGAAAAAAGTTTGAGATTACTAAAGTATGAAACAATTGCTTGGCTTGTCATCGGGGTTGTGCAAGATGAGAGCATTCTTGTGTGACGAAAATGAAGCATGGCCAAACTATATGATTTTGTAGGGATGAGCTTTCTTTGGCTATGTTATTTTGAGAAGACATAATTGCTTGGTTAGTATGCTTGAAGTATTATTATTTTTATGTCAACATTAAACTTTTATGTTGAAGAATATGCTAAGTAGCATTCCACATCAAAAATTCTGTTTTTATCATTTACCTACTCGAGGATGAGCAGGAATTAAGCTTGGGGATGCTTGATACGTCTCCAACGTATCTATAATTTTTGATTGCTCCATGCTATTATATATTCTGTTTTGGATGTTTAATGGGCTTTATTATACACTTTTATATTATTTTTGGGACTAACAATTAACCCAAGGCCTAGTGCAAATTGCTGTTTTTGCCTATTTAAGTGTGTCGCAGAAAAGGAATATCAAACGGAGTCCAAACGGAATGAAACCTTCGGGAGCGTGATCTTTGGAACAAACATGATCCAGAGGACTTGGAGTGGACGTCAAGAAATCAACGAGGAGGACACGAGGCAGGGAGGCACGCCTGCCCCCCTGGGCACGCCCCCCACCCTCGTGGGCCCCTCGTGGCTCCACCGACCTACTTTTTCCTCCTATATATACCTATGTAGCCCGAAACCATCCAGGAGCACCACGAAACCCTAGTTCCACCCCCACAACCTTCTGTACCCGTGAGATCCCATCTTGGGGCCTTTTCCGGCGCTCCGCCAGAGGGGGAATCGATCACGGAGGGCTTCTACATCAACACCATAGCCTCTCCGATGATGTGTGAGTAGTTTACCACAGACCTTCGGGTCCATAGTTATTAGCTAGATGGCTTCTTCTCTCTCTTTGGATCTCAGTACAAAGTTATCCTCGATCTTCTTGGAGTTCTATTCGAGATAACTCTTTTTGCGGTGTGTTTGTCGAGATCCGATGAATTATGGGTTTATGATCAAGATTATCTATGAACTATATTTGAATCTTCTTTGAATTCTTTTATGTATGATTGGTTATCTTTGCAAGTCTCTTTGAATTATCAGTTTGGTTTGGCCTACTAGATTGATCTTTGTTGCAATGGGAGAAGTGCTTAGATTTGGGTTCGATCATGCGGTGATCGATCCCTGTGACAGTAGGGGAAATGACACGTATTGTATTGTTGCCATCGAGGATAAAAAGATGGGGTTTATATCATATTGCTTGAGTTTATCCCTACATCATGTCATCTTGCCTAATGCGTTACTCTGTTCTTATGGACTTAATACTCTAGATGCATGCTGGATAGCGGTCGATGTGTGGAGTAATAGTAGTAGATGCAGGGAGGAGTCGGTCAACTTGTTGTGGACGTGATGCCTATATACATGATCATGCCTAGATATTCTCAGAACTATGCACTTTTCTATCAATTGCTCAACAGTAATTTGTTCACCCACCGTAATACTTATGCTATCTTGAGAGAAGCCACTAGTGAAACCTATGGCCCCCGGGTCTATTCTCCATCATATAAGTTTACATCTATTTTACTTTGCGTTCTTTACTTTCACTCTTTATCAGAAAATACCAAAAATATTATCTGATCATCTCTATCAGATCTCACTTTTGCAAGTGGCCGTGAAGGGATTGACAACCCCTTTATCGTGTTGGTTGCAAGGTTCTTATTTGTTTGTGTAGGTACGAGGGACTTGCGTGTGGCCTCCTACTGGATTGATACATTGGTTCTGAAAAACTGAGGGAAATACTTACGCTACTTTGTTGCATCACCCTTTCCTCTTCAAGGGAAAGACCAACGCATGCTCAAGAGGTAGCACAACCAAGGACACAGATTTGAATTTTCAACTAATTTATATGCATTAGAGCATGTGCATGTAGTTCAAATTTGGATTATGCACATAAATGCATTGAAAACTCAATTAATGCATAAAAATGTCCAAATGAACCCCGAAAAATCCCAAAAATTAACACACCACTCCTGTTGTTCTATGTTGACACTAGGAAAAAATTGAAACTGAGAAGAGGCAATGGATATCGTTTCGTCCAGAAAGGTGAAACGTTCCCTACCGAAACCATCACGCTTGTTGTGAGAAGCTCTGGTTTGTGAGAAGCATATCCCCCCCCAAATGGGACAAAACATTTACCACGACATGTTGATGCCACTCCATGACAACATGCCAAGTTTCATGAATTTCAGACGAGCTTTGGATTTACTAGAATTTAAAAACCAGGTATTTCAACGTTTGCGGCTGAGTGATGGTGGCAGGGTGTTTGACATTCATTCTCATTTCTTGCATGGGACCTAAGCATGCAACCAAGGACACAGATTTGAATTTTCAACTAATTTATATGCATTAGAGCATGTGCCTATTGTTCAAATTTGAATTATGCACATGAATGCATAGAAAATCAGTTAATGTATAAAAATGTCCAAGCAAACCCTAAAAAATCCCAAAAATTGACACAACACTCCTGTTGTTCTATGTTGACACTAGGAAAAACTTTGAAATCGAGAAGAGGCCACGAATATCGTTTCATCCAGAAAGGTGAAACGTTCCGTACCGAAACCATCACACTTGTTGTGAAAAGCTCCGGTTTATAAGAAGCTTATACCCAAACCCGCCCCAAATGGGACAAAAAATTTATAGCGGCATGTTGATGCTGCTCCATGATAGCATGCCAAGTTTCATGAATTTGGGACGAATTTTGGATTTACTAGAATTACAAAAGCAAGTACGTCGACGTTTGCCGGAGAGCCACGGTGTCGTGGTGTTCGAATTTCATCCCCATTTCTTGCATGGGACATAAGCTTAAACCCATGGACACATATATGATTTTACAACCCATGTTGGTGCACCGGAGCATGTACATGTAGTTTAATGTTGAATTGTGCACCTGAAATGGCTAGAAAACCAATTTAATGTATAAAATGTTCAAATGAACCCTGAATAATTCCAATTCTTTTACGACACACATATAGTTGCATGTTCACTGTAGATAAAAGGTCTAGCAATTCAAACACCATCCATTGCCGCTGTGTCCCCATTATGTAATTCAAATCAAGATGAAAAATCAAGTAGATCCCACATAGTTTATTATCACCAACCATGTGAGATGCAGCACAAAATATCCTGTAGCACCGTCGGTGTATAGTACGCCTATGGCTTACTTGAGAAGGTGCATCGGCTGCAGTCCACAGCCGGCGTCTCAAGCACACTAGCTCGCTCCCCAAATATCATTTCACCGTTCAATCATTGCCGGTGAAAGATGGGCACATGGACCCGCGTTGTGAGGGCAACTTCGGTAGCCCACTCCAGCGAGAGCGCGGCCGCAGCCGCCATGCTCGTGCTAACAAGGTGCATGAGCACGGCCGCAATCTGCGACCGGGCGGCAAAGGCAGCCCAAACGGCCACTATTGCTTCTTAGGTGGCGGCAGCAACATCTGCCTCGGGGATAGCAACTGGAGAGAGCGGCACAACAGCTGTCCGTTCTGTAGCGGTGGCCTTAGCCATGATGGAGGCCGCCCATGACCAGCTCGTGGCGGTCACGGCACAAATCGAATGAAGCTTCTCCGACAATGGTCAAGAACCCACGGCCGAAGAGTTGGCAATCGCCGAGAGTGTTCGAGCAGTCGTCCGTTCCTCTGCCGCATACCTTGTGACAATGGAGCCCGTCCAAGCCCAGATCCCGGCCGACCACACCCAGCTCGTGGCGGCCTTTTCAAAAGAGATGGCGGACGCGGATGGCGAGATGCTTGTCGAGTATGGTGCGATGGATGCCATGGAGCCCCTTCCCCAGGAGATCGTCGGGCACGAGCTGGACATGGAGGCGGCGGCGGAGATCAACAAGCACTAGCAGTAGTAGTACTCTTTGTTTTGTTTAATTAAAAGCGCCGGTCTTTAATTTGTTAGAGTAATGTTTAGGTCAGCTAGCTCTGTTTAATTGCTGAACTTGCTTAATTAAGAAGTGTGGGTGTGCTGTAGTCTCCTTTGTGTACCCAAATTATGTAATGACGTGGATGACCACTGTAACCAGGAAAATTCGAACCACAAATTTTAACGTTCAAACTCATCACACACGGGTTAAGCTATCTGAATCGTTTGTGATGTTCATATATTGTACACAGTTCTGAATAAGGGACCGTGTCTGATGACACTTTGCGCGCCAGTTTTTTCGCTGAAGCGATTCCAAATTTCCGGCTTCCGTGGAAATATCTACCTCCCCGCCCCCTCCCCCTTACCAAAAGCCACATTTCTCCTGTTTCTGCCTTCGTTTCCAAGTTGAAACCTTCATTCCTTGCTTGCAGCGCCGCCGCCTCGCCAGCGACCCTCCTTCATGCTGCTCGGCCTCGTCTATCCAGGCAGGTAATCCACACCCGACCCCCATCCTCCTCCTCCTTCCACATCCCACATGCCCCGACCGCCGGTGCGAAACCTTCCACCCAAATCACCGACCCCTCCACCGAATAAGCGCCGCCCTAAGCCACGGTGCACGCAGTATAGCCAGGATCTCAAGGAGCATCTGTCAGCGGAGAAGCAAATCACGGTCGCACGCACGGATGAGGTCGCGATGGCTGCCATTCGTGCCGACCCCCGGATCTTGGAGGAGCACCTTGCCATTTGCTAGCTACACCGGTTAAGCATTCTCGGATTACCCGTTGCGTGTGCTGTTCCTGTCTTTCCTTCACAAATTCTAGTGAATTGTTCTATCTAATTTTACCATGCAATCTGTTGCTCTAGTGTATATGTTCTATATGTCGTGCACTGTGGTGCTCACTTATTAACTATTTTGTTAATTAGTTGTCGTCTTCAGTTAACTGTTTGGTTCAATTCTGCAAATGTGATGTTCAATTCTTTAGGTTGCAATTTTGTATTGCCTTCCATGTGATAAATAAATCGAATTTATCTTTACAAAGTACATGAGAAACGAATACAATTGGTATATTTCCAAGTTGTCAAGCATGCTTGGTTTGGTTATACATTGTGCAATGTGGTGCTCAATTAACGTTTGGTTCATTTGTGTTATGATGTTTAGTTAAATGTTTGGTTCAATTCTGCAATGCAATGTTCAATAGTTGTGGGTGCATTCTGTTATTGTATACCATGTGAGGAATAAATTGAATTTGGCTATAGTAAATACATGTGAAACAAATACAATTGCTATATTTCCAAGTTGTTAAGGATGCTTGGTTTGGTTAACTGTCTGATCTTCTATTAGGAGTTTGTTATATTGTGCAATGTGGTGCTCAATTAATGTTTGGTTCATTTGTTGTGATTTTTAGTTAACTGCTTGGTTCAATTCTGCAATGCGATGTCCAATTGTCGTGGGTAGAATTTTGTATTGTTGTGCATGTGAGGAATAAATCGAATTTGGCTGCACTTAATACATGAGAAACATATACAAGTGCTATATTTTCTAGTTCTTAATCATGCTTGGTTTGGATAAATGGGTTTTCCATGTGGCTTGAATTAATCTGATGAATCTGCAATGTGCTTATTTTTCATCAACATATTTTACTGATAGCATGTGAACCCTTACTTAACCTGATGACTAACTACCTTATATGTGTTGCAGGGAAACAATGAGAAGCACTAAGGTTTACAATCGAGGTTAGCACGTGCATGGTCCGTTGTCTAATAGCACATTATTATGCAATTGCAGGAACCATTCTAATATTTAGGTTTTTAACAATTTGGTCTTGCACATGTAGGTCCCGCTGTGAGAGGTTTTGACCCACTGTTCGATCCTTTTTGCATATGGGGAAATGAGTTGTCCACGAATATCAATCAAGCCAAGAAACTCAGAAAGATTGTTAGGATAAAGAAATTAGCAACAAAAAACAACAAGATCTTTGTCTGCACAATGAAGAAGACATGAGTTCACTACAAGATGGTACTAACTATTATACCTTGCCTTTTTTTATTCCTTTGCCCCATTTCCAATATAGAGAAGATATTTATGCACATCCTTGTTTTCAGGCCTTTCCAAAGTAGTTCACTGATGATTACCTCTCAAACCACCTCAATGGTCAGGAGGCGAGGAAGGTTTTCATACCACACCCATGGTTCAATATTGAAGTGTTCCTAAAGAGGACGAAGGGCGGACAGTCAATCGTCAACAAACACTAGCCTAAAGTTGCAATGACATTCAACATGAATGAAGGCTCAATATTCGCCTTTTGCTTCAGCAATTTACCAGATGAGATGCGTCTGTCTATATAATGTCTATGATGCTAATTTTGAAAGGTTCTACATGCTGCATGTGAAACTTGGTGCTGGTGCAGTTGTGTAATAGGGTAGCTGAGTGTTGAAGCTATATCATGTTGTACTCTGATGTATTTCAATTATGAAATCCTGCTTCCTTAACATGGAAATTAAATATATTATGTGCTCAATATGAATGTCAATTAGATTAATAAATGGATTATTAATAATAGGGCAATTAGCCTACTAATTGGGTTTTGCTATTGCAAACGGTTATTCAGAAAATACCATGGGCGATGACCTTAGGCAATGCACACAGTTTCTAGGAATAAACCGTGTTGGATCAGTGAACAATCACACACGACCTTCTCTTGAAAACTGTTTGCGTTAGGCCACCTTGCGCAAACGTTTACCACATAAAAACTATGTGTGATGGATAGTCTTTGCCACACAGTTTCTTCTACGCACCGTGAGTGATGCATTCAATAACACAAACGATAAAATTGTTAATATCGTGTGCAATGGCAACGCTATCACAAACGATTTAACGGGAAAAATTGTGTGTGATGTACCTGTGAACGAAAACATTTTCCTTGGAGCGACTGTGTGGGATGTACATACGAATGGAAACGTTTAGCGGCGAATGACTGTGTGGGATGTACTTGCGACCGAAAATTTTTTTGCATGTATAATTGTATTTTTTTAGCTCTACTGTATGTATTTCCGTATTTGAGCGCTCACCGGTCGCACATGACCTAATTTTGCCGAGTGTGTGTGCCAGGAGGGCATATCCCCGATGGTTTCTGGGTCCTGTGGGAAGGAGCCCCCTATCACCGTCACTCACTAGACGACGGTTCAAAATGCCGTCGCGGAAAGGGGTTAAAAGCCGTTTGTATAGCACCGACGCGTACCGGTGAACGATTTAACGGGAAAAATTGTGTGTGATGTACCTCGAACAGAAATGTTTTCCTTGGAGCGACTGTGTGGGATGTATATATGAATGGAAACATTTGGCGGGGACTAACTGTGTAGGATGAACTCACGACCGGAAATGATTTTGCATGTATTATTGAATTTTTTTAGCACTATTGTACGTATAACCGTATTTGATCGCTCGTCGGTTGCACACGACCTCATTTTGCCGAGCGTGTGTGCCAGGAGGCATATCCCCGATGGTTTCTGGGTCGTGTGGGAAGGACCCTCCCCGTATCACAGTCACTCACTAGGTGACAGTTCCAAATGCTGTCGCACAAAGGGGTTAAAAACCGTTTGTATAGCACCTCGTTGTACTAGTGAGAGGATGATGCAGTACAATAGAGATAAGTATTTCCCTCAGTTATGAAACCAAGGTTATCAATCAAGTAGGATAACCAAACAACACTATGTAAATAGCACCTACACACAAACAACAAATACTTGCAACCCAACACGTAGAAGGGTTGTCAATCCCTCAATGGTTATGAGCAAGATTAAATTGTATAGTTTTTGATAGATAGATCTGACAAAAAATACAAAAGAAAATAAATAAAAGAAAATTACAGGGACGTATTTTTAGTTTTAATATATGATAAAACATAGACCCGGGGACCATAGTTTTCGCTGGAGGCTTCTCTCGAGAAAATAGCATACAGTGGGTAAACAAATTACTGTTGGGCAATTGATAGAAAAGCAAATAATTATGACTATATCCAAGGGAATGATCATATATAGGCATCACATCCAAGATTAGTAGACCGAAACGACTCTACATCTACTACTATTACTCCACACATCAACCGCTATCCAGCATGCATCTAGTGTATTAAGTTCATGGAAAAATGGAGTAACGCTTCAAGTAAGATGACATGATGTAGAAAAGATAAACTCACATATGAATAAACCCCATCTTGTTACCCTTAATAGCAATGATACATATGTTTCATGTCCGTTTTTGTCACTGGGATTGAGCACCGCAAGATCGAACCCATTACAAAGCACCTCTTCCCATGGCAAGATAAATCAATCTAGTTGGCCAAACCAAACCAATAAATTGGATGTAGCGACCCGACCCGAATGGATCAAGTCTCTGTGCTTAAGTGTCATCCCTGGATCGGTATGCTGACACACACAGTACTCGAAGGATTTATAACAGAGGTAAATCACATGTATAAAATAACGTAAATACTATTACCTCAATCCAATATAGCGGAAGCAACAAGGTTGTGGATTCCCATCAACACCAACGGCAAAGTTGAGTGTAGAAATCGTAACCCTAACGTATCACTTACTCGTCATAAGAAAACCTGCAACATGAGACGTTGCAGCCCGAAACGGGTCAGTACATTGAATGTACTGGCAAATTCACACCATAGAGAATGATGAATAATGGCTATCACTACATGCATATATGGCTGGTGGAAAAGCTCTCTGGTTATAATGTTCTTGCAAAAAGCCAATTTTTCCCTACTGCAAAGGAATAAATTTTATTAAATATCATGGTGGTTGTTAAACATTGATAATGGTTGACAGCATCCTTAATCCCAATTAAAAGTAATCATTAACATCCCAACAAAATTAATTAAAGTAACATGATGAGATCAACATGATAATCCAAGAACTAGATACTCAAGATGTCCATAACCGGGGACACGGCTAATCATGATTAGTTTGTGCACTCTGCAGAGGTTTGCGCACTTTTCCCCACAAGACTCGATCGCCTCCATTGATTTCTCGCACTACATGGTGTTTGAGAAACGGATGACCGAGACATAGTCTTTCAGAAGGCTAGCACCTTACGTTGGATAGACCGGTACACCTACTTTCCCCTACATCTGCTAGTCTACCCTGTAAGAGTTCGCACGACTTAGTCAACTACGCCAGAGCCCATAATGGCTTGTGGCTGCACACGGAAGTTACTAGCATGAATGATCTTATGATCCCTTTGAGCCTGGGTGGCGGTCCAAAAGAAAACAGGCAAGTCCTGATAGAAACCAGGTGCCTCAATCCACCCAGATGTGTATTTAAGTTGCCACCTTAAGTAAACCATTAAAATTAACAAACTCACATCTGTCATGGATATCACTCACCCAATCCACGTCTACTAGCATAGCATGGCATAATAAGCAAACGTAGAAGTAACTCCCAAAGGTTTCATAAGTAAAACAGGTGATAGGTACTACCTCATCTACTTCCCAACCCACAATTAATTAGATCCTAATCATGCAGTGTTTGAGGATTGATCTAATGCAATAAAACTGGGTAGTAGAAAAGGTATGATCAAAGTGTTACTTGCCTGCAATGTTGATGAAGATGATTCGCACTCAACACACTCGATAGATCTACTCGTCACACTCCGGTCAATCTATCGCAAGCAAGCAATAGTAACCATACATAAGCAATCACTCAAAAGATCAGAAAGATCGAAGAAAACGATTCGGAAAACATCAAAACCAAGCAAATAACTCTTGCAACATAAAACAATTTCTAACAGTATCAACATTATGTGAGTTTGGCCTTATCAGAAAGTTTAGGTCAAGAGCTTCGATTTGCAAAAAGAATCAACACAAACGGAGTTACGAAACTCAAGTTATGATCAAACGATGTTTGAATACAAATATGTTTGAATTCAAATTTTAAAACTTTCAAAAACATGTTCAAGTTGTTTTACTAGATAGACCAGATCATAACGAAGAAGTGGGCGTTGGTTTCATCTAATTTGGATTAACGGGTGAAAAGATACGAAGGTTTTAAGATTAGGGACTAATATGTAAAATAATTATTCACAAACGGGTCCCTGGCGGAAATTAAAAAGAAAAAAAATAAACAACGAACGTTCGCTGCGAAACGCTAACGAATGAATATATCCACTGTTTAGGACTAAACAGCGAATTCGCTCACTAAAACTACTAACTAGAAAACGTTTACTAATTAACAGATTTAATTAGGAAAACCGGGTTTAGGGAAAACCGAGATAATCCTAAATAAACCGGGTCGAAACAACGGCTATACTGGTTCGGTCCGCAGGTCGTCGGCGGAGGCGGTTTCCGGCGAGATCCGCGGCGACGGCGGGGTGGGGCGGTGGCTGCGCGGCGCAGGAAGGCGGCGCAGGCGAGCGGCGAGGGAAGGCGGCGAGCGGCGGATGCAGCAGAGGGCGGCGCGGGCGAGCAGCGGCGCGGGCGCATGAGATGCGGCGGCGGCGGAGAGCGAGGAGCGGCGCGGCGGAGCAGAGAGAGAGGCAGGGTCGGGCTGCGGCTTAAATAGGCGGAGGGGGCGACGGGATGGCGTGGAGGAGGGGTCAAGGGGGAGGCGGCGAGGAGGAGTCCGCGGCGGGGACGACTCGGACGCCGAGGCGGCGGCGGTGGCGTGCGAGATCCGGCCTCCTGCGTGAGGTCGGGGACGGCGTGGCTGGGCTGGGCTTGGCCTGGCCCGGTTGGGTGCTAGGCCGGCCCAGTCCGCGAGGAACTTTGTTTTTTTTTACATTTTCCCAGAAAAAATAAATAAAAACAAATTAAATTAAAATATTATATAGGCATATAATATATCAAAAATTTTAGAAAAAGATTTCCTACAAGCTGAACATTTTTGTAACTTCAAACAAAATCTAAAAAAATCCAGATAATTCAAAGAGTGCTACTGGTCTAATAAAATCCAATAAAAATCATTTTAAAAATACCAAAATGATATCAAATTTATTTCTCTCCAATTTTCTGATGTAGGGAATCATATTACCCTATTTTCCATGTATTTTATTTTTGGAGAAAAATAATTTGAATAAAACTCAAATAACTCCAAATTGAAAATAAATTCAAAAGAACTTTGAATTTAATTCTTTGAAACTCCCAACTCGTATTTCATATAATTTGAAGAAGTCATTTTATCTTCTCTCATGAAAATCATTGAGCTGCATGAAGTTTATGAATTGAAATATTTCCAAATGAAATTCAATTATTTTCAAATACACTTTCATTTAATTTAAATGGAAGAAGTCATATCATCTTCGCTCAAGGGTTTTGTAATTGAAAAGAATTTGAATTCATGGAGGTCAGAAAGAAAATATGAAAGTTTGGGAAAGTCCTTTTATTCCCTCTCATTTAACTTTCAAAAAGTTTTGAATTCACTCACTTTCAGACAATCAATCAAATCTATCTATTTATCATAACATTCCAAAATTTAGAATTTTGGGATGTTACAAACCTACCACCCTTAAAATGAATCTCATCCTCGAGATTCGGAGGGGCTAGAAAGAAATAGGTTAGGGTTTGGAGGTCTTCTCAAAATCCATCGATCATCACAGGGGGTCTGGGGTACTACCACCCTAAGAAACATTGTTACGGTCTCATCAATATTCATATACTCCATCCTTATTCTTGACAGGGCCGGTCTTCTCAAGTTCTCAGAAAAATTTCTTCTCCGGCTCTTCCGGTAGCGGCATAACCTTTACCACAATTCTTCTGTCCTTTCATCTTGGTAAGGTTATTCCGGGACTGGGTCTTCTTAGCTGACGGGTTTGGCGCCAATACTAAACAACTATCGATATCTCATGGTTGTCAACAATTTATGGTTTCTCCTGCAGGAAATGGGTCTGGTTGAACCTCACCGTATAACCTACGATTGGCAGCAGCTGCCTTGTACAAGGAAAAAATCTTATACCATTCTAAGGTTTAAACAGGGTTTTGATCGTCATCTCTTTACTATAGGTAAGTCACTCAGATTTACCATCCCACATAGCAAGGCGAATAATAAGAGTAAGTCGGTATGGTGATCAATCCATCCCGCACCCAAATCATTACCATGTATATGGTTTAGCGAATCTCGCATTCTAACACTCGATCATCCTCACAAGCATTGCAGAATTTCTCTAGTCGACGAACCAAGTTCGGATAA
Organism: Aegilops umbellulata; assembly: GCA_032464435.1. Taxonomy (NCBI): domain Eukaryota; kingdom Viridiplantae; phylum Streptophyta; class Magnoliopsida; order Poales; family Poaceae; genus Aegilops; species Aegilops umbellulata. Next base: position 315,154,679 of record CP136055.1, on the reverse strand, counting down.
ATCCATTGATCCTGCAAGCCAAACAAACATCTATCGTTCCTTCACAACTCTCAGGTTTGCGTTACTCCTATAAGATCGTCTATCGATAAAATCATAACTTCTTCCAGGGTTTTACCTTCAGCAAGGGTGCGCTTGCTTCTTTGCAGGTCCTGGGGCCTGTGGGTTATGGCCCATCTCATCACTTGCAAACCTTGAACTCATCATCGGGGCAACTGGTCATTATTCCAACTTCCAACTTCCTAGTATTCTTAAATCCATCCAATTGTACTGTCTTCCTTCCTTCTATTGGCACCAAACTAGGACATGATTACTCAGACTCATCATGGAATTTTCCATTGATCCATATTTCCAACATCATACCTCCTTTATATCCAATAGTAATTCATCTCTTCATCCTCGTGGAATATCCCTCATACAGAGATAAAAAATTATACTCATGAAGTCCATATCCCACTTCGTGGAACATCATTATCCTTTCCAGGGTCAAGCGTCCTTACAGGGGAATATTGGCCATCTCTGCATGGCACGTCTTCAACGGGGAAACGTGAAACACATCATGAGCTCCTGACAGTCCTTCGGGTAACTCCAACTTGTAGGCCACTTCTCTCATACGCTCCAAAATTCGGTATGGTCCTACAAATCTTGGGGCTAACTTTTCCTTAACTCCAATTTGTTTAACTCCTCACAGAGGTGGCACACGAAGACATGCTCTGTCTCCAATTTCATAGACTACCTCCTTGCGATTTCGAGTCTGCATAACTCTTCTGCCTGGACTGAGCTACCTTCAGTCTATCTCGAATCAACTTAACATTCTCTTCTGACTCCTTGATCACATTTGGTCCAAACAACTAACGATCTCCAACTTCATCCCACACACTCTTGGGGTATCAAACATATCGAGACAAAACTCGTATTCATTTTGTTCGAAATCCACTCGGTGGTGTATCCTTATCTTTTTCAGGGTCAATGGTTCTTACAGGGTACTACTACCCTTAATATGCTCCAATATTCCATAGACCATATTTCTCATATTCCTCGAAAATGGTCAACATCTTTCCTCACAGAGTAACTCATAAAACCAAATTAGTACCAACACCGCTAACTTTATTTATTCTCAAATCATTACAATCTCCTGTTTTTCCATTACATGCCTCAACTCAACACCTCAATATAAAGGAAAATGTTCTTACTACTACTACTACTAGTAATTGGCACGTGCTTTGCACGTTGATAGCATGTATGTCAACAATTCATGCTGGCATCTTCCATTTTTAAATAGTTGTAACTCACTATTTATTTTTTCTAGTCATACAACCATCCTACATCTTCTATTCCTTAGGTACAACTCACTACCTATTTTTTCTAGCCATGAAACTATATCTTCTATCTAAATAGCTCCAACTACCAATTTTTTCAGCCATGCAACCATGCCACATAATAGAGTATGAATGCAAGTCACGAATTGCATTTTCTTTTTTGCATTACTCTATGCATGCAATGTTGACACATCACCAATTCATGCAAATTAGTCATAAGACATTTTTTGGATTAGAATTCATCCTTCACATTTTGTTAAAAATGATATTCTTTTAACTGCAATCATATTTTTCACTTTCTATATGCTTTGTATTTTTTATTTTAAGCATACATTTGCTTTCCATTAGTTTAGATGTTTTAGCTACCATTTATGCTTTTTTTAGCAAGGTTCTTGCATCAACGCACCGAGCATCATCTAATTTCGTAAAATATATATGCATGACAAACCTGTAGCACTTGATTATAATTATCGTTTCTGCTTATATACACTTTCTTATGTCACTTTCCCTTTCTCTGAGTGTATATTGTGAAAACTATTATGTCGGCGCAGATCTTTGGACCATGGCGGTCAATGCACATAATTGAAAAAAAGAGTCAAAACTTTTTTAACAAACATGACCTAGCATAATAGTTGTGTAAAAAATTTCACGGGAAATGACCATCGTGGTATCCTCGGCAATAAAAAATCACAAGTCCGAAAAATATGAATAGTAACTTTTATATAGTATCAATTTTGTTTTTTTTTATCCGGAATACCCTGGTTGTCATTCCTAGCGAAAATTTTCATTTTAGTATTAAACTAAAGTCATATTTCTTACAAAAAAGTTTCAAATTTGTTTGACTATTTTTGATATAATTTTTGAAAAAGATCCATTAGGGGTGCAATGGGACGTGAGACCCATTGGCCATTTCTGCTATTATCTCACGTTTTGTATTGGAGCTAATCTTGTCACCTTTTTTCCTTGTGGGTTGAATCATGTCACGTTATCATTGTTCTTTAGGGGCTCATGTCACCTTATCTCTTCTTCTTTCACCCGCCAAAAAAAATCTCTTCTTCTTTTTTTGAGGATCTCAGGTCACGTTATCTGAGATTGTACCACGTCATCGATTGGGAAGAAGAAATTCCAATATGGCCCACTTGCCCACCTGAGCAGGCCCATGAATACCCAGCTTTTCGAGACAAATGCTGAGCAAATCCATCTACGCATCTCTCGAACTATCCCGTCTCTTCTGTCGTCGCTTCTTCTCGTTTCCAGTTGACCAGTGTTGTATCTTAGATCCGCCACATAACCTTCTCTACCACATCACTGCTGTTCCTCACCTCGTCGATGTCACTGGCCGCCACTTAAAGGAGTATAGTTTCACGGGCCTCCCAGGCAGTCATCTCCGACCTCCTCCCGGCCACCATGGCTTTGGCTGATCCCGTCATCCCGCAGTCTCCGGCCTCCTCCCGGTCACCATGGCTTTGGCCGATCCTTTAATCCCTGGCCTTCTCCCGGCCACCATGGTTTGGCTGATCCGCGATTTCACGCACATTCTTCCCGAATGACCTGACGACATGCGAGCGTGCCGTGTGGGGAAGCGGATGGCTGAGACAACGTGAAATTTTTGCTCGTGCAATACCAGTGGGGAATAAAGCTTGGGCAACAAAGCAAGGTAGCGCCGAATAGGTGGATCATGAGATAGCGAAGCATAGGTGGCATGATGGCTCATTTCATCGGACGTGGGATAGAGCAGGCGCCGATGGGAGAGACGAAGAAGCGATTGGAGGCAGAAAGGCGGTGGACAGGGGCCGGGGAGGCGAGGCCGCATAGCAGGAGGAAGGCGAGCACGCTGACACAGCTAGGTAGGTGCTTTGCTTTTCAGCCGTTGGATGCCAAAATCAATGGCTCACGCTGTAGGGATTTACCACATCCTAGCCATTGGATGTGTAGATCGAATGGCCTACATTCATAGTTATTCCCACACTATATAATGGTATAGATATTTCTTCTGTTACAAACTCAACTATGTATCTCAAGTCTCCTTCTCCTTCGGACAATCTCTAGCAAAGTGCCCTGCTTCATTACAACGGAAACATATTACTTCTGACAAATCTCGAGGTTTCCTTGTGATTATATAGCCTCCTGGGGTCCTCGTCTTCCCTTTTGGGCAATCATTGAAGTAGTGTCCTGAATTTTTGCACCTGAAACATGTGATATGACTCAGGTCTTTCCTGGAATCCAATCTACTTCTCTTTCTGGACTTTTCCATTCCAATCAGAGCTTCTATTTCCTGTGGGTTATATTCTACTTCCTCCGTCGGGAATTCTACTAGATTCCCCTTCATACAATTCTGGGAGATGTGTCCTTCTTCTCCACATGAATAGCAAGACTTGGTGCAGGGTTTAATTGGTTCTTCTTTGGGTGTGTCCTCCACCTCTTCCTTCATCACAGGTTCTTTTAAAACTCCCATTAGGGCTCCTTTCATTGCTTCTTTTTTCTGCTGGATGGTTCTTTGTACCATGGGGTAAATGTGACACTGTGCAGGGTAGTGGGTAGTCCCTTCACACAAGAAACAAGTGATCTGCCTAGTTGGGCATTTTTCAGATGGGTGACTTCCTTCACAATTAGGGCATTCATCCTTGTGTTCTTTATGGTTGTGTCCTATTTCTCCGCAGAGCTTGCATGCACAAGTTTTCTTCATATCCTTTCCATAAGGCTTAAATTTTTGGGACACAAACTGAGACTTTAGCAAAGTCAACTTAAATTCTTTCCAAGTGGTTACTCCTTGCCATCCATTGATGGTTTGGTACATCCTCCACCAAGTAGCAGCACCTCTTTCAAAGAATTGAAGAGCATGCTGGCCATATCCCTTCCGACTATAGGGTTGTTCTCCATTTGATCCTCCATGTTCTGAATCCATCGATCTGTCTCCAATTGACTTATTGGTCCAGAAAATACAAGCTCATCTCCATTCATCCTCTATTGGGTACATGGGTTTTGGGGTGAGATAAGAGAGATTGAGAGAGATGCACACAATACAAACAATGGTTTTGAAAAGACAGATTTTATTATGGCTGTCGGAAAAAAAACATCAAACAAATGACAGCTCACAATCTTCGCATCTAACGCATGTATATAACAGGGGTTCGGCCTTCTAAAGGTCAACGTCCCCAAACTCTTCAAGTCTTGTTCATGTCTCCGATGGCTTCTTCCGATTGTGTTTGTCCTTAACAAGTTTCTTTTGCTAGATCACCTCTGTTGTCGCAAAGTCTATCATGACGTCCTTTAATATTCTTGAGTTACATTCCAAACTTCTGGGTTTCAACATCCTTGACATGAACCATGGCACTACGGTCCTTCCATTCCTGACGAATCTCCTGTATCTCGAGGTTTTGCTCCTCCAGCTTGGCTACTTTCAGCTTCTAGGTCCTGAGTTCTTCACGAAATGCTTCCTTGTCAAAATACGGCTCCCTGTAAGTCCACCTTAACTTCTTGATGTAACATTCCAGATCCTGGTGATACACTGGCTAAGGTTAAAACTCCATCTTGCTGATAGGTGCTCCATCAGCCTTCTACCATCAAATCCTTCCATGCATATGCATGCTTAACTCATCACGGTGACAATAGCATAAGCGGGCGATAACATCATGGATAGCCGTGTTTCTGCTCTTGTGATTTCAATGAGCTATCTCTCCATAGTTGATATCTCTTGCCTTGGGGTTTCTTGACAATAACTTTGGGTTTTTAACTCTCCATGTTCCGGTCTTTTCTCCAATTTACCTTGATCTCGGGTATTGACAACTTCCATAGTCTGCCAAGTTCCATAAGGGTAGCCTTCCTAGGTCATGCAAAGATATAAATTCTTCCGAGCCTTCAAGTTCTCCTAGTCTTCGGAGTTTTCAACAGTTGTAGTTTCCCTTATTCAGATGCACTGTTAATCTCCTTCATTCCGAACGGTCTTAGTTGTCCGATATCTTATCCTTCTTGGAGTGGTCTCATCCATCGAATCTTCGAGTGGTCAAAAAGGGAAAAGGGTATGGTCTCACTAAAAGGGAATATTTGAATAAGCTCAGAAGAGAAGAGAGCTAAAAGATCTTTTGAAAAAGAAAGTTTTAGAGAAAATCCTTTCTATGGGCTGGCCAGTTTCTAGGGTCACGTCCTACAGTCAACATGTGCTCTGATACCATCTTGTAGCGACCCGACCCGAATGGATCAAGTCTCTGTGCTTAAGTGTCATCCTTGGATCGGTATGCTGACACACACAGTACTCGAAGGATTTATAACAGAGGTAAATCACATGTATAAAATAACATAAATACTATTACCTCAATCCAATATAGCGGAAGCAACAAGGTTGTGGATTCCCATCAACACCAACAGCAAAGTTGAGTGTAGAAATCGTAACCCTAACGTATCACTTACTCGTCATAAGAAAACCTGCAACATGAGACGTTACAGCCCGAAACAGGTCAGTACATTGAATGTACTGGCAAATTCACACCATAGAGAATGATGAATAATGGCTATCACTACATGCATATATGGCTGGTGGAAAAGCTCCCTGGTTATAATGTTTTTGCAAAAAGCCAATTTTTCCCTACTGCAAAGGAATAAATTTTATTAACTATCATGGTGGTTGTTAAACATTGATAATGGTTGACAGCATCCTCAATCCCAATTAAAAGTAATCATTAACATCCCAACAAAATTAATTAAAGTAACATGATGAGATCAACATGATAATCCAAGAACTAGATACTCAAGATGTCCATAACCGGGGACACGGCTAATCATGATTAGTTTGTGCACTCTGCAGAGGTTTGCGCACTTTTCCCCACAAGACTCGATCGCCTCCGTTGATTTCTCGCACTACATGGTGTTTGAGAAACGGATGACCGAGACATAGTCTTTCAGAAGGCTAGCACCTTACGTTGGATAGACCGGTACACCTACTTTCCCCTACATCTGCTAGTCTACCCTGTAAGAGTTCGCACGACTTAGTCAACTACGCCAGAGCCCATAATGGCTTGTGGCTGCACACGGAAGTTACTAGCATGAATGATCTTATGATCCCTTTGAGCCTGGGTGGCGGTCCAAAAGAAAACAGGCAAGTCCTGATAGAAACCAGGTGCCTCAATCCACCCAGATGTGTATTTAAGTTGCCACCTTAAGTAAACCATTAAAATTAACAAATTCACATCTGTCATGGATATCACTCACCCAATCCACGTCTACTAGCATAGCATGGCATAATAAGCAAACGTAGAAGTAACTCCCAAAGGTTTCATAAGTAAAACAGGTGATAGGTACTACCGCATCTACTTACCAACCCACAATTAATTAGATCTTAATCATGTAGTGTTTGAGGATTGATCTAATGCAATAAAACTGGGTAGTAGAAAAGGTATGATCAAAGTGTTACTTGCCTGCAATGTTGATGAAGATGATTCGCACTCAACACACTTGATAGATCTACTCCTCACACTCCGGTCAATCTATCGCAAGCAAGCAATAGTAACCATACGAGTGAAAAGATACGAAGGTTTTAAGATCAGGGACTAATATGTAAAATAATTATTCACAAACGGGTCCCGGGCAGAATTAAAAAGAAAAAAAATAAACAACGAGCGTTCGCTGCGAAACGCTAACGAACGAATATATCCACTGTTTAGGACTAAACAGCGAATTCACTCACTAAAACTACTAACTGGAAAGCGTTTACTAATTAACAGATTTAATTAGGAAAACCGGGTTTAGGGAAAACCGAGATAACCCTAAATAAACCGGGTCGAAACAACGGCTATACCGGTTCGGTCCGCGGGTCGTTGGCGGCGTTGGTTTCCGGCGAGATCCGTGGCGACGGCGGGGTGGGGTGGTAGCTGCGCGGTGCGGGAAGGCGGCGCAGGCGAGCGGCGAGGGAAGGCGGTGAGCGGCGGATGCAGCAGAGGGCGGCGCGGGTGAGCAGCGGCGCGGGCCCGCGAGATGCGGCGGCGGCGGAGAGCGAGGAGCGGCACGGCGGAGCAGAGAGAGAGGCGGGGTCGGGCGGCGGCTTAAATAGGCGGAGGGGGCGACGGGATGGCGTGGAGGAGGGGTCAAGGGGGAGGCGGCGAGGAGGAGTCCACGGCGGGGACGACTCGGACGCCGAGGCGGCGGCGATGGCGTGCGGGATCCGGCCTCCTGCGTGAGGTCCGGGACGGCGTGGCTGGGCTGGGCTTGGCCTGGCCCGGTTGGGTGCTGGGCCGGCCCAGTTCGCGAGGAACTTTGTTTTTTTTAACATTTTCCCAGACAAAAAAATAAATAAAAACAAATTAAATGAAAATATTATATAGGCATATAATATATCAAAAAATTTAGAAAAAGATTTCCTACAAGCTGAACATTTTTGTAACTTCAAACAAAATCTACAAAAATCCAGATAATTCAAAGAGTGCTACTGGTCTAATAAAATCCAATAAAAATCATTTTAAAAATACCAAAATGATTTCAAATTTATTTCTCTCCAATTTTCTGATGTAGGGAATCATGTTACCCTATTTTCCATGTATTTTATTTTTGGAGAAAAATAATTTGAATAAAACTCAAATAACTCCAAATTGAAAATAAATTCAAAAGAACTTTGAATTTAATTCTTTGAAACTCCCAACTCGTATTTCATATAATTTGAAGAAGTCATTTTATCTCCTCTCATGAAAATCATTGAGCTGCATGAAGTTTATGAATTGAAATATTTCCAAATGAAATTCAATTATTTTCAAATACCCTTTCATTTAATTTAAATGGAAGAAGTCATATCATCTTTGCTCAAGGGTTTTGTATTTGAAAAGAATTTGAATTCATGGAGGTCAGAAAGCAAATATGAAAGTTTGGGAAAGTCCTTTTATTCCCTCTCATTTAACTTTCAAAAAGTTTTGAATTCACTCACTTTCAGACAATCAATCAAACAATCAATCAAATCTATCTATTTATCATAATATTCCAAAATTTAGAATTTTGGGATGTTACATTGGAGAAAAAATATGAAGCTATATTAATCATGCATAAAAGAGTTCAGAGAAAGCCCAAATAATATTCATGGATAGATCTGGCATAAACTCGCAATTCATCGGATCCCAACAAACACACCGCAAAAAGTCAGTACATCAAATAGATCTCCAAGAACAACAAGGAGAACATTGTATTAAGAATCAAAAAGAGAGAAGAAGCCAACTAGCTACTAACTATGGACCAATAGGTCTGTGGTAAACTACTCACGCATCATCGGAGGGGCAGCAAGGATGATGAAGAACCCCTCCGTGATCATTTCCCCCTCCGGCGGATTGCTGGAGAAGGCCTCCAGATTGGATCTCTCAAGAACAGAGGCTTGCAGCGGCGAAAAAAGTATTTCGTGGACTCCCTAGTAGGTTTTATGATTTTAGAGTATTTATAGAGGCGGAGGTATGTCAAATGAAGGCTCGTGGAGCCCACTATGTGTCAGGGCACGCCACAGGCCCCTGGCATGCCCTGGTGCCTAGTGGGCCACTCCTTCGTCTTCTCGTTCCTTCCCAAAGCTTCCAGGGTTTCTTACTGCCAGAAAAAAATCTCCAAAAAGTTTCGTGGCATTTGGACTTTGTTTGGTACTAATATTCTGCAAAGTCAAAAACAAGAAAAAACAACAACTATCACTGGGCACTAACCTAGTAGGTTAGTCCCTAGAAATGATAGAAAGTTGCTTGTAAATGTATATAAAACATCCAAGATTGATACTATAATAGCATGGAATAATGAAAAATTATATATAGGTTGGAGACCTATCAAGCATCCCCAAGCTCAATTCATGCTTGTCCTCGAGTAGGTAAATGATAAAAATAGAATTTTTTGATGTGGAATGCTACCTAACATATTCATCATATATTCTTTTCTTTGTAGCATGGATAGTTGGACTTGAATGATTCAAAGCAATAGTATATAATTTGACATGAAAACATCAATAATCAAGCATATCAACAAGCAACCATGTCTTTCAAAATGTCAACGCTAAAGAAAGTTATCCCTAACCCATTATGCTCAATCATTGATCCATTCATGAAACAAACTCAAATATTAGCTACATCCAATGCATAGGTATGACAATAGTGTTCCTAGTTGGTGCTTTATAGAGAAGATGGAGACTCAAAATTAAAATTAAAATTGCATAAAAAGTAATGGATAGGCCCTTTGTAGAGGGTAGTAGAGATTTGTAGAGGCGCCAGAGCTCATAGCTTGAATTGAGATATAAAATCATTTTGAGAGGCATGCTTTTCCTGTCAACGAAAACGACCGAGAATTCCCAAAATCTTCCATGCTAGATAAATCATAGGCGGTTTCCAAACAGAAAATAAAGTTTATTTCCTTTGCACCATTCTTACACAATTCATGGCTAGCCGTATCCATAGGTGCCTTCCATACCAGCACTTTCCAAGGAATTTATTATTAACAACATATAAAAAGATTCATTTCGGGACTGGGCATCCCTATTACCTTCCACACTCGTGCAATGACAAGTGAATAAACACTGATCGTGAGAATAAAATACCGAGCATGGAAAATATTGGCCACCACCGGCCGCTTCATGAGCAGTACGGGCACACAAAATGGAAATTTATTTTGAAAATTAGAGTTGGCACATACAAATTTACTTGGAACTGCATGTAAATACCACATATAGGTAGGTATGGTGTGCTCATTGGACACAACTCTGGTTTAAGGAGTTGGTTGCACAAAAAACATTCCCGCTTAGTACAAATGAAGGCTAGCAAATAGATTGAGAAGCGACCAACCAAAAAATGAAACGATCATAAACACACATTAAACAAAACTAACAACGAATAATGCATCACAAGTAGGATATAACTTCGTTTGCATAACTATTGACTTTCGTGCTTGCATAGGGAATCACAAACCTTAACACCAATAACTACAAAAAAAAAGACACATCCTTGACATTTTGGGCCGAACGAAATTTTTTTCTGTCATACATATGACACTTCTATGACAATAATTGTGACAAAACCCGGTATCATCATAGATGTGGTGGGCTCCTACTTCTATGACAAAAAATCATGACAGAAAATGGGCTTTTCGTCCTGGGCGGGCCAGAGACGCAGCTGCATGACATTCTTTGGGCCATCCATGGCGGAAAAAACCGTGGTAGAAGCGAGGGCGAGGAAAATTTCGGGGAGTTCCCGGTTACGGTTGGAGGTCGGGGGCCGAGCGATGCGCGTTTCTCTCATACACGTATGCGCGTGTGTGCGAGGCGTTGGCTCTAACTTAACCCGAGCGAGGCGTAGGGCTCTAACTGAACCCGAGCGATTACACTGCAGGCTACGCGTTACTGAACCCGAGCGATCGATCGATGGCTATTAACTGAACTCGATCGAGCGATTCCTTCGCTACTGCTGCTAACTGAAGCCAATCGATGCTGCCTCTGGATGAACAGTGAGCGTTGCGGGGTGGTTTGGATGAACAGTTCCCAATGGGGTGGATGAATAGGACCCCGTGGTGTTGCCTCTGGATGAACAGGACCCCGATCGATCGAGCCGGTTGGGGCTGGATGAACAGGACCACCCCATGGAGGGCTGGATGAACAGTAGACGGTGGAGGGCAGGATGAACAGTAGCCCATGGAGGGGTGGTTGAACAGGAGCCCGTGGAGAGGGCTGCTTGAACAGTAGCCGGTGGAGTTGCGCGCGGTGGAGGCTGGATGAACAGGAGCCCGTGGATGAACAGTCGCAGGTGGAGGCTGGAGGAGGTCGACGGTGGATGAACAGTAGCTCGTGGAGGCTGGAGGGGGTCGACGGTGGAGATGAACAGTATCCCGTGGAGTCCCGTTTGGCGGTATGCCACACCCCTCCCGATGAACAGGACCCCCGTTCTGACCGTAGCGCTCCAACACAAGTCCGTTTCCTCTGTTTTGCGGTACGCCACACCTCTCCCGATCAACAGGACCCCCGTTTCGACCGTAGGAGGTCTGTTTCCTCCGTTCGCGGTACGCCAGACCCCTCCCGATCAACAGGACTCCGTTCCGAACGTAGGAGGTCTGTTTCCTCCGTTGTGCGGTACGCCAGGCCTCGTTTCCACCGCCTGTTCCGTCCAAGCCCTCCCGATGAACCCGACCACGCATTTCGTTGCCTCCCCATGAACACGACGCATTTCGTTGCCTCCCCATGAACACGACGACGACGCTGTTTCTCCGTTCTGACCCAACCATGTACACGAGCCCTGGCCGTATGTATGCACGAGTAGGCGTTTGAGACCCCGCCCGTATGTACACATACGTGGTTGTATTTTCTTTCTTGCACCCTGGCCGCTGTACGCACGTGTACATGCTACGTGCGCGCCTCTACTACGACACGTGGGCGCCTCTACTACGGCACGTGCGCGCCTCTTCATCGACTAGTATGTACGTACACGTTCACGACCAGAATGACAATGCTACGTACGCTTCGACCAGGTGGGTCCCGACTGTCAGGCACTTCCTTGCGTGTGACGATGTAGCTGATGGGTCCCAACAGTCAGGGGGGCGAATCGTTTTTTTGTCCAGACGCACTTCCTTGCATGCGAAGGTGTAGCTGGTGGGTCCCAGCAGTCAGGGGGAAACGTTTTTTTCGTGAAATACGGTGGCCCGTCCGGTGGGTCCCCGCTATCAGGTGGAGGAATAATTATTTTGCACGTAATAAGGAGGCACTTCCTTGCTGCGGCCGTGGACCCAGCTGTCAGCCTCTCCACGTATAGTCCACGTCCGATGGAAGTCGTTCCTTGACCACGTTGACCACGCCGCACCGAGAGCACCAGGGCGGTGGACGACGGCGAGGCCTAGGAAGGGGACGATGGGGAGGCGTGGAAGATGCGGCAGTTGAAGCCCGCGCGGAGAGGAGTACTGTGGTGTGAGGCTGCCGTCGCCGCAGGGATTGGCCAGCGGTGAGAATAGTAGGGGGCGGTGAGGCCTCCGTGGTAGCACAGCCGGACACGGGAGGCAGGAGCATGCGGCACGACCGGCGCTGCTTTGGGCGGCTAGAGCAAGAAGACCAAAGGTTGAAGAAGCACTACGGTCGTTGGATGGACATCGTACAGTCACTAGAGCTAGAATCGTTCATATTGACTAAAGTTGACAAAGGCCCCCGTCCCAGTCAACTTAGTAGGCCCACAAGTCAGCCTCCCACCATGGTGGGTCCCAGCTAGCAGGGGGAGTATTCACTTTTTTGTGAGTAATAAGGAGGCACTTCCGGTGGGTCCGAGCTGACAGCGGGGGGAACGTTTTTTTTGCGAAATACGTTGGCCCGTCCGGTGGGTCTGAGCAGTCAGGGGGAAACGTTTTTTCGCGAAATAAGGTGGCCCATCCGGTGGGTCCCTGCTGTCAGGTGTAGGAATCATTATTTTCCACGTAATAAGGAGGCACTTCCTTGCGGCCGCCATGGACCCAGCTGTCAGCCTCTCCCCGTACAGTCCACGTCCGATGGAAGTCGTTCCTTGACCACGTTGACCATGCCGCGCCGAGAGCACCAGGGCGGTGGTCGACGGCGAGGCCTAGGAAGGGGACGACGCGGAGCTGGTGAAGACGCGGCAGTGGATGCCCACGCGGAGAGGAGTATGAGGGTTCACTCGTTCGGCTGCGGTGTGAGGCTTCCGTCGCCACAGGGCCTGGCCAGCTGTGGGAATAGTAGGGGGCGGTGAGGCCTCCGCGACAGCACAACCGGCCACGGGATGCAGGAGCAGGCGGCACGACCGGCGCTGCTTCGGGCGGTTGGAGCAAGAAGACCAGAGGTTGAAGAAGCACTACGACCATTGGATGGACATCGTACGGTCACTGCAGCTAGAATTGTTTATATTGACTAAGTTGACAAAGCCCTTGGTACGTCAACTTAGTAGGCCCATAGGTCAGCTTCCGAAACGGTGTGCCCCAGATGTCAGGGGGAGGAATCATTTTTTGGGCGGGTGAAGCTAGAATATCCGAGATTAAAGAAGAAGCACGGCAGAGAACTTATAGCCCATTTTAGATTTGTAAGAATGTGTAGCCCATTTTTGAATTCTAATGGAGTTTACTACAACCCATTTACAGTTTGTTAAAAGTACAACCCATTTCAACCAACCGTTCAAAACAGAATTCAATAAAATTTCCCACATTTTGATGGGATCCGAAATAATTTTATCCCAAAATTTCTAGTCAGATTAAATACAATTTCAATATAAATTTATATTACGTAAAAATCCAATGAAACATTGCGCTCGCAACAATTAATGAAATTAAAATTTTCAATATCCAAAAATAATATTTTATAAAGTAATCACGTGTTTGGTGCATTTTTTTATAGTTACTGCCCAGTTTTTATTATTACATCCCATTTATTATTTCTTAAAGCCCATTTTCTTGTTAAGCCTAATGCATCCCTCCTAGGAAAGATTTGCAGCCCAGCGGGGCGGAGAATGACAACTTGACCTTGCCTGGGTATTCCTAAAAAAAAGTATAGCTGGGCTAGCCATTTTCAGCTTAAAAAAAATTAATATCTGGGCTGGATATCTGGCCTGGGCAAGACGGGCCACAGCCCGCCCAGTTAATACCTGCAGCGATGTTTTCGTTGTTGTTCAAAGGAGAAAAATTAATATATGGGCTAAACATCGAAAAACTCTGCAGTGCTCACACCTTAAAAACACAAATACTGCTCGAGCTGCTTGGTCCCAGCTGTCGGCCGCTTCTTGTGCAATTCTCTCGTTTATTGACTACTACTCCCTCCTTTTCGGTTTATAGGGCTCAATTCAAAAATCTCAGCAACCAAGGTAGATGATGGATGGTGGAATACTTTTTGTAGTTTGCAAAAGCACCTAATTAATGCACTTGTTTCCCTCAAAAAATTATGTTTATCAATGCATAAATTGCAATGCATGCATGCATAAAGTGTATGCATTGGTCAATTTTCTCTTATTACTTGCATGCAATGATTTAATGCACCTTGGAATCTGAACATGTGATGGAAAACAACCAAATTGAGCCTTATAAAATGGAAAAACTAAAATTTTGAGATAAGCCCTATAAACCGAAAAGGAGGGAGTACATAGGTTGACAATGGCGTGGGGCCGTGATGTCAGGAAAGCAGGGGGAAGCAAAATAAATTACTCCAGCGAGTGCTTCCACCTCTGCCTCGTTGTCTCCCGTGGAAACCCGTTTCCTCCCTTTTTTTGCTCGGGCAAGGACCAATGCATGCAACACGTCTATGCGGTTATTAGGCAAGAAATAAAAGCGCTTTGCATGCGTGTATGAATTACGATGGCCTGCATGGGTAGCTAGTAAGGCATCCTCTTAGCTGCTGTGATTAAATGTTGTGTTTAGAAGAGAGAAATATTCTTCTTTTCCACCAATCTGCTTGCACCTAGGTCATGATGCACCTTCTAATACGACTTATTCACCTAGACGGGGGGAGTATAGTTTTATACATATATATAATAAGGAGGCACTTGCGTACATGAGGCTATGGACCTGGTGGGTCCCCATTGTCATCCTCTCCAAGTAAAGTCATCTCCTTGCCCGCGCGCGCTTTTCGCCCGAAACAGTCAGCGCCGCCCGCCCCGCTTCCCAATGCAGGCGATTTCTCCGCCTTCAAACGACACAAGTGCCGTCCGTCCGTCCATCTGCCGCCCACATTAATGATACGCGGTTGCCAAAGCGGATACTCCGGCGCCACACGTCCGTCCCTTCGCCCACCCACCATTGCTATATAAACTGCTGCGCCGGCCATAGCTGCAGTCATCCGCATCCGTTCCCTTTCTCCTGTCCACACCACTACTGCCCACCATGGCTTCCTCGCGCTCCAGCGCACTTCGGGACGGGCGGACGACGGACCATTGCTGCCGACCGGCTGGCCGGCAGGCAGCCGGAGGACGACGACGTCCCAATGGAGAACATGGTAGTCGATGATCCGGCGCCAACCCCCTCCTCCACGCCATCCTCGTCGGTGCATTGCACCATGACCATCGGCGAGGCCCGTGCCCAATATATGGACAATGTGAGGCAGATGCGTCAGGAGCAGTTCCGGGAGGCGCAGGCCGACGCCGCCTACAACCACCATCTCCTCCAGGAGCACCTGCAGGCGGAGGAGCAGATCGCCGCAGAGTGGGCGGAGCAGGAGGCGCTGCACGACTTGTACCGCTCCGCCGCAAGGGCCGCCTCGAGCGCTGGCAGTACCGCATGCGGGTGGCGGAGGCTACGACCACCTACAAAGAGGCTAGCAAAGAGGGCGATGAAGCGGGCGAGGCGCTGTTTGGCGAGACCGAGGACGAGGCAGAGGACAATCCCGGTTCCGACGAGTCCCCGTTCCGCTGGCGTCGACGAGGCCCTGCTCCGCCAAGGCCCCGCGGCGCCAACAATGAGGCAGAGGACACCGCCGGCTCCGCTGAGGCCCCGCCCCGCCAACAACGAGTCAGAGGACATCGTCGGCTCTGCCGAGGCCCCACCCTGCCGGCAACATAGGGGAGGATTTCCACCGCTCCGCTGAGGCTCCGCCCGCCGGCAATGAGACAAAGGACATCGCCGGCTCCGCCGAGGCCCCGCCCCGCTACCAACGAGGCCGCGCCACACAGAAAACAAGGAAGAGTAGAACACGGTAGGTCGCCACCGCTCAGGTCCAAGTAAGGCCACCGCTGCTACCCTCCTGTTGAAGCCAAGCTAGGCGGGTTGACCATTGATGGCCGGTTAGCTTCTTGGCAGCAACCTGGAGTCGGGGAGTTCTGCTGGAGAATAACGCTCCTACTTAACTGTTGGTGCAGTTGGCTGACTGACACGTGGGCCCAACAGCCCACATGTCAGTTACGCAACTGCACCTGCAGTTTAGTCACTGAAGCTTCTGTTTGGCTCAGCGGGACACAGGTGGGTAGCTTCGGTTAATTATACCTCCTTCGTCACCAAGCTTTCTCCTTCGTGGATCTCATTGGCACTCTTGATGTGGAAGAAAAGGCGAGAGCAAAGGACACACATGCTTGAGGAATTGAGGGAGGATCTAGTGCCAATATGGTACAGAAGAACTTCCAGCCCCACAAGTTCAAGAACAAGGGCAAGTTTGATGGTAAAGCAAAGTTTGATGGGAAGAACAAGGTTGTGCAACACATGAACTTCAAGAAGAAGAATGACAAGAAGAAAGGTGTTTGTCATGTGGTAATCCTGATCATTGGGCTCCTAGTTGCCCTAATCGCTATGACAAGCTAGGCGGGTTGACCAGTGACAGGCGGTTATCTTCTTGGCGATGACGTGGAGTCGGAGAGCTATGTTGGAGAAGGACGCTGCTTCTACTTAACTGCTGGTGCGGTTGGCTGACTGACACGTGGGCCCAACAAGCATCTGGGCCACATGTCAGTTACGCAACCGCACCTGCAGTTAAGTCACTGAAGCTTCTGTTCGGCTCAGCGGGACACAGGTAGGTAGCTTCGGTTAATTAATTATACCTCCAGCGCACCCCTTTTTAGTTGAAATGTAATGAAATCCGGCATGTTTATATGAAATCCGACCGTGTATGAATGAATTTATTTCGATTATTTCGAATTCCTGTATCACTGGCATTGCATGAACATGCAAAAAAATACGTACTAGCATTATTCCCAGGGTGATCACCTCGTTTGCAGCAGTTTCACATGTACTCCCTCCGGTCCTTTCTAGTCTGCATACAAGTTTTGTCTGTAGTCAAAGTATCTCTACTTTGACCAATCTTATACAAAAAAGTGTGCACTTTCACAATGTGCGAAGTAAAAAGGAACAAAAGGAGTACAAAGAGTTTGAGAATCCTTTTTAGCGTTTCTGTACATTGCAATCAAACACACAGGCCTGGCAATCCATAGAGAACATTCAAAACAATCGATGATTATGCATCTCAGCGACTCACATGTCAGAGGCAGTATTCACTTCACAACTAAAGAATAAAGAAAAAATTGATCGACGCTGCTGACAGCAAAGGGCATCCCATTCGAAAATATCAAACGCGTGTCTTGCTAAAATCAATGAGCAAAATTTGACAAGGTTGTCCCATTCCAAAATATCAAATGCCTGTGATTGTGGAATGGGCAGGGTTTGCCATCAGTTTGTACGTTGACATGGTACCTCGTGCTAAATAAACCAGCTGTTCTTTTTGTGCAGTTCCACCAAAATCAACCAAATTTGCGTGTAGCTTGTATGATTTCGCCCTTATATGTTGCAACGCCTTGAACTTATCAGCACCTCCTTTCTTGTGGTGGAAATGAATGATTCGATGTATTCATGAACATTTTGTGCAGTTCCCATTGAAATCAAGCTGAGCACCCCTGTTTGCACAAATACAAAAAAGTGATTAGTATAGAGCAAACTATACTATGAATTGACAGTTTCAACAGGCACATACATGGTCCATGTAGAGCACACTTTTAGAAAAATGGAACTCACTAGAAAGAATCCTAGAACAACATTGTACTCGCGCATCATAGCAAAAAATGGAGATTTTGTTAGTCCTTCTGAGCTGAAGTTAGTTTGGTCTTGTGGGGAGTAATGTAGCCATCCTTCAACTGCTCCTTCTGATGATAAGATAGACAGGGCTTCTTCATCCTGGCATAATCGGAACTAGTCACTTCATGTACTCCATATTCTTCTTCAGAGGAAGATGATCCTGTTGTGCAAAGACAAGAGGACTACTAAATGCTAGCATCACTGTTTGCTCGAAAAAAGGAAAGGAAATCTTTAAAACAACACAGATGAAGCACTGCTCAAGGACAATACCACTTTTTCATGACAGTATCTAAACAATAGCACAACACCTATAGAGATGACAAAGCTCAATCATATGGATGAAATCAGTGGGCAAGTACCAACCTTTGTCAGGAGGCTTATTGTGTAGAGCATATAGATGAATCATTTCTCCGGAACCATCTGTTGCTATCTACGGTGGTGGCCAAGCTTACTATATACTCCTCGATTAGTTTAATGTTTCCAACATCTTCTTGTGCAGTTCCACTAAAATATATGGTATCTTCAAAGAAGATCCCTGTTTGCACAAGTAGAGATAATTACATATTACATTAAGAGTGGCATCAAATCAGTGGCAAAACAATTTCTCGTTCTAGCTATAGCAATAAATTAAGATGGAAAACTATATCATTACTTGTGTCATCACAGTTCCAGTGCTTCATTACAGCACCGGGAGTTGATTTTTGTTTTTCTTCCCCTTGTTCTTCCCCTTCATCACTTGGTTCAATAACAAACAAGCTTCGCCTTCAATGTAAGATTTCGCATGTCAATTAGGGAGCACAAGTATAGTACCAAACTTAATTTTCTGATGAAAGTGGCAAAATACAGGCCAACAGTTGTGAAATATCCTTATCTTACCTCAATGGGATATTACGGTGCACATACAGATTGGAAGTCTTGTCTGCATTTGTGTAGTTCACTAAAATCAAGCAACATTATCGTACAAGTAGCACAACATATGAATGCACACTGCAGAATCATGTGAAAGAAGGCTAGTACTGACCTCTCGTGATGCGGAATTCAAACAACTCACAGGAAGAAGATCTGAACCAAATTCGCCTTAACAGATAGGAAGTAAGATCTCCTCTTGTGCAGTTCCACTAAGATCAAGCAATCAAGCAACGTTGTCGGTGTGACATTTTGGTTGAACTGCACAAAACACTCTTAAAACAAAAGTGTTTTGTGCAGTGCAACAAAATGTCACAATGGCAACGAGGTGAAGCAGATAACCCTGTTTACACAGAGGTGCAAAGGAAACAATTAGTGGTCAATAACGGTGAATGACATAGAAGCCAACAAAAAGAAGCATCTACCTTATCTAAATGGGAAAGAAAGCAAGACAGTAGCATTTCTCAAACGGTGGTTGTCGGTGTCAAAACTGGCGGTCTCGGGTAGGGGGTGCCGAACTGTGCGTCAAGGCCGGATGGTAACAGGAGACAAGGGACACGATGTTTTTACCCAGGTTTGGGCCCTCTCGATGGAGGTAAAACCCTACTCCTGCTTGATTAATATTGATGATATGGGTAGTACAAGAGTAGATCTACCACGAGATCAAGGAGGCTAAACCCTAGAAGCTAGCCTATGGTATGATTGTTGTGTATGGAGTTGATTGTCCTACGGACTACAACCCTCCGGTTTATATAGACACCGGATAGGGTTAGGGTTACACAGAGTCGGTTACAATGGTAGGAGATCTTGAATATCCGCATCGCCAAGCTTACCTTCCACGCCAAGGAAAGTCCCATCCGGACACGGGACGAAGTCTTCAATCTTGTATCTTCATAGTCCAGGAGTCCGGCGAAGGTATAGTCCGGCTACCCGAACACCCCCTAATCCAGGACTCCCTCAGTAGCCCCTGAACCATGCTTCGATGACGACGAGTCCGGTACACAGATTGTCTTCGGCATTGCAACGCGGGTTCCTCCTCCAAGTCCTTCATAGAAGATTGTAAATGCCGAGAATAGTGTCCGGTTCTGCAAAATAAATTTCCACATATTGCCGTAGAGAGAATAATATTAACACAGATCAAATCCGCTAACATATTCCGCAGTGCGTCATCACACTACGGCCAAGTCCCTTACTCGAATTGTTTTTACTTTTCCACCTCAGCACGTTTTGCGAGGCGGTTTCCTTGGCACGTCTTGTCAAAGCAGAGATCGCGTGCCCTTTTTACGGGATTCTCATCAATACAGACATGGGTAACCCAATCGTGCCCGTTAGCACGTTTCCTCGATTTAAGGCGAGTCCCAAACGGTTATGGGGAGGGCTCTTGGTATTCGACCTCTTATAAAGAGACCAAGGCCTTACTCCTTTTTTCAATCTCAAAGATGTTCGCCCTTCGCTTCGAGTTCCAACACCCTAGGCTCCAGATTCCAAGCGCTTCGGAACTTCAACAATGTCCGGTTCTGACCTTCAAGGCCGATGGACGCCCTCCTCCGTCACGGAGGAGGACGTACTAAAGTTGAGGGAGGCTAAGTTCCTGACCGGCGAAATTTCGCATAGGTTACCTGCTCAAGGGCAGGTCATTCCCAGTCCCCAGCCCAGTGAGAGCGTGGTGTTCATGTCTCACTTCCTTCGGGGGTTGGGCTTCCCAATGGATCCCTTTGTGAGGGGTCTGTTGTTTTATTACGGGCTGGAATTCCATGACTTAGCTCCGGAGTCAATCCTCCACATCTCCTCGTTTATTGTCGTGTGTGAAGCGTTCCTCCGTGTTACCCCTCACTTCGGACTATGGCTCAAGGCCTTCAAAGTGGAGCCGAAGATGATCGAGGGACGACACGCAGAGTGCGGAGGTGCTGTTATAAGCAAAAATGCCGATGCTCCATGGCCCAAGGGCTCTTTTCAAGAGGAGCTAGGCTTGTGGCAACGAGAGTGGTTTTATATTATCGCTCCCCGGGGCTCCAAGTGGGTGGCGCCTCCTGCCTTTCGCTCGAGTCCCCCACCACGGCTAGCGTCATGGGTCAACAGAGGGTTAGATTGGGGTTTGCCCAAAGACGTGCCTTTGTTGCAGGGCCGGATTAAGGACCTCTTGGAAGGAGACCTCAGCCTGGTCAAGGTGATGCAGGTCATGTTGATTCGCCGAATATTGCCCGGCAAACCTCGCTCCCTTCGCCTGTGGGAGTTTAATCCAGAGGGACCACGAGCTCTCCAGAATTTCATGGGCGCAACGCCCGTGGAGATGTATAAACTGTTCTTCGGATCACAAGAAGCATGTCCGGATTTAACCGAGGACGCAGGCCTAAGCTGCTATCGCCCGGATACTCAAGTAAGTAACCTTGTGCCCGAACCTTCTATCCGTATAATTGTTATAAACTTGCCCCTAAAAGAGCTGTCCTTTTAAGGAGGAGTGGATAGCGAAGGCAAAGCTGATCAGGTGTCCGGCCCCCCTTCCCGAAACCAGGCCAGATCCTGTGCTTGTCAGGATGTTGAAAATAATGCCTTTGGAGGGAAGTAAGTGGGAGGACAAGGAAACTATGGCCTCCTCGAAGGAGACTGTTCTGAAGGGAGGAGCCGACGATTCCTCTCCTAAGGGGAAGAAGAGGGCCACCTCTGACGACCCGGAGACCATAGCCTCGAAGCGGGGGGGGGGAAAATCCTCGTCAGAGGGTCTGGCACCGGGGAGTTCCTCGGCCGAACTGCGCCCTCAAAGGGATCAGCCCTCCAGCGAGCCGTAAGTAGAGAAAGATTTTCCTTTTGAGAGAAATCCTTGATTTTATATATGAGAAGATTAACCGAAATTTTACCTTGTAGCTCGGACCTCAGCCCTTCCCAGCGGAGCTCATCTTTGGGGGACCTCCTTCCGGAGATGATGGAGAGCGGGATGCCTCCCCCTGCCGTGCCGCCTAGCGAGGCAGGCGACCCTGAGGTGTCGTCGCGGAGGGTTTCTCCGAGTCAGGCAGGGGTGGAAGATGGCTATGCGGCCCCCCGAGGTTCTCCGCGTCAGGCCTTCGAAAGAGGCCGTAGGACGAGTCCGGCATCGTATGGTGCTCGGCCGGAGGAGTTAAAGATTCTGCTGGGGCGAGCTTCTATCTTGGAGGAACACCGTGCATTGATGGTCACGGTGATTGAAAGGATCTCATCCGCAGAGAGCGGATTGCATGAAGCCGTCAAAAGTTTGCTGACGGGTTTTAAGGTACATTAGATAATGTACACTTTTGTCAGTTGTGCATAAATAAGATGCACCCTGTGTAGATAGTAGCCCCTGAGACTCTGCACGTCGTCAAGAAATGACGGCATGCGGAGCATCATAATCCCAGGTCTAAGATGTCGCCTTTGAATGTAGGCGGTAGGTTGTCCGGAATCAAGCCGAACTAATGGTTTTGCCGAACTAAAGCGGCAACTGGACGTGGCAGATGCCGACATCGCGCTTGTCAACAAGCGGCTTGATGAGGCTCAAGGTATGTAATTCCTCGGGCGGCATTAGGTAAGAAGAGTTTTATGCCAGTATCTTATGATGTGCGCGCTTGACGCAGATGGTGCGGCCGCCGTGGAGAGTCTCAGGGCAGAACTTGCCCGAGCTAAAGAACAAGCCAGAGAAAGTGATGCGGCTGCCAAGAAAGCCCTTGAAGAGCTGAGAGCCGAACAGGCTGCTCATTGCCGAAGCAAGGAAGGAATGGCCGAGATGGCCGAAAAGTTAAAGAGCACTGCTGACCACTGCAGAATTCTTAAAAAGAAGACCAGGCGAAACAGACGGACCTAGAGAAGGCCGTTGCCAATGCCAAGGACGCGCGCTCTACGATGAGAGCTGCGAAGGAGGAGCTTTGTCAGGCCGAACAGATTGCGGCTGGAAAGCCCTTTATGCTGCGAAGGAAATTTTGCGATCCAAAGTTTGCTCCGTTGGACCGGATGTGGAGTGTGGAGGATACCTATCTGGATTTGGCGGTGAGTGCTGCTGATGCGACCGAACACTTTCGAGATAAAAAAGATCACGAAGTGGAAAAGCTTTTCTGGTCGCAATTTCACAACCCAGAGCGTCCACTGCAGTGGACGATCGTTTGGCTCAATGGGCCAAACTGAATAGATTGTCCGGACTCGCCATGAAGTACGTCGTGGGTCATCTGTGGCCGGGGAGATCGGAGCCGAAGAGTTATTTCATCTTGGTGCAGCAATTCCTTGACGCTATGCCGCGCATCAATGCAATGAAGAGGTCAGCATGCATCGAGGGCGCAAGGATGGCTCTTTCCCGTGTCAAGACATACTGGGCAGAGATGGAGACCACCGTTGTTGCGTCCCGAGATTCGAACAAAAGCCGAGTACCCTACGAGCACTATTTTCAGGAAGTCCTTGAAGGCGCCCGTGTAATAGAGACGCAGTGCTCGAAAGATGCTATGTTATGATAGCATATGTAATGATAAAGTAATATTTTGATAAGTTGTAGTGGCCTTTTTATACTTGTGCCTTCCAGTATTGGGAACACCTCATGTGCGGCCGTTTTAAGATATGTACATAAAATCTGAAAAATGGCAGTCGTTGGCTTCAGCCCCCACGCACATAGTGCGGGGGTGCTCGCAGAAGACGCATTTTCACAATTAACCCAACGTTTTGGTCCTACAAAGGAGGTGATAGCGCAGCGGGCCAGGCAACCGGACTATAATGCTTTAACACTTTCACTTAGCCATAGGAGCTTGACAGTGGGACTATTTAGGTAGCCCCTTAGTGGCGACTGCGCTCGCCCGAGTTCGGGGCGCGTATGTGCCTGACCGGGAAGCGGCCCTTCGTTAAAGCAGAGGAATCCGATAGATTCCGATAGGTCATCGAGTGGCTGACCAGTCTCACGCTACATCATGACAGTCAGTTTTCGGCTTTCTCTACTGAGGTGCTCGCCCGGCCGAACTGGGGCACAATCGCAGTAGTTCTCCTGGTGCTACCTTAGCCGATAGAGCGGAACGTAAGGTAGCCGAACTCAGGAGCCGGGCAACCCAACATTTGACCAAAGACATGATTCGGAGCCGATGCATATAATGCCAAAACTCACGACGCCGAACACTCCCTAAGGTGTTCGGTCTTTATGAGTGCGGGCGAAACGGCACCCTTTGTTAAAAAAGCCCCTAGTGTCCAGGTACGTGCAAAAAATTCTGACGTGGCCACATGCCAATACGTCAGCCTCCTCCTTGGTTATATCAGAAAAAACCAGGGGATGTGTAGCAACAAGAGACAGTAAAAAAGGTTTACGCAGGGTCTTATTCTAAAATGAATCCTTTAGGACGGGTCCCTACTGCACGTCTGTGCCTGTGTCTCCGTTGTGCCGTACCCTGGACGGGCGCCGCACGACGTTCATCTGTAAAAGAGAGGAACTAAGTTGAAAACGGGTCGTGCCGAACAAAAGTTTAAAATAAACAAAGTATAAAGTAAAATATATATAATTGAGCTTTATTGTCTCCGCATGTAGCCCCTAGTTCGGGGGTATATTGCCACGAAGCCTGCTTTAATGATGATTTTGTACCGAACTCGTCTATCCGCGTTCGTGGTCTTTAATGACCTATTTCGAAGTTGTTTGGCCGGTGAGGCCATTTTACCGTGGGGCTGTCAAGGCGGCCGCACAGTCCTCCGCTTGGGGGAGGCGTGCTTTAGTGCTTCCCCTTTAAAGAGATGATGCCCCGTGGACCGGGCATCTTAAGCGTGAGGGATGCATAATGTGGTATCGCGTTAAAGCGAGCGAAAGCTTTGCGTCCCAGTAGTGCATGATAGCGACTTGAGAACGGGACGATATGGAAGGTCAGCTTTTCGCAGCGGAAGTTATCAGCAGAGCCGAATATGACTTCGAGCCGGAGAAAACCCATACAATGGGTGTCCGGACCAGGTGTTACCCCTTGAAAGGAGGTTTTGCTGCGGCGGATTCTTGCTGGGTTTATCCCCATGTGATGGATTGTATCCTGATATATCAGGTTTAGTCCACTACCGCCGTCCATAAGGACTTTTGAAAACTGGAGTCCGCCAATTATTGGATCGAGTATCAAGGCAGTCCAGCCTGCATTCTTGACATTTCTAGAATAATCTAGCTGATCAAAGATGATTGGTTTTAACAACCAGTGGCGGGACCCTTTGGAGATATGTCTCGTGATGCGTACCTTTATGGGTGCCGCACGTTTTGTTATGTGAAGTAAGTTCACTGTTTTTACTTCTTGTGGGAAGTTCTTTTGTTTCCTGGTGCTCTGCTTTTGGGGTTCGTCCTCGTCTTCGCTTGGTGTGTCGAGCCCCTTGTGTTCGACATTGAGTCTGCCAGATTGTTTGAAAACCCAACAATCTCTGTGGGTATGGTTAGCAGGCTTCCCGGGAGTACTGTGTATCTGACATATCCTGTCCAGGATTTGATTTAAGTTGTATGGATCATCCCTGTTATCCTGGAGGGGTGGTTTTGTCTGATTTTGACGTGAGCCTTTGAATCCGGCATTGACTGCCGTGCTCTTCGGACTTTTTTCCTTAGTCCAGCGACGATCCTTGTTGCGTCGTGGTTTTCTGTTTCCATCCCTGGTTTCGGATGTACTTGGGTTGCTGGGGCTGCACCTTGCCAACCAGCTGTCCTCTCCTGCGCAAAAGCAGGTCATGGGGCTTGTTAGTGCGGCCATTGTTCTTGGCTTTTCTTGGCCGAGGTGTCTGGCGAGCCATTCGTCTCGGACGTTATGCCTGAAAGCTGCTAAGGCTTCGACGTTCGGACAGTTGACTATCTGATTCTTTTTAGTGAGGAATCTATTCCAGAACTGCCGAGCTGATTCTCCGGGCTGTTGAGTTATGTGACTAAGATCGTCTGCATCCGGAGGGCGGACATAGGTCCCCTGAAAATTTGCTCGGAAAGCATCCTCGAGCTCTTCCCAACTTCCAATTGTGTTTTCGGGAAGAATTTTAAGCCAATGCCGGGCTGGCCCTTTAAGCTTAAGGGGTAAATATTTGATGGCGTGGAGATCATCTCCTCTGGCCATATGTATGTGGAGGATATAATCCTCGATCCCGACTCCAGGGTCTGTTGTTCCATCATATGCCTCTATGTTTGCGGGTTTGAATCCCTCTGGAAATTCATAGTCCAGAACCTCATCGATGAAACATAGGGGGTGTGCGGCGCCCCTGTATTTGGGTGTGCCGGATTCTGACGATGGCTTTATTGCATTGCTTGCGAGAGCTTGCTTTCTTGGCCCATAAATGGACCGAACTGGGCCATGATGCGAATCCTTAGGTGGATCGCATACCGATTTAAGTGCGGCGCCACTTGCCGCTTTATGGGGTCGTCTATCCGACCGTGTGGCTTTCTTATTTTTTGAATGCGAGGGCTCTAGGGCCTCTTCGTCAAATTCGAGCAGTAGCTTTCTTTTCGGATAGCTTTTTGTGCGGCGACCGTCGCCGTATTTATCCGCGGTGTTGATTACTTTACTCCATCTAATCCGGAGTGCATCTTCCGCTGTTTTTAGCTTCCTCTTCTGCTTTTTCAGGCTGCGTGCAGTTGCAACGAGCCTCTTGTGGAGACTCTTCTGCTCCATGGATTTATCCGGCGTAAGGTCGTCCGGAATGCCGTTTTCGCCGGGGGAGGGCGTTTCGGTTTCTCTATCCATGTTGCCCTGTTCGGACGGCTGCTCTAAGGCCCGCTCGTCGTCTACCGGCTTGTCCTGCTCTATAGCTGGGTTTTTATCAAGGCGGGGCTTGGGTCGGCGTTTATGCCGACGCTTTGATTGCTTTCTGGGGGGTCGATCTCCCGTTCCATCCCCTTTTTCCTCGTTGTCACTTCCTTTACGGGTATCCACCATGTACACATCGTGAGATGAGGTAGCTGTCCAATGCCCTATGGGCGTTGGTTCATCGGTATCTCCTGCATCGTCATCCATGTTGTTGATGTCTGCGGAGTCGAAGTTGAGCACGTCGTTTAGGTTGTCGACAGTGGCTACCAAGTGGGTGGTGGGTGGGCTTTGAATTTCTTCATCCTCCGTATCCCATCCTTGCTGACCGTAGTTCGGCCAGGGCTCTCCTAATAAAGAGAGAGACTTGAGAGAGTTCAGGATATCACCAAAAGGCGAGTGCTGAAAGATGTCCGCGGCGGTGAACTCCATTATCGGCGCCCAATCGGATTCGATTGGCAGGGGCGCGGGGGGTTTGGAATCCGGGAAGAAGTCCGGACCCTCAGAGCCACGGGTCATGCAGAGTGCGGGGCTGGCATTCGGCTCGATCGCCTTTGAGATCGCCGCCCCCGAGGTGATGTCCAACCGCTCATCCTCGATCGGTGCAATAGGCTCCAAGTTAAGGGTCGGAACTGGTGCGGGTGCGGCCTCCAGGACACTGTTCGGAGGCAGAGCTAGATCATGCCCCTCGAGATAGTGCGGCGCGCTTGGCGGTGGCTCGAACCCGTCGAAAATCAAGTCTCCACGGATGTCAGCCGTGTAGTTTAAGCTTCCAAACCTGACTTGATGGCCAGGGGCGTAGCTTTCGATCTGCTCCAGATGGCCAAGCGAATTGGCCCGCAGAGCGAAGCCGCCGAAGACGAAGATCTGTTCGGGGAGAAAAGTCTCACCCTGGACCTCATCGTTGTTGATGATCAAGGGATCCATCGGGCCTAAAGGCGACGACACAGAGGAACTCTCAATGAAAGCACCAATGTCGGTGTCAAAACCGGCGGATCTCGGGTAGGGGGTCCCGAACTGTGCATCAAGGCCGGATGGTAACAGGAGACAAGGGACACGATGTTTTTACCCAGGTTCGGGCCCTCTTGATGGAGGTAAAACCCTACTCTTGCTTGATTAATATTGATGATATGGGTAGTACAAGAGTAGATCTACCACGAGATCAAGGAGGCTAAACCCTAGAAGCTAGCCTATGGTATGATTGTTGTGTATGGAGTTGATTGTTCTACGGACTACAACCCTCCGGTTTATATAGACACCGGATAGGGTTAGGGTTACACAGAGTCGGTTACAATGGTAGGAGATCCTGAATATCCGCATCGCCAAGCTTGCCTTCCACGCCAAGGAAAGTCCCATCTGGACACGGGACGAAGTCTTCAATCTTGTATCTTCATAGTCCAGGAGTCCGGCCAAGGTATAGTCCGGCTACCCGAACACCCCCTAATCCAGGACTCAGTGGCATTGATTAATATTAACATAGATATTATATTAACAATAAAATTCATTAAACATGTCATTTGCTTTTAACTGTGGCATTGCATCAATTTTCCAGCGGCAGTATTAGAGGGTGTTTGTTTACAGGGACATTTTGGTGTAGGGACTAAAAAACCTCCGTGTCAGTCCGTGTTGGTCCCAGTTTTGTTATCAGACGCCTTTCCCTATGTGAGCGCAGTAAATATAGTCCTGCTCAAACTCTACAGCCTTGTCCCTTCCTTTCCTTTTTGAACTAGTACTTTCGCCCCTTCCTTTCCTTTTTGAACCACGTCCAAGATTTATGCGATACAACTTTCCCCACTACTTTCCCCCATTCCTTTCCTCTTTGAACCACGTCCTAGATTAATGCTATACAACTTTCCCCCTTCATTTCCTCTTTGAACCACGTCCTAGATTCATGCTATATACAACTTTTCCCACTCCTTTCCTCTTTGAACCACGTCCTAGATTCATGGTATACATGCAGCTAGAGCAATGCATGTGGAGTAAGTAAATTATACCTTAAGGTTCTTGGGGCGTGGTTCGGTGGGCGACGGCACGATAGCGAAGAAGAAGGGGTCGGAGGCCCTCCCGCGCTGCCGCTGGGTGGAAAGTGAACAGCTGCGCCGGTAGTCCCTCACCGACGGCGACAGCATTAAGCCTCCTTCCCTTCCCGGCGGACGGATCCTGCTGGCTCTTTGAGCAGCAGTGAGGGGAGAGAGAGGCCAACGAAGTCTTGTTTAGATCTGGAGAGGGCGAGAGAGTGTGAAGAGAGCAACTACAAGTGCTGAGGCTCCAGCGGGAGAGGGCGAGAGAGTGTGAAGAGAGAAACTACAAGCGTTGAGGCTCCAGCGTGTATATATATACTGGAGAGAGGGTTTGACGCTCCAGAGTGTGAAGTGTGCAAACCCTAGAAAACATTTTGACCAGTCAAAGAATCCTCCTGGCACAAATTATGCTCAAGTGTAGTTATCGAACCCGAGACCTCAAGTTTGATGAGCGAA
The DNA here is from genome assembly GCA_032464435.1 of Aegilops umbellulata. Lineage (NCBI taxonomy): Eukaryota > Viridiplantae > Streptophyta > Magnoliopsida > Poales > Poaceae > Aegilops > Aegilops umbellulata. The sequence continues at coordinate 315,125,813 of CP136055.1, read as the reverse complement.
CAGGCTAACCAGCTACACAACCCTCCCGTTATGTTCAACGAGAGGGAAATAAACTTTTATACATTCCTGAATCCTTATTATAACATGCACACAAATTTTGGGCACTTGTATTCGACTTAAGTCAGTGTGCCACCGCATCTCGTATACTTACTACTCCCTCCGTCTAGGTGTAATAAGTGACGTTAGAAGGTGCAACGGGACCAAGGTGCGTGCGTGCGCGCGCGTGCGCGTGTGTGTTTGTTTAACACCATGTGTGTGTTAGAGAGAGCGACATATTGACCTACTCCTACACAGAGATGTTGTGTAGTGTATGATTTTAGCCGCGAGAGTCGGTGCATCCTCTCGTTTCCGGGCGTGTCCGGTAGGGACATGCGGACAGCTGCCACGCCCGCTCCTGACCAGCCTGGCCCACCCAAAGCCCCTCCATCGCGCGCACCCACCCAAAATGGTCAGCACCGCTCCAAAGAATCGGTGCCGCATTCATGACTGGGCAGAGAGGACGCGACCTCTCACTGGCGCAAGAGTGATGGTTGATTCGTCCGTCCAACTTACTGCTGGGTCTATGTGATTTGACGGCTCATTGGTCTTTATTACTGAGGTGGTAGGACTACTGGATGTCCCAAGCTTTCGGCGAAAGGAGGTATACTACTACTAGATTACAATTTTCTCCATTCTTACAACGGAGGCATGCAAGAGCAGTGAAAACACGCAGGCTCAGTGATTACATGGCCCACCTCACACTATCACCGTGCGACACCTAACTCTTTACATAGTACTCCCTCCGTTCCTAAATATTACTACTAGATGAGTCCCCGCGCGTTGGCGCGGAATAGCGGTATATCTCTCTGCGCAAAATTATCGATTTCATAGAACAAAAAAACTCTATAACAGCATGACAAATGTGGTAGCCAAACTAAATAAACTCCCATCATCATTTAGATCATCCCACGTAAGGAAAAATGATCAGCCAACTCCTACTGCATAATGGGATTATATTTTTCTTTTTGACATGTTAATGGGACTTAAAAGCTCACTTACATGCATGCTACCGGTGCATGCTTGCATGCAGACATGTTGATGTGATTTAAAACCCACTCACATGCATGTGGCACGGTATTTCTGCATGCTTGCATGTGGCTTAGTGCGGAGCCTCTCAACGTTTAGATCAGACGGCTATTATGGACTGATTTACTTCATCTAACGGCTACATCAATTTTGATGACGTGGCTCAAGGAGAGGATAGAGAATTCCTAGTAGTGGGGGCTAGCTATTACTAGTAGATAGTAAGTCTTTGTAGAGATTCCACTACATACGGAACAAAATGAATGAATCTACACTTAAAATGCATCTATATACGTCCGCATGTGGTTCATGGTGAAATCTCTACAAAGACTTATATTTAGGAACGGAGGAAGTACTAGTATAGTACGTACTGTAATTTATTAGCGAGATAAATTTGTACAATGCTATGAAGCTTCCAGCTTCTGTTACATGTATCTTGCGTCCAAGGTTGCCAGTTGCAACATTTCATCAAATACAAAGGAGACTAACATGCATGCTATTGCATCTCAATGATTGACAGATCATAGCAAGTATGTACTCCTTCCGTTCCAAAATAAGTTTCTCAACTTTGTGCAAACTTTAGTATACAAAGTTGTACTACTACTAAAGTTGACACTTATTTTGGAACAAAGGCAGCTAAAGAAAAAATCGATCCATGCAGTCCCTAGCCCATGAACCGTGAACCCTGACCAGGCTTCGATTTGCTGGCAACGTTCGAGCTTCCTAATAAATGAAGTTTGCAACCTTTTGACCATCGGATCATTTTGTGCAGTTTCACCAAAGTTGAGATGAGCATCCTTGTGGCAAAGAAATTGAACAAGCGTGATTAGAATAAGATTACTGGGACTAGTTGATGAGACATAAAATCATCACAAATACAGTACGTAGAAGCCAGTAGAGGTATGTGCGGGGCAAAGAAGTATAGAGAAATATCCACAGGGAGTGATGTGGGCAGCTGGAGCAGTGGTGCAAGGCGGCTGTAAAGGGAGTTGTACCTGAGGGACGTAGCTCAACATTGAGGAGGGCGGCGGGAGGCTGCAACTGCCCACGTCGCGGCAGTGAGCAAGGGACGAGGGCAACCTCACCGGCTTTGTGAGAGAGAACGGCAGGGGGCCCTGATCGGGACGTGCCGACAGTGGGTTTTCGCTGTCGACGACGGCCACCGCATCTACACTAAGCATCCACCCCTTCTCCAAGCGGACGTGATCCGCCGGGATGTTAGAGATGTGGCCACAGTCGTTTTGTGCGAGAGAGTGTGAAGAGAGCAACCCCAGCAAGCAACCGTGTAGGCCGGCCCGTCCTGACTATGTATATAGTGGAGCGGTTTCCTTTTCTCTCCATATGAACCTATCATATTGCATACGTGCCACCGAAGAAAAAAAACTTTATTTATAAATGACGCGGCACCTACTACTCGTTCTCCTATAACCTTGTGCTTGGCATCTCCAAAATATTAACCTTGCGATTGGCTCTTCGCCTCTTCGGGAAGTCCAGCAATAATGGTAGTGCAGTATATATCGTTCTGGCTATATGAGACTGAATGAATTGTTGCACGTCCACCACGTGGGCGAGGGTCGAGGGGCGAGGGAGAGTGCTATATACGGAGCAAAATGAGTGAATCTACACTCTAAAATACGTCTATATACATCAGTGTTTGGAGTATGTACTAGTAGTTCATATTGAAATCTACTAAAGGACATATATATTCCAAACAATATGATAGTATAATCTCTATAACCAAGGTAGTAGGGACGAGGAGTAAACGGAGGGAGTAGTAAATTTTTCTCCTCGTCTTGCGAACCACCGCGTGCATGGGCGAGGGAGCGGGCGTAAGGTGTTGTAAGCAAGCTTCACCTCATCCTGCGAGCCACCGCGCCCGTGGGCGGGGGAGACGGCGTACTAAGCAAGCTTCTCCTCGTTCTAGAAGTTGACGGGACACATCAAAAGTACTCCAGTGTATAGAGCCTTGCCTCTAAGGTAGGCCCCACATGGTTTGCCTCTTTTTTTAAGATAACACGTCAAGTCGCAATTTGTTTGTTCACCCGTGGTAGACGATCCTCCCTCCACCAAGTGGACAACCAGTACACGTGCCAAATTACCACGTGGGCTGCCTTTTTCATACAGAAATGAGCTCCACCGTGTACCCGCGCGGGTGTGGTTGGGAAAGAGACGGGAGTACGTGCGCCGTGCATGCACCTCTTCTCTTCGTGCACGTCCCCCACCTATGTGGGTGTGTGTGAGAGATACAAACCACGTTCGTGAGTGTTTTTTGTTTTGGGGTGGGGTGTGGGGTGGGGGTTGATTTCGTGAATTATTTGTGGGAATATGTGTCGATGACATCTCAAACAAATTTTTGCATGCAATGTGTGTGAAATGGAGGCCTATCCATATCATACATAGAGGGTCGGGCAATCCACGAGAAGAGAGGGAGGGGTCATAGCTATCGATAGAGTCGAAGAGAGGATCAAGTGGGTGGTGCGAGATCGATGAAGAGAGCCATCGAAATTGTGTGTGTGTACAAGTCAAAGATATAGGGGGACTGGCCTACCGGAACGTTAGAGGGCACACATCACGTTTGTGTGTGGCAGGGAGACATGATTAGAGCGCTCGATGTATCGGTGTGTGGGGGGGAGGGGTGGTGGGAGGGGTAAGTAGAGGCCTAACTATGGAGGTAGAACGACTCGTATATGTGTTGAGAAGGAGAGACCCAACTATGTCTTGAGGGAGATCGGTCGACATCCATACATAACTAAAGGGCGGGAAATATGATGGGAGAGAGAGAGAGGAGAGAGGGAGGGAGGGAGAGGGAGGGAGAGGGGTAGAGTGCTGGATGGGTGATGGAGTTGCTTCTCGAAGATGGTGGGAGAGGCCTACTAGACAAACTGAGGGTGGAACTGCAATGTTATCAATAAGAGTGGGGATGTGTTTCTGTGTGTGCCTATGCGTGATAGATCTGTCGGGATGCATCCATGGATGATGAAGGGGAACCATGTGTTTGGTAAGCAAACCTAACTAGATCGGTAGATCAATTGTTCTTTGTCGGGGGAAGGGAGAGACACAACTAATGAGGTAGATCGATTGACGTGTGGGTAAAAACGAGTTATAAGGACCTAGCTAGCTATATGTATAGCGAGAGATCGGTCGTTGTACGTCCATTTGTTAGAGGCAAATAAGGCCCAGCGAGACGGATAGACAGAGAGAATGGAGCTAGGAGATGGTGCGAGAGGCCCAACTACTAGCTAGATAGGGGGAGGAGTGTGCGGTTGTGAGAGCGATGAAAAGAGGGGCGAGAGTTTACACATGTGTCTGACCGTATGAGAGACACGAGGCAAGGACACATAAAGGAGGAGATTGAAGGTGTGTTTGTATGTTGTAGGCAGGCATCACTGGAGAGGTTTATCAATCGGTGTGTGTCGTAAAGGAGTTGTGGAGACTCTGGGAGAACGACCTAAAGAAAAATAAATGAATGTGCCCGGTGGATAGAATGCCGAGGGAGGGGGAGGGCGAGGAGGGCGTGTGCATGCACGAGAGAAAGTTAGTGGTAGCTACAAAGGTTAGAGGATTGTGTGGGTGTAAGAGACTAACAAAGATCATAATTTGATATGAAAGCATTTTCATATATTTGAATAGGAGATCATAGTGGTTTAAACATTGCATGCATGAATATAGCGGTGATACACGTGGTGTGCACATGTTATACCATAATGTGATAATGCATGGCGTTTGCAACTCACAGCTAAATGCCGAACAATCTAAACCATACTATACATCAAACAATCTCACATTTTATTTGAATTTGTGATAATGTGTGGCGTTTGCAGCTTACAACTAAATATCGAACAATCTAAACAATACTATATATGTATCGAACATTCTCACATTTTATTTGAATTTGTGGTAATGTGTGTGGTGTTTGCAACTCACATCTAAATACTTGTAGGCGTAGGGGGCGGGGCACCATACATAATGTGATAAACACATTATACATATGAGACACGGTTTAGATTATGAAGATCTAGCTAGAGCTAGAAATGTAATGTGATTTGAAATCAAAATAAAGGGGATTAAAAAAATCTTGTTCGAGTTCATATAGTACACATAGTTCATATGTAACTCGAGACTAATCATGTGGTGTGCTGTGAAGATAATACACAAACGATGGTTTAACTTGACAATAATGATGATTGTAGATCTTATTAAAACAGAGAAACGAATTCAAATGCTTTGACTTCACAACAATCATTACTATAGATCTTATTCAAATAGAGAAACGAATTCAAATTTAGTTCATATTGAAGCGGTAGTATATACGTTTGGAATGCACTAAAACATTCATTTGAGTAGTAGGTTGCATGCATTATACACGTAGCGAAATATTTTAATTGAACATAACATGAATTCAAAGTTTTGAATGACATTTGTAGGGCGCATTGATTTGGGACAATACACGTTAGGCTTGTCCGGAAATTTCAACCCGCGCCTTGTTAGCCAGAAATATTTAAGATATATCTTTGTCTCGTTGTGCTCCGACAACTCCCTCCATCTCAACCTGCGCCTTGCTATTCCGAAATTACAACACGCGCCAAAACTCCCACCTCCTGTGAAATCCCAACACGCGAAATGCCCGTGGTACCCCTGAACCGAAAGAACCGCCTCAAATCGGTGGGGGTACTTTCGTAACTTACCCCACATTTCGGACAAGTGCGTCTCTAAGCCATGGTTCCCCACTGCCATCCCATCCGCCCACCCATTCGTACACCGAGGCCGCGAAAACCCGCGACGAAACCCCACACCCTGCTCCGTCCGCCACCCAGCCGGAGCCTCTTCCCCGACGACGTCGTCCACAGCAACACCTCGACGTCCCTCATCCATCGTACTAGATGAGGATCCGTCGTCGATCTCATCGTCCCGCCAGTTCAGCCACCCCGTCCTCCACCTCCAAGGAGCTGCCCCGACGTTCCCCTCGTCTTTCGCGCCACCTCCATTCCCACACCGCCGTCTTCACCTGCACCACCGGAAGAGCATCATCATCACCGTTTCCTCGGATGAAGCTGCGGCCTAATCGGCGCCACCAAAGAGGTTGTACACTAATTGCCGCATTTTCTTCTTGATTCGATCTCATGGTGCTGCCGGCGCTCGGTCCCGAGCCGACACGGCGCGACTCCATCCACGGCGGTGTCGCCGGCCACTTCCTCCATGGCGTCGCTCCCTCGGCGGCGACGTCCACATCAGTAGGACCTGCTGCTGTTTTAGCTCTTGCTCGCGCTGCTGCTCTGCTCTTGCTCTCGGTCCCCTGCCTGGTCTGCTCTTGCTATTGCTCTTGCTCGTGCTGCTGCTCTCGCTCTTGCTCTTGCTTGCGATGCTGCTCCGATTTAGCTACACTTCACTCCGATGCCGCCGAGGTGAAAGAAGAACCAGCCGCATCGGGGAGGGGGGCTCGCCGGAGAGGTACCCCACTATCTATCTTAGGGTTCAGGATGGGGGCGGTGGTCGCCGGCGGTGGCAAGGCGTTAGCGGGGCGGTGGCGTGGGGATCGCCGGAGAAAAAGCTCGGCACGGGGGGGGGGGGGTCTAGAGGGATGGTCGGGGCGGCGGCGGACCGGCGGTGGGGAGTGTTTTCGGGGTGGGAGGGGCGGCGCACCGCCGGTCGCGGGCGGCGGGGGGCTGCTGTTTGGCCGGCTTAGGGGGTGGAGGTTGAAGATGAATCGCAGGCCCTTGATTTTGCAAAATCGACTGACCAGAGATGAAAAAGTCAGTCGACCGACGTGTAGCCTCACCTTGCTAGTGCGTTCAGTTTCGACAGCAAAATTCAGTTTCGACAGTTAAGTTCAGTTTCGATAGTTAAGTTCAGTTTCGACAGTTAAGTTCAGTTTCGACAGTTAAGTTCAGAGAAGAGCGGCTAATGTATTTTACATCTAGCACTTTTATGGTTATGTATTTTACGTCATGTATTGGAGATGCTATTAGAATTCCACTCAGGTTAACGTTGTTCATTGTCTCTCTTGTCCTGCTTCAGCCTCGGCGTCGTACAACTCACCGGAGCTGCTCCAACGACGAAACCCTCCATCAAAGCGGAGCAGTACCTCGGGCTCCATCTCCAGACGCCTAAGATCTTCTTCCCCTCCTCCGACAGCCAAGTCAGCCAGAGCATCCTCACCAGCCAACCCAATCACGCTAAGATCAACATGGCTTCGCCAAAGAGGTTGTACACTTGTTGCATCTCTTTTTTACTCTACATGTTGTATATACTGTCCACTGAGCACACAGATTTGTTCCATTAGTGTCTCCTTGAAAGAAAAAACGTAGGAATTTTAATTTTCACTTGTCCTCCTTTTCAAATTCCTATTCATGAAGCACAAGACTAAGAGATAGTAGCATAATAGCATTATAACCATACATTTTCTTGTGGTTTGACTTAATCTCACCATGCTTCTTTGCATCCTGTGATCTTGCAATTGTTGTGAATCAAACACCCAGATTGGCAGAAATCCTGTGTTTTTAAATTCTCTATTTTGCACGTGCATTCCTATCCTATTCATGTCTATTTCCTATCCCTGCATTGTTGGAATCCTCCAATTCAAACGAGCCCTTACAGAATTACTTCTCTTACAGATAGTTGTCAAAGAAAACCTTGCGTGGTTTGTCCTGCTCCTGCTGCATCGTCGTCCACCCCAGTTCAGCTGCTCCAACGACAGAAGGGTCCAGCACAGCAGGGGTCCGGCCTCCAGAATGTCTTTCGCCGCCTCAGATCTTCTTCCCTACCGCTGGCAGCCATGAAAACTGCACTACCATCATCAACCGAGCAGATGACCTCGAGGAATACATGGGTCCGCAAGAGAGGTCGCACTCTTTCGTGTTTGCTTACGTTATGCATCGCTTAATATTACATGCTACTTTATCGTCCTGTTCACCGATTAGACTCTGAGTCAGCTCCAAACTAATGGTCAAACTTGAGTTTTTAAATGGTTGTGGGGTACATATCGGGGCCGCTATCTATAGTATCTATCTACTATCTGGTTAATCTCCGGTGTCTACTATGAGTTTCATCTTGGGTGGGAAACAAACAGTAAAGAAGCCATTATCTGTATTTTTTAACTGAAGCCATTATCTGCCTGCTATTATTGGTTTTCGGTCTATCCATAGGTTGCTACCATCACTCTGGATTTCTGCATGCACTGCTTACATAATCTCACTATGTTTTATTCCTATGCATGATAGTTATTGTAAACAATGGAACTGAACATGTAGAGCAAAAGAGACGAGCCTTGCGTGGCAATAACATTTCATGCAGACGACGCTCCATGGTAGACACAAAGGCAGCCTCCCCTCCACGCATTTCAGATTGTAATCGAGAGGAAGATATCTGTTCTGAGGGGGATTCAGAAGGAGAAGACAACTCCTATTTACCCCCTGAGGTCTTCGCTCTAACTTGGCATGCTGATGTTGGTTATATCATGCATATGGTGTCTTGCATTGCTTACTTTATACATCAAATATGTCATCTACTTAGTTTAGACATCCTTTGTGCGAATGCCATCTGTTTAGTTTATTCATCGTTTATGTGAATTATGCAACGCCATCTTGTTTAGCCAGGCATCATATATGTGAATTTTGCAATGCCATCCTGCTTAGCCAGTCATCTTATATGTAAATTATATCAGGCCATCCTTTTTTTCCGTTACATATTATATTTGTCAACAATGTTATTACATTCAACTACTCTTCATGTGCATCAGCCATTTGACACGGTGATGGCAAATTCTGGAGTGAAAACATGGTCTTGAGAGCAGACTATGCTATCTGACGAAGCGCATATCTCGCTGGTTACGGATAGCTCCTCAGAGGAGGATTTAGAGACAGATGACCAGTCCTATTCCCCCCCGAGGTGTATGGTCTAACTTGGCAGGGTTATGTTGGTCATATCATGCGTATGGTGTCTCGCATTGCTATGTCATTTGATTAGTTTAGACATGCTTTGTGTGAATGCCACCTGTTCAGTGTCTAATTACCATATATGTGAATTATGCATTGCCATCTTGTTGCAAGACATTATATATGTGAATTATACAATGCTATCTTGTTGCAAAGGAATTATATATGTGAATTATGCAATGCCATGCTGTTTAACCAATCATCATGTATGTGAATTATATCATGCTATCATTTTTTTGTATTACGTGTTCCATTTGTTGACAATGTTTGTATATTCAACTACTCTACCTGTGCATCAGCCATTTGAAGCGGTGATGGAAGTATCTGGAGTGAAAACAAGGGTATTCAGAGCAGACAATGCTACCTGCTGAAGCAGACATCTTGCTGGTTACAGAGAGCTCCTCGGAGGAGGATTCAGAGACTGATGACCAGTCCTATTTTCCCCCTGAGGTCTATGCTCAAACTTGGCAGGGTTATATTACCCGTGTCATGCATGTTGTCTTGCATTGCTTAGTTTTTACATCATATATGGATTGCCATCTGCTTACTTGCTTACTATATAAATCATATATTTGAATTATATCATGCCATCATGTTTACATAGTACATACACATCATCTATCTGAATTATGGCATGGCAACCCATTTAATAAAGACATCATATAGTTATATCATCTCATCCTGTTTAGTGTTTACAGTCATCATATTTTGAATTATGGCATTCTATCTGTGAATGTATGTGAATTATGGCATGCCAACCTATTTAATAAACACATTATATAGTTATGTCATGTCATCCTGTTTACATAGTCTCATATTTTGAACTATGTCTTTCCATCTTTTTTAGTTAGCCATCATAATGTGAAACTGTGTCATGCTATCATGTTTAGTTAGCCATCATATATGTGAAATTGTGTCATGCTATCCTGTTGTGTTAGACAACATAAATATGAATTATTTCATGCCCTCTTTTATTCCCCACTATCCATTGCACTTGTCTATCATACAATGTCTATACTTTCAATTACTTTTCTTGTTTATAAGCCATTTGAATTGGAGAGCATGATGGCAGTATCTAAAGGAGTAACAACACGGTCTTCAGAAAAGATAGTGCTACCAGTTGATGCAGATAGAACCACGGTTGTACTCGCCCAAGGACCAGATCTACCACACATAACCCAGACTCTCGCAGATTGTACCCCTACCCAGTTGGACAGAGAACCAGCTACACCCCTTCTAACCCCAACCCTGGCAGATAGTAACCCAGTTCCAGTTGACACAACACCATCTCCACCACAGAGCACCCAAACACGATCAGTTAGTAAGGGAACTACAGTGCCCAAAGCACGAGGACCACCACACCGAATCCCAACTCAACTCTTAAAGGAGAAGAAGATGTGTTCTCAGTTCAGGTTCTGTAGCTATGGTTCATACTCCTTTGATCTTGCATGACTGAATTTACTCATACCAACTATTTTCAAATTTGAAGGATGGAATTGAAACTCCAATGGTGCAACAGGTATGTTTTAAACATGTTTCTTTATCTGGTTTGCTGTTGTAACCTGCTCTATGTTGATTTCAGTTTCAATTGAATAAACAGTTATGTTCTCATGTCATGCACATTACAAGTGTTGTTATTGCTCTATAGTTACCCACACTTATATTCTGACTATTCTGCTTTGTCTCGAACAAATATTATTTGAACTGTGTCTCTATCTTGATTTGGCAACAAAAACTAGAATGATATAGACCATAAAGTGACCATGGTACATAGATATATGTTTGTTTCATGCTGTTATCCTGTCCCCTTTACTACTGAACTCATTTACCAAAATGAGTTTCATATACAACATGGTAAACATGTGATGTGTCTGCGTGTTTCTCTTTTAGAGTGCGGACAAAATATTGGAGAACCGTACCGCGTTATCCAATGGTAAAGGAAGTAATGCAGATAAGGTTCAAGATAGTGAGACATCCCTGTTGGTCTCCAAGGAAGCTGATAAAAACTATCTTGACGACAGTGAGGGAACCCAAAAGTCCTGTCTTGATGTAGTGTTCGAGTTACTGGCCACTACTGCTGGCACAAGCTCTTCGAACTCGCTGGCTGAATCAGTTCGTCTTCTTGAGTCTCAACTTCAAGTTGAAAGACATCGATCGGATGTGCTGCGACAGGAAGCTGAAGGACTGAGGAAGTCCCTGCAGAATTCAGATGCATATTTTCTGGTGCAACAGCAAGCGCTGGAGGATTTAAGCGCCAAACAAGAGAAAGTTAATAAGCTTGCTAAGCATCTTGCCAGCATTATGGGTACCCAGGATATTGTTTCTTGAGATCTTCTGAAGTGGTTTCAGTTCTGGATTTGTTTTGCTGCGGCGTTTATTTGCGCTGGTCGCCAACTTTGACAACCAGTGTATATGATATGCTGCTTTGTTCCCTATATTTGCACTGGTGGCGAACTTTGATGCCCAGTGGATGTAATATGTGTAATAGTCGTGATAGCCTAGCGTTAGTTGCTTGCTTATTTATTTCCTTGTTGTCTTGTTTATTTGTTTGCTTGTAGTCATTGCAGTTCTTTTTCCGCGGTTAACTAGTGGCTGCAATAACCTATTTTTTAAAACTAGGCCGCAATAACCATGGGCTAATATTTACTGTAGTGACACTGGGCCTCCTACTGGCCATAGACAGTGGGCCTTCTACGGGCCGTAGAAACAATGGGACTTCTATGGGCCATAGAAACAATGGGCCTTCTGCAGGCCGTATTATCAATGGGCCTTATACGGGCCGTATAATCGATTGGCCAAATATGGGCCAAACAGACTGCATTATGGCCGTAAACGGGCTAGAGATGGAATCGTACGTTCATGGGCCGACCATAACGGGCCATCATCAATAGGTCGTATTTGATGACGCTATGAAATTGGCCTAACGTATTAACGGACCACAAACGGGCCGACTGTAACCACGGGCTGAATTTGGCCCACAAGCAGAAAATGACAGTAACGGGCCGTAAGTAAATGAATGCTGGAAATGAGCCCAAGAATAAATGGGCTCTGAGAAGGCCGAAAGATAACATGTGCTGGAAATGGCCCAACGGAATAACGGGCCGTTAATGGGTATAAAGTGATACACTGTTCATTACGGGCCAGTTCCACCACGGGCCGTTAATGGGTGTAAAGTGATACACTATTCATTACGGGCCAGTTTCACCACGGGCCGTTAATGGGTGTAAAGTGATACACTGTTCATTACGGGCTAGTTCACCACGGGCCGTTAATAGGCCAAGAGTTACATAGGGCCTCATATGGGCCGAAAGACGTCATGGGCCATACATGGGCCAGAAGTGAAAACGGGCTGGAATCATATTGGATGGCCCAGATGACGCTACTGGGCCTAATTCGAATAGGGCGTAATGGGCCTTGGGTTAGCGGGATGTAAATGGGCTATATGCGAACAGGCCGTTAACAGGCTTTCCATGGGCCGGCCCACCACCTTTTGACCAAGTAAAACGGGCCGGCCTTTTCACAGGAATAGGCCTCTGTTGGGCCGTGCCACGTGTCGACGTATCATAGGTGCCTATCTGACCCACTAACGAGCTGACACGTGCTTCGTCCGGCCAATAAGAATTTTACACGTGGAAATTTCCCATTGGTCGGGGCTGTTAACGGGTTATCGGATCCAAAACCCGACCCGATAGCTTAACGACGTTCTGTTACGGTGGATGCCACGTGTTGGTCACCCTTGACGAAAGCACTTCTGTGACGTGCAATTTATCGTCATGGAAGTGGACACTTCCGTGATGATAATTTTGGCAATGTCATGGAACACTTCTACGACAGCACATGTATGACTATCTTGATTCTATCATAAATTTGTCATGGATGTACATGCATGACAGAAAACGCGACCTACTGTGACAAACACGTATCATCACGGAAGTGTATTTTTTGTAGTGAATATTCTTGACAAAGCAAATTACTCACCAACATGACTCGCATATTAGTATCTTCATATCGCTAAACTATTGCAAGGAATCAAGTCTATAATATCCAATGATCTTAAAGAAAGTTTTTATTATATCCCTCTTGGATATTCGTCAGTTTGGGACCAAATTCATATCTCGTGCAAATTACCATTACTATTATCAACTCTCAAAAAAGGTTTAAGTGAAGAACGAGAGCATACATATTTATTCAAAATTTATCATATCAACTCTCAAAATGATATAAGTGAAGCATGAGAGTGCATTTCTTTAAAATTTACTAACTCTAAAAATGATATAAGTGAAGCATGAGAGTGCATTTTTTTAAAATTTACTAACTCTCAAAATAATATAAGTGAAGCATGAGAGCATAGTTCTTCAAAATAAAAACACCACCGTGCTAAAAAAGATTTAAGTGAAGCACTAGAGCAATTGCCTAGCTCAAAAAATTTAAGTAAGCACATAGAGCGATTCTAACAAATCATAATAAAATTATGGATGTCTCAAATTGGTGTGTCCAGCAAGGATGATTGTGACAAACTAAAAAGCAAAAAAAACAAAGACTCATATAATACAAGACGCTCCAAGCAAAACTCATGATAAGTGACGAATAAAAATATAGCTCCAAGTAAAATTACCAATGGTCATTAGAAGAAAGAGGGGATGCCTTCCGGGGCATCCCCAAGCTTAGTTGCTTGGGAATCTGATACGTCTCCGTTGTATCTATAATTTTTTTTGTTACATGCCAATATTATACAACTTTCACATATTTTTGGCAACATTTTATATGATTTATTGGGACTAACATATTGATCTAGTGCCCAGTGTCAGTTCCTGTTTGTTGCATGTTTTTTGCTTCGCAGAATATCCATATCGAACGAGGTCCAAATGAAATAAAAATTTACGGAGAATTATTTTGGAAAATATGTGACTTTTGGAAGGTGGAATCGGCGCAAACGGAGGCCCACAACCCTCACAAAACACCTGGGCACGCCAGCCCCCCCAGGAGCATGGTGGTGGGTGGTTCCCACCTCGTAAGGTGGTTGCTGCTCTCCTTCGGGCGCTAGGAAGCTTATATCCAGAAAAACATCATGTTAAAATCTCAGCACAATCGGAGTTATGGATATCCGGATATTTAAGAAATAGTTTTCAGCCAAAAACCAGGAACGCGAAACATAAGATAACAGAGAGATATATCCAATCTAGGAGGGGCTCCTACCCCTCCGCTGCCATGGCAACCATGGACCAGAGGGGGAATGATGTTGCTTGAAGCTCCGCTAGTATTTCCCCAAAGAGGAAGGGATGATGCAGCACAGCGGCGGTAGGTATTGCCCTCAGATATGAAACCAAGGTTATCGAACCAGTAGGAGAACCAAGCAACACAACGTAAACAACCCCTACACACAAATAACAACCACTCGCAACCCGATGTGTTAAAGGGGTTGTCAATCCCTTTCAGGTAACAACGCCAAAAACGGTGCGTGGACAGGAGAAAGTTGTAATGGATTGAATAAGTAGATCGTAAATAAAATAAAGTGCAACAAAGTATTTTTGTATTTTTGGTTTAATAGATCTGAAAATAAATGCAAGGAAAAAGTAGATCACATTGGCAAATAGATGAGAAAGAGACCCATGGGTCGTAGGTTTCACTAGTGGCTTCTATTGAGAAAAATAACAAACGATGGGCGAGCAAATTACTGTTGGGAAATTTATAGAACTTCAAATACTCATGAAGATATCCAGGAAATGATCATTATATAGGCATCACGTCCAAGATTAGTAGACCGACTCCTGCCTGCATCTACTACTATTACTCCACACATCGACCGCTATCTAGCATGCATCTAGTGTATTAAGTTCATGGAAAAACGGAGTAATGCAATAAGAACTATGACATGATGTAGACAAGATCTATCTATGTAGAGATAGACCCCATTGTTTTATCCTTAGTAGCAACGGTACATACGTGTCGGTTCCCTTTCTGTCACTGGGATCAAGCACCATAAGATCGAACCCACTACAAAGCACCTCTTCCCATTACAAGATAAATAGATCAAGTTGGCCAAACAAAACCCAAATATTGGAGAAGAAATACGAGGCTATAAGAGATCATGCATAAAAGAGATCAAAGAAACTCAAATACTTTCATGGATATAAAAAGATAGATCTGATCATAAACTCAAAGTTCATTGATCCCAACAAACACACCGCAAAAGAGTTACATCATATGGATTTCCAAGAGACCATTGTATTGAGAATTCAGAGAGAGAGAGAGAAAGAAAGAAATCTAGCTACTAACTGCGGACCCGAAGGTCTACAAAGAACTACTCACGCATCATCGCAGAGGCATCAATGGAGGTGGTGAACCCCATCCGAGATGGTGTCTAGATTGGATCTGGTGGTTTTGGACTCTGCAGCGGCTGGATGAATATTTCATCGACTCCCCTAGGGTTCTGGAAAAATTGTGGTATTTATAGAGCAAAGAGGTGGTCCGGGGGGCACCCGAGCCCACCAGGGCATGCCTGGGCCTCCTGGCACGGCTTGGTGGGTTGTGCCTCCCTCGGGGCACCCCCCAAGCGTAGCCAGGGCCCATTACGTTCCTTCTGATATTGATTTCCTGCATTTGGACTCCATCTGATATTGATTTCCTGCGATGTAAAAAACATGCAAAAAACAGCAACTGGCACTTGGCACTATGTCAATAGGTTAGTACCAAAAAATGATATAAAATGACTGTAAAATGATTATAAAACATCCAAGATTGATAATATGACAGCATGGAACAAAAAAAAATTATAGATACGATGGAGACGTATCAGCATCCCCAAGCTTAACTCCTACTCGTCCTCGAGTAGGTAAGTGATAAAAACGGAATTTTTGATGTGGAATGCTGCCTAACATGTCATATCATATTTTTTCTTTATAGCATGGACATTTGGACTTTTGTGTGATTCAAAAGTAATAGTCTAGTTTTGACATAATAATTTAAATACTCAAGCATATCAACAAGCAACCATGTCTTTCAAAATATCAACGCTAAAATAAGTTATCCCTAGCCCATCATGCTCAACCATTGACCCATTCATGAAACACACTTGCATATTAGCTACACCCAATACTCAAGTACGATCATATTGCCTCTTGGTTGGTGCTTTTATAAGAGAAGATGGAGACTCAACTTCAAAATAAAAATTGCATAAAGTAAAAGAAAGGCCCTTCGCAGAGGGAGGTAGGGTTTGTAGAGATGCCAGAGCTCAAAGCGAAAAACTTAGAGATAAAAACATTTTGGGAGGTGTATCCATCCCACCAACGAAAATGACTTAGAGTTCCCAACACTTCCCATTCTAGATATATCATAGGCGGTTCCCAAACAGAAAATAAAGTTTATTCCTTTTTCCATCATACTTTCACTTTCCATGGCTAGCCGTATCCACGGTTGCCCTCCATACCAACACTTTCCAAGGAATTTATTATTTGACAACATCAAGTAGATTCATCTTTCATTTCGGGACTGGGCATCCCTAAAACCTTTGCCTTACTCTCGTGCAATGACAAATGAAGAAACACTCATCATGAGAATAACACATCCAGCATGGAAAATATTAGCCACCCCTCACCGCTCCACGAGCGAAACAAACACACAAAAGAGAAGTTTATTTTGAAAATTAGAGATGTGTGATGCCCCCGATTCAATCATACACTAATCATGCACGCAAACGTGTACGATCAAGATCAGGGACTCACGGGAAGATATCACAACACAACTCTAAAACATAAATAAGTCATACAAGCATCATAATACAAGCCAGGGGCCTCGAGGGCTCGAATACAAGTGCTCGATCATAGACGAGTCAGCGGAAACAACAATATCTGAGTACAGACATAAGTTAAACAAGTTGCCATAAGATGGCTAGCACAAACTGGGATACAGATCGAAAGAGGCGCAGGCCTCCTGCCTGGGATTCTCCTAAACAACTCCTGGTCGTCGTCAGCGGGCAACATGTAGTAGTAGGCACCTCCAGTGTAGTAGGAGTCATCGTCGACGATGACGTCTGGATCCTGGGCTCCAACATCTGGTTGCGACAACCAGGTAGAAGGGATAGGGGAAAGGAAGGAGAAAGCAACCGTGAGTACTCATCCAAAGTACTCGCAAGCAAGGAATTACACTACATATGCATGGGTATATGTGTAAAGGGCCATATCGGTGGACTGAACTGCAGAATGCCAGAATAAGAGGGGGATAACTAATCATGTCGAAGACTACGCTTCTGGCAGCCTCCATCTTGCAGCATGTAAAAGAGAGTAGACTGGAGTCCTCCAAGTAGCATCGCATAGCATAATCCTACCCGACGATCCCCTCCTCGATGCCATGTTAGAGAGCGATCACCGGGTTGTATCTGGCACTTGGAAGGGTGTGTTTTATTAAGTATCTGGTTCTAGTTGTCATAAGGTCAAGGTACAACTCCGGGTCGTCCTTTTACCGAGGGACACGGCTATTCAAATAGATTAACTTCCATGCAGGGGTGCACCACATAACCCAACACGCTCGATCCCAGTTGGCCGGACACACTTTTCGGGGTCATGCCCGGCCGCGGAAGATCAACACGTCGCAGCCCCACCTAGGCACAACAGAGAGGTCAGCACGCCGGTCTAAACCTAAGCGCACAGGGGTCTGGGCCCATCGCCCTTAGCACACCTGCACGTTGCGAACGCGACCGGAAGCAGACCTAGCCCCCTTAATACAAGCGCGAGCTTACGGTCCAATGTGGCGCGCGCCGCTTAGTCGCTGACGTCACGAAGGCTTCGGCTGATACCACGACGTCGAGTGCCCATAACTTTCCCACGTAGTTGGTTAGTGCGTATAGACCAAATGGCCAGACTCAGATCAAATACTCAGATCTCGTTAAGCGTGTTAAGTATCCGCGAATGCCGACCAGGGCCAGGCCACCTCTTTCCTAGGTGGTCTCAACCTGCCCTGTCGCTCCGCCACAAAGTAACAGTCGGGGGCCATCGGGAACCCAGGCCCACCTCTACCGGGATGGAGCCACCTGCCCCTTCAGCCCCCATCTCCGAACAGTATCACAGGTAATGTAACAGTGTAAAGTATATAGCATATGCCCGTGATCACCTCCCGAAGTGATCACGGCCCAGTAGTATAGCATCGCAGACGGACAAGAGTGTAGGGCCACTAATGGAACACTAGCATCCTATACTAAGCAGTAGGATAGCAGGTAAAGGTAACAACAGTAGTAACAAGGACAGGCTATGCAGCAGTATAGGATTAACTGAAAGCAGTAACATGCTACACTACTCTAATGCAAGTAGTAGAGAAGAATAGGCGATATCTGGTGACCAGGGGGCTTGCCTGGTTGCTCTGGCAAGGAGTGGTCGTCAACACCGTAGTCGAACTGGGGGTCATCGACAGCCTTGGGGTCTACCGGAAAGAAGTTACGGAGGGGGAACACAATAAATAACAGAGCAATCAAATGTAACACAAAGCAAGACGCGGCAATACGTTGTGCTAGGGGTGACCTAACGCAGGGATAGGTGATAGCGCCGAAAGGGGAAACATCCGGGAAAGTATCCTCGGTGTTTCGCATTTTCGGACAGATGAACCGGAGGGGAAAGTTGTGTGTTCACTAGGCTAGGGATGTGTGGCAGACGAACGGGCTGCGTATCCGGATTCGTCTCGTCGTTCTGAGCAACTTTTATGTATAATACTTTTTCATCTGACATACGGATTATTTTCTATTAATTTTCAAAGGTTTAAACAATTTCTAAAATTTCTGGATTTATTTTAATTGATTTAATCCGAGTTGACCAAGTCAACTTTGACTAGTCAAAAGGGCAGGGTGTGGCCCACATGTCATAGGTTGTACCTAAACAAATAAGTAAAACTAATCTAATTGAAAGGGACCCATATGTCATCTACTACCAGACTAATTTAGCACTAATTAATACTAACCAAACCTAGTAGTACTAATCTACGTAGGAGCCGACCATTAGTGGACAAAGCCCAGTCGGCCACACACGGCCATGTACAGGGGGTGGCAGCCATGGCTAAGAATGGCAGCAGCAACAATACGCAGCAGCAGTAGGTAGTAGCAATACGCAGCGGCAGAAGCATTAGCTAGCAGCAGCACATAGCGGCAGCAAGCAGAGTAGCAGCGAGCGGCGCTGGGGGCAGCAGCGCAGTGCTTGCACGGCGCCGGCAGTAGAAGCTAGCGACAGCAGCACCTAGCGACAGCAGCAAAGAGCGGCAGTGACAAGCATGTAGCGGCAGCGCCTTCAGTCCGCAACGCATGCGGGTAGCAGCAGCGGCTAGCGAGCAGCAGGGGAGGAGCAATAGCAGCTCACAGCAGCACAACAGAAGCAAGCATCATCGCACGCACGTACACACAAGAGCTGGAGCTCCCATTCATGGCAGCCGGGCGTAGGGGCGGCCTCAACGGCGACAGATCGAGGCAAGGAAAGGGAGGATCCGATGGAGAAGCTCACCGCGGAGCTGTAGGCGTGCTCGGGGAGGTCGGGGATGGACCGGGGCGGCGGCAATCGACGGAGGACGACGACGATGTACGCGGTGGAAACGAGGTCGATGGCGAGCGTACAGGGCGGCCCCGCTCGATTTGAGGCCCGGGATGGACGAAGTCGATGGTGGCGGTCCTCCTGAACCCGTCGGTGTGGCGGACGATGGTCGTGGCCGCGGTGATTCGCAGTGGCATGCTCCGGTGTGTCGTGGTTAGTTTGGTCAAAGTGTGTGCGTGAGAGAGAGAAAGGACGTGGGGGGAGCGAGGGGGAAAGGGAGGGAGGAGCTAGGGTTCGCCGAGGGGAAGGGAGGGCGAGGCTATATAGGACGAGGGGGCGGCGGATGCCCGCCACGGCGGCAGGGGCGCGCCATGGCCGGGCGATGAGCGCCACAACCCCCCCCCCCTACCTCCCTGTAGCAGAGGAAGGAGGTAAGTGGGGGTGGGCCGGCTGGCCTGCTCACTTGCTCGATGGGTCAGAAGGGGGTGTTCTCCCTTTTTTTATTTTTATTCTTTTCCAGTTTCTTTTATTTATTTTTCTTTTTTGTTTTATTTTATTACTAGTAGATTTTGTTTTATAAAAATATGAGACCAATACTTAAATTAGTGTTTTAAATTACCCCTCTGCCACAAAAAGTTTCACATTTTAATAAAATAGGTTTATATTTGTTTGCTATTTAAAAGCATGTAATAAATATTTTTAGCCCCTGTTTTAATTAGTTAAAGGCATTAAACCACTTTGCAAAGATGTTGGTTCACAACCATAATTAGTTATGGGATATTTTCCACACTTTGAACATTTTACTATGCATGTTTGACAAATTTGAATTTTTTTTACTTTAAATTAGAATTTGAATACGAACAATGATTTGGATCAAGTGAGGATTAGCAACAGTAATGTGATGACGTGGCATTGTTAGCAGAGATTGCTGTAGCTTAATTATCCGGGCGTCACAATTCTCCTCCACTACAAGAAATCTCGTCCCGAGATTTAGGATCGGTTTATAAGGGGGAAGGGATCTGGTTACGAAATTTTAACGATTCTTCTCGGTCATAGTTGCTCTTCTCGAAGAGGTCGATCCATTACATTGACGTCTTTATTTCTCTGCTTCAGGTCATCATGGTGAAGTCAGCATCCTTTTTTCGGGATCTTCATCGTATTTACGAATAGGTAACGGGGCAGATCGGCAACGACAGAATGCTATAAGGGTAATAATCTGTGATTAACCGATGAATGAGCATATGAGTACCTCTTGAGTTGAACAAATAAATCACATCGAGAGTAAAGTTGGAAGGTACAATAAGAAGTTTCAAGCAGCCAGGCAATCGTTCAATGCCTAGACAGAAGGTGGAAGGGGTTTCAAAGCAACGGAATAATTATTGTGTCCGATATCAGACCTGAAGGTGGCTCATGAATTACATACGAGGCCATGAGCGAGGAGTCACTTTGGAAACCGGGGGTGTACAGGAGAGTCAGGTTTCGATCCTGTGGAACTGTGGGTTATGGGCCCACCATACGGGATAAAGGTAGAAGGAGTGGTGACATCTTGCATGGTCATGATAGCAAGGCATGTCAGAGGGTAGCCCGTCAGTTATGTCGAAAACAACGTTGGTACCAAGGGCGAGGGACGAAGAGAACCATTTTCCCGCTCATTGTACGAGGCGGGCCCATAGGCAAAGTTCTCGTCCATCGGTGTACCGAAATGTCATCAACAATAGTAACAGGGTCTTGCTGACAGAATTGTACACCGAGGTATATACATAAGCAGGAGAATATTACTGCTTAGATCATATAGATCACAAGAAAGGTTAAACCAATTAATGGAAGGGAAAATGTGTTTAAACACATATATCAGGGGTATATCCTTCCCAAGGACAAGCAGAGCATGATATCCATGACAGGATAGAAAGTAGAAAACCATTTAGGTAAGTGGGGAGGAATCTCATGATATTACCCATACAATGGTGTTAGGATAAATGATAAAGAAAATTTAGCATTGTGCTTAAAATGCTCTTATTGAAAATCGGATTACCACAGACATGCTTCCAGATAGCATTGACATGGTCTTCAAGCAAAGGTCAGACTTTGGATACAGGAATGATCCATCAGGAACAACTTGTAGAATAAGTCTTACAATTTCCTCATGGAAGAATGGATAACCTTGCTAATAAGGAAACTATAACATCAGATCATCTGGCCAGGTGTGCTGGACATGCCATCACCTTGCCGGGTCATAAAAGACCAGTGTTATAACTCTTGGAAAAATGTTCCAACCATCATATCTGACCCAGATTCAGATCCGATCGGTGTTAGGATACCTCAGACTCAGGATGCCTGAGAAGAAAAGGTGCAACACAATTTGACGAGATGACATTGTGAGATTCTCAGAAATGATCTATGGAAGTGAGCTGTGAAACAAGAGTTCATCAGTAAACTACGGAGAGGATGAGGAGGTGGCTGATAGGCTCAGCAACAAATCACCGAGATTTCCAAAGGATGGATTTCCACAATTATGTGAACAAGGAAATATCATTTGTCGGATCAAATGATATAATGATGTATGCACGAGGGAAACATACACAACTGAACAATGATAGAAGGGTGCACCCAGGAATCTGGACTAGGTAGCACGATCAATGTTCGAATGATGATTCAATAAGCAATAGACTTAGAATGAAACTGTAGACCAATAACTTCAAAGCAATAGGGTTGCTAGAAGTTTAGAATTTACACATCACAAACCATTTGTCGGTATTCCGGTTAGAAACAACACGGAGACCAAGAAACGAACGCAAAAGGCGAGAGATATTACTATATCAAGAATTCTCAACAGGTGGTAAAATTACCACGACATTCTTGACATAAAGGGTGGTAATATTCCAAGGTAAAGAAGAACAAATGCTGGATAGCAAGGATCTCAAGGTATAACACAAAACACGAATAAGTTTGTGTTCAACGAAAGGCAATAAAGTGGTCGGTGAAACACAAACCGTTGAGGGGCGATGATGGTATTTCTCATCAAGAATTCGATATATATATATATATATATATATATATATATATATATATATATATATATATATATATATATATATATATATATATATATATATATATATATATATATATTGGAAGAGCTCAGGATGTTGATGATGACCACGACACATTTGTCGAGAGGTTTCATGAAGATGTAATCGGTCAGCGATGACATCAAGTCAAATGATGATGCAGTGAAAGGTTATGGGAACCAAGGGTACGCCACAAACTCGAAATCAAGTTTGTTGTTCCAGTAGAAATGATATGACGAGGAAGATCGACGTAAGATTAGGTCACCTTCGAAAATTTTGCTCCGAGAAGAAGGACCAGGTAGCATAGTTAAAATTTAGCACGATAATGATATAGCCAACCGGGCTAGGAATGACTTGAAGGATTATTAAACTCATAAGAAATGAAAATTACTTATAGTTATTGAATCGGAGTACAGACTCGATTCACTATCGGTGTCCTTGAGTGTCTAACAACTCAGAACCCGGGGAAAATTTTGGAATTAGTGAGAAATAATACTTGAAGAAGAACTCATAAGAAGTTATGCAGTTCCGTGATAATCTCGAGATACCACAGGGGGTAATACTCGATGACAGATCCAAGTAGAGGTTGGACTGGGGTATTGCTCTACAGAAGACAATCGCTTAAACTTGCACGCGAAATGGTATTTAAAGGAGAACATGGTCGGAACCACGATTGCAAAAGGCCAGATCCCAGATATAAGATGAACTTATACCAAATGAATAATTAATTTAAGAGAAGCTTTAATGATAAGATCTACATCGTGTCCATGGGCATGAACACAAAGTTCAAGGTCGACTCCCACTTCTCCAATGCATAACCTTTCATTCACTTCTCACTTTCGAAGAAGTTGTAGTGTTGAAATTTTATCTAGCAAAATACCAGAAGAGTATGATTCGTGAAACTTTCGAGTTCACACATATTAAGGGAGGCATAGGTTCAACCCGTCAGGGTATCGTGGAAACATATACCACAAGCTTCAAGAGTAATTATCACCAGCTCGAAAGCAGAGCAAGGTTGAGAAAGTAGAGGATACAATTTACCAAAGGCATCATGTATCCGAGACAAGACTCACAAAGTTATTGAATATGAAGGACGGTATCGGATAAAATCCAACAAAGGATCCGGTGGTCCTCAAAGGATCTGACGTGAGCATCGGTACTCAATCAGAGGAAGAAACAATGCAAAGAGATCAGACTATAGAAACAACTGGCTAATTCAAGCTCACATGTAAAGGAGTTATGATTTCCAAATCAAAGGATCAGAAGCAATCGTTCTGATCGAAAATGAATAAGTTCAATAGACTTGGAAGCACAAATGATCAAGGCATTGATTGGTCAAGAAACAACTCATATCCAAATGACGTCTGAGCCGGAAGAATGAATCCTAGGATTTGAGTGACGAATGCGAGCATCCTCAACATATTGAATCAACGGACTTAAAATGATAAAGACAAGGGAGGCCAATAAGATTACGAAACTTATGGGATTAACCATAATGCAAGCAAGCGAGAATTCCAAGAGCAATAGGCTGCTCGGGATTTTCGGAAGATCGAATGATATTTTGAAGTCTTTGGCGAAACACATGAACAACGGGGAATGAGCGGATACTCGATAACTACGAGAATTATCCGTAGGGGTATTCAAGTGACAAAGAACAGCAAGGCAGGAGGCACAAAGTATTCTCGGATCAATAGAGAGAATTTCAGGGTATCTTGTAATGACAAGATCAACTGGGAACAAAAGTAAGAACGTCAGATGTATGTATTTATCCATAGGGATATTTCGGTGGTAGAGAATTGCAAAAGCAACGGACACAAAGTCTCGAGTGAACATCGGAGAGTAACTTCGAAATCTTCTGGTGCAGTAGGCGATCATCTGTAATAAGTGGCTCTCCGGGAGAAATTTGCTACGAGAACCTAATGTTAGAGTTTTAGCAAATTCGTTTAACCCGAAGAGAAGAGAGATTAGAGTCCCAGAGTATAGGTCGAGGAATAAAAGATCCTAATACCACCCAATGACGACGTGTGCCCGTAAGGCACACAGCCATGTTAGTAAAAGTTTTTGCAACGTCTAGACTCGACCTCGGCCAAGGAGTGTGGAAGGGGGATTCCTACAGGTAGTCGGCTCTGATACCAACTTTTGATGCCCCCGATTCAATCGTACACTAATCATGCACGCAAACGTGTACGATCAAGATCAGGGACTCACGGGAAGATATCACAACACAACTCTAAAACATAAATAAGTCAGACAAGCATCATAATACAAGCCAGGGGCCTCGAGGGCTCGGATACAAGTGCTCGATCATAGACGAGTCAGTGGAAACAACAATATCTGAGTACAGACATAAGTTAAACAAGTTGCCATAAGATGGCTAGCACAAACTGGGATACAGATCGAAAGAGGCGCAGGCCTCCTGCCTGGGATCCTCCTAAACTACTCCTGGTCGTCGTCAGCGGGCAGCATGTAGTAGTAGGCACCTCCAGTGTAGTAGGAGTCATCATCGACGATGACGTCTGGATCCTGGGCTCCAACATCTGGTTGCAATAACCAGGTAGAAGGGATAGGGGGAAAGGAAGGAGAAAGCAACCGTGAGTACTGATCCAAAGTACTCGCAAGCAAGGA
Organism: Aegilops umbellulata; assembly: GCA_032464435.1. NCBI lineage: Eukaryota > Viridiplantae > Streptophyta > Magnoliopsida > Poales > Poaceae > Aegilops > Aegilops umbellulata. Next base: position 315,100,625 of record CP136055.1, on the reverse strand, counting down.
ACTACACTACATATGCATGGGTATATGTGTAAAGGGCCATATCGGTGGACTGAACTGCAGAATGCCAGAAAAAGAGGGGGATAACTAATCCTATCGAAGACTACGCTTCTGGCAGCCTCCATCTTGCAGCATGTAGAAGAGAGTAGATTGAAGTCCTCCAAGTAGCATCGCATAGCATAATCCTACCCGGCGATCCCCTCCTCGATGCCCTGTTAGAGAGCGATCACCGGGTTGTATCTGGCACTTGGAAGGGTGTGTTTTATTAAGTATCCGGTTCTAGTTGTCATAAGGTCAAGGTACAACTCCGGGTCGTCCTTTTACCGAGGGACACGGCTATTCGAATAGATTAACTTCCCTGCAGGGGTGCACCACATAACCCATACGCTCGATCCCATTTGGCCGGACACACTTTTCGGGGTCATGCCTGGCCGCGGAAGATCAACACGTCGCAGCCCCACCTAGGAACAACAGAGAGGTCAGCACGCCGGTCTAAACCTAAGCGCACAGGGGTCTGGGCCCATCGCCCTTAGCACACCTGCACGTTGCGAACGCGGCCGGAAGCAGACCTAGTCCCCTTAATACAGGCGCGAGCTTACGGTCCAATGCGGCGTGCGCCGCTCAGTCGCTGACATCACGAAGGCTTCGGCTGATACAACGACGTCGAGTGCCCATAACTTTCCCATGTAGTTGGTTAGTGCGTACAGACCAAATGGCCAGACTCAGATCAAATACCCAGATCTCGTTAAGCGTGTTAAGTATCCGCGAACGCCGACCAGGGCCAGGCCACCTCTCTCCTAGGTTGTCTCAACCTGCCCTGTCGCTCCACGACAAAGTAATAGTCGGGGGCCGTCGGGAACCTAGGCCCACCTCTACCGGGATGGAGCCACCTGCCCCTTCAGCCCACATTTCCGAACAGTATCACAGGTAATGTAACAGTGTAAAGTATATAGCATATGCCCGTGATCACCTCCCGAAGTGATCACGGCCTAGTAGTATAGCATCGCAGACGGACAAGAGTGTAGGGCCACTGATGGAACACTAGCATCCTATACTAAGCAGTAGGATAGCAGGTAAAGGTAACAACAATAGTAGCAAGGACAGGCTATGCAGCAGTATAGGATTAACTGAAAGCAGTAACATGCTACACTACTCTAATGCAAGCAGTAGAGAAGAATAGGCGATATCTGGTGATCAAGGGGGGGGGGGGTTTGCCTGGTTGCTCTGGCAAGAAGGAGTGGTCGTCAACACCGTAGGCGAACTGGGGGTCATCGACAGCCTTGGGGTCTATCGGAAAGAAGTAATGGAGGGGGAACACAATAAATAACAGAGCAATCAAATGTAACACAAAGCAAGACGCGGCAATACGTTGTGCTAGGGGTGACCTAACGCAGGGATAGGTGATACCGGCGAAAGGGGAAACATCCGGGAAAGTATCCTCGGTGTTTCGCGTTTTCGGACAGATGAACCGGAGGGGTAAAGTTGCGTGTTCACTAGGCTAGGGATGTGTGGCGGACGAACGGGCTGCGTATCCGGATTTATCTCATCGTTCTGAGCAACTTTTATGTATAATACTTTTTCATCTAACATATGGATTATTTGCTATTAATTTTCAAAGGTTTAAACAATTTCTAAAATTTCTGGATTTATTTTAATTGTTTTAATCCGAGTTGACCAAGTCAACTTTGACTAGTCAAAAGGGCAGGGTGTGGCCCACATGTCATAGGTTGTACCTAAACAAATAAGTAAAACTAATCTAATTGAAAGGGGCGACGCTACGCATCCGCCGGCGGATTTTAAAAAAAGATCCGCCGCCTTGCGGGCCGTCAGATATCACAAAATCTAACGAATACGCGTTGTCCTCTACTTTTGCAACAAAAGCCTTGTTGCAGAAACATTTGCAACAGAAATTGTGTTGCATATTTTTTTTGCAACAAAGGTCATGCTACAGAAACATTTGCAACAGAGATTGTGTTGCAGTTTTTTTTTTGCAACAAAGGTCATGTTACAAAAACTTGTATGTAACTTTTTAGCAGTAGAGATCATGTTGCAAAAAAAAAATTGTATATATTTTTCTGAAACAAAAGTCATGCTGCAGAAAAATTATGCAACAAGGATGTTGTTGCCGGAACTGTTACTCCACGGACGGCAACATACAAGGCTCCAATGGCGGCGTGCCTTGTAGAGGCGGGGGACGGCTGAAGTTATGCAATCCGTCAGTCGATAGAGAGAGAGAGAGAGAGAGAGAGAGAGAGAGAGAAGAGGAAGGACACGGGCGGCGGAGCTCTTGCTTGCCGGCGCCTCAGATAGCGCATGCGTCTGTTGGCTGCCGTTGCGGAGACGCATGAGGGAATGGATTGCTCGAGAAACAAATACGTGCACTAGTTGTCATTGCTTGGTGGGAAAAGGATAAGAGTGCCACCGCTGTTGTGAGCCCACGGACACGTGGCGCACACACGAGGTGACGGACGCGATCGTTAATATCAGCCGGCTGAACATAATAGTTTCCCAATTGAAAGGGTCCCATATGTTATCTACTACGAGACTAATTTAGCACTAATTAATACTAACCAAACCTAGTAGTACTAATCTATGTAGGAGCCGGCCATTAGTGGACAAAGCCCAGTCGGCCACACACGGCCATGTACAGGGGGTGGCGGCCATGGCCAAGAATGGCAGCAGCAACAATACGCAGCAGCAGTAGGTAGTAGCAATACGCAGCGGCAGAAGCATTAGCTAGCAGCAGCACATAGCGGCAGCAAGCAGAGTAGCAGCGAGCGGCGCTGGGGGCAGCAGTGCAGAGCTTGCACGGTGCCGGCAGTAGAAGCTAGCGACAGCAGCACCTAGCGACAGCAGCAAAGAGCGGCAGTGACAAGCAGGTAGCGGCAGCGCCTTCAGTCCGCAACGCATGTGGGTAGCAGCAGCGGCTAGCGAGCAGCAGGGGGGGAGCAATAGCAGCTCGCAGCAGCACAACAGAAGCAAGCATCATCGCAGGCACGTACACACAAGAGCTGGAGCTCCCATTCATGGCAGCGGGGCGTAGGGGCGGCCTCAACGGCGACAGATCGAGGCAAGGAAAGAGAGGATCCGATGGAGAAGCTCACCGCGGAGCTGTAGGCGTGCTCGGGGAGGTCGGGGACGGACCGGGGCGGCGGCAATCGAAGGAGGACGACGACGATGTACGCGGTGGAAACGAGGTCGATGGCGAGCGTACAGGGCAGCCCCGCTCGATTTGAGGCCCGGGATGGACGAAGTCGATGGTGGCGGTCCTCCTGAACCCGTCGGTGTGGCGGACGATGGCCGGTGGCCGCGGTGATTCGCAGTGGCGTGCTCCGGTGCGTCGTGGTTAGTTTGGTCAGAGTGTGTGCGAGAGAGAGAGAAAGGACGTGGGGGGGGGGGCGCGAGGGGGAATGAGAGGGAGGAGCTAGGGTTCGCCGAGGGGAAGGGAGGGCGAGGCTATATAGGACGAGGGGGCGGCGGATGCCCGCCACGGCGGCAGGGGCGCGCAATGGCCGGGCGATGAGCGCCACGACCCCCCTGCCTCCCTGTAGCAGAGGAAGGAGGTAAGTGGGGGTGGGCCGGCTGGCCTACCCACTTGCCCGATGGGTCAGAAGGGGGTGTTCTCCCTTTTTTATTTTTATTCTTTTCCAGTTTCTTTTATTTATTTTTCTTTTCTGTTTTATTTTATTACTAGTAGATTTTGTTTTATAAAAATATGAGACCAATACTTAAATTAGTGTTTTAAATTACCCCTCTGCCACAAAAAGTTTCACAATTTAATAAAATAGGTTTATATTTGTTTGCTATTTAAAAGCATGTAATAAATAGTTTTAGCCCCTGTTTTAATTAGTTAAAGGCATTAAACCACTTTGCAAAGATGTTGGTTCACAACCATAATTAGTTATGGGATATTTTCCACACTTTGAACATTTTACTATGCATGTTTGACAAATTTGATTTTTTTTACTTTAAATTAGAATTTGAATACGAACAATGATTTGGATCAAGTGAGGATTAGCAACAGTAATGTGATGACGTGGCATTGTTAGCAGAGATTGCTGTAGCTTAATTATCCGGGCGTCACAAGATGGCACGTGCAAATTTGCTTAGAACGGCAAAAGAATACTGGATATAGGTAGATATAGTGGACTCATGTGGCAAAACTGATTTAAAGGATTTTGGATGCACAAGTAGAGATCATACTTAGTGCAAAATGAAGGCTAGCAAAAGATTGGGAAGCGACCAACCAAGAAACGGATAGTCTCATAAGCAAGCATTAAGCATAAATAACACCGAATAATGCACCATAAGTAGGATATAATTTCATTGCATGATTATCGACTTTCGTACTTGCATAGGGAATCATAAACCTTAACACTAATATTCTTACTAAAGCATAATTACTCATCAACATAACTCACATATCACATCATCATATCTCAAAACTATTACTAAGAACCAAGTTTATTTTGTCCAATGATCTTCATGAAAGTTTTTATTATATCCTTCTTGGATATTTATCACTTTGGGACTAATTTTCATGTGTTGCTCTTCATAAGCTCAAACAAATATAAGTGAAGATCATGAGCATAAATAAATTTCTTTCTCTCGAAATAATTTAAGTGAAGCAAGAGAGAATTTCTTAAAAAGTTTACTAACTCTCAAATAAATCTAAGTGAAGCAAGATTGCATTTCTTCAAAAATACTAAGCACACCGTGCTCAAAAAGATATAAGTGAAGCACTAGAGCAAGTCCATTGCTCATAAAAAATTTAAGTGAAGCACAGAGAGTAATTCTAACAAGTCATGACATAGTTTTGGCTCTCCCAAATAGGTGTGTCCAAAAAGGGATCAAGACTTAAAACACAAAATAAAACAAGCAAAGACTCATATCATACAAGACGCACCAAGCAAAACACATATCATGTGACGAACAAAAATATAGCTTCGAGTAAAATACCGATGGTCGTTAGAAGAAAGAGGGGATGCCACTCGGGGGCATCCCAAGCTTAGTTGGTTGCTCATTTTTGGATAATAGCTTGGGATGTCGGGGCATCCCCAAGCTTAGGCTCTTCTATCCTTTATTCTTTCATCCATCGTAAGATAACCCAAAACATGGAAACTTCAATCACACAAAACTCAACAAAACCTTCGTGAGATCCGTTAGTAAAAGAAAGCAAACCACTACTATAAGTACTGTACCAAACCAATTCATATTTTGTTTTTTCATTATATCTACTGTATTCCAACTTTTCTATGGCAAAAACTCATCAAAGAAAACCATATAGCCATCAAAATAAGCACACAACGCAAACAAAACAGAATCTGTCAAAACAGAACAGTGTGTAGCAATCTGACTATTTCGAAAACTTCTGGAACTCCAAAAATTCTGAAAAAATAGGACGACCTGGGTAATTTTATATTAATCTTATGCAAAAAGAATCAGGGAAAAATCACTTTCTGATAAAAAATGAGAATTTTTTTTGTGGGCGCAAAGTTTCTGTCTTTTTTAGCAAGATCAAACAGCTATCACCCAAGAAGATCCTATCAGTTCTACTGGGCACAAGCACTAATTAAAACACAAAAAACACAATCATAACAGTATCATAATTGTGCTAACACTCAAGAACATAAAGCAAAAAGCAAAAATAAAATTTATTCATTGGGTTGCCTCCCAACAAGCGCTATAGTTTTATGCCCTTAGTTAGGCATAAAGCAAGGATCTAAGTTTTGTTATCTTTGGTTCGGGATCCATAAGATGCCCTCATGATTGATTCATATGGTGGCCTAATTCTTGTTCTAGGAAAGTGTTCCATACCCTTCCTCAAGGGAAATTGGAACTTAATATTGCCTTCTTTCATATCAATCACAGCACTGATAGTGTGTAGAAACGGACTACCAAGAATAATTGGACAAGACGGATCGCAATCAATCTCAAGAACAATAAAATCTATGGGCACATAATTCCTATTTGCAAGAATAAGAACGTCATTAATTATTCCCATAGGCTTTTTAACAGTAGAATCCGCCAAGTGCAAATTCAAAGAACATTCTTCAATATCGGTAAGACCAAGCACATCAAATAAAGATTTTGGAATTGTAGAAACACTAGCACCCAAGTCACACAAAGCAAAACATTCATAATTTTTAATATTGAATTTGATAGTAGGTTCCCACTCATCATGCAATTTTCTAGTAATTGAAACTTCTAATTCCAATTTTTCTTCAAAAGCTTTCATCATAGCATCAACAATATGTTTAGTAAAAGCTTTATTTTGTTCATAAGCATGGGGTAAATTTATCATGGATTGCAACAAAGAAACACAATCAATCAAAGAACAACTATCATAATTAAAGTATTTGTAACCAAAATATTGGGCACATCACTAGTTAAAGTTTTAACCTCTCCAAACCCACTTTCCTCAATTTTCTCAACAAGTTTTTCACCCTCCGAAATATTAGGACGCCTTCTACCTAAAGTTGACTCTTCTCCGGTCCCTTTTTCATCAATATTAACTTTACTAAACAAGGAATCAATAGAAGAAACACCAATCATTTTAAGATCTTCATCACTTTTACGAAAGAAATCACTAGAAAACGCTTCTTCTAAAAATTCTCTTTTAGCTCTAAGCATAGCAGTTCTTTTCTTACTTTCATCCATAGAAACATAAAGAGGTTTAGTTGATTCATCTACCTTAGGCACAAAAAAATTCATCTTGAGATTTTCCACATCATGAGCAATTCTATCAACACTTCTAGACAAATCATTAATCTTACTCAACTTTTCTTCTATGGAAGTGTTGAAAACTTTTTGCGTGTTGATAAATTCTATAATATTATTCTCAATATCAGAGGTGTTCCTATTATTATTATAAGATTGATTTCCATAGGAATTACCATAATTATTAGAAAAATTACTAGGAAAAGGCCTAGGATTAAAATGACCTCTATAAGCATTGTTGTTGAAACTATGTCGAGATATAAAATTCACATCTATGGCATCACTATTTTGCTCAATCAAGGTAGACAAAGGCATATCATTAAAATCAATAGGAGCACTTTTACTAGCAACCAATTTCATAAGAGCATCAACTTTTTCACTCAAAGAAGAAATTTCTTCAACCGCATTAACTTTTTTACTAGTAGGAGCCCTTTCGGTATGCCATTGTGAATAATTTGCCATGATATTATCAAGCCATTTGGTGGCTTCACCCAAAGTTGTAACATCCCAATTTTCAATTTGATGTTATACATAGGTCATCATATGCATATCATATTTTTTGCATTTTGGTTGTGATCCTAGAAATCTTAAGCAACTCAAGGACCCAAGAAGAGAGGGGGACGTCTAATATGCACACGCTCGCTACCGCGCTCGATTTCCGACCGAGCGAGATCAATCAACATAAGTCTGTCATTTCCTTTTCTACATGCACGTGGTTTCCTTCTGCATGCAACTTCCATCCCGGAAATCCCGTTCCATACTCTTGAAATCACCGGGGCCCACTGTTTAATCATGGGAGAGGGATTAATTAGTGGGCCCCAAGTTAAAATCAGGGGGTGAGTATTAATTAGTGGGCCCGACAGTTAAAATCAGGGGGGTGAAATTAATTACCAAAGTCCAGAATTAAATTCAATGAGGGGAGAGATTTGGGAGCGTGCCCCTGTGGAAACCGAGTGTTGCCACGGCCACTCGTAAAGGAGTCATTTCGAGAAGAGAGTTGGAGGTTTCACAAACTTTAATATTTGAATTTATTTCAAATTTGAAGAAAGGATCAATTTGATTTTAGTATTTTCTCTCCAATTATTCCCAATAATAAAAATAAAAGAGAGACGATAAAATGACTTCTTCAATAAGATATGAATATTGGAGAAGAAATTTAAAATCAAATTATTATTTTATTTGCTATTTTATTTGAATTAGAGAAACATAGGCATTTTTGAAAATTGCATTTTGGGTCAGGAAAATGTTCACCTTGTCCTAAATATTAGGTATGGACGGTGAAAATTGTTTCTAGAATTTTTAGTTTTTTCTTTATATTCTTATTAGGATTTTTCTTTGGGTGAAATTTATTTAAAAACAAAAATCTTCTCCGCCCGACTGGGCCGAAGGCCCAGCCGTGCCAGGCCCACCCCAGCGTCTCCGCCTGTCTCTGTCGTGCGGACGCCGAACTCCGGCGAGGAGGAGTCCGGGTCGGCCTCCCGCCCCCTCGCGCAAGCCGCCACCCGCTCGGTTTTCTTTCTTTTTTTCGGTTTAGGTTAGATCGGGTTTTTTAATTTAGTTCGTTAATTAATGAACGTTCATCGATTAGTTTCTATTAACAAACGAATTCGTTCGTTTTGATCTGTTAGCGAACGTTCATTCGTTAGGTTTTTCTTTTCATTTTATTTTTCGGCTAAGGACCTA